>JBBMKD010000217.1:18441231-18466013 GCA_037834095.1 Argya squamiceps
ACCCTGCATCAAACCCTGTGAATGCACAGGTCAGGAGGCAGCCAACCCAGTGAACAAATACAGTCCAAAGCCAAGTACAGGGAGCTGAGGGAAGGAGAGGGGTGGGTTATGCCTGGCCAAGTCCTGGTAAGGAACATTTGCTACATGATCTGCCAGTTCTGCCAGGAGCAAGTTTGGGATGTAGCCAAGTTTCTCAGTAACCTCAGCTCACTGTGCCATGGAATGTGAAGCATGCTGTGGTGGTAATCAAGTGTCATGGGCACTGCCAGCTGTTCAGGCTCTTCAGTTCCTGCCCTCACCTCAAGCTGGTGACAGGAATGCCAAGACTACACTCACCAAGCCTACTTCTAAAAGGGATTATCAGCTCCAGCTTTCTCCCCACAAAGGCTCTGTGTGCCAGCAGGCCAGTCCAAGGACAGAGGGGGCTGCTGAGCCTTGTTTCCTGCTGTTAAAAGGGAAATGTGCTGCACAGCATAAAGCAGGGGTGTTAGTGATGCATTCACCTTTAAAGTGCTGAATGCATGGCCTGGAGCTGGTCATTGTGCTGGTTATTAATGCCTGCTTGGAAACCTGGAGGGAAAGGAGAGTTGTCCTCTTGCACAGAGTGAAAAGGAACCATCAGACAGGAAAAACACGACTACTCTCCTGAGGTCTTCCTGGGAGAAGAAAGGTTTCTCCCTTGAAAACATCAGTAGCTGTGCTTCTAAAGATCAATGCAAGTCATAGGGCTGTGTCTCCAAAGCTCTCCTTCCTCCTTGCTGCTACTGACCCTCATTCAGCCAAACCCACAGCCAAACATGCCTGTCCTGCCCTTGGCCATGGCTCCATGTGACTTAGTCATAGATGCAGGTGGGAACACACCTCCCTAGTGGTGCCTAGCAGAAGGAAGCTGGTTTGAAAAGAAAGGTTTCCTGAGAAGAAGGGAGTGATGAGAGATCTCTGAGAAGGCCAAGACAAAGTCTATTATGTAGCAAAAGGGGTTTGGATGAAAGAGGACTTGGAATAGGATGCTTGAGAAAAGAGTAAGTTGTAAAAACATAAAGGAAAGAACAGGCATAAAGAGAAGGACAGAACAAGTGGGGAGGGCAGGGAAAGGAGATGGGCACATGGAAGGAGGAATTCAGTATGGGGAGATACATTGGCATCAACCTGAGTGGCAGGCTGTGCCTGCAGAGGTGTGGAGGAGCACACATGGACTACAGCAGCCCCACTGGTAATATGACAACCACACCTTGATGTCCAAATGTGGAAGCCTCTAAAAAACCACCCAAACACAGACACACATTCACACCTGGGGAAAGCTATTTACCAGTGGAAACATACTTGTGGCTGACTCACAAATAAAGGAGGATGATGTGGTAGATTATTTTTATATTCATAATTAATATCTGTTCTGATGTGAGTTATTATGAAATTTCTAGGGTGTCCTGCCAAGTATATAGCACCAACACCGTATGCAAAAAAAATTGAGTTTTTCAGAATTTATCATTTTGTTCAGTTATTAGTTTCTGAACTGGAGTCCACTTTAAGAAAAACCTACCACCACACACACACAAAAAAACTCAAACCAGAAAACCACAAGCAAACAAAACCCAAAAGAAACCCTAGACAGCTTCTTTTGCTTTACATAGTAAACTATTGGGACGATTTTCCTTTACATCAAGAAAAACATATGTATTTCAAACCTCCATGCTTTTAGCATTAATTGAAATCTTCTATGCAGCCTGCAGTTTGCATGGGGGGAGATCATCAGCAAAATAGTTTATCAAGTCTGCTTTAAAAGCTGCAGAGATGGAAGCATTAGCTCAAAGTACTCAATCTAAACAGATCTGACTTTTGCTTCACATACAAATCATATTAAAGCACAAGTTCACAAGTCTGGCTAAAAGGAGAAACAAATAAAACTTGGAAATGGAGAAAGAGTGGGCTTTGCAAAAATCTTAGGCTGGAATTTTCAAAGTTACACTGTACTATGGTTCAGATGCACCATCCCATTAATTTTAATAACCACCTAAATTCCCTAGGAAGGTGGGAATAAATTCAAAGTTCAATTCTTCTTATATTTGGATACTTCCTTTAGTTGATCTGGGTTTGTTCTTTCACAGTGAAAGGAGGGGTGAAAAGAGGGTTCTGTGCTTTCTTCTCAGACAGAGATCTGCAGGCTCCACTGCCCAAGTTTGCTGTGGCCATCATCACTGCTGCCTTCCCTCCCACACCCTCATCCCAAGCCCCCTCAAATGCCATTTGTTTGCCTGGCTGCTGACAGAGGCTGTACAGATTGCTTGGGAGAGGACAGTAAATCATAACTATATGACAAGCTGTTTCTGACAACAGGTCCCTCTTGTCCTGTTTCTGGAACTTTTTTGGACTTTGTTTTATGTGGTTTTGTGGTCTGAAGTATTCAATAAATCTCTTTGAACCTTTCAGAGCCTCCCTTTGTATCTCACTCACACAGCCCTGCAATTACCTGTTGGACTGGGAAGGTCCAGAGCTGACAACTCACTTTTAGCCTGGCTACAGTTACTGTATCATCTCACTAGCCAGCTCCTCAATAATTTTCCATATTAAATTTTTATGAACAAAAAAATATTTGAGCAGCTATAGAAAATGCATAAAGAGCAAACGTATAAAACCTTGAGCTCAACACCTTTCCATCTGCAAAAACATCCTTATAGTTCCTGTTATTTTAAACAAGTTCTTCCTCAAAGAAATATACACACATTAAAACATGAGAGCTCTGTGAGAGAACCTTGCAGAAGTCAGGGACTGAGGCTTTCAGCATTTTCACTGTAATTCAGTCTCATTCTGCCCCAGTTTTCTTCTCCATGACATTGAAACAATAGCAGGGCATATTTTCCTTGGTAAAAACCATCTTTTTGACCGTTTTGTTTTTCCATGAAGGACGAAAAACCAAAAGATACTTTGTCTGGAAAGTGAAAGTGGGAGGTTGCAAACTGAAGGGGTGGTTGCCTTAAGCAGTTCTCTAGGTAAAATTAGAAGTAAAGAAAGTACTGTCAGCAGATGGTAAGCAATTGTGTTGTGCATCCCTTGTCGTTTTGGGAGTTTATTTTCAACCTGTTATCTCCCTGTTCATTGCAGTTATTATTATTAATCTATTTCAATTATTAAACTGCTCTTATTTCAACCCACAGGTTTCCTTTTTTCTGATTATTCTCCCCATCCTATTGGGGGATGGAGGGGAGAGTCAGAGAGCAGCTCTGTGGTGTTTAGTTGCCAGCTGGGCTTAAAACACAATACGACCCTAAAAACAAAATTGAAAGCTACCCTCAATTCCACCTAGGGAACATTTCAGAAATGTTGTTATCAATACTTACATATACATTTCAAAACCATGATTTTATGTTAATTTCATTACAATATTTAGTCTTTAACAATCTTTGAAATAGATGAAACATATGGTTTACATATGATTCACATCCTTGAAAGACATATGTAATGTCAGTCATTTGAAAAAGTCTTATCCAATTCCATAACATCGAGCAGTACATTAGTAACATGTGTTTTACAATTTTTTCCCCTGTATTAATCACATAAGAAAATGCACGAACCCAGTCTTAGGAAAGGGAATAAAAATCTCACGAGCTTAAAAATCCAAGGTAATCATAAAGCAGTGACTCTGAAGAATGAGGCTTAAAGAAACAAAATTAACAAATTGTAAAGTGTTTTCAATTGAAAATGCGAAAAACCTTGAAACATAGGAGAATTATTTTGTTCCTGGGTAGACACCAATTCACAGTGGCTTCTGTCTTTCCTTAGGAAGGGATTAATTTTTAAATAATTCTAAAATAAAATAATATCCCAATTTAAATATTTAAAGCCCCATGAAAATGGTACTGCCCATTTCAGTTAAGACTAAACACTTGGGCTTCCCTGGAAATCAGCTGTTTTTCCAGTGAGATACTTTATCAGAGTAAATACTGCCCAAGCTGTGCAGACATCTAATATACTGCCAGGACAAACACTTCCATGGAAGAGCAATAACCCACACAGCCAGAAATCCTCCACAAGTGTGTGGATCAACTCAGTAGCAACTCCACTGCATGTATGTGGAACACTTGAGCTAAGCAGAAGAGCTTAAATCTCTGAATTCTGTTGAAATCAACAAACACTGTAACTATATTAATAGCTCTCTGATGCTCTTCAAAAAAATCATCTGTGAACCAAACACTAACAACCCTTCCTCCCAAAAAACAACCAGTTCTGTGGCCCAGCAAGTTTTTAGATGCAGTATTTTCTGAAACAATGCTTTCTTTGTCCCCATGAAATAAATAATTCAAAGTTGTCATCCCTGCATCTAAAGTCTGCTCATCTCAGAACTTTTAAGCACATCAAAAATCACTACGCAAAGTGAATTAAGAAGTGGCCACTTTAGCTGAGGGTTGTGAAGTTATAGATAAAATGGCACTGGCTTCTGTGGGTTGACTTTTCTGAGGCTTGCTACATTATAAGAGCATTGCATTTAGTCCAGAAGTGGCACTTGAGAAGCCTGAGTTCTCTGAGAAGTAAACTTCCACAGAATTGTTCGCGAGCCGCGTTGAGGTCATGGTTAATTATCACTTGGGCAGATGCCATCCACATTTTGGCCATAAAAAAAGCTCAAGTAACAGCATTTGCTTCTGGCAGAGGGCCTGAAGGGTTAGAGGGATACCACCAGGTTGAAACTCATCACCTTTAGAATCTTAGCTGAAAGCTTGCTATGCTATCCCTGAAATGTGGGGATCTCCACTCTGCATTGACCCACCTCTGGAGAGACCCATCTCCCCTGCTGGAATTATTCTCTTCCCTTAAAGCAATGCTGAGCCTCAGCTCTGCCTCCAAAGGCTCCATTGGCTGGTGGGATATGGAGGTTTAGTTGCTGCTCTACTGTAGCAATCCCTCTTCACACCATGTATTCTACATGTGACACTGAAATAAAACAGCTGTGAAAGCTCCCTATTCACAGGACAGTGGTGTGAAATATTCGCTGCTAATTATCGTTTCTTAAACGGAACCATGTTGGCTGAAAATCCCCTGAACTTGAGAGCCAGGAAGCCACATCTTTCTTTGCCAGAGGAGTCATATAGAGGAAGAAATGTGCCTGAACAGAACAGCTGATACACTCTTCAGGGGTGGCCTGGAGCTGCAGCACCTGAAAAAAAGGGAAGCATGGCTGGCATAAATCTTTTGAGACCATAAGCACTTCTCTGGCTTTAAAACCACTATCTTCTAAATGCTAGGCCTACAGGTGTTCAAATCTTAGCCAGGGTGTGCTGCAAGTCCACAGTGGGCATGGTGAGGGCAGTAACAGGATCACTCGTTAGTCTCTCAGTTCTCCCCACTCTGGCTGGAAAAAAGGAGCAGCAGGTCTTTCCACGGCCATCATCCTAAGTACTGACAGCAGCTGCAGTCACACAAGGGTCATTTGTCCCAGTGTCTGATTCGCAGCACCAGCCTCCCCCTCTATCCCAGCTCTGTCCTAGCCCTAGCTCTTTATTTAATACCATATCCACAGCTGTAAAACACGGGAATTCAGGTCCTGTATTTCTCAGGCTCCAGGACCCACCAGCCCAGGGATACTTCAGCATTTAATGAACTGCCTTCTCTTTTGACAGACGTGTCTCCAGACAGGACAGTTTTGACTAGGGCAAAATATTCCACATATGTTTTTGATTAGGATCCACCCCATCCCAATGTATTCCCTGCACTGCTTTATGTCATGTTACACAGGGTCAGCTTCTAGATCTACGTGTAACATGACAAATTGTCAGTGACAGGGCACAAAGCCCCAGACCAACAGAAAGGGAGGCCCATGCTGCTCAGATCAGGTGTCCACAGACAGCTGCTCACTTGTCACCTAGGTGACATGAGAATAACAGGTTTTTGCCTGTTGCAGAGTTTTGACTTTGCCTTGATAAAACGTTCTTTCTTTACTAGCCGGGATGGCCACAAGGCATTTCCAAGAGATGTGTCCGTGTCACCATTGCCCTGATGCTCAAATACCTGGGTGTATGGAGAATCAGGCGAGACCTAAAGGTGCTCTGGGATGTGGCAACCACTCACAAACAAATTTGCTGCCACCTACAAGCCACAATGAATAAGCTGCTAAATGCCAATGCTGATGGTTAGGCTGAGAGGCTGTGGCCTTTCTTGTTTTCTGCAGGTACACTCAGGCTAAGGCTCAAACACTTTGTGAGAAAAGGAAGTGGCCACAGAGTTCTCATCCTGCAGATAAGGCTGGGATCCCTCTCCCACTGGAAGTATGGACAGCTCAGTGTCAGCCCCTGGAGATGTTGGGGTGCAACCTTTTCTGCCACACACTGAGTACCCTCCTGACTGCCTTGGCAGCAGCGTCTGAGTTTGTTTTTTCTTCCAGGTCTGTCATGAGAGGTTGAACCACAAACAAGATTCAAACTTCACCTAAGCTTTCTTGGGGTGAGTTCATCTGTAGGAAGGGACATTGTGGAAGTGCTCCCTAACTGCAGACACATTCACAGTAACCATGAGTGATCCAGGACAGCCTTGGTACCACCTTAGGCTGCATCTGCTATATTTGCCTGAGGAAACTGTGTATTACATGACCTCTGACATACATGTGCTTGCCTTCTCAATTTCTATCCCACAGATGGGAAATCTGAGGCACCAAATAACTCTGGGACATCTTGTTGGTCCTTCAGAGAGCAGAGAAATGTATCTGCCTTTACAGACTCCCACCCTGTACATTGCCAATTTTACCTCCACCAACTGCACACACCAAAGCCAGAAACCACTGGTGACCTGCAGAAGGGAAGTGCTAAAAATGAACTCATTCCAGAGCAGGAAGGGGGCAAGGCCAGTGTGCACAATGAGTTCAAGAGAGTTATTGGAGGGAGGAGTAAAACAAGGGACTGAAGCAGGTGATCTGTCTCCAACTGGGCCACTCTTCAACAAGGAGTATCTCTGCAGCGGGGAAGATTTCCCCTTTCTTTTCTGTGCTGTGGTGCTCAGCTGCTCCTGCATTTTGCAGGTGCACTCAGCTGAGACTCATCCCAGAGCCCTGCATTCAGAGCACATAAAAGCTGCTGCCTCCTCCTGTGCCTGTGTGTCACAACAGTGTCAGCCGTGCCACTGATCAGAAGTGAACTGCAGCAGGGCCATTGCACAGCCCCCCAGCATGGCTCTGGCCTGCCAGTCTCTGAAAAGAGCTTTAAAAACGTGACTGAATGAGGTACTTCTACAGGAAAGCAAAGATTCAATGCAGGGTTTATAGTTTAGTATCTGCAATATTTTGCCTGCAAAATAGGGTTCTTGAAAGAGTGCATTTGACTTGCTTAAAACAATTTCTTTAAACTTCTCCAGGCTGAAAGGCTTCTTCTAGTGTTACACAAACAAGACCAGAATCAAAATTTGGCCTGTAGCCTTTCCCTCAGGACTAGCTGGGCTGCCTCTGTACATCTGTAACACAGACCGTAACATAGGGGCATTTGGATCTCCTGTAACCTACCACCTGGTAGCTGTTGAAATCATCCTGTTTCCTTCCATTTACTACTTCCCTTTTTTTTTTTTTTTTTAAGAATCCAGGCATCTAATCAGATTAGGTGGTTCAGAATTTCTTAGCAGTGAAAAAAAAAGCTGCTAGAAATGCTAAAATGCTTTTGGCCATGTCCTGTCAGACTAAATCCAAACCTCATCAGTTTTCAACAAGCCTCTGTGAACACATTCAATTGATATGAAATCAAACAGACAAGGACATTTTGCTGGAGCCAGTGGGTTTTGCTGAGGGTAAATCACACCCAGCTCTAACCCACAGCCATGCTCTACAGCAAGCACAGCTATTTCAGTCACACAACCAAGCACACACACACAGATGCCTTCTCTCCCATTAGGCTGTTCAGTGATGGTCTTTTATAAAATCCTGGTTGCACATCAGCTTCCTCCAGGAAAGAAAAGGCCTCATCCTGAATTGTAAACTCTCTAAGGGCAACTTTAATATGGGACTTGCACTCTTTGAGGGAGGTTTTGCCTTTATTTTTAAAGAAAAAGGTGACTGATCTGCTAAATTGGGAAAGAGTAATTTTAAGTTATTAAATTAGGTTAGAAGAGAAACTAAGCTTCTTCTAGGATATAACATGCCTCTCTGAAACATGGAATGAATACATCTCCTTGCCCACCTAGAATTTACCTGAAAACATCTGCTATCTTTTGCATAAAATGAGAAGCAGACTCATTGTTTCTGTGAGGAGGCAGCCTACACGCAGATACATAGGTAAGAGGAGAGGGACTACATGTGTGTTATTTACAGAACAGAGAAGAGGGGAGGCACACAGGACAGAGCACAGTGCTGGGGGTCAGCATGGGAGAAACACTGACAACACAGGGTTTGGACTGGTGCATTACACAGGGTAATGTGCTTGTAAACACAGTATCCAAGGCAATATCTGCCCTCCTGTGCGTGCTCCATGAGCAGCTCCTTCCTACCTTGCTCCATGCCCCAAACACACAGACCAAGCAGACTATTTGGATCAAAGCAAGCCCATCACACGGCAAAGCAAGGGACCCAGCCTGTCCTCAGGGGCTCATCAGCCCCTCACCTCTTAAGAACACCAGGATCCTGCCTCCTGCCATCCCCACACAGCTCACAGGAGCAGCCACTGCACAAACCCAAGCCCCCTGCAGAAGCACATACCTTGCCAGGAAGCCCTCTCAAGTCCCCAGGTTGAACAGAGGGGGCAGGTCCCAGCAGGAAGGACCTCTGGATGGAGAAGAGCAGACTAGAAGGGCACGTGGATGTGCTTGGGGCTATAGGTCTGGGACAGCCCCTCCCCACCGTGTCCCCTGTGCCGAGGGCAGGGGAAGGGCCCCTTTTCACCATGTGTGTGGGCTGAGGAGGGCATGAGACACCCCCAGCTGCTGCACAGCTAGTCCTGTGCTGAAGGGCAATTAAATTCCTGCTGTAATTAGCAGGCACCTGACACCTCTCAACAGAAGCACAGCAGCAGAGGGGCCTCTCCCAGGCAGGAGAGGGCCAGTGGGAAGTCAGTTTTGTGGCCTGTTTCGTGAGCTCCAGCATGTCTGAGCTCCCTTTGACTGTGCTGGAGCCTTACTAGAGGCAGCACCTGTGAGCAGGACCCCCATCTGCATCTCACCACTCAGCTGGGAACCCCTGCAGATTTCAGCAGATTGTGGATAAGACCTTGGGTGAATAGGCTGGGAAAAACAGCCAGGCAGAGTCTTAAGTTGAGCATGAGCCACCAGCACAGGCTGTTCTGGGGGCTGGGGACTGTGTGCTGCTGACTGAGAGTAGCTCCCATTAGTAACCCCAGCCCTCCTGCTTGGAGCCTCTGTATTCTAAAACGTACAAACCAAGGCCTCCAGAACTCTCCTTCCCTGGATGAGATCTCTTGCCAACCATCCCACCCAGACAAGTATTCCAAGTAGTGAGAACTTCACCTCATATTCCCAAAGTGGATAAAAGGTTACCCAGGGCAGAGAGACCTGCCTACACCCTTGTAGTCAGACATGTTATCCATTGCACTACTGGTCCTCAGCAAGTCAAGGGCATCAGGCAATTTAATTTTTCCAACTTCACAGTCAGATGGAAAGGGATTCCTAAGTCAGCCACTGACCATTTGGTAAAACTTACTTGCTTCAGCATTTGTGGGTGTCAAACTGCTCTGTCTTGACAAGGCTGTTAATGTGTGTGGTCCAAAGGACCTTGATTATTTTTAAGACAAAATTATCCTGGGGATGAGTAAAACCAAAAGGCAGGGTAAAATCAGAAGAGAGGAAAACTTGCAAGTGTGTTCCCTTTTTCTTGCTTCACTTTGAATTGGTTTTACATGGGGCTTTGTTAACTGGTGCGAGGCTATGGGCTGATGCTCTTCAATTCCCAGCAAGTGTTGTGCTGTTTCTCCCTATGATTTCCATGGTCTCACCAGGCTGGTTCTGCTGGCCTGAGTAAGTGCACTGCAACACAAGCAGGAGAAGATGGTAGGGCAGAATGTCACCGGGTGGTTGTGCCACAGCTGCTTGGGCAACTTTTCTTTGAACAGCCAGTAGGACAAATGTTCACTCTGCTTTTTGCAGCAGAAAGGTTTTGGATCCTCTTAAAAGCCTTTTGCAATCAGCCACCAACCTGTTTATTATACCTTTTATTAGTTCTTAGGTACCTGGCCTTTGCTTTGCAGCACGTGAGCTTCCTACAAGCCTTAATGCATTTATCTTCACAGATAAATGTGAGGGAAGGGAAAAGCTATAAACTTCCTTGGTCAGAGCAGATCTCTTGATGCACGTCTCTTAAATCCTAGGCCAGCCATTAAATCCCTCCAATGTTTAGTGGTCTCCTACTTGTTCTTTAGGTCATTCATTATTTATAGTATGTGTCTGGCTGTATGGTATTTCATTACTGCTGGAGGAGGATGGCAAACACAGAGTCAGGAATCTGTGTCCTCCTGAGCCTCAGAGACACTGCAGCACTTTAGACTCCTTGGAGCTAATCCCATGCTCTTTTAACTGATTTTTAAACTTTTTCTTTATATGAGGGTAAAGGATCTATCAATGTGACATACAGGTCTATACTGTCAGTTTGTCATATTGAGCCTGCAAGCTGAATGTAGAGAAAAGCTCATAGAAATCCATGTACTATAAAAAATGTCATTATTTCTAGTTCAAGTATTATCTCCAGCAGTGGCTCTTGCTGCAACTTCACAAGAGTAAAAACCCTTCACAATTGGGTTCTTCCCACAAAGCACCTACTAGCAAAGTTCCACTATCTATCTTAGTGTGATAAGTAGCCTGAGCTCTCCAATTCCTGTAGTGCAAAGCAATCAAAACCTCTCAGATAATTTTTCAGCGTGTGCAGCTTTCCACTGCAACCTCTCTAATTTTTCAGTTTCTTTAAATGTAAGCCCCGTTTTAAAAAAGTCCACAACAAAGGCTGGGAAGGGGAGGCAGTATCTTTTATTAGACTAAATGACATAGCTGAGGAAACTAGACAAGCCTCAGTTAGAAGACTAATAAAAGATACTGCTTTTCTCCAGCATCCCTGCCTTGCCTGTAACTTTAAATCACCTCATCTTCAGCAATTCCAGTGCCACAAAGAAAGCACAGAAATCTTAGAAAGGCTGAACATCTAATCTGTACTGCCACAAAACAGCATTATCATGAGGACTCCACTGCCTGGGCTGGTTTGTTGCTCTAGGATAGCTCTCCAGTACTGGGCAGCTCCTATTTCTTAAACATAAATCACTGCTAAAACCATTTGTTTGAGTCCAGAACCAACAATGGTGTACTCAAATTGCAATAAATTAGTTATGTAGGGTAATACAGAGAGACACCAAAAACTACATTAAGGGGAGTACAGTAAATATTTTGGTAAGCTGTTGTCAGAGCACAATGCAGCTATTTTTAAGCTATAGCTTCAATCTTTGTCTAGCTACAGATATTGTGTGAGTTCCCTTTGCATCTTCTTGATTTGTCTTCTCCTAAGGCTTCAAAAGTTAGAGCTGGGGTAAAACTTCCTTCCACCTTCAGGCAAGTTTTGAGATCTGGCTGCCCAGGATGTACCTGAGTTGACACCCTGCAGTTCTCTTTCCCAGCAGTTAATGCAGCACCTGGGGACCAGCCTAATGCCAAAATATCACATGTACAGAGAAAAGCATTTCAGGAAAGCATCACTCCTAAAGAGAATGAAGCAGACTGTAAATCTATCCAGCTCGGCCTCCCCTACAGCTGGGAAGGTCTCTCACTTCAGATTCCCTCCATCTGTCTTTTCAGCATCGTTCTGTCACCACAGAAAGCTGCTGACAGAAAGCCCTGATTCACACAGCCATGCAGGAAATCCCAATAACCAATTATCACTGTGCAGGAATTCATCTCACACACAGGCACCCCTGCCTGCAGCTTAATACAACCAAGTACCAGCATCACTGTAGCAGCACTTTCTAAATTTAGTTTTAAACAAAATTTCAAAAATCAGCAGCGTCACGAGCCTCATGCACTCTGCCTTGTTCAATAATGCTGGTGGCAGCTGCTTATGCCAGAGGGCTGGAAATGGTTTGTTCTTTTTCCTCAGAAAAAAAACCAAACAACCAGACTGCAGAGAATGTCTAAAGTTTCAATCAAGAGTAGGCCTGCCTTGTATCCTTTTTGCATAATATCTTGTCCCCAGAGCAGTGTGGACCTGGTGAAGCAGCTGTGAGATAACCTCTCAGTAGACCACACTCAGTAATTAGGATTTCTCTACCTGCTTCCATAACCATCCCAGCAGACTTGCATGAATACAGCCCTGCCCACTGCAGCTACCCCAATATAAGTGCAGGAGAACACATCCTGCCCTTTGTGCTCTTCTATAGCAAGGGAAATAAGTTGTACCAACTTAAAAGACATCATATCCTTGACATTAAAACTGAGTCGGTGTAATTAACACTAAATTACATCTTTACTGAATTATACTGGCCAAACTTCTATGAGGAGACCCAGACACGGAGAATAGCTTGATGAAAAACTGTCTAAAAGTACAATGAGTTAAAAAATTATATTCTGGATCAATTATTTACACGCTGCTCCAAACCCCATATCTTCAGACCTGTTAAGGAAAGGATATTTATTTTACAGTTAACGAAAGATACAAGGAGATACAATAAGCTATTTCAGACATAAAAATGAAAGCATTCCTGAATGCTGAAAATGCTTGTGTACAGAACGGGCACAGAGAAGGGGCCTTTGAGAATCCTGAATAAGAAAATAAATCTCTCTTTATTTGCCTTGGAGAGTCTTTTTTTTGATGTCAGCTCAACTTTTCTTTGAAACCTTACCATCAAGTTGCATACTGCAAAAGGGAAACAGAGATGTTTATTTATCAGGAGAGAATCACAAGCCACTCTCTGCCCAGGATGGTCTCTGCCCTCTTTACAACTGCTGAGATGGCAAATACATCTCCTAATCCTGGACAATGGTATTGCCTGGGATAAGAAGCCCCAGCAGCAGTTTGCAAACCCCATCTGTATGTGGGGCACCCAGAAGGACGTGTGAAAAGATGCAGAGCAAAGGGTGAAATGGCTTGAAATTGCATTTGTCATATGCTATTCTTTATGAATATAGAAACATAATTTTTATTCCTGTTCCCTCACCCAGGATCATAGGAAAAATCACCATATTTCCTGCATAAGTGAGTGGAAAAAGGCCATTGGAATTAAAAACTAGTTTGTAGTGCAAAGGTTAAAAGATACGGTTTTCTCATGTATAGTTTCAGTGCAAAATCAGCCTTCCTGTTAAATCCTTGGTAATTTCATATTGTAAGAGGCACCTAACAAAAAAGCACTAAAAACATGATAATCTTCTTGATTATCAGGAGGCTACAGCCTGTTAGAAGCTCAGTGTTTCCTCAGTCCCTAGCCAGAGCCCTTACCACTCTCATCATACACGAACCATGCAGAGAGGTGAGCTCTCTCCACAGTGGACTCTTCTCAGGGGTCTGAAGCCATGAGTGTAGGGACAATGGGTGGGTGTTTCCTCCTGCCAACACCTGGTGGTGGAACAGGGGCTGGGATCTCACATGGGCTGCTCTCAAACTTGAACTATCTCCAACATGAGCTGGATTTGGGCTGTTCCTGGAAAGAAAAAATCTGAGCGGCTTTGGTCGCTGTGTTTGGATTTTCTTGAAATGTGTCTTCACAGGCAGTGGATATATTTCAACATGGACTTGTTAACTGCTTCCCTTCTCCTGAGGACTGGAATGCCTGAATCTAAAGTTTTCCTTCTACCTTGAAAATGTAATTTCCCATAGTCACCAGTGCCAGCAATTCTTGCTAAAGCTTTAAAGAGAGTCCTGCCCCTCTTGTACATCTCTGTGTTTTTTACAATTCCTCCCAGGTAATAGCTGTCTGCAATAGATGAGAAGTCTTAACCAGGTGGTGGATCAAGGCCATTGAGAGTTGCCCAGAACTCAGGAAGCTGTGGACATTGTTCCTGGGGTTACACATGGGGTAGTGCAGTGAGGAGCCTGGAGAAGCAAAGGATACAGCCACAGCCTGGGATACAAGCATGTAACTGCAGCTCATGGCCTGAAGCAGAGGCTGCAGCCCATTGCACCACTTGTACACCATGGGAGAGAAAATCCCATCAGTTCAGTAGGTGCCTTCAGACAGTTCCTCTGTGCTGAAGCAGCACTTTCTCTGCCAGGAATGTCCTGATGCATTTTCCCAACAATTGCAAACCTCGATGCCTTCAGCCAGCTCATTGTTTTCAGAGATTGGTTTCAGGAAACCAAGATGCCCAGTTTAAAATCTCAAACTGTTTTGTGCAGGTGATCTCTGAAATGAAAACTAAATATATCTTCCCTAAAATGAACTATTAATACTGATATTGATCCAGGCTCTGAGAAAATAATTGAATGTACTTCTGCTATTTAGATGGCTAAATATTTCCAATAAAGAGCATTATGAACAATGCGTAATATGTTTGCTTTGGAGGAAGGCTTGAGGACTTAAAGCTCATGTTAGAAACATTAGCTGCTGTCACTAATGTGACTTGCTGACTTGAATGTTTATTTTTCCTGATTTTTCCCCCATTCCCTCCAATTTTTCAATTAAAACTTAATCGCCTGCCCACTCACTTGCTGCAGAAGTGATAGGGAGATTATAAGCTATCATAAAAACCTTCTTTGGTCTCACATTTCTCTCTGGCAACACAGAGAAAAGGTCAATTCTAGTGCTGGCCTACACACTAATCCACACGTGTGGCTTAAGCCCTTGCTTTAGGAATGTTCATTGGGTGTTGGGTGGTGTATTCATGTCCCATCTTGCTTCAGCTTTGCCTGAGTGTCTTGTGAGCTGCACTGCCTTCTCATCAACAGAAATCAAGAGCCAGCTCCTGGGTGATATATTCCTTGCGCATTCCTCTGAATTGGATACGTTAATCTGATTCTATGGTTATATGTTTAATTAAACTAGGGTTGTCTCTGTGTATGTGAAATGAACAAAGAACAGCAGACCTGTGTCCCAGTGGAGCAGCTGCCCAATAGAGAGAAATTTCTGCAAAGACCATCTTGAAAAGCAGGTTGAGTAGGGACAGCACAACTCTTTACCTGCTAGGAGACCACAACAGCCTACTGCTGTTGCATTCATTTCCTTAAATAAGCCTGTAGCTCTAAAATGACCAAGGACTAGTTTAAGCTTGTAAGCAGAGCAGTGGCTGGAGGGAGGCTGTGAAGGCAGTTTGTGTATATGTACAACGATAGCAGCAAGAGAAGAGATTAGATAAACAGAAGATCATTTACAGCATCATGTCCCTCACAAGCCTCTCCTGGCAGGAGATGTATTGCATCCACTCCAAAGTAATTAGCTGACCTGACAAGCAGGGAGTATTCACTGGGGGTAGGTAGCAAGGGTGATTTGCACTGGGTCCCCTAGGCTATCAGAAGAGCAGAGGCCAGGGTTTTTCTGGACACTTTTATGGCCACCTGTTTATTTTTAAGATTAATTTATTGTTCCTGGTGGGTGTGGTGCTTTAACATGTTGAAAGAGATGTTGTGAGTGTCATCCTTACAGGAAGAACCAGGGAGAAAATTTTGGCCTCCCTGGTTTATCAAGTGGGGTGGAGGTCAAGAGTTTGGATAGACCTTGTGCAGACAGAGCAACAGGAAACTGATCCTCTCGCAGACACATGGGGCATGAGCTGCCATTCCAAGTAGGCATACACATCTCCTGACTCCTAAAGGGAAAGAGAGCTTCCTGGAAAAATATTTTTACTCCATAGCACTGTAAATGAAGAGAATCATACACCTGCAAGGATTTCTTTCTCCCAAGATACTGAACATTGGAACTGTCTCAAGGCTTTTCAGTATTAAAGGGAAAAAAATCCTGTATTCCTCTTTCATCTGTAATTTTGGGGGTGGCAGATTTTTCAGATGCTGCAGAGTCAGTCCTGAGACAGAACTGTAAGGAACTGCTGGGGCTGTGAGGCCCCAGGAAATGCCTCAGAGAAGCACTTTCCTCCTTAATGTCTCACCTACTTTGTACAATCCCAGATGCAGTGCTACTGAACCCTTGCCATTCCCACTGGCTGGAAATGCCATGTACCTGGGAAAACCCCACACAACAACCAACTGCCCAAAATATACCACAAGGGAACAGGGTGAGGGACAGAGCTTGGGGAGTGTGCAGTGCCCTGGAGAATATCACAGACCTGTTGGAAGAGCCATGGAGTCCTGGTGCCCACTGCCCAGGCATGGTCCTTCCCATGGCCCTGGTTAGCTGCTGGCTGGGCTGGAGGAGGGGGTAAGCCAGCATTTACCTGAATGAGATTCATGAATACAGCTGCTCTGTATCTTTGTGAAAAACAGTCCTTGTCATCCCTTTTAGCAGACTGTTTTCATCTGGATCCTTTTGGCATTTCCAAGGATTACCCAGATAACCAGATGAAAAATGTTTGCAACCACTTTCCTTATCTGATTGGTTTTCCTCATCTGAGCCCGTCTCTTGGAGCCCATGGCACTGTGCCTATTTCTGATTGGAAGGTTGAAGGATTTTTAAAAGAAGAGAAGTAGACTGAAGATAATAATATTTTTAACCTTTCTGCCAGGTGGTGTTAGCAGCAGGAACAGGCAGAATGACAGTGTCTAGAGTTTCCATTTAATATAACTAAAATAAATGGTTCTAGCCTCCACCTAATACCTCGCCCTCTAGAGTTTTAGGAATGCAGACTGTAAATCCCTGATCACCTTAATTCCTGTTATTTTCTGAGCCCAAAGTTTATGTTATTCATCAACTGACTGAACTAAAAATCCTTCTGAGAACTCCAGACTTCATAGTAAAATCCCCCTAGACCTCAGCTGTCAAAGAGTCCAAGGAATTTTTAAAGCCTGGTGGTATTCAGCAGCAATACTGCAGTGTTTGAGGCCCTACTGCCATGGAGGATGGCATGAACAGATCCTCATCCCTGAGAAGGCATCACCAGAAAAAGGAGTTCTATTTCAGAACCAGAAAGTCTCACTGTGGTTTGGGAAAGGATTTCCCTTCACTGTCTTCATTGCAGAGCTACAGGCAATCTTTTAGATAGACTGGATCCATGCCACAGCATGCCTTGAAAATTTTGTCTGAAACTTGCTCTTGATTCTTGTGAGGAAAGTTACCCAAATATGGCCCGTGTCTGGTGTGCAGCAGTCCTGTATTTCTTTATTCTAAGTGGCTCCTATCATGAACAAAAATGGAAAGGTAGCCCTGTGTTAAATATCAGAGAAAAAAGTAAAAATTTTGCTGCTTCCATAATCTTCTGCCAGGCAATATTTTTCAAGAGTTAATGAAGTAATGACAGAAAATCCATTAATAGGTAAAAAACCTTATATGCAGTGCAGGATGGATGGCTTTTTCTTTTTTCCATGGACCAAATTCACACTCAGACTTTTTGGTATGGAAGAAATATTGTTTATGACATTCCAATAGCAGATTTTGCAGGAAAACTGCCAGGAGTTATTGGGTCTCCCACCTACCTACTGTCACTTGAATAGGTCAAAACTGGTTCCAAAAGAATTAAGACACTTGATCTCAAAGCTTAAAGATGCTCTCTAAGGCTAAGCAACTGCTTTCTTTTTAATGCAAGACAGAATGCAGAAGAAGATCCTGCTCTACTGTATCAGCAGAGGAGCCAAAGCAGAGGTGGCCTATTGCTTGATCAGCCTGTCACTATCTCCTCTCGTGACCTAACCAGAGCTGACCTGGTTTTCACATGCTGGATTGCCTCTATGGGTAGATACAAAAACTACTAAAAGTCATTATGTCCTGTGCCCATGAAGAGCATAACCATATTTGAGATACCCATTTGAAATAATTCATGTCCTTTGAGCACCCACACAAGTGCTCCTTGGTGTGAGAATCCCATGGTTTGAATGGACACCTTCTGCTTGAGCTCACTGGTGCCTCACTGATAACTCTGATGCACCTATGCCATTGATCTGCCCATTGTACTGTCCTAATGCTGTTATATAGTGTAGTCTTAGAGCTGTGTTTGCTGAATTTTCATGTGTATATTTATTCCACTTATTAAAATCCACTAAAAAATCTGATAAAAAGAACTTTGCTGCTTTTTGCATTTACAACAGGATTGGTAAGTCAGAGAGCAAAGGTATTCAATAAGGTGTTTAAAGGCACTTTTAAGGCTCAGTTTCTGGACAAAGGCCTCTGTCCCTCATTTCTTCCACATTACAGATGTCAGCAGACATAGGAAGGGGCAGGATGGATGTGCTTCTCAACCCTGGGCTGCAGAGGGAGAACCCTGCAACATTTGGTAGTCACTGAAGTTTCTGGTGCTGGAGGGTTCATGCCAAAGCAGACAGCACTGCTGGCTAGACAGAACCAGACAGAAGGCAATGGAAGGATGTATAGAGCCATGGCTGTATTTGTAAGGCTGTAGGTGAACAACACCCACAGGGTGAAAGAAAATGTTAAAAGATGCATCCTTTGCTGCCTTAAGCAGAGTTCCTACAAAGACCTCATCTGAGTCCTATTTTCTATAGATGATTCAGATCTTAAAAATAGTACCATCTTGGGAGTAACAAAAGACATCCACTTGCACACCTGCAAATGTTTGGATCAGGAGTTCAGGCCATTGGAAAAATACCTTCTGCCTGGAAGAGAAAAGGAAAACCCAGGGACACCACTGATTTTGGTACAGAGTCTGGATAGTTCATATTTCTTTGGAGGCTCATTCAGCTTTTTAATTTATACAGCCACACTTTACCACACATGTCTGATATACCTTTCTGATAAACTCTTCTTCCTGGCCTTTCATGTGCAGGATCTCACCTTGCTTGGACGTCCCTGAGTAATGCTCATAGGAAAACAACCCTTGAAATGTCAAACAGATGTGAAAATGCATCCAAAGAGGAATGTATGGGTGTTGTCTGTCTGTCATCACCCCTTTCACCATTTTGCCTCCTCTCCTTTCATCTGGTGCCCACCTTTGCCAAGCTACGGTCAGGGGAGCTACATGAAATGTGAGACAGAGCCCTGTTTAACCTGACCTCGGTTTCTGCAGGGTGAGCTCCCCACTGGTCTTTACCTGGCTGTGTGAAATTCAGCTCCACTTCACTGAACATTTACTTTAAGGTGGAAGGGTTGTGCTTGGGTATTTGGGGCAGATTCCTATCAAAGAGCTACCTTAACAAAGATGATAAAGATAGGAAACCTCGGAAGTAATTTGTACTTACATTGGAAAAGCACCACCATCACCACCCCCTAATGTGTAGCCAGTCTAAGAGGTTGTTACCTTTATTTTCAGTTGGCCACATTGTTTAAAGTTCAATTACCATTTCCCAATCTGTTCTTAAAAAGGTTGAAAAAGGTTGAACACTTCTAAGCAAGTTTTTTTTTTTCAAAACAATGTTTTTCCTCTGAGATTTTTTTTTATAATATGAACATGGTTTTCTGGCAAAATAAACACAGACCTTATTATAGTAATTAACAGAACTTTGTGTGATAGAAATATAAATGCACCTAAAAACTAATAAGCAGTATATGACCAGTTTCTAGTTAAAAAAAAAAAGTAATCACATTCTTTCCCCAAAAGCACAAGAAATTTGCAGCAGATCCCTAAGGACTTTGTAAAAATACACAGATACAGTCCAAATTTCTCAGTAGAAGTTAAAAATAATATCAGGCTGAAACCAACATTCACCAACATCTTAAGCTTCTTTTAAGAAGGGTATTTTTCTTTCTCTTTCAACCTTTATCCTAAATGGTAAATTCCATTTTCTATAGGTAATTGAATAGCTAAATTAACCAAAATCTCTACTACAATCTTCTTAAATTATAGCTTTTCCCTGCAAATGCTTTGAAAGTCTCTGATTTCCAGTGCTTTCAAAACAAAGACCAATTCTCTCTATCCTGTTCTTCTATGCCACATGGGACATAAAGCACATTTTTGTTGCCCATATTGAGAAAAGAGAGGGCATGATTTTCTTCTTGCCTGTATCTGAATGACTCTGATGCCTGCAGTGGAATCACTTCTAAATTTTTTACCACCATAGAAACTTAAACTCTTCTTTACAAAGTATTTGTTCTTCTGCACAAGTCCACAGAGTTACTCTGGGCATTTGAATAATTTTGGTGCCCTTTTCCCAAAGAATCTCATGTTAACAAACTGGACTCACCCCACTCAATGATCTTAAAGGTATTTTTCATCCTTAAGGATTCTATGAAAACATAATTACAAGGCAGATTGTTGATAAAAACAAACAAAGCAAATCATTACTTAGGAAGAATGGAGCAAATGTGATCTTAGTGTAGTGGAATTTGTGAGAGAAGCTTTAGTTTAAGGAACAATATGTGACCTTTCTCTTTTTCAAGAGGAAGAGGCTCTTGGCATTCTTCAGCCTGAAGAATTCTTAATTTGCTTGAAACCTGAGCCATGTTGATACAGATCTTTTAATTACTGTCCTCTGTTGACCTGGACAAAGCATTGTGAGAAGACTTCAAATCTATCATTCCACTACTTTGACTGAGTGCTCACCTGTTCAAAGGTTTGGTTTTGGTTGCTTTATTTTTTTAAAAAACTTGCAAGCAAGCAGAAAGAGAGAGTATTTTCTGCTATCAGTAAGCTCTTTCAAGCAGCCATTGCAATATTGCAGAAAACATTTTTCTGCTTACCGACCCAAAAGCTCAGAATTCAATTCCCAGAGACAATATTAATGAAAACCACAACAAAACAAATTAAAACAAACAAAGAAACAACAACAGCAAAACAAGAAATAAACCAAAACCATGACCTGGTTGATTGCACTGGAAAGAATTTGACCAACAGATGGCAGCTATGAAAAGTAGGATGGGACACAGCCATGTAAACAAAATGAAAGCACTATAACCCATCTGCCATGTAAAAATGATTTTAGTCCTGCTCTTGAGACAAGTCATATAAAAGAAACATTCTCATGTCCACTGATTTTGGCCTATTTGCAGCACAAAACACTATGCAGGGATATTCATATGTTTCACTGTTCTCTGGTTAGTCTGTGAATTTGCAGCTTTCAGGGCATAGGTTTTATTTCCTCTGTAGAAAACCTTTCTGCACAGAGGGTGACAATAGAGGAGAAACTATAAATGCAGGAATTTGCAGGGACTGTTCTGCCAGACGACATTTAGGGGGCTGGAAATATCCCAGGAACAATAAAAACACCAACATGGAAATATCAAAACCTTGGGAGGAGAAAAAAAGGCTCACCAGACTGGTGTGTTAGGGGCCAGTGCTCAGCCTGGGGACAGCCCAGAAAGCATCCCTGTCCTATGGCACAATGTTGGCACCTGGCCACCAAGTGTACGTTTGGACACAAGGCACATAAACATCTCCTCTGAAGGTTCCTAAGCAAACCCAACAAACACCTCCTAGTACCAGGGCAGAGTCAGACCTGGCAAGACACTGAAGTGGCAAATCCTTTCAGCAGATAAAAGTTTCCCTTCTGGTGAAAGTCTCCATTCAGGTGACAATTTTTAATTGAAAAAATGTAAATCTGTACAAGTTTCTTTTTAATTATTTGAATGATTTCTAGCTACAGGAATGCATTTTGGTTCAAAAGAGTTTCAGTTTTGAACTGAGAAAATTCCTCTTTAGTGTCAGCAATATTTCTGGGCATTAGCTGGTGCAAGAAGAAAAGGCAGGCAAGGAATCTGGGACTTCCTAAACCTTGTCATTTCCACATGGGCCCTCCTGGTTTCCTGCCTTCCAAAGGAGCACTTCAGCCAGGAAAGGCATGAGGAGCAAAGAAGAGGAAGAATTTGTGCAGCAGGAGAAGTTCTACTCTGATCTGTCAGGTGATCACAGGCAAGGCTCAAATGTGATGCAAAAACAACGTAAAAAGCTGCTTCTGGTGGACTCTTCTGTGCTTTTCAGAAAAGCTCAAAAACAGCTATCAGAAAACACAGAGATTGCTTTTTTAATCTGGTTTTAAAAATGAAGTAAGCATTTTAATGCACAAAAGACAAGAAAAACAATGGAGGCTAAAGCAGTCTGTTCTGGAAGGCTCAGGGTCTGGAGTCACAGCCTGAAGGTGCTCTTTGGGTGAACATCTTTCTTTGAACTCATGGTTTTAACATCAGGCACTGATCAGACCAAGGTGCTGAATAAAGGCATCTGAAAGCAAGTATGCTACACTGCAAAAGCTGTGGCTATAAGGTACACAGGTGAGTTAGAGAATAGGACAGACAATCAGCTGTTCATCATTTCATGCAAATGTTGAACTGTCTGGTTCCTTTGAGACTGACCCCCTTCCACAGAGTCAGAAAAAATAAGCTGATTTTGTGGGGTAATTGGCCTGCCAGTTTGGAATATTTGAAGATCTCAGTAGGAGCCCACCTACATTTGTAGGGACTTTGACATCTTGGGAAATCTGATCCAGTTCTCTAAGGCTTAAGAGTGATCCAGAGCCAGGGAATGCAATTAAGCTAATAAGTCAGAAGCATTAATGTCAGAGCCAGTGTTTCTTGACTTCCACCATTCCTGGGGCAGCAGACTGAAGGCAGAGTGGGGCCAGCCTGTGGGCACCCATGAATTTCTCACACCAGGGGCTGCATGTTTGAGCCTAGCGATGGATCCCTGGGAGGAGCAGAGAGGGGCTGGAGTGTGGAAGGGAGGTTAACTACCAGCTGTGGTGAGCAGTGCACATCCACTGCCCACTGGGAGAGGGGAACCACTGCACTTCCAGTTTCTGATTTGCAGATGCTCAGCAGTAGTCTGGCCCTGAGCCAGCTCAAGCAAGGTGGTAAAAAATTCTTTCACTTCACGCATGGGGTCATGTGTTGCAATTCATGGGGACTACAGGAGTGTTCACACATAACCCCTTCTTCAGACAGAGCTTGCAGACACCTACTCAATATGAATGATGACTGTGAAGAAGCATCCCAGAACCAGCTCATGTTTTCTTGTGACTTCTTTTCCCCATCTGTAAACCAGTTACAGCATTCACACTGTGAGGTGCTGAGAGGGGAAGCACAGAGATGTTTAGAAGCTGCCTTTAAAACAGCTAATGATAATGAGTTGAGCCAGGAACCCAGTGGGGTTGGATTGTGTTGCCATGCAGGCTGTTTCTACTGAAACTGAAGCAGAAGCTGTAAATGTCAGGAATTTGTCTGCCAAATGGAGCATTATCTGTCAGCAAAGCCTGCCAATGTGATGGCTGTGATTGGGAGAGGTAGTTAAGTGAGAGATTGCTCACTGAATCAAAATTATTTGTCATGGATTATGTGTATGTCTTCAGTCAGCCAAGGGATAAACAATCAGCTTTGAA
Source organism: Argya squamiceps (assembly GCA_037834095.1). NCBI lineage: Eukaryota > Metazoa > Chordata > Aves > Passeriformes > Leiothrichidae > Argya > Argya squamiceps. The sequence goes on from JBBMKD010000217.1 coordinate 18,464,480, forward strand.
AGAGATGCACAGTTTGTAGGAACATAAAAAGAGCACCATGGCTACCCTGCTGAGTGCTCAGCATGCTCTGCAAAGGGATTGCCAGTGCCTGGCAAGTGCAGGACATGTTGTGCCCCCACAGCTCTCACTTCGTTTGCAGCTCAGTTTGCACAGTGTCACTTCTCCAGGCCTCAGCAGCTGGAACCCAGATTGCTGACTACATGGATTTTGTACCTCATATGAGATTGCTCTGAAAAGCCAGTTTCTGCTGGGGAATGATCCCTTTTTTCTTCCTTGCTTTTCTTTATTTTCTCTCCAGAACAGCTTCAGTTATTAAGCCTGACTTTATTAAAGCTCCTGCAGCAGTGAAGCTGTTGCCCAGTGTAAGAGGAACCCAGCTACACATGCATTCCTGGATATCTACCTCCCAAGCTGGTTTCAGTTGCTACTGATAAGAGTGAAACCTTCCATCTAAACTCAGTCCTGCTATCAGTGCATCTCTGAGCTGAGTTTCCTTTTCCCTTGTCTTTCCCCCACCCTCACTCTCACACATACTTATTGCAGACTTGACCTGCAGGTAAGAAGGAGCCATGTTTCCCTACTCCATCACCTTACAGCAACATGACAGTTCCTGGCACAAATTCCAGTACAGGGATCCATCCATAAAATCCACTGGCCCTCTCAATCCCATGTACTGTTGGAGCAGCGGGCAGGTGGGGTACATTAATATGTCTCAGCTCTTCCTTTAGACTATAACCACCCAGATGTTCAGTATTCAGTAGCCCTGCTGAGCCACTTTCCAGCCTCTGGTCTTTCACATGAAGGACACCTTCTTTTACCATAAACTGCAAGAGACAACTCCATAAATCTGACAGACTTTCCCAGATGCAAGAGACATTCCCTGTTACAGAGTACAGAGTACGCAGATCTTTCTGTCCACAAGAAGGAAATGTTAGTCAAGCAAGCTGGTATTTGGCACCACACTGGCTAGAGAACATCATCTCCTGTGGTGGGGTGAGCCCATCCTTCTGCTGAGGAAAGACATATTTTAGAGACACCTGGTCTTGATTTAAAACTACTTGTGATAAAGAACCCAGTACAGCCTCTAGTAAATTATTTCAGTAGTTAATTCTCTTCACTGTAAAAAAATCTGCACCTTATTTCCAAGCTAAATTGTCTGGCTTCCAGTCCTCTGGATCTGCTTGGATCACATGTCCAAGAGAAGCGTTCTAGCATGCAGCTCTCTCCTGTGGCAACTTGTGTAATGCTGGAACTGGTCACCTTTAAAGCTTTGCTTGAACTACATCTGCAAGTTCTTTTTGTATAAGGCCTAATCCCCACACAGGCACACTTGCTGAGCCAACAGGGAAAAAAAGGCAGATGTCCAAAGACCACTCCCCACCCAGTTTCTGACCATAGCTATCCACAGGTGTTTAAATACAAATATGAAATTGAAGGGAGGCATTCAATATGAAATTGAATGGCCCTTTACATGACACATCTCTGCAGCTTCAGTTCTCAGGGCTTCACCAAACTGAAGGTTGTAGTGAAATTT
>JBBMKD010000217.1:18466113-18488879 GCA_037834095.1 Argya squamiceps
GAATGGCCCTTTACATGACACATCTCTGCAGCTTCAGTTCTCAGGGCTTCACCAAACTGAAGGTTGTAGTGAAATTTATCATCTGAGGCATAAGGTCATCCAGTTTCTGTTCCCATCGTTTTCAGACTGCTTGGGCATGGGCAGATTGAAGTCCCCTCTATTTGCATATCACTTCATGGGCATATCCTTAGATAAACATAACAGAAGAACCCTCAGGGTAGGTTTTCCAGGTACCAGCTCACCCACTTTTGTTACCTCATCATAAAACTTGATCAAAGATCTGTGATTTCTCACCAAAAGTCCCCAGTCACTTTCTCCTAAGGTTTCCCTACTCAGAGCATGACCAGGATCATGGCTTGGTACCTATCCAGTCACACTTGTACTAAATTAAACACAGAGAAAAGACTTTTGGCTGCATTTTGGCTGTCTCCTGGACGCACAGCTCAGCATTTCTGGCTCAGTTTACACCACCGCTACAAATGCCCTAAATTGACAGTATCTGGTTTACATTTAAGGCAGTTTATACAATTCCTTTGGCTAGGTTTTTGCAGAATTTCCAGCAATGTATATAGCCAAATACAAAAAAATCAGAGTAGATTATTGTGCTTTTCCCTGACAAATATCACATGCTTCTGTGTTTACTACTACTATGATGCCACATAGGTACACCAACCTCAGGCCAGGCCCCTTTCTGTGCTTGATGCTGTACAGATACAGGAAGAAAAAAGCCTGCCTCACACAAGTGAAACTGGAGTCTTCTGGGACCCTGCCACCTCCTAGAATGAAGTGTTATTTCCTCCTACACATGATGATACAGGGCACAGAGACCACAAGTGAGTTTCAGATATTCTGATTGACTGGCAAAACCATAATCTTACAAGTTCGGCCAGATTTGAAGTGCACCAAGTGCTAGCAAACTGGAGCAGGTAGCCAACTCGTGAGCTGACTGGCAGCTCACATTGATACACAGTGAGAGTGAAGGGAGAAGTGCTGGCTAACCCTGACAACAGCCCAGATTAGGAGCTCTCCCCCTCCTAATGAGGTTTGAATAGGACATAAGGCTTTTTGTTCCTGCCTGGGAAATCTGCTGAGCACCTCCTAGCTCCATGACAGCAAACTTCTGGCACCAAGCCCATACCTCATGTAACCCAGTAAGGATTGCTGGCAGAGTGCCTCCGTAGCGGGAGGTGGGCTACAGGTCAACACCTGATTTCATGCTGGTAGTCCAAAGCCAATACTCAACTGCTGCATAGAGCCAGAGGGCATATATTTGCTGAGCACACTCCATTGACAACACTGAGAAGATTGCTGGAGCATAATGGTACACGGGAAGCAAACTGATTCCTACCGTGACATTGCTGGATTCAACTCCACTTAAATGTGCCCACTTGCTCCCAACAAAGCAAACAGCACAGAAGATAACTGGCCACGATACAAACTCCTGGAGTGCTGATAGGAAGCTCTGAGCTTTCTACGAGCATTTTTGTGGTCTGAGTTTTACTTGCAGGAATATTTGTGGAGAGCAAGTAAGTAAGTGTGGGGAATAGCATCAGCATGGTTCCCATCTTTTATCACACTCATATTTCAGTATTTCTCTTCTTCGGCAGATTCACCAGCCTGATAAGTAGGTCACAAAAAAATGGTGGAAAATTTTCCCATTTGCAAAATGCAACCCAGCAGCATGACTGCTTGGTGTTATGCTGGTACCATTACCACTGTGCAATGCTGGAATTACCTTCACTTGCAGCACTGCAATTCCTTGGTACGTTCTGTTCTAGGCTGTCGACAGGCAGTGCTCTCTCAATGCCAGCCCCTTTGCACATACTGCAAAACTACATCTGGATGAGAACAAGGCCTTGGCAGGTTTGCTGTTAGTTGCAAGCCCAATATGCAGCCCCCTGAACTCCAGCAATCATGCCTACTGCTTGCCAAGGTTTGGCAGTCACCAGGGCAGAACTGGCTCAAAACCCACGCAGTTAGAATGGGCTACACATACCCACTGCCTTTCTGCGCAAAACCACAAAGGAAATAAGACTTCTAAGAAAGGATGGAAAGAAAGAGCAATTTTACAAACTGGCCTCTTCAATCCTCTCTCTAGCTGCACACTTATTGGCTTTGTGACTTCAGTAACATGTTAATACAGCAATTATTTACAACACATTCTGGGCAAACACAAGTTAGTTTACAAATGTATAGCGGTAGAGCTGGTTGTTGGTTTGTAAGTGATCAGAAAAACTGTGGGAGTCAGTATTTTTCTTCTTCTGTAACTCTGGTGCTCCAGACTAAATTCCAGCTGGAAAATTCCTGGGTGGAAAAATTGACAAAGCAACAACTGAACTTTGGGATATCCGCTCAGGAGAACAGGCTTTAACTTAGGATCCTTAGCTACACAGGTTCACTTTCATTTACACAGAGAAAGAAAGAGGGCTATAGGAAAACAAACCAAACATAAAGTGAGAATTTCAGATAAGAGAAAGCTGCAAATTATGCAGCTCTACCAGTACAGCCCTGACCCTGCCTTGGTGAGCCTTCAGCCCAGATCCTGGGACATTCTGCAGTTCTCAGTTCTGGCAGCACACTATAGGAATTGCAGATGTTTTTTGTGTCTAGGTATCACCTGGGTGTCAGACATTTCTTATCAGCTCTCACAGCTGGGCGACTGCCATCTCTGCAACTCAGCCAGTGCTAATTTTAGTGCTGCGGTGCCTCAAAAGTCACCTCTACGTCACCTTCTGTCATATGTTTGGAAGATGCAACAGAATTTCAGGCCCGTGCATGGTCATGGTGATTTCCAGAGAGTCACTGGAGAGCCTTAGGGACTGCATTTGTGCTTTCCCTCTCCAAGTCTCAATGTTCTTTAACCTCTTAATGAGATTTTCCCTGGAGGGATGGACATCCTGACTTCAGCCTGGCAGAACAGACTGGCACCACTGTCCTACATCTGCAGACTATGGGGTTTATGTCCTTGCAGCCTTCCAGGGGTAGGGGGTGTTGTCTTGGGGTGCCAGACGAAGATACAGGTGCTCAGTGTGAGGCCACACACGGTCAGCCCAGCAGGATCTGCCTACCACTCCTTGCTCTGCTTGCACCATGCTCTGCAGTGTTCAGGACAACCTCTGGACTACTGTTTCCCCTCCCACCTTCTGATGGTCCAAGCCAAACTGCAGCACGTGGAGGTCTTCCTCTGTCTCTTGAAACATGAATGTGCTACAGCTGGTCCGCAGATTATTTTTTAATGAAAAATGGTTGTAATATAATCATCTGCCAGAAAATCAATTTGCAGAAGCAACAGCTAATTTTTCTTTTGAAAACATCCATCCTCTCTCAAATATTAGGTTTTCCTTTTTTGTTTTCATTTTTAGGAGCCATTTAAGATTTTAATTGCAAAGCATGCACAAACTTAAATGTCATCCAACACTAGAAATTTGGAAACGTCATGGCATTTTCTAATAAAAATATATTTTCTATAGAAACTACGAGCCAAAAAAAAAAAAATAGGAACATTGAAATAGTACTAATCAAGAGCATGAAAAACCAATATCCTCAGCTTTCTGAGTCCTGGCAGTATACAGACAAGGGGACCTCAAGTCAGGAGGCAATTGAACTGTCTGCAGCATTTTGAGCCTCTCTTCTCAATGGGTAGGCATGCAGGAACATGATTTCATAGGACCAGACAAAGCAAGGCCATCATCCCAGTTCAGTTCTGTGCTGAGACCCACACAAGCTGGTCTCACTGCAGCTCCAGGAGAAAAGCAGCTGTAAGTTTATTACAGCCCCTGCAGCCCTTGGCCTGAGAGAGACGTTAATCCTTGCCGGGTCTCATGCTCCAGTCATCACAATCTTCATGCACACTGCAGTTGTCTGGTGCTACCATTTTTATTTAATTTGTCTATTTAAAGGCAACACTTTAAACCTGTACTTCCTTTGGACCTGGAGAAGAACTGTTGTTTGAAATGGATTGATACAGCCTTCTGTGCCAACTGCTTACAAGAGATAGACAGAGCTGCCTGGGCCATTTCATGCTCCCAAGGGCTTGGCAAATCAGTGTTTAATCCTTGCAAACCTTCTCCATGTCTCTGCTCCTGGTGAGGCTGGTGGTGGACAGGAGTTGTTGGCTAACACAGGCACACTGAGAACCCACAGTGGCAGGAAGCACAGATGCTTCCCAAGATCTGGATGATGACTTCCTAACGGCAGGCCTGGGCAACCATGGAGGCCGTTATTCCCCACAGGCACCACAGCTGGGGAGCCACTGCCTCTCACCACAAGGGAAGGGCACAGGGAGGTGCCCCACAGGAGCCTGCACCAGCCGGCCTTCCGGAGAGAGGCCCCGCTGCCAGGCAGAGCATTCATCACTGCTGTGCTGCCTTTAAAAATACTGGCCCCAGGATGTGAGCAGCTGCCTTGTTCTCCCTCCTCATGCACCCCTTCCTCTCAGAGCATGGCTGAGGGTCCTGCCATGGGGAGCAGAGGCCCAGCACAGCCTGCCCCTGCAAGGAAGCTCCCAAAGAGTTTCCAGTGGAGGCTGGGTCTGGGATCTTCAAAGGGAAAACAAAACTCTCTGGAGATCCCCAGGTGCAACTGAGGTGTCAGAGCCTGGATTGGCTTGGGAAGTGGTGCACAAACCAGCCTCCTTATGTGCTGCTTCAGTGACCCTTGTGGTGGCCATGGGCCTGGCCTCCACTTGTCCCCTGCTACAGCAGATTCCTGTGGGCTTCGTCCCCTTCCCACCCAGTTTCTCTTCACCACTGGCTCCTGTTAGTGTTATGGAGATATCACTGACCAACTGGCCCTGACTCCTGTCACCACAAGCCTCCCACTCTCACCAGGGCTTTAACTCCCCCACCCCAGATTTCCAGCAAAATAGCTGAAATTCCTCAGCAGGAGGGGCCTAAGCCAGGCATGAATATGCAGCCCTACAAATAAACAAACTTCCCCCATGTTGTTTGGTCTTTTTAATATTTCAGTCAGCACAGGAAACTTCTGGTTAAGGGAATGGGCAATATTTCAGAGAGGGGAAACAGCCTGTTGGTCACGAGTTGAGCAGGGAAAACTCCCCTGGGAAGACCATGGAAGGGAAAGACACTGTGCATGTTCATTCCTTGTCACTGATATTTTCTCTCCATTAGAGATAAAATACTACCAAGGGCGAGATCCAGCCACGCAATCTCTCAATTTAAGTTGCCATTCTGGTCTTTTGTTGAGTCTATCTAAGGATATTAACTGATTCTGAGAGACAGAAGACTAAAAGGGAGAAACAAATACTGATGCACATTGCAATTTTAGGTAAAATAGCCTGTTTTTCTCCTGATCCAGTTATTATGAGATGCTAACAAGAAGCGCTTTTTATTCTGTTTATACTCTGCGGTCAGATTTCTTCTCTGTTCTCCCTTCATTTCTTTATTTGGCTCTTGAAAACTCTGAACTGCAGCTACAGCCAACATGTTTCTTACCTGCTCTTGTGGAGCCATCCCTCGTACCACAGAGCCATGTAGTTTGAAGAGGCAGCCTTACCTCCTGTCAGCTGAGACAAAGTAGGAAGTAAACCTTTTGCCAATAATTTCCCAGGGTAGGAGTGAGTTCTTTCTCACCAACTTGTGCAGCCCAGACCTCTGGTCCAAGTGTAAACCCTTCTAGAGCTCCATCTCATCCTTTTAAGCAGAGGAGGGGTTTCTTGATTTGCCATCCATGAGCCCTGCCCTGGGCACTGACCATTGGGTCACCATCCCCAAAGAGAGCAGTGTCTCTCTAGGAGGTATCACTGTGTGACCCCCATGCTAACAAGCAGGAAAAAAAATGGCCCTGGAACGTGCATTTGGCAAACCAGAAGCAAGGAATAGCCTCAATCTAGGGAACTGCCATGTTCAGACCAAGAGGATTACTCTTCACCCTGACTGCTTGCTGCTGCCCTGCTGGAGACAGGCCCAGGGACGGTGCCTAGAGGAGGAGGACACACCCACCCAGGCCCCCAACAAGTGCTCCAGCAGTGACTGTGCAGGAGCAGGGCAGTGCCCAGTACAGCAGCAGGGCCCTGACATCTGTGTCTGAATGGGGGTGAGCCCATGGGGTGCAGCAAGGTCTGGGCTCTGCCTCCACAGCAGCAGACAGGCAAAGGCACATCTGTGATCTATTTCTTGTGCTAACAAGGATTCCCTGCATGAAGTCTTTTAACTTCTGATTCCTGTTCTTGAAGATGAGGCTAATGATAATCCCAGGATCTCCTATACAGAGACGAGGAAACTTCAGTAACACTTGCAAAATCCTTCAGCAAACAGCCTGAAGATGGGGAAGGGTGATTTCAGTGATAAGCTGTGCATTAACCTGCAGCCTGAGGAGTCAGGTTTGCTTCCGATTGTGGAGCGAAGCAGCCAGAGCAAAGAAGCTGTGTTGGAAACACTTCTGCTTTGCCCACCCGGACTGCAGTGGGATCAGTTTAGGACTGAAATAAGCTTTGGGGAGTCATTGAACTCTGACCTAAGCTAGAATAATAGGATGTGTTTATGTCTGACAATGGGGGAGCTTTGCAGAAACCTCCAGTGAGCTCCACATGCAACACTGGTTTTATGGTCCTCCTAAGAAGGGAATTTCAAGGGATCATATATGCCTTAAGTGTAAATTATGACATGCATTAAGGACCACCCACATCAAATGGATGGTTGCCCCAGCCCAGCATTTTCATGGTGAATTGAGAGCAAATTCCACAAACCCTCTGGTTTGTGCTTCCATATAATAATATATTTTCAGGTCAGCAGAGCTGTCTGCTTCTCACACAATAGGTCCTTTCTCCCCTTTCCTCATACCTGTCAATTGCTCTCTGGCTCTGCTGTAATTTATGTTCTACTTCCGAACTGTATGACTGAATTCTGGAAATGTGTGAGGGCACAGCAGCTAGAAAAGCCTGTTCCCAGCCATAGTCAATGTGGTGTTACCACTCCCAAAGACCAAATGGGCACAACAAGGTTTTACACATCACTGTGTTATTACACAGACTGCGTTCAAGGTGACAAGGCCACTACCTTTGGACCTATTTTTGTAGTTTATTTCAAACACATCATGCTGCATATTTGTAAGTAAAAAAGGTGTAATAATTTAGAGGTCAAAAAACATGTGGCTTAAAGAACAGATGTAAACAGAAACATGGATCAAGGTAATATGTAAATCTTCAAACTCTTCCTTTAGTATCCGCTTGATATTGTAAACTACGTGTAGTCTCTACCAAATGTTTCAGGAATGGGCAGCTTGTAATCACCTGCGGAGACTGTCCAGCTAACCTGAAAGGACTAGGCTTAAGACCACTAAGATGAGCCTACCTTACAATTTGATCTGCATTACTATGTTATAACAGAAAAAATTATAGATTCCTGGTTAAACTGGAGGTTTTCATTGTAACCTAAGAAGTAATTATTCTTCCTCTACACTAGTAGAGGAAGCTACACTAGTTAGTTTCAGTAGCTCTTCTGTAGCATGTTCATCTCATCCTTTCATGGCCATGTTAACTTCATGTTGACTTCCATTCAATGTTAACTTTAACATTTAATCTTTAGCAGGTGTATGCCACTATTCTTCAGCTCTTGATCTCCAGTGATGTTACTGAGCTCATATTCTTTTCATCTTATTTGGAATAAAGAATCACTGATTTTTTTTCACTCCCTAAATTTGAAACCTTTTTCTCCTAAGTATTAATCATTGCTGTTATTTCCAAAATGCATTTTTTTCTTTATAAAGTGCTGAAAAATAATATTCTACTGCATAAATACTCTGTAATAGGCTTGCAGTTCTTCCATAGCTTGGTTTTTGTCTTTCTAAATCTTCCTTCTGGTTTTTCATTATCCCTTAGAATGGTTGGAAGAAAGTCAATGCTGTTACACAGAATGCTTATTAATCCAGGCAGGTCCAATATCTCTTGCTCTCATACAGCATTTTTCAACATGATATTTTCCACTCTTTCTTCCCCAGTGTGGGGATTCATTTTAATGTGGAGGCCAAACAATAGTTCTTAGCCTCAAGAGCAACCCTGAAGTTGTTCTAGTGTATTACAATTTACACCTTGAGTTTTCTGTGACAATGAAAAGCTCCTGCCCTTTTCCCATACGCAAGAACAGAACAGATCTTGAATTGCTGCCTCTTTCTCTAGTGCTTGTCCAGAGAATTGTTTGATATAACTATCCTCACATGGGACTTCTTTATCATAAGTATTAGACAGTGAGATACATCTCTGAAGTGGGGCTATAATACAAAGTCTGCATGTTTTTCATGCCTTTTTTCAGGCAGTAAGTAGCAGTGGAAAATGCCAGGGAACTTCCTGTTCTTGTGGGAATTCCTGTTAGTCTAAATCCCAAGCAGTGGATTCACTGGGCTCCCTGCAAAAACTGTGCTCTTGTATCTCAGAGCCTGTAAAGCTAGAGATAACATTGGAGAGAAATCAGGAGTTTAGGATTGACAGTAATGAACTGAGGACTGAGAACTACCCCTGCAATATAGATGATCCAAACCCAAGGGTGGCCATCATAATTTAGAAATACCTCCACATGCAATTTCTCCCTCAGCTTCCCCAAAACACTCGGGCTCTGTGACATTACTGTTATCAGTCTGATTGAGTTAGTTGTTCCCGTGAAGTAACAGGAGGGACACCAGTGACCATCTAACACTGTTAAATTGTGCACCTGAACACAGCAGCCAACCAACACACCTGTAAGGGCTTTGTTCTTAGTGACTGTTCTAAGCAATACAGAGCACCAAATATAACTATTACCTAATTCTGAATCTGGTAGAAATGTCTCATCTTCCCTTTTTGTTGGTTCTGCTGTTTCCCTTCACTGCTTTGCTCCTACCCTCTATCAGGCTTCTTCTTCCCCCCTCCTTTTTTCTGTATATATAATTCACTTAACATCAGATGCACCATTTTATGCTATATGTGTTTTCAAGATTTCTGTAGTATAAACACATCTTGTCAGTACATTGTATTTACTGCCAGTTCATTTACAATCTGACCATGGAATAAGCAGTTCAATTTTTTAAAGTTAAAATGGTTTGGATTTTATGTAGCAAAAACTTTGTGTTGACTGATTTTCAAACTGCCAGCCATCTGTCTATTATTAGCATCAGACCCTGACAATGGGAATATTCTACTCATTAAATCACTATTGAGTGAAGTGTTTATGTTTTATCATTAAGAAAAAAGAAAAGTTTTTTCATGTTATGAATGGTTCTCAGGAGATACATGCTACCACTTAAAGCCAAAGCTAACAAGGTCCTCAGAAATCACGCTGTTTCGTGTTTCCAGCTTCAGAACCAAAGGAATGCAGGCCTGGAAAGGACTTACTTGCTGGATCATCAAGTTCACTTCTCACAGCACCACACAACACAATTCCTAGAGGCTTGGCTTATGTTTGGTTTCTCTGTATCAGCTGGCAGCAGATAATCCCTGTCATATAGGCCCCAAAACTTCAGCATATGTACCTATAGTCAAAGGGAATTGGAGATGTTCCGTAGAGCTCAATGGTAGGGCCACCAATTTAAGTGTCTAAAAATACCTCCAAAGTTTAAAAACAGTAATGTAACCAGTGCTAAACATCACACCTATCTCATATCTGACACAGAGAGGTCTCACCCACAAAACTAAACTGCCATTTGCAGGCTGCCACCCCTCATGACTTCAGAGGTACCAGGCCAGGCAGGGAACCAGGCATGATTCCTTTGCAGCAAAAGTTCTGTGGACAGATAATGTCTTTTTCAAAGATGTGGCATCCCTCCAGACATGCCCTGAAATTTGCAATATAAACTCACCAGCTGTTTGCAGTCAGTAAAACTGATATTTGAGAAGAAACATGTAAGCCTATGTGCTGCCTCTGCTGAGGACCAAGCAATGGACCTCTGCATGCTGAGTGAAGTCAAATTCCTGCCTGCATACTGCAAACTATGAGTAATTAGAGACCATGATCGTTTTTGTGAGATACTGAATAGTCTGACCTAACTCAGCCAAATCATCACATTGATTTCACATGCCTGGCCTCACCAGACAGCCAACTCACCTGTGAGGGTTTGGCTCTTCTTAACAATACATCCCAGTGAGTATAACCACTACTATAACAGCAACCTTCAGGTGTCAGCTCAGAGGTGCAAAGGAAAGGTTCATATCATCCTATTTTGGACAAGGCATCTTTTAGTACTAGGATGGTAAATAGCTGAAGGAAGAAGCCAGCATTAAATGAAGACTAAATGAATTTCTGGGTTTGTATCCAGTTGCTGTTCAGAGGAGCAATCCTACTTCCAAGTTATTAACAGCAGCACAGTTTAAAAATAATAATAATTAAAAAGGACATCTGGATGAAATCAGAAGAGGGGAGCAGAACCACATGTGCATAGGGAACCCATGCACGTCCCAGACTCACTCACATATTTTGCTACATAAAAGACAGAGTATTTCATTGAGGGAGGAGGAGGAAGCCAGAGAGAATGCACTTGAAACCTAGAGCTCTGCTACTTTTAAACTAAACATTTCTGCTTATCTCTTTACCCCTGCAAAGACAGCTTTTGCTGAATATCCAAACGTTAATGGAACGAGCCTTCAGGGAAGGCAGCCAAGCCAAGTATCCCTGCCCAGAATTAGCTTTTCTCCTTGATTGCTCCCTTTCTTCATTTGTCCAATATTCCTCAGTCTGTTTCTTTCTCCTTATTATGTACAAAGATCATCCTGACATCCTCCTAATTCATCTTGATTTGTACAACAGTCTCCCCCAGCCCTAGATGCCTCCAAAAGCATGTGGTTTGCCATGATTATGGAGAGCAGATAACAATTGCTTCTCACATACAAATCCTGGTCTGGATGTTCCTTGGCAGGGAGAGGGAGCTGCCTGCATTTCTCTGCCCTTGGAGAGTGAGGATGAGCTGACTGGGGCACCAAGAGCTTTCTCAGTCATGCATGGGCCAGGACACCCTTGGACACAAGGGTGGCAAAGGCAGCACCATTCTGCACTGCTTTCCCTCCACTTATCAACCAAGCCCAGCAAACACCAGCAAGAACAAACTCCATTTCCATTTGAGAAGACAAAACCAGCCAAGATAAGCAGCCAAATACATCACACACAAGAACAGATGAGGGAAGTGCCTTGTTTGTACTTTCACAGGGAGAGAACTGAGGGCAGGAGTTCCCAGCTCTGCCATCTTTGGCTTTTCTGTTTCAGGAGGATTTGCAGTCCCTAAATACAAACCCTCATGATCCAGGTCAAAGAGTACTGAGTCCACAGAGAGCAAAGCCACCAGGGACTATTCTGTTCCTTACACTACACTCAATCCCAGTCAGAGGACTTTCTCCAGCAACTCCTATCTCTAGGCAAACAGAATCTAGGTGGGAGGATGTAGCTTTCAGAAAAGACATCTTCTCTCAGAAGTACTGGAGAGATGATTGTTCCCCAAAGTTGTTCACCACATCAGAGGAATGCTTCAGACTGGCCCCAGTGCAGACTTGTGGGTGAAAATAAGGATTTATAGTACAGCAGACAGGAGGTAATTACAGTCTGTCTCAATAGTTACCTGGGGACTAACAACCTTGCACAGATGAAACAGTGAGACTATTAGAACTGATTTTCTGAAAATACTCAGGCAGTCCTCTGACAGCTGGACAGACAGGGATGTTACTAGAATTGCTGGTCAGAGCAGTATCTGTCAGCACACTGCCAGGGAAATATGCTGCAGGAATGGAGTCTGCTGCACATGTTGCCTGCAGGGCCTCCTGGAGAAACTTTGCTTGCAGTGAGCAATTTGTAAGGATGAGAACAAAGAAATACCTTTTCCTTTGGTTAATGTTAACTATATTCCCACTTCCCTACCATTTTTGTGAACACCATTATCATCTGCTGTATAAATGCACAGCCCAGGAAGAGGCATTATTAGTATGGAATCAAGAGAAAGAAGGGGATTGATATTACCAGGCTGCACAAGAAGAAATCTGGTGACATAAAGAAGGGGAAATTTCAAGGAACTAGATTTTTTCTGGGGCAGATACTCTCTGTGAACTTTCAGTGGACAAGAGAAACAAAGCCTGTCAAGTTATAGATCTAGATGGAGTTCTTATCACAGACCACGGTACCCAAGTCTCTTCTCTTACACTGGGGGACCTTTGCAGTAACTTCTTCTCAACTAAAGAATAAGTCTTTTCCCTAAACAGAAATAATATGGAAAACCGATCTCATTTTGGGCCTGAAAAGTCAAGACATTGCTATTACAAATGGAACTACAAAAGGAATGAGAGCTCTGTGAGGAAATAGTATTGAGATATCAGTACTCATACATTTTTTACAAGATGTCTCTAGCGTACAGCTGCAGCACAGCTTAAAAAAGCCCATTATTTTAATAATTCAAAAACCAAAGGACATCACAACCAGAAACTGCTTAAGTGGGTTGTGAAGAAAAACCCACAGTCCCCCACCCTTTATAAATCTCAACCAATTTCCCAGTCCTCTCTTAATGAACATCTGTCCTAACTTTCTGAACACCAGTCAAAAGAATTCAGTTTTAGATTCTGCAAAGGATCACAAATTGAAAGAGGCTACCACTCCTTTGAAAGGCAGGATTAAAATGATAAATGGCCTTGATAATTTGACAGATAGTCCCAACCAATATGAAATTTGGTAAGTTCAAGTACAATGTATTTCCATCAGAAGGAAAAATCAAGTGCGAAAACAGAGGGGAGAATGGTGAGCTATTCACTGACTGAACAGACAACTGCACAGCACAGAATGGTCAAGTCATAAACTCAGTGAGTCAATGGTGTGATGCCATTGCAAACAAGACAAATTTCCTTCTAAGATGTATAATCACAAGTGTTATGTGTATTTAACACAGGAGCAACGATATCACTCTTCTGGAATACTGTATTCATTTTGGGGCACCACAGTAAAGGAAGATGTGGAGAACTGGAAGAAGTCCAAAGGATAGTAATAGGAAGGATCAAGGTATTTGAAAATATGGCCCAGGAAGGATAGATGAAGGAAGTACATTTGTTTAGTCTAGAAAAGAGAAGACTAAGGAGAGATGTAATAGCAATCTTCTCACATTTAAAAGGTCAAGAAGATTATGATCAATTGCTCTCCAGGTTCCCTAAGAGGAAGAGAAGAAAAATCAGTTTTTCTCCAAGCAAGACGTATTTAAAGGGGTTATTAAGGATGCTTTCTGACTATCAGCATAGTTAAATATAGTTATTAAATAGTTTTTATAAGAAGTCAGGCAAACAACCATAAGCACTTTGTAGAAGTAATCCTCCTGCCTAAATGCAGAGTGATGAAGGAGAGCTCTACAGGCCTGTTCCAGCACTAAAAGATTATAATGAATCTATGATTTTTCATACTAACTTTAGCCCTTAGGAAAAACTCAACACCTGTGGCTTCTCCAGCTTTAGGGAGGTTAAGTTGACAAGTGATAAAATTCCATCCTTTGTTTCTGAGTACACATCAGATTTGTATGTGTTTAGCAGATGAAAACTGATAAATACATAATATACATACAAACGAATATGAATGCACACTTTCTTCTGGGTCCACAGGAGATGATAGTTTGGCACTGAATACCAAGCTTCTCAGAGCCATTGGACTCCCAAAGCCACATACAGAGCAAAAAACTGCTTGCAGTACTTTATTATTGAGTTGCATTTCTATTTCTGCAGCCTGTTTTCTTAGTTTGGTAATCAGGTTCTTTGCTAAAATTTATGGATTCAGTTCTGCTCTGGAAGAATGAGCTGACAGGAATTTCAATGTCTTCAAATATTTGGACACCCCTCATCCCTGAAGCATTCCAGCCAATTAACTATCTCTAGATAGCCATGTTTCTTGTCCAGCCTTGGAGATACTCCAAAGCACTCTACAAAGTTTGTTAGTCTCCACTCACTCCTGCAATCTGCCTTTATATATTTATTCTGTCACCACAAAAACATTGCATCCTTTGGGGAAGAAAGCAATTTCTTTGGGGAAGAAATAAATTCACAGATGAAACTTAATTTAGAGGTGTTACCAATAGTAGGGGAGACAGTGAAATCACAAGTGGATTTCAGAGAGATTTTAAAACACACTCTGAAGCATCCTAGGACCCAGACTGGGGAAAAGCAAGCAAGATGGTGTAAAACTGGGAAAATATAATACATACAGTTAGAGATAAATAACCACCTTTTTACTCCATGCCAGGTGACAATCAGATAGTTTAGTGACCTTTCCTGAGGGATTTGTCCCTGCACAGCCCAACAACAAACTATTTGGATAACTGGACACCTTGGGCATTCCTATAGCAGAAGATGCTGGTTTGTTCCTCCACCCTGGCATGTCCTGTGGGCCTGGCACCACTGCTAAAGTCATCCTCTCTCCCAGCCTTCCTTGTGGAGAAATGGAGGCACATTTGCTCTATCTCTCAAATCCAAGAGGGGCTCAAACCCCTGCAAGAAGTAACAAGGTAAAAGCACAGCACCCTCTGCTGCAGCTGTGGTAGGGAGAGGTGCCCTTGACTGCAAATACAGTCTCTAGCCCCAGGCCCTGGTGATCAATTCCCAATTTCATTCAACTGTTGGATGCACGCAGCAAAATCTTTCTGACCCTTGCCTTTGCTTTGCTCTTGTGTTGATTGCTCCAGCAGCCTCTTCCAATCCCCCTGCCAAAGGACTTTCCTTCCTAGTGCTGCCTGGCCTCTACTCAGGGTCCAAATTTGGCATGTTGCAAACACCAAAATCAAACATATTAGCAGGGAATTGGATAGCTGTCACTGGAAAGGCTCCTGGTCCTCCTTCACTGCTCACTGAGGTTTGAGGATGAGACCAAAGCACTGCTCAGAGGAGCGTATCATTGAAGGAAGAGACTGAACAACACAATTGCAGGGAGCCAACTTGCTTTCCAATTGCATCCAGACCAAGAAATAAACAAAATCACTATCAGCAAATTGAAAAGAGATCAGGGGCTGAGTGTGGACTCTAATTATACCAGCAGCCCAGTGCCACTTAGAGGGAGCATGGTTCTGGGGGAGTTTAGAGAGGGTTTGTCATGATGTTGGATGTTGTTCCCAGATATTTATCCTGTACTACTGAGCTGCTCAGCAAATGCACAGAAAGCCTGATCTCCAGCACTCATAAAGCTCTGTCACAGCCACAGGGCACACACTAGCACCACCAGCAGAGGCGTCTTGTGCCTCCAGGAGGGAAAAGCATCTAGCAATACTACTAATAATATTAACAATATTAGTAATTGTTGACATAATACTATAAATATACATGTCCCCAGTTATCCTAAAATTCAAAATTGTGGGAAAATACACCAAAGATTTAACTTTTTTCTCCTTGGGAAAATGCTTCTTCCATGATACACATTGACCTGCTCCTGGCAAGTATTTGCTTCACATAATGAGAGGAGGCAAAACAACAGCTCAAGGGAACTCGACTGTTCCTTCCCCATGAGAGGATAAATGTAAGCTCTGGTGGGGTTACAACAGGCAGTGTATGAGATGTCCAAGACTTTTCAGTACTGCAGGCATCCTACACTTTATTGCCTGCCTGCCCCACCATATTCCCAGACCACTGGTGCTTGGACAGACCCCATCCCTCCCCAGCCTGCACCTTGAGACAGACCATACAATCTGTTTCCATTCACAGCCAAGGCTTGCTGAGCTGCCAAACTGTCCACTTCCTCGCCAGATCCATACATTCTCATCCCAAAGGGAAGCGGAAGCTGAAGATTACAGTTCCCAAAAAACAAAATCCCTGTATTATATTCCTGTTGAGGGCTGCCTCAAACCATTGTGCCTGAGAGAAGGCAGCCCCTGCCCTGCTCTAGGCTGTGCATGGGGCTGCTCTGCAAATTATGGGAGCCACAGTCCCCCAGCATCTCCCCCCAGTTGCTCTTGGGACCTCATACAGCAAACACAGCAGAGCCTGTGCACCAGCTCTGTGCTAGCACAGCTCCTTGACTGGAAGGTGGGGTATGAAGCAGAGTTTCCATGGCCTTGCTGTATCAGAAGGCACCTAAATGCCTTCAGGAATAACCCTGCCCTGGCTTACCATCCCAGCCTGATCAACTGCACATCTCCACAGCCTGCAGCATCACTGAGCTGTGACAGGGGATTACTGCACAGAGTAGGATACTTAATGCAAGTTTACTGATGTACCCAAGGGCATACAGAGAACTAGTGACAGGGGAAATTGCAGAAATCCTGAATTATGACATTAGGCATCTCACCCTAAAGAAGATGAGTGCCTAACTCCTTTGGACAGCTCTGGAAACCCAGATTTCATCTGCAAGAGGGGGCACTTGGTTAGGGGAGGGGGAAAAGGCTGATGTCAACCAGGCGCCTCTGAATGTCAGGTGTTCTGGATTCAGTTCCTGACAGTTTGTTTTTCCTTCCCCTGTATGTACTCAAACACTCTTTAATTTAGCTTGAGTGACGATTCCTGTCTCAAGGGTGCTTGGTGAGCAGCCAGCAGCAACCCAGTAATAAAACACCTTCCCACTGCTGATAAGAGAGTGTAAGGGAATTGCACCACCCAGCCTGGAGAAAGAATGCAGGTAGCCTGTGATGGATCAAGCCCAGCCTCTTCACTTCTTCCTCCTCCAAAATGGCCTGAGCAACAAAGCAGCAAAATCCACCCTTGCTGATCTTGTTTGCCAGCTGTTTTTTACAGTTTTGGCTGGAACAGCACACAGTCATGACCTAAGCTTGCAACACTGCCTATCCACCATCTTTACTCAACCAGATGGGAAACCAATCGCCATGGGGGACACCCCTCTAACTAGGGTCTGGTAGGCTTACACAGGAATCAATTCACACCAAAAAGGTTATTTTCCCTGACATGGTTTTCAGGGCAAGATTCAGTCTCTGTCCAAAGGTTAAGCCATATGGGCACAACACACCACAGCCTGAAGCTCCTCTGGCTCTGGGCAGCACAAAGATGATTCTGAGGGCACCAGGACAGAGACAGAGCAGCCCTGGCCCCACTGATGGATGATGGATGGAGGGTATCAGCAACACTCAGTCAGGCCTCATGGTTTGTAAAACAAAATGCTACGACAGTAGGTTTTACACTTTTTATGTGTAAACTCCTGCAAACAGCAACTGGAGAGGGCTTCATTTCTAACACCTGTGAGCCAAAGCATCCAACACTGCAACATAGCTTTTCCTGAGCCATTGAATTTCTCACCAAGCCATGTAGAAGGAAACTGGTTCAAGGCCAAAGAGAGTGGGACTCCTATTTTCTCTCCCAAGCATGTTTCTGTTGAGGCTGCAAATTAACACAGGCAGGGCCCTTCTCTGGGCAGGGTCCTGCAGAGCACCATGGCCTCAGGCAGGTACCTCCAACAGCCAAGTCAGTTTCTATAAGCTGGTCAGACACACAGCTATGAATCCCCAGTGACTGGCTGCATGCACCACTTTGTGGCAGGATACAGGAGGACAGAGCCTTTACAGGCCTTCTCTGTGCATTTCCCAAAATAATTGTATTCACCCTAAAAGCTGCATCTGGGAGGTAATCCCAGATTTCTTCTCTGAAATGGCTTTCACTAAACACACATTTAGGCACCTGCCTTTAGGCCATGAAAGTACTTACCTGGTAGCAGTATTGTTATGTGACCAGGAGAGTGCTTGACATGAACACAGGAGTTTAAGTGATGCAAAATTCAGGACAATCTTTCAAGAGAGGCTGCAGAAAATACACCACTTACTGCCCCAGCCCAATAATTGCTGCCTTGTCAGCAAGCAAAGCTGCTCTTTAGGGATTAGAGGAGGAGCACTCACTCATTACCCTGGAATATCTGACATTTGTGCAGGACAGATACGTTGACTAGAAGGGAGCCACTCTCCCTCCCTTTTAATAATATTTATGTATTTTACTTTTTTCTCCTTCTTCCTAAACGTACTATTGAAATTGCAGGGATTATATGGAAATTTGGACATGAAAACAAAATTATACAGAGCTAACTCCAGAACATTTACATCACTGTTCCTAACTCCAAAGGGAATTCATCCCACAAGTAGTAGGATCAACTCACAAATCATTGCCTCTGGATCCAGCATCCTCCAATACAACGCCATGTCTGATATTTCCAGGAGCACAATCAGACCACAGTGACATTTCCAGCCAAGCAGAAATGAAGTAACAGGCTTGGTCTGGTCCTGTTTGGCTTCAGTTAACTGCCAATAAAAAACAAAAATGCAGAGTGGTCACAGGCCTGCTGATAATTTGGGATGTTTCAATTTGTGCAACAAGCTCCAGGTTTCTCTCATGACTAGCCATGGAATAACAAACAGGCTGATCTAGTTTCACTGCTGCTTGGTTGTCAGTTTGATTTGTTCTCGGATGTTATAGGTTACATACTGCTTTAAAGAGACATTCAGCAAAGCAGAAACACAGAGAGGTCCATGAGTTAACTACATGGTCTCATAAGGATTTCAGTCTCGTGGTAGTTGTAAGCTTTTTAAGCTTTTCTGAAGCTGCAGCATAGTGAGTTTCTCCTGAGCCCTCTCCCTCCTTTTCTTTTTTTTCCTTTTTTCTTTCTCTTTCTCTCTCTTTTTTTTTTTTTTTTTTGGTGGGGGAGTATGTTTATTATGCCTAATGAATTCAACTCCCTTTTTTGCCCCTTGCTCAAAACATTAACAAGTTCTTGCCTATCTCTTCAGGCACTTATTTTCACAAAGCATGTTGGAACACAATTACTTCTGAGAACTGTGCTTTTCTGGTAAATTTGGATGAAATTAGTTGCCACAATAAGAACACCAGATGGGTGAGATTGAAAGGCACTCACACATGTACAAATGGATTTATTTTGTAACTTTTGCTTCCTTATGATACCAAAGTTAAAAAAAACCCAAACCAAACATTACACAGAGAAGAGTGAAAGTTACTGAAAATAAAGATGAGAATAGAAACAAATCACAGCCAGCATGATCATCCATTTATTCACCATTCAGTGAATAAAGACAGTGTGCTTTTTCTCTGTGGCTCAGCTGTCTCTGGTGAGATGTTCTAGTCTTTGCAGAACAGACTCAGCTTTACTTCATTGTTTGACATTGTTTTTATTGCTAACCTGGATGGCCCTGGAAAAAAAAGGATTTAAATTACAAAAAAAAAAATGGTTTGCAGACTCAACTAGCTTTGTGAACCCATAAAACAGTTTGCAAGGTTCATAAAACCTCAAAAGCCAGAAAATCCTCCACCCCGATTTCCTTCATCCTTCATCCCCAGTCTTGCTTCACTCATTGCAGGGTGTTATAAGCTCCCTCCTCTAACGGATTGTAACTTTCACACTCAGAGCTGATTACATTGCCTTCACTCTCTCTTGACATCTCCCTGCTGGATTGGAGCTTGCATTTGAGCAGAATCCCCCAGGTAATGAACCTGACCCTCCTGCTGCTGGTCAACTGTGAACGAGAGCTGGTGGGGTTACTTAGCTTTGCTCTGATGCCAAGCAATTGTTTGTACAGCAGCATGTAAGTCCCTAATGTATTATTCTCTATTTTTCTTTTCCATTCTGCTGAATGAAGAGAAGTCCTATTCAGCTCCTGGGCAAGGGGAGTGCATCCTCTTTGCAGCACCCCCAGTTGGGTACCAAGTGATTTGGGGAGAACAGGAAATAATTATATTTTAATCCAATCAGCAAGCCTGAAGCAGCCTCCACCTCCTAACAGCCACATTTTATGTTCCAGTAAAGCTCTGAAAAAGGCATATTTTTCAAAGGGAAATAATTTACACTGAAATGCAGCCTGTGAGATTATTCCCTGAGCCCCAAGCTCCTGGCAGATCTTGTGACCCAGGTCCATGTGTCCCTTAGCATGTGTGGCCAGTAGTTATGAGTTCAGGCTGCTGCCAAGTCCTAAGCAGGCAGTTTCAAGAATCTTGTAGGAAATATAGTGGAGGCCGTGCAGTGAAAATGCCCTGGTCATTTGTTCTGCCTGACACCACTACAAAGGCAGACATGTACAGGCTGTACAGGGCAGAGGTTCTGGACACACAGTAATTAAATGAAGCCTCCATTGCATTTTCAGAGGTCCATGCTCACAGCCTTCTCAACGCACTTCTAAAGTGATTCCTTGATGCTATCTAAGGTTTGCTTTATCCTTAATATAAACCTGCATAGTGTCAGTACAGGGAGATACCAGATGGTGTCTGTGGAAAGGACCCACCTGCAGCTGGGGCTTTG
The DNA here is from genome assembly GCA_037834095.1 of Argya squamiceps. Lineage (NCBI taxonomy): Eukaryota > Metazoa > Chordata > Aves > Passeriformes > Leiothrichidae > Argya > Argya squamiceps. Next base: position 18,486,273 of record JBBMKD010000217.1, read on the forward strand.
TGAAAGCTCAGCTGCAGGAAAAGGCATCACCACTTGATCTGGTGCCTCTGGTGATTCTTGGACAATCAAGCACAGTCACTACAGCCTCACAGGTCCAGGGCAGCCTCCCCACAGTGTTTTGCAGTTAAAAAAAAAAAAAAAAGCAGGGTGTATTTCCATCCTTAATCCTTGAGAGCACTGCTAGACACAGCACACCAAGTTTGATACTGTCTATGGGAAAGGCTGAAAAGCGTCTCAAGAGCCTTGTCCACAACATCAGTGTTTGCTGCAGCTGGGGACTGGGACTCTTGGTCACCTTTGAGCAATGTTCTTGCATATGAGTAAGAGATGTATGAGAAACAGAGCCCCCCAGCCCAGTTTCTCCTCATGTAGACAATTCAGAGAGACAGGGAAATTCAAATGCTCCCACCCCAGCCCTACACACTGACAGTCGTGTGACATTCCAGGAGCTGCAGATGAAGCCTATAAGGTAATTAATTCTATGGGAGAGCAACCAGAAAAGAAAGTGACTCACCAATGAGAAAGTCCATACCAGACTGAGAAAACCAAAAGAAAAATAATAAAAAGGAGAATAAAATACTTCACAACTAATGCCAGTAAAAACGAACTGGTGACCTGCCTCCCTTGAACACAGGCAGAACTGCAAACTTCCTCTAACTATCTAAACAAAATAAAGTCAACCTCATGATACTTTTATTAAACTAAGAAAGATGCACACATTGGTCTGAAGCAGGCACCAGCAAAAGAGCTTTAGCTCAAACATCAAAATTTTGGCAAAGACATCAGCAGCTCAGAAATGGCTGTTAGAGCTGGAGCTGTGCTCCAGTTTGTAGGCAGTGCTGCTGGGCCCCCAATGCCAGCCACGGCGTGGCACAGTCTTTGCCAGCCTGCCCAGGGGCAACCAAAACACTCTAGGGAGAATCAAAACACCCCAGGAGCAATCACTAGTTGCCTGGGATAGCAGCAGAGAGAACCCACCCTATGAGCACCACGCACAGAGCAGGTACTCACTGGGGACAACAGCAGGCCAAGGCACAGAGCTTGAGCTTCTCCCCACAGCAAAAGGCTACTGAGACCTTCTTTGAAAGAAATCTTTACATAAGTGCTATGCAGCTATTGTTAAGATCATTATGGAACTGCTCAATGAACCACTTAACAGTAAACATTTGTAATCAGTCTCGATGAACAGAAGCGTAGTTTTAATTTGAATGCAGTTGCAGTATTAGTCATTTACAAACATACATCTAGTATTAATTGTGGCATTTCCTTTTCTCATAAAACACATTCAGTTTTTCTCAAAATACAAACACATGCTTCTAAAGTCTCCTGAGGAAGATCCAGGATCCTTCATGCCCAGCAGCTCCCACCGTGTAAGAAATCCTGAGCTGTTTGCTATGTGGTACTAACCACAATGACTGCCAGCAGTCACAGACCTTTATCCAAAGAGGGAATTTTAACTCACCAAATCAAATTAGTTACTTATGGGAAAGGAACCCCCCATTCTGCAACCACCGCAAATAAATAGGCAGATAGGCTCTTTCTGCAAACCAATATAGATAAGTGGCTGCAATTTTCCTAAGCTGCCTTTAAAATATGGGCTTTATTTTCAGTTCAGCCAGATATGACCTTGTGTGACTTCGGTTCTAGGCTCTCCTCCTCAGTCTGCAAATTATTCCTCTGTAACCAGCAGAAAGGCCTCACTCGTATCACCGTGTGCTGCAGCCAATGCGCAATTCCTTGGAAAGACGGTGGCGGCAGAGTCCAGGGCTGGAGTCAGAGTAGTTGGTGAGCCACATTCATTACATAGCAAGAACAACTGAGAAAAAATAAACACTTCTCAAGTCTATGACTAACTGAAGCTGTAAATTTCAAACACTTATTACAGAGTCATAGCTTAGCAAAACAACACGGGACGTGTTACATATCAGAGGGTAACCTTTAAAGAAGGGCTTATGCTCTGGGGAAAGTTTTAAAACAGAACAGGATGAAGTTTATGTGCCTTTTTTCATGTGGTTCTTATAATTAACCAAACTGTCACAGAAAATCATCCTAGAGGGCTGGATTCAATCCAGCCTTCTCTAACACACATCCAATCATCCTTTCCACTATTGAAATATCCATACTGAATTTGTTAAATCATTAGGACTAGTGAACAATTTTTCAATATAGTTTTACTCCAGCCCCTCTGTTTACAAATTTCCTCTAGGCAGATTGTGGGGATTTATCCCTTTTTTCATTTAATAAAGCCAAATATAGCTTTTTCCCAAGGGACCAGAGCACCAGGTGCTTCTCAAACTGTGTCTTAACACATGTTTACCCAGTGTACACAACTTACTGCTTAGTCTCTCTGCCTGGTCATTCAGGGCACGTGCCACGATTTCTGATCATTACTACATAACCTTACTTGACTTAAATACATTACCTTTGTTTGAAAGTTATATAGCAAAAAAGAGTCTGCTCCTTACATACATGCATGTAAGGCTCAAAATTCACTCTCCATCAACAATACGAATTCTCCCATGTGCAAGAACATGCAAAACAACAAAAAGGGAAAGTTGCACAAAGAGGCCAGATGGTAACTTAGCTTCTCATTCCACAAACTGTTTA
>JBBMKD010000217.1:18488979-18557772 GCA_037834095.1 Argya squamiceps
CATGCAAAACAACAAAAAGGGAAAGTTGCACAAAGAGGCCAGATGGTAACTTAGCTTCTCATTCCACAAACTGTTTACAAACAGGTTTCAGCTTTACAACCACTTCTCTGTACAATCATAAAGTACAGCCACAGGGGCCTTGGAGTTAGATTTCATCCAAGATTTTTGAGTGTTCTGACCTGGTTTTTGGCTTATTCCATCAGGAAGATATACAAAAAGGAAACTAAAACACTGTAGGGAGGATGAGGACAATCCTTAGTCTGAGAAAGTTTAGCTCTGTGTATTGGGGATGGGCCATTGTTCACTGAATGTCACAGTCCAAAATGCTCTCAGATATCTCTATTACAAGAGCAGCTGGGATGAAAACATACATCAAGAGAAATATGTTGCACACATTTTGTTCTTCATATTCTCTCTCTCTCTCTCTCTCTCTCTCTCTCTCTCTCTCTCTCTCTAGGTTTTCTCAGATTCAATCAGTGAGAAAATCTGAATGGTTGAGGAAATATGTAAACAGATGTGTTAAGCCATGCAAATATCTGAAAAATGTCTGTTCAGTGTAAGAAAGAGTTAACTATGGAAAGACTCAGTCAGTGACTGCAATATTTGCAGCAAGAAAACAATTTAATTTTATCATTCTTTGCCATCTTGATGCATGTAATCTTAAAAGAGATCTAAAGGAGCACCAAGGTATTTGTAAATTTTTATCTATCAGTGGTGTAGCTGAGCTGTACGAATATGAACAGACTTGTGCTGGTTACAAAATAGTCACTGCTTATCATGCTCACCAAGGTGCAGATGACAGCTGTCTTTCTAGGTCTAGTTGTAGAGTGCAATAGTGGAAACACAAGACTGAAAAGGTTCATCTTGTTCATGAGTCAGGTTATTGCTTTGTATACACTGACAGGGCTGTTTATTTATATACAGCAGTTTGAAAGAAAAGCTCACATCCATGGTCTCATTGTTAGTTTTGTTTTTGATTCACGTTGGCTGTTGTAGATGCTTAGTCTGTTCTCCAGGTATTTACATGGAAGTGACTGAGACATGCCAAATTTACCAGCAGCTTCTCATTAGTGGCTCTTCCTTGATTATGACATCTGCTGAGGTTGATGACAATAACAGAAGAAAAATGTGAAGTTCAGTCATTTGGAAATTACTTAAGTGGAGGCCATTTTGCACAGTATGATGTTGAAATGTTAGGAATGATTGAGGCCAGATTTATAGCTCAAGCAGTGTTACATCTGTATTTCATTTGTGAGTAACCAATACAAAAAAACACCTTTAAAACATTTTAATCATTTCCCAACTGACCAAGAGCTCCAAATATTCTGTCAGCAATATAACCTAGACCACAGAATTGCTCTTGTTGAAAGGAATTTCCAAAGTATCATTGTATGGCTAGTCCAACAAACCTGTCCTAGTCAAGGCTGTCAGTATCTTGCTTTTGTCTCTGCAGAATGATTTTAAACTGCTGGTCAGTAGGAGAGATTCCTGTAATATTCATGTATATGACAAAGACATATTATTCACAAACATTTAGGTATGAGGAAGGACAGCTTCAGTAATGGCCATCCTGCAGATTGTCCTGCTAAAGCAGCTTCTCTCCAATACCATCCACAGCTAAGCATGACAGAGAGTCATGCAGAAATAGGATAAATTATGTGAATTTGGTGACTATTAGATGATTAACTAGGCTGTTACCAAACTAAATACTTTTCACAGTTATGCAAAACTCTTCTCATTTACAATGATACTTTTGGAGTGCTAGATAGTTGCTGAACATGTCTGATCAATTTACGGTGCACCAAGAGCACAAACTGAGCTTAAACTTTACTTAGTGCCACCCAAATATTCTCCTTACATAGCACAGATCCAAAACCTCAGCCAATTCTCTATAACTTGATTAACATTGCCACACACAATCAACAATGGCCCAAGGGGCTGAGGTTAAAATAAATTAAGCCATTTTATGAAGCCAGTCAATGTACCAAACACAGGCATGCATTGCTTTGCAATGGAAGTTAAGCTCCCAATTCAGTGCCTAATCACTTTATTGAGTGCTCACCCATAAAAGACAAAGATGCTCTTAAATGTTCTCCATGTCCCTAGAAGGGCAAAAATAATAGTTTTTTCCTGACAAGGCAGCTCTTCTGCTTGCACACCATGTAGGGTAAGGCGATAAGACAAAACTCCCATCCAAGATACGGTAGATAAATAAGTGGAGTAAGAACATTTCTAAAGCAGACTCGGAATCATTGCCAGCAACAAAGAGAGGTTTTCATGATTTTTGCATGCATTTAAAGTCCATGACTGAGTCATAAACCAAGTTCTGATTAACTTCAAAATTCCTATTTGCGTGTTATCACCTTTGAGCTAGCAATCATCTTTGTTACCTGTCTGCCATACATTCTACAGGCTGGGGGGGAAACAAGGTTTGGTGGAAAATTGACAGGGTTTTCTGATGAGTTATTCTACTCACAGAACTATCCTACCCACCAACACGGCTCAATGCTGCGTTTGCAAAAAACAAATTGAAAGATGAAAAGTTCCAACTATTTGCCCTTCTCAGTTCCCTTTTTCTCTCCTGTAGGCAGGAAAGCTGAATGCAGTGACTGAAGTGATGGAAATTCAACTGACCAGGGAAGGGGGTTCTTTGAACAGATGCCTGTTCCTTCTCAAGGAAATGTGTTGGTGTCTCATATATGACATGCATATAATAAAAGTAGAAGTTTTTCCTGTATTTACTTCCAAACCAGAGTTCCCCTCTTCTCTGAAAGATTTACTATTTCATTTTGGCCCCGTGGTCACAGGGATTCACTTTCCCTGTGTCCTGGCTGATGGGAGCCGTTTTTTTCTTGTGACCCCTTGAGCACAAGGGAGCCTGTCCTGGCTTAGCAGCTATACCTCCTCCACTCCATCTAGACAGGTATCTCTACCTCTTAAGCACATCATGGTTTGTCTGTACCCTTTCTTGCTGATATTACCACAATCTACCCAGGCATCCTTGGGCACCAGAAGGGAATAATGAGGTACACAGCACCTATAAAATGACATTTAGAGATGTAACATTGTATACTTTAACAGAAAGGGATTTTACACATTATGAAGGACACGAAACATAGACCCCTGATTTGGGAGTGATAAGACCTGAATTTCCTAGTAAAGTAAATTTTATCCAAATAAAAGAAGTAGAAAATAATAATCAATTGCAAATAACATGAAATGGCCCCTTCTTCATTGCATCAGGATCTCCCCTCACCTGAAGAATGCAAAGAAAAACAAATTCAGTCTGTAAAAATAAGCTTCTTGTACCTCAAAGATCTCATGAACTAATAACATTTGCAAGGCACTTGGAAGGTAAGTGGAACTCTTATAACAACAGAAATGCCTGCTTGAATCACAAGTTGCAGTTGCAGATGTTGAATGCCACAGGGCTGAACGGTGAGCAGAATAGCTGACCAGGAACCTCATCTTGTTTTACCAGACTGAGGCCATTCACTGAGTTTAATTCCTCCCTGTTCTCATGGGTCTTTCTGGGGCAGGCACCAAGTCTGGAGATAAAGTATCACGTCTGTTACCTGTGACAGACTGTCTGACCACCAAAACCTGGTATGCAGAGCTGGTCCTGCAGGAGCTGAGCACCTTAGACAGTTGAGGGCAGCAGTATAGCTGAGCTGCAGCCCCAAAGATCCTACTGGACTGATTCACATTTCATTTCTTTGATCTCCCAATGATACTTTAATTTCTCTGTACTGTTTGAGCTGGAGATCTCTTCCTGATTAGTCCATGATCCAGTAAACCACACAGACCTACTCAAAGTAAAACTTTAAGGCAGACCCTTGGAGTGAATCAGGGGTCTTATACGTTAAAAATCACAATAAAACTGTTTTGCTGAAGCAAATATGATTACAGAGAAAGCAACTGCCTCCAGTTGCTAATTGTTGGCAAACAACAACTATTAGCAAACATGAAAAATGATAGTGTCAAGATACACAATGTAATTATCTGTAAACAAAACTGCAATATGAACCTTGAATAGCTATGTTTGTTAAACTGGCCGTTTCTCAACACTTGGATGAATGTGAACAAGTTCAAACATAAATCAAAGATACAAGCCAGGACACCTCAACACTTGTGACAAGTCTTCAAGAATCTGGACTGGACAACACCTTTCAAATAAAATATATTTCCATAACAGATGCTGTTTATTTTCCTCTGCTTCCCTGTTGGCAAAGACCCCTACTGACCAATTTATTTTTCACTGCTTGCAAATTTTCTGGCTGCCTCTTCTGATTGTAAACATTGGTGGAAGAATATTTATTTGTTTAGAAGTATACTCTTGAGAAGACTGATTAAAGGTATTCTTCAAAACCCTGAAGCATAGGCCAAATTTGAGAAGAAATTACTTTGGCATTGTCAAATCTTGTGATTTTTATTCTACCTCTTCAACATGCAAGACATCTTATCCAGAGAAAGTGCTAAGAAAAGGAAGTGGGAGTCCTGGATTTTGATTTTGGTTTCACCATTTGCTGAAATTAGACCAAATAAAGTACCCAAGCAGCTCCTACCACATTAGGCAGCCAGAACATAGGGGCAGCAGGGCACAAGGACACTCCAGAGGGGAAGATGACACAGGTTTGCATCACTGCAAACTGGGACCATGGTGCTGCTGTGGACATGGCTGGGGGTGCTGAACACCAGACTGAGTGCTGGCCACATGAGAGAGAACCATGTTCCATGTTTCCAGCCACTGTTAAATTATAAAAAAAATAGAAAATTTGTCCCAGAAAAATTTGCCCAAAATTCAGAAGGGAAATAAAAATGAGGCAACAACTGCAGCCTTTTTATTCCCCAGTAATTATTTTTGAAGAAAAAACTGAGCTCCAGATGGCTGATTCATTTTTAGCAAAGGTGCAAGGTTAACAATGTTCCTTTCTCTTTGCAAATGCTCATATTAGTCAGGAGCAAAGCAGATTTGCTCCTCATCCTCCTTATGAATTTTTAGTTACAATACACACCAGCTTTGCGATTAAGTATTTTTTCATTGAACAAAATCTGAATTGTATAAACCTGTCAGTGAATCACTTACAATGCTTCTGACAAAAGAAAAATGCCTGGCTTCATACAAATAAAAAAGTGATGAAGATTTTTTTTTATGTGATGCTTTTCTGTTCTGTGGTCTTCAATATGATCTGAGTATCCTTGGAGGAAACCAGTCTTACATGATGCCAAATAAGAGGGAAGAGATTTCTGTGTGCCTGTTGCCCTAAACACTGGTCAGCCTTTAGTGTCCCTGCCCAGTGCAGTGAACAAAGCAGAGGGGATTACTCCTTCCTGTCAGTTTTGTTGTGGAGTGGTTGTGCTGGAAGAGCAGTCACTATCCTGTTACAGGTCTAATTCTTTTTCCCACCAGAGGTCCTGAGTTTTGAGTCCTTTCCCTTCCAGTAGATGATTTCTGCCTATGGTTTATCCTGCGTGGTCTCCTGCCAAATTCTTTTCTAGTGGAAGTTTGTGGCCCATCAGACAAGGCTTTCAAATCACACACATTTGGAAAAGCCATCCTTGCTTTCCCTGGGAATGCATAGCTTACAGATATCTTGTCTTAAAAAGTTCACATTTTTCATTTGCGTCCCCTCATGCAGAACTCCCAGGAAAAGTAGTGTGTAAGTTTGCAGTGTGACTTTGCAGTTGTTTGCTGCAAGGTTTTCTTAGCTACTGAAAGCTCTGAACTCCTTTGTATTCTCCACAGACACAAGAAAATTCAAGATAAATTAATCGTCTTGATGGGAAAGCTCTGTCTGGACCTTTTGAATTGCATGAATTGGGAGCTCAGTATCACCTTGCTGTAGAAACAGAGTAGCATGCCCCCCAAGCACCTCGGACAATCCCAAGCAAAAATCCCCCTGTCTGGGAAAAGGGGAGAAACCAACCCCTCTTGCTTCACTTGAGTTGTGTTCACAGCCAGCTCTTCAAGACAGGAGGATGAAGGTGGAGTGCCCCATGCAGCAATCTTGCCCTCAACCATAATCATGCTGCATTTCACACTTCAAACCCAGACGAGGAGCAGCAGCGGTGACTGCCTGATACTCTGATTAGCAAATCAGGAGACCAGTCTTCCTGCTGAGCTGAGAAGCCAGTTGTTAACAGCCAGGCTTTGGTGATTTCCAGATGGTATGACAGGAGCTGAAGGTAGACAATTAACAGGTAATTGCAAATAGTTTATCAGGGAAACTATTTCCATCAATGGACAAACCAGTTCCTCCCATCAGAGTCCTCAAGTTCACTAGATAGAAATAACATCCATAATTCCAGACTTGCCATTTCTTAAGTGATTTACTCTTCATCACTTTGTCCCTATGTTCACCCAGATAGTTTGACTTACTGCAGCCCAGTTGAAGAGGAAAAATGCCTGGAACAGTCAATGTGCAGAGAGCATCAGCTGTGTCTCCCGACTGTCAGTATCCTCCTCACTTCATAACACAGCATTTATACACTCAGCCCCACTTAAGCTAAAATGACCAAGAAGAGCCCAAACCACCCTTAGAATAGCAGAGAAAAGCATCCAGTGTAGTCAGCATTAAAATACAGATCATGGACTATTGCTCCACAAAACATGAGCACACAGGAAAGGTAAATCTCATTTAACAGCTTCTCACAATTTCCTTCCCCCCTGACTGCCCAGCATGGGCTCCTAAGCCCCACTGTCTGCACAGTGCTATTACTTTCACCTCCCTTAGTGTATCCTGCTCACTAGTCCTCAGTCTCAGTGCCCCACAAACACAATATTTAACAAGCTCCTGTGAAGGTAGGGTAGCATTGCCCCCAGTTTACATACAAAGCAGCAAGACACAGAGCTAAAGACTAAAAGCAGCTATGCTGAGAAATGAAGCAGCAAGTTCTACCTGGTTTTAGGTACCCACCTGAAGAGGGGTCAGCATAGCTCCTTCACACTCCCCCAGAATAACACTAATGACTCACATCTACCTGTCAGTGCCATGCCATCTGGAGTGAAGGCCGGTGTTTGAGGACATGATTTGCAAAATCTACACTGTGTTCCCAGGTTTTAACCAGCATTCACCATTTAGCCACAATGATCTTGTGTGCACAGCATCTTCTCAACTCTGCATATCCCCTCTAGACAGCCCCAAGCCACCATGCAACTTTTCTCATGTACATTCAACACACAAGACTATGACAGTGATTAACCTGCCTCACATGCAACCAATTACCCAACTTTATAGGAAAGTCCTTAAGGCTCCACATTTCACTTTGTCTCCATTAGGTCATCCATCATGATAAAAATGCCAATCTTCAGCACTGCCAAGTTCCTCTTGGGACAGGTAACTATCCAAAGGTACAGACTGTTTGTACAGCTCTCATAGACATGCATAAAGCAAAGAGGAGCAATCAGAGAAAGAAAGGCCAGACAAGGTATAATTGTATGAATCTCACCAAAGGGAAGTTAAAGGAGATTGACTGGAAGAAATGGTTACTAGATCAAGGAGGAGTCCAGGAGAAAGTGACAGATTTCCCTTTACTTGAGACCGTTAAATGCAGCTTGGACAGAGTTTGGGAAGGAATAATAGCCTGAGTTTTTGCATACTTCATATGCCAAATAAATACTGCAGAACTGGCTTGCTGCTACAGCATTTATTTTCTGTATCATTGTTTTGCAGACATTTCAGCTGCACAGAGGAGCTATGTTTTACTCACTTAGTCTTGTTAGGTGGAAAGCAGTATCCCTCTCACTGCTGATCTTCAAATTCAGACAGGTCTCTCCCACTCCCTGCTGGCAGGTCTGCAAACACTTTTACAAAACTCTTCTGCGCCTTCTTCCTAGGCAGAGCATAAGGTACAGTGTTAAAGTGATCCTCCATAAAAACGTCACTGCATTCCTAACACAAAGTTCACTGAGCCTTTTGGTGTAAATTATGTTTTATTTCAACCAGGAAAGCATCAGAACTACAGGAAACAAAAGTAAGCATGCTAAACCAAGCAACATATTTATGTCCTCATGATCCTGATATTCTAATTGCCCAAATCAGAGATTTAGCTAAACACGTAACAGCCTCCTTTTGTCCTTTAGGATGCCTTTGGGAGAAAGGAAGGTGACCATGCACTGAAGCAGAATGTCCAGAATGGTTGTGGAGTCTTCCTCACTGGAGATATTTAAGAACTACCCAGACACAATCCTTTGCCATGTGCTCTGGGATGATCCTGCTTGAACAGGATCCACAGATGACCCACTGTGGTCCCTCCCAGCCTGACCCATTCTGTGACTGAGAGGTCAGTGGAGCTGGTACTTTTTCTATTACAGGATTGAAATATAGCCAGAACAAATATTCCAGTCCTGAAGCCAGTGTCAAGGTGTACTGACACAAACAGTGCACACTGCTCTGCAGATCTGTGTGGATGTCACAACAGACTTGAAGGAACTTCCAGTTTCTACAGATGTATCTTGCCATGAGATCTCAAAGAAGCTTTTTCCAATGACCTTTTCCTTCTGCTCCATGGGAATGTTTTGGATGTTCAGTTAAGAGGGGGAGCCAATTACCTTGAAACCAGCCACAACCTCACCACCCTCTTACACCCAAGTGAGCACATCCTTTGATAGCAGCTTTAGCCGTGGTGTCCTGCAGGAATCATTACCACCAGCAGAGATGAGAGACAGTGGATCCTCAGAGTCTGTTCTGTATCACTTGAGAACAGATTGTTCCAATATGTTGTACTGGTTTCATGAGACAGGCAAGTATCCACTGGGACATAAGGTATAATTATAGTGCAATTTCAATTAGGAGTCAAACTGTGGTCCAATAAGGTAAAAAGGTCAGTGCTATATCTAGCAATACAGCTGGATGGTGGTTTTGCACTTGGCTACGAAACTAAGGGAAACCCTAACTGGGCCAAAAATAGTCCTGTCTTCAGCCATGATTTGCTGCCAAGCATCAGTCCCAGTGCAAATTCTGAAAGAATATTTGCTGGGATTTACAGTTTAAGCAATGCATTATGAACTCCTTTGTTTTAGCAGGTTTAGGCTGCAACTTCCTCTCTTTCCAGAAAGCTTTTTTTTTTACCCTGCTCCTTCCCAAGCTTTGATTACAAAAGAACTGGATGAAGAGATCCTCCTTTATAGAGCGTGTCTCAGCTGTCAAGTTTTACATTATAGCAGAAAAGAAAACTAGCACATTGTCCTGCTGTAGCTTAAACAAGGATTTAAGGAGCAAACGCAGAAGACAGACTTGCCAATTAATCATCAACAGTGGGAAATTATCTCAGAGCACCTCCTAGGGGATGAAGTCTGAGAAAACATCTGGCAGGGAGTTGGAGGAAGCACTAACTAGGACAACAAATAAGCTAGCAGAGCATTCAAACGGCAATATAAAGGCAGCATAACTTGTTCAAGCTCTAAAATTTCCTGAAAAATTCAAGATACTCAAAGATGTTGGGCAGTGCTCAACATCAGAAGTTAAAAGCTGGACCAATGTGGCATTCAAGAGTATACTACGCAAGAGGTTGAATAGGAAACCAGCTGAAAAACAAGGAGAAAAGCAGAGGTCAGTAAATTCCCATGGTGGCTGGAACCAGTACTGTAGGTGGGGTCAGCCCTGGCACTGCAACTGTTTTTTGGGGCTCATACAAGTGGCTTAGGCCATACAGAAGGTACATCTTTACATTAATTCAAAGAAATGTTACACAGGAAAATTATTTTTCTTCAAATAGATCTTAGCCTGGAAGTAAATTTTTGGAGAAAAACTGTGTGACTGCTTTTTTACCATCATAGATATGCAGCCAAATGACAACAAATTACAGGTTTAAGGAAATCCTCAGTGTGTCTTTTCACATTGGATCTGCAAATGTTCACACATGTCCATGAATGCTGCTAATCCCAAGGACTGGAGACAGAACAAGCCCTCCATCTGAGCCCTCGTTGAAAACAACCTCTGCCCTCAGCAGGAATACTACATATCCTATTAAGATTTTGGCAGCTACAAATGGGAACTTGGTTGTAAAGCTGGGCCAGCTACAATGTCAGGCACATGCTCATGTCAGCCAATCATGAAGTGTCATCCAATTTTAAGTGCAAATAGCCTTCTAGTACCATGTACAGGGACATCCAGGGGAGCAGAATCTCTACAGCCTGCTTCAGAAATAGTGGCTACAGCTTGGGGAAAGAAAGGCTGAGTCAGTAAAGAGAGTAATGCATTTTGCATCAGACTGGAATAGAAGGGCCTTTCCAAATAAAGCAGACATCATAGAAATAATTGGTCTTTATCTGATGTCCATAAAATAGAAGATTTTTCTTTATCTTCCAGGTAGAAAACCTTAACACTTGGACCCAGAGAGCCATGCCAACAAGATCTGAGCAGAGATAAAATGGATCTAGAAGATAACATGAAAATCAGAACACAAGGCTTTGAACTTCTTACTCACAGATACCATGGAAAAGAAAACCCTGAAAAATTAAAGAAAGGACTGGCATGTTTTTACCTAAGTAACAATATCTGATCTGACAGCAAATTATAGGTAAAGTCAAACTAATCTGCTCCCTCTGGAATAGGCAACATTTTCACCCTATTCAACAATGCTGGTGAAAAAACTGAATAGCTCTGATATGCCTCTTGTCCGGAGATAACTTGTTGCCAAGAAACCTTTGGCAAAGTGGGCAATGCCTCCATATCAGAGGATTCTCATTTATCTAAGTTTCTTATGAAAAGGTTCCTTACTTATCTATGCTTTCCAGAAAGTTGTCAAAAACTACTGTAATCTGAGCAGATATAAACTGATTTTATCTTGCTCATCCTCGTTGCCATCCACTTCAGCAGGACAGATTTGCAATTAAGAAAAAAAACAAAAAGGAAATCAGTTGTAGAATTTCGTCATGGTTTTGAATGCACTAAAAGTGTGTCTCCCAATATGCTGTGCGCAGTTGATAACAAATGCAGCAGCGGATCCATGATTTTGTTGATAAATGTTTTGAAACACATTAAATCCATGGGCAATCCCATTATAGTACAGAAAGGTATCTTAAAAACTGCTCATGATTTCCCCTTTGTAGGAAAAACCTTTTCTTAGCACTTGAAAAATACTAAACATGGTGAAGCAAAGGCAAGCACTGATTACTGGAGTATCATGCCAGTATACAAGTGGAACCTTACTAGCATCAGCACCAGGACAAAAATCTGTGACAGCAATGCAAATGCAGTATTCTACCCAGCTCTCAGTTACAGTGTCTGAGACAGAAATATGGACAGAATAAAGAACTAGAAAGTTTGGGAATGTGCATGACTGCCTACAGCTGCACAAAACATGCAGGAGAAAACTGCCTTGTTTCAAGGCTGCTGGACAAAAACGCTTCTCACTTGAGATCTGTTTCAGTGCTCCCTAAGCCAAAACGAAGACAAAGCTGGTCCATAGGGGCCCAGAGCAGAAATGATTGAGTCAGAACTTCTACACATACTAACAACTTAAAGAAATTAAAGGAACAGCCCAGGAAGGACTTGGCTGGCAGTTCTCAGCCTTCTGCACCTGACAGTGTGAGCTGCCAATTTGTTTGGATATCTTGCCATTTCCAGTTTGTGACATAGGAAACAAAACTTCTTGTCCTGATTGCTATTTGAACCCATCATTTAAATCCCATTGGAAGTGGCTTCATTAAAGATGCTAGTTCCCAACACAAGGCACATACCAAACAACACCCCAAGCTCTGGCTAATTAACCTTTTATCTCCTAAGCTCTCTGCCCTTTTGCTGGAATCACATCATGGAAACATCACTCTTGCTCCTGCACCTGGTTTTCCATCCTTCCCTGTGATCCCAGTGCCTTTGGCTCGAAGTCTGAATTCCCCATCTCCTCTAGGTCCCTTGCATTCAGTGTTCCTGCAGCCTGATAGCCAGATGTGGAGCTCAGCCTCAGCATCACTCTGCTTTCTTTTTTATTCATACTAAAGAGCTGCATCAGCAGTTGACATCTATTTGGTTATACCATTTTAAAAAAATCATTTTATTTGCACACATGTAATCAACTGAAAAGTGCCCACAACTGCTGGAAAAAGCAGACAGAGTCTCCAGCTTGCCTCGTGGATGCAACAGAGGAGCCAGGACTCAATTTCTCACTAGGAATACCTCCAGATCACACTGGACACAAGAATCAGTCCAGGAAGCCAAGCTGCTATACACAAACCATAAAATATCTTTCAACACCCAGAACTGATCCTGCCCAACTTTCTAAATAACCCAGACTCACAATGTCATTTTGCTATATCTCAGAACTCTGCCAACATTTCTTGGACTGCCCATCTCCAACTATCAATATACTGAGACCCATATTCTCTGTACACTCATATTTTAAAGGCAGAAGCTGGGAATGAAAGTGTTACCCACTTCTAAAACTACCCCTGCACCAAAGATCTCAGAACAAGCAGCAGCCCACTGCCATTCCCATCACTCACCTGGAAAAAATCATTGATCAGGAGGAGAGTTTACTGCTCCCAACAACTTCCTGATGTGCCTGATGCAGACATGGCAGCAGGGCACCCCAGGCAGGCTGTGGGACAACAGCAACATGAGAATACAATGCAGGAAATAAATTAACACTCAAAGCAAGGAATACAAGGAATGCATACTCATTTTAAATCAAAGGGTCCTATAATGCCTGCCTGGAACACTTAGGAACACTAGACAAGTGTATCAAACATGGAAATATTGTCCTACTTCTGGGCAGTGAGAGATTAGTTAAGTCCTGGGCACATCAGTTACATAGGCTCAGCTTAGAATGTGTTTACACAGAAGTAGGAATGCATGTCCTGTATTTGGATTATACCTTTAATTTGTACAACTTTCCTTAGGGCTTCAGAGATCTTGAACACTAAACATAACAAAAATCAATTAGATAAAACATAGCAGAACTGAAGCCCTAAGAACAGAAAAAAAAAAAAAAAAACAGCAATACACCCAGTACTTCCAGTCTGGTTACAAACTGCAGTGAACAGCAAACTTTCCAAATTCTTTTGAAATATTTGAGTGCTGCAAAGATAGCATTATGGATTTAGATTCAAGACACTGAAGAACTATCCAACAAAACTAAGCCTTTGATTTGCACTCAAGTAAATCTTCCTCTGGATTAATCTGCCCAGCTCTGAGACAACACGTAGATTTTTTTTTTTCCTTAGACAGCCTAACATAAACAAATCCCCTACATGCAGTGAGTGGTGGGGCAGCAAAAAGAAAAGCAGTTTGTACTTTCCAAGGAACGGAAAAACACTTTGTCATTCATTCCAGAGTTTGGCTTTCAGAAGTGCTGCCAGGGCACTGAGTCTTTGATATTATCAATGTGCTACCAAGAACTTCATTTAAGCACAAGGAGCTGCCTGAATCCCTGAGTGATTCCCAAAACAACAGGGGTCTGGGTAACATCACCTCACCCACTCCTGCCCTCCCTCTGCTAAACATGACAGAGCAATAGAGCTCCAGCCTGAAGAAGCTGGTGGGTACTCACACAACTCCATAAAATGGCATTACTGGTCCCCAGGGGTATACTATCAAGGCAATTTTTCAGCAGTAAATGAAATCAGCCTTTACAACTGGTCATCACTTACTTTTTTACCCTCTTCTCCCATCAACAGCAGCCTGATGTTGAAGGAACAAGACGGTATTCTAGGATGGACCAAGGTGCAATGACTTCTTGTCTACCCTGCACAGATCTTATAGAAAAAGACATGTCTTGGTTTCTGGTCCCAAATTCTGTGGTCAGTAAACCAAACCTCCACAGTAACACACTCTGCCAGTCCTGGCTGGACTCTGCCCTTCCTTACCCTTCCAGCTCTGGCTCTGCCCAGGGCATGGGCTGACTGCCCACAGCCCGTCTGCCCAAGGAGGAAGGCAGCTCCCTGGGCTGGGTGCAAGCACAGCCCCTGCACAGAGCCCACTGCCCGCAGCCTGTGTGGGAGCACACGGGTGCTGAGCTCTGCCGGGGGGAAAAATCTCAGCTCCTCCATTGTATGCTACAAAATCCCCGCTGTGTCTGTTAGTTTGTTTTCCTCACCAGCAATTTTTCAGGAACAGCTGAGCACTCAGATTGCCCTTTCCCTAGGACTGAAAGCCAAGCAAACCCAGCTAGCACACACAGCTGCTCCTTCATAGGAGAGTGTTTTGCATCTGGCTAGATCAGCCCTCGAAAGCAGCAGAGAAAACACACTTGGATAGCAGTCAATTAACACAACAAAAGACACTTGAAGTAGTGTCTTTTGCCTTTGCCTGCTAAATGCCTTCCCTGCAGCCAGTCTTCTGGGTTTCTACCACATGCATTTTCTTCATGCAAGGGAAACTTCTCTGTTCTCTTCTTGGCACACCTCAGGCAGCACACTACTTCCTAAAGGCACAGCCCTCTGGCTGGGACAGCCAAACTGAGCCCAAGTCAGTAGTGTGGGCTCTTCAAGCAGTTTCTGTTCAGTGGCAGGTTCCATTCTGGCATGCTTTTGCCAGGTGACTGCCTGTGTTCTGCACTGTAGCAACTATTGTGGACATTGCAGGTGCTGAAGGCTCTTTGGCCCTTAGTCTGATGCACTCCAACATCTTTTCTCACATGGCTACACTGAAGCACCTCTCAGCAGTTTGAAATAACAAACCTTACACACCTTTGTGGAAACTGGGTTATGGACCTGCACTGTTCATGGCAGGACCACCCCACCTGCTCACAAAAGGAGGACTGGAAAGCAAACCCAGACCTGTCAGCTCTCAAGATTTCAGCAACAAACCACAAACGAAAATCACTAGGCCTGGCAAGACACCCAAGTCTTGAAGCTCTCAAATCCACTGAAATTGAGGCATATCTCTGCTGAAGATAGGCTGCAGCACTGCCAGGAGGGAGCATGGGCAGACACACAGACTGTGTTCAGGGCAGTTTCCACACCTGAAGGGCTCCCTTTTTACACTCCTTTCCAGCAATAGCTGGAGAAACAGCCAGGAGGTTACAGACATTAGCACATTATGTGGAAAGCTAAAGGAATCAAGAGAAGTAACCCATGCCAATTATTTTACAATGCCCCTGGCCTTCATCTACTGCACTGTGCACAGACTGGTGGAAAGAGACTGGAGAAAGCAGACACCACCTCCAGCTCAACTCCCATTAGAACCAACTGACTGCTTAACAGGGAGATCGTGAATTCAGGGAGTACAGGCAAGTATGGCATTAGATTATGCCTATATTTACATCTGTCCCAGAGGGCCACATTTCCTGTACTGCAAACCCCACAAGAAGGGGTAATTAGATTTTTCCTTCATTGATGTTTGGCTCTGTTACAGAGGCTAAGGCTTTTTGTTCCTGCAGGAGCTTCCCTGGGGAAACTATTTCCTTGAGTTCTACTTTCTCCTTCTGCCTGGCCTTTGCCTGAACAAGAGTTACAGCAGGCCCCCAACCTGATCCTCAGGAGGTGTCCAAGGCTGAGGCTGGCCGGGATCCCTGCAGAGACCACCCTCACTCTGCATTAGGCAGCACCTTGCTGACAGACACCCTCCAAGGAAGGGCAACTGCACAGCAACTGATCTACTGTTGCTCATTCCACGCCCTCTGGAGAAGAAGACCCAGACAGGAGATGTTGTGAGGCAGAGAGCACGTGCATCCCAGAGGTGCCAGCCTGGACACAGCCTCCCTGCAGGGCTGAGACTCCTCATTAACACACCACATCCCAAAGTTGTGGCACAGGGTGCCCACTAGCCTGCAGATGTAGCAAATTAGACTACTTCCCTCCTAGATAGTGTGGCTGGCACTCCCATGCTAAAATCTGAAGTTTATCCAAAAGGCCAGGGGACAAGGAGTTGGAGTTGTGTCTCATCCTGCTCTATTCACATACATCATTTCCTGAAAACTGTGTGAGCAGCAAAAGAAGTTCCTGAGAAAATCTAGTGACTGCCTGTGACCTTACCCCTGCAGCACACTATCAACACATTAATTCACTTCTGGATAAAATTCTAACAGATTCTGACCTCCAGCATCAGGAAGACTTTCTTCAACAGCCTCACAGCCTGGCTCCTTTGTTCATTCAATGCTTGCAGAAATTTTGCAATAGAGTCAATAGCAGGAGCATACATCAGTTTCTTCAAATTGCCAATTCTGTCTGTAGACACCTCTTCCAGCTACTTGCCATCCACCAGGAAATGATTTGGGAATATAGCCATGACCACACCTTATTGGGAGAAATGCACTTAAGCCTGTGAAGGTCAGTGTTCATCTAGAAAGGTTGTGTCATTGCAGGAGTTAGTAACAGCTATATTGACTACTGGCTGAGTCTCTTGACTGTCACAGAACTGGCTCCAGAGAGGCCAGGAAAGGTTTGTTTTGCTGCCCTCTTAAGCACTCAACACAACAAACATTGGACAGCAAGGAGCTGAGAGTGTGCAAAGGGTTCAGAAGGTGGACTTCAGTCACATGGCAGCAGCATCCTCTCATTCCTGACCCTTGTGGCATGTTTTAACAAAATGTAATGCATTTCATAGACAAAGGTTCTGCTGAAGCTAGGCTTGAAGTATGACATGCAGGACTCAGCAGGGCTGTGGAACCCAAATTCCAGGTAGAACTGGGATGGTGGCAAAGTCCTCAGCAAAGGCACAGTGTCTCTGTACATGCCAAGTAAAAGCATAAGAGAACCAATGAGTTCCAGCCAATACTGGGGAGTGTGAAGGAGGAAAGTTTGAACATGCATGTCAGACAAGTTTCCCTGAAGGAACCCCAAGTAGCATGAAAATTTTGTGACCCTGTGTTGGCCTAAGTAGCAGCAACCAGTATCATCCCACTGCACAGGGCACAATTCTCACCCCAAATACCCCACCCAGAGGTCATGAGCACAAAGCAGCTCAGACCCAGAGCAGATGAAATAACAAAGGTATAGAAAGAATCACATTCCCCCAGGTCTTTCCCAGGGGCTTAGGAAAGGGTAAGGAATGAGTCCATGAGACAAGCTCTGGCACCACAGGGAGAAGAAATGCCCTGGCTGCTTACTGGGCTGACAATGCCAGCATTACAGTCCCCAGCTGCAAGCAGAGCCCAAGCCAGAGCAGCCAGATGGAGAGGACTCGGTGGGCTGGAGCTGAGGGGAAGCGCAGCCTGCAGAAGTCATTGTAATTCCTCTGTACAAAAAGTCTGAACTACACACTGATCCTGGGATCCAAGGGACAAAGCTCAAAGCTGCTCTTCTGGCAGCAGTGACACTTCAGCAAGGAGCAGTGCAGGGAGTTTGAAAAGAGATTGCTTTTGGGTAGGTCCCATACCAAATAAGCCTCTTAACCACTACTGAGAAAACAATTGAGCTGAGCACCATTTCTGCAGAACTACTTCAATTTTGTTGAATTTCCTTCCCTACATAACACAGCTGGTAACTAAACAGAAAACAAGATCTTTTAACAAATAGAACATTTACACCTCTTAAAGGTATTGCAAAACCTGAAGCACAGGTTTGCTTCCAAACAGTAACAGAGGGAAAAAAAGAACCCCATTTCCCAAGCCATCCATCTGTGCTCACACTCCACCCCAGCAGCTGTAGAGCTTCAGTTCTGCCTAATACCTCTCCAGATTTATTGGATGCCCAGCTAAAAAGCACTGATTGTTCCCTGTTGCAGTATTTTGCCATGGGTGAGGAATGTGGGAGGGATCCATAATATTTTTATGACTATTATATGACCTTCTGTTAACTTAATGGGATAAGTCACAGGGCCCTCCCTGAGAAGAGGGCAAGAATCCCTTGAGATGTATGCTCATGGAGAGGCATAGAGGTCAAACCAACAGTGGAGCCTGAACACTGTTAGGAGTTTTAATTATGAATTATGAATCTGGGTATTATAGGTTGCTATTTTGGGAGCTGCTAAATTAACATGCAAGTAAGAAACAGGAGGATCTTCTCAAAAGATAGGGCACTTCTGCCTCCCACCCATTAAGGGATGTGAAATCTTTCAGTTTAACAGGAGTGATTTGTGGTGCCTGATTTATCAAGGCCATAGAGCACCAAGGCAAAATCTTGCCTTGACTCCTGTCTCTCCTCATGCCAAGGGGAAAGTTAATCCCCCAGAAAATCTCTCACCAGCAGAGATAATATTTTTTAAAATAGGATATCATCTCCCTTCAGTTCACTTTTCACACCCTGAGGAGTAAAACTGGGTGGCTTCTGACTGAAGCCAGATGATGCAACATTGTCTCATAAGAAAATGTCGCTAGATTCAAATGGAGAGATTTTGCAAGCAGACATAAATCTAAAGCAGGAGTAACTTCTGCTAGAAATGCAAATATGAGAGTAAGAGAGCTTGGAGTCATTAAAAGAGAATTTTTCTACTGTAGTTCTACTTTTCTCAGTAGTTTCTACTGAGACTACTGTTTTCTGCCTTTCTGAAAAAGGCTAAAATTGCCTTTGAATTTCATGGCAGAGTTGAAACAAGTTTTATCATAGGCTACAGGAGATTCCCAATCCTGTGTTACCCAATCGTAGGAAATTTCCTATCTATCAACTAAAAATGCTGCCACAGCTATTCCATAAGGATGTTAAGCCACTGAAATAGGGACAGCAAGTGAAATTTGCATCTGTTTGCACTCCTGAGAGGCAACCTCAGCATCAAAATAAGCATGCTAAGCCCCAGCTCTTCTCAGGGCTCAGGATACCCCAGTGTGGATGGGAAAACTCCATCCCCAGGAGAGTGATTGGGGTTTCAGGAGGGCTCACTGTAACTGTATCTGCAGAGAGGGGAGGGTTTCAGCACCTTTCCTTAACAGAGCACTGCATTATTAGGAGCATTATTGTTATTAGATACATTGAAATTACCTTCCTGGGAGCTAATGCTTTTGTTGACTCAGGAGAAGCTGGAAGTAGGGTGCAGAGCCTGCTTGAACCATAAAATCATGCTCATTTTCCCCAGCTTTTTAATTTTTGCCATCAAAGCACAGAACAGGCTAGGACTCAAGATCCTTTTTAGGGCCCATGGGTGGAGAAAGTACTGTTTCATTCTCTTAATTAAACCACATCTCATCAGAGCACATGAGGGCAATCTACCTCCTCCAGCAGATGATCCTCAAGTCCTCTTTGCTTGTGTGGGGGGCAATCCCAGCCGTGGTAGGGAAGCACCCACTGCCCTTCCTGCTCCCAGTAACCACAGCTCACAACCAGCCACAAATTTGCCGAGGACAAGAGTGATGAGCAACAATGTAGAACCAGTTACATCACCAGCTCGGGTGAGCAGCACCATTTCTGCCCAGGACCCCAGCACCACCAGCAAAGCCCTTGGTGCAGGGGAACAGACTCTGGAGCTTGGAGAGTTATGCACTTCAGACTCATGAAAGTTTAATTTACTCTGCTTATAGTTACTGAAGGAAAAAATGAGTTTCAATGAATGCAACATTTCTACCAAATACATTTAAGGTAAGAGAAAAACCTTTCAGCTGGATTCAAAGCTGTTTGTTATCACAAACCACCTCCAGCAGGCCTTTCAGGTGAGAGGTCACTAGAGCTGCAGCAGGCTCTGTGCCACTGGAGATGCTGGCAGAAACAGATCCACCCCATTCCCTCTATGTGTGTAGGTTGCAGGAGGAAGATGAATGCATAATTGACTCCCAACTGTCATCAAATGGCTTCTTTTTTTTTTTTTTTTAGTGGGGGCTGTTCACTGAGGGAGTGAATAGCAGCAAATAATCTCCTGGGTGTTCAGTTGAGAGACCTGAGTTAAAGCATTGCATCAAGAAACCTCAGACCTAACTCTGGTCAGGCTTACGTGGTGACTAAAAATTTCCAAATCAAGATAAATATAGACAGATATATAGATGTCTTATGGTGCATAAGACTGAGTTGGTTTTGCAATTTCAAGTTGGATTCAAGTAAGAATGTTTGAAGAAGGATCTGAATCTGATCCGGGTTCATATCCAAAGGTGACCTCAACTTCTGGTCCTTTTGCTCACAGCAGGAGACTCCAGCATTCATGGTCACACAGCCAAGCAAGCCCTGGAGTTACCTCCAGCCTCCTCAGTTTTCACTCATATCCCCCTCTTAACTTCCATACATTATGTTCCATTCTCATTTTTAGCTTTCTAATTCCATGGTGGCCTCTCAAACATACTAAATATAAATGTGTGGACCCAGCTATGTAAATAAAGTGGCCCATGTGGTGAGCACACACGAGGGCAGGGGGCCTTTCCCATCAATGGGAGGGCTGATTTCCAAGCAAATCCCAAGCTCTGCACTCCTGCACAGGGAAAGGGAGCCTAAGATTTAGGAGCAGTCACAACTTTTCTTGGAACAGCTGATATTTTTTTCTGCCTAGGGTGGAAAATGACAGGCACTGACACACCAAGATCTGCCTCCATCACTAGGAGAAGGAGACATGGACGAGAGAGGGTCAGGGGACAGAGAGATATGCAGGGAGGAATTTTATGGATAAGTGGCATGCAACCAGAAGGAATTACCATACCAGTCTTACTCTTGTGTTGCTGATATATGTGCACATCAGTGTGCATTGGGGTGCATACCATATAAGGACACTTGGGTATAATTTGAGTGACTCCTTTGTTCCTTCCTGAAACATAAACAGCTCAGACTTGAAAAATAAGTGATGAGGCAATTCAGGCTGCCAGACAGCTGTGCCTCCATTTCCTGAGCAATACCCCATGGTGGTAGGGGATCTGCCCCTCTGTCAGGTGAGGGGATGTGTCAGGGTGGTGGGACTGGGTGTGAGGACTGTGAGCTGGTGCACACCCTCTGATAGATCATGGGTGACCTTGCTGTCTGGCCCACAGTGGGTCTCTTCTGATTCAAGAAGTTTTTGTCAAGCTGCCCACTCTGACAGTCCTCTGTGGCATCCCACAAGGGCAAAGGAGCCCGAAGGAGGTGGTTCAGGGCACACAACTTCCTCAGACTGTGAGTTCTCAGGGTGGGACAGCAGTGAGAGCACACATAGGCTCTGGCTCACTGTCACACTAACAAAGCACTGAGCCTGCTCCTAACCCTCAGCAGGCACAAATGAGCCCATGCCAGGTTCAGGGACTGGATCTCAGTGCAAAGGGAATACAGTGGGACACAGGATTCCAGGGGACGTCCAAGCCAGGAAAATATAATACATGGCAGAAACTTATTCCCATTTCCACAGACTCACCTAATGTGATGGACAAATTCAAATTTACATCCCTGCTTTCCAGCTAAGGCCAGGACTGTCTCCTCTTCTCCCTTCAATTCACACTAGCCATGGCAGAATCGTAAGGTTTCCAGAGGTAAGCATCCATTTTTTCAGAGGTAAGCACCCAGTACCCGGTGCCTAGGCTGGGAGACCAAGTTGACATCTGGGGTCTCTCCAGGGACTTTTCTGACCTCACCCAACCTCCATCTTCAGGAGGTCTGCCTCCTTTGCTGCTGCTTCCCCTTGCTCTCAGCCCCAGCTAGTGTTGATGTGACCAAACTTCTGGTTTTAAAGCTATATGCTTAAAGATTTTTCAGACAACACAATAAAAGAGATGATGGATCCTGCTATGCTTGTTTGCTCTGCAGCCTTTTGGAGGCAATGCCAAGTAAAATGAAGCCCCAGGATAAATCCTACTAACAGGAACACTTTTACAAATAATCTCAGCTACACAGTTTCCAAGTCCTTGAGCATTTCTACATCTCTGCAGCCAAAAACATATGTTTTGTATTGTTTCACATAAATCTCCCTGGTTATTTATCCACATAAACCTGTCTATAAATTGCTCACTGGGACTCGAAATGCAGCAAGCAAAGGGCAAGCAAGGCTCTTTGATGTGTCTCAACCCCCAGGTGCATCAATCACTGCTGTGCACACCTTGTTTGCTCCCATGCAGGGAGAAGTTACTGGTCCCCTTTGCCAGAAAAGAGGGCAAAGAGTCAAATGGTTTTGATGGATGGATGCATGTCTGTGGGATAAAGCTCATGCACAGAGCTTCAGTTTATACTGAGTTACTAGCACTCTCTCCTCCCACTTATTAATAAAACACTGCTCCACCAGCCCTCCTTATGAAATGTCCTCCAGACCAGACCTAGAGCCTGCACATGAATATTTGATCTCTTTGTGAGCTCCTTTTACACTACTGCATTTCCTCCCGTGGTGGCAATTTCTCTGTCTACAGGAATAAGTAAAACAACAGCCTTATTTTGTGGTGTTAAGGTGGCATTTTAGTCTTGTTACAGACCTGCTCCACACAGAGGTGGATCTCACCCTTCATCATTATAGCATAACATTTAGTTCAGGGAATGAATCATGGGGTTAGGTTAGAGTTTAGCTAAGTTCCTCAACTGAGACCTAGCATTTTATTTCACAAGGGAAGTGAAGACTTACCGGCAGGGAGGCAAGATTCATCATCCTTGAGCAAGCTGTGCTGCTGACAATGCAGTGTGAATCAATCTGGATGGAGGCATCACCCTGCCTCAGTTTCCCCACTCAAAATGAAAATGAAGCAGTACAATAGCAAAACTGAGAATATTTACTTTGTGTTGACACAGCACTCCTGTTGGCCTCGTTGGGTCTCAGTGATGAGAGCCAGGCTGCAGATATCTCACACTGCTCCAGGGAAAGCAGCCCCTTGTGAACACCCTCTCACACCTGCATGTGGCTCCTGCACTGCTGCTGCAGGTTGCTGTCTCCCAGAGTGATGGCAGATAATAGAATATTTTTTTGTGCAGTGCAAGCTGAAAGGATAGAGAAGTTAGAAGAGGGGAGATGGAACCTTAGAGCAGCTTGGCCAGCAGTTCAAACACCTACTGTCACAGCCAAAGCTCATACCCACTGACAGCTACTGAGGAAGGAATTGGCTGGCTTTGGGAGCAAGATACAGTCTTTATTCAGAGGTCCCAGAAGCAGCTGAATGGCAAATTCAGACAGAAGATATGTCATTGATTTCATCCCTTCTTCAGCTCCGTACAAATAGACTGAGGCTACTCTGGACTATCTCATGGGTAATTTTTCTGCCTCTGCACTGCTGTTGTGCCCCCTGGACTCTACTTTTTTGTGACCTGTGATGTGGGGTTGGACTTCTTTTACTATGGTCCACTGCTGCAAACAGCAAATTGGTATTATTAAAGGTGAGGCTGGTCTTTCAATCTTCAATTATTTCCCTATTTGATTACTCCAGTCCCATATGACTTCTTGTGGGGTGAGGAATTTTCCAGTGTCAGTGGGAAAAGTGGATGTGTGCTTACTGGATCCATGTGAGGTGAAATCCATGGCCTTCACATCCAGATCCCAAGCCATGCCCACACTGCAGTAAGTGATCCTAAGCACAGCCTTTTCCATCTGCCCTGCCTGCCTGTTTGTGTCTTACTGATCACTTCTAGTTGCCTCTTAGACAATGCTAACCAACATACCCACCTGCTAAAGCACTTCCATCAAACTCAGACTCTGGATATGATTTAGACTTCAGCCCAGACATGGAAAAAGGAGATGGATCTATTTTTAGTGTGATAGTCCATTGAGAGGCACTGATGCCAATTTCAGCATGATGAGTCTCTCCCAAGTTCTGCAGCTGACTGATTCATGGTAGGGGGTTCCTGTGTGTGTGGGCAACATGGTCTTTGTGATATGTCATCTTTGAACACTTCTGGAGTTCCCACGGTTTGCATGGGAGCAGTTCACAGCAAGCCAATCTGACATAGCCTGCAAGAAAGAACAAGAACTGGGGGGCAGCAGGCATAGAGGACATGCAGGGAATTGTGCAGGGTGTAGCCATGATATAAGATCACATAAGTAACTCCCTTCATCTTTCCCTTCCCTCTTTACATGCAAGTTGAGATCTCCATTCATCCACCTGAGAGCCAAGGTCAGTCTGACAAAGACCAGAGGTTCCTAAGGAAGAGCCCAAGTCCCCGCTGCCAAGGCCAGCGCTGAGCTGTGCTCCCTTTGCCCTGGGCATACCACAGCAACCCCATCAGGCTGAGGGTCCCCCCTCACCCACTCCCTGTCAGAGGAGCTGACAACCAGCTCCGAGGCTGTGCTGCCTCACAGTGGAGTGGAGACAGTCCCGCTGGAGAAGGCTTATACCTGCAACACGGAGCAGCCTCCCTGTGCACCAGGCACATCTCTGAGGATCTCCCTGGCAGCTCCCTGGACAGAAGGCTCATACATCTCTCTGGCTGGCAACCCCTGCCCCTTGTTAATCTGGGGGAACACCCCTATCCCTGTCAGGCTTCTGCTGCCTTCATGGTATTTTGCAGCTCTCAGCCCCACTTCTGCCTCAGTCCTCCTAACCACTCACACTGCTGTCAGCAAAGAAACGTCACAGGCACCTGAGAAGTGCTGAGGTTGAAGGTATTTCTTGCCTTGGGGTTTAGATTTGAAATTACTGCCTTGGCCTTAATCTCAGGTCTGCTGGTGTCCCCTCTCCCTAGTTCCACTGTGACATTCCTTGTTTAGCTTTAGTGCAATCCCCCAAAGATCACGCATTTCAATTATACAATTAGAAATAATACTATTAGTAATAGGAAAAAAATATTTAACTTGGGAGCTTTCTTTCCTCTGGATTTTGAGTCTGTTTCTGCAGTTTTTCTCTGCAGTTTTTTGAGCTAGAAATAGTTTTCATGGAGAGTTTTGCATAATCACGTGGTTCTGAGAGTTGGACACCAATCTCTGGGAGCCCTGCTGTGGAACGGGAGATCAAATGCATAATAAATAAATGTAATTTTGGTAGTTCTTGTTATTACAGCTTAGTTTAAGAAAATCATATGGGTTTTCAACACATATATACATACACTTGCCTATGTATGCATACATCCTGATCACATATATCTCTGCCAAATTCTATGTAAAATGTGACAAGCTCAGCACACATTTCTCAGCCCATGCCCTTGGAGAGCACCACAGCACTGGGATGGGAATTGATCCCAACTATACAGAACTGTGCCCCACTCCTGGGAGAGCCAGGAGCTCCTCACATGCTGTCACAGGGAACTGGTATTATTCCACATTTTGGAAAGCCTCTAAGTTTGGTATCAAACAAATGACCAAATAAGAGAAGGGAAGTTCATGTTGACATACTGGGAGGTCGCTTTCCTGAGCGAGGGGCCGGGGTGAGGAGGCTTGCAGGTTTCACAGGGAAAGCAGAAATCACCAGCAAGTCAGAGTGGTAGAGAGGCTGTGGAGGTCTGTGAGATCCCCACAAGTGTATCAGATGTGTTTCTCCATCCATTTTCTTCTTAAGATTGCCATTGCCATGGAGGTATCAACCTCAGCCCCCTTCCCCAGTATCATCCCCACATCATCCCACACCACCGTGTGTTGTGAGTTTTATTAACACTGGATGCCTGGATGAGAGCTCAGCCCCCAGCCACTGCCAGGGACAAGGCACAGCCTGGGCAAACGCCAGGCCTGGCCCCAGGATAAATTGTGTCTCTCCAATTGTGCCGGCAGTGAGAAGGTCCCCAGGGAGGAGCTGTGAGCACAAAGCCCTTCCCCAGCCCCTGCAGCTCAGCCTCTCTGCTGGTTCAGCCTGCGGCGCTGGAGCTGTGCACCAAAGCCTTCTGCGGCTGGCTGATCTGATGTGGGACAGTCGGGGCAGCGTGCTGCTGAGCCTTGGCATTTCTGCTGGGGTGGGAAACTCTCGCAGGAGCAGACAAGTGCTCGGCAGCGTGTTGATCTATTTGATCACAGAGCATTAAGCAAAACAGGCCAGTTGTTGTTTTGTGTTCACTCAGCTCTGGGCTTTCCCCGGTCCCCTTCAGATCCAAGTTGTGGCTATCCTGCTTCTCTTGTTCTAACAGTAAAAGTTCATGACGCCCTTTCATCCCCAGCTTGCAGGGGGCTGCCTTGCATGGGGAGTAGCCGGGCTGTCGGTGCAGTGGTGGGCTCCTGCTGTCCCCTGCCGGGCATCCCCAGCACGGCTTGCACTGCTGCCCCGGGTTTGGAGACTGCAGAGGGTACGATTTCCTGCTACAGCAAAGGAAGAGGAAGCACAATTAAGATTGTGTCTTTAGCTCTGCTGGTTATGTGACTTCAGGCAGCCCTCTGCCATGTTTTTCCCTGGCTCAGGCGTGCAGGGAGGTGTGCCAAGCTCGCCTCAGGATGCTGTCAGTATATTCAGACTGGTTTGGACAGCAGTGGACTTCTGGGGATACAAGGCAGAGTGAAACTCTTGCTGACTGCAGGGAGAAATTTATACCCAGTGAGCCCACAGCTGCAGTTCATTGGTGCTTCCAATCGACGGGGTCCATCTGCCATCAGCCTGCTGCTGTGACAGTCCATTTCCCCTCCATGGCAGGTGACCTGGTGGAAGGAGGGCACGGGGACATGGCACCTGGCACCACTGCAAAGGCTCTGGGCAGCTGCTTGCTGCTCCCTGTCTTCTGGTGGACAAGGGAGAGCACTGGTGTCTGTCTGTCTTAGCTGGACACTCTGGTGGGAGCACCTCAGCTGGTGCTGCTCAGAGAGGGGACTGAAGCTGCTGAGCAAGGCTACCTGACATGGTGGTTATAGCTGAAGGCTGATGAGAGCAGAGGAGGTGAAATATCAGAAACAGATTTCCAGAACATTTTCCAAGACAGTTTGGGAACTGTTTTATACTTTGGGCAAGCTAAGTTAAGCATGTTCCCATAGAGAACATGTTCAAGAGCGTGGTTTGTGGTACCCTACGCCCCAGGATAGGATCTCCACTATCTGCAGCATCGCCATTTTGCAGAGACAAACATGAGGTGAGTGTGCTGCTCCCCTACATCCTCACTGGGGCAGACAATCCCGAAGTTGCCCTGTGTCCTTGGTCACAGAAGAATGGCCATAGTGGTCGTGCCACAGAAAAACTGACTTGAGCAAAGTGTGAGTAGGGAGAGATGAAGACAGAGACTAATACAGCCATGAAGCGATAAACCTGAGATAAAATCCTCTCAAATCAACCCATACATCATGGGAAGCAGACTCTAAATGTGAATCCTGGCTGGCAGCCAAAGTGCAAATGGTAAGCCTCTGTGCAAGAGAAGTGGTTTAATGTGCTGTGGGGACCACTGCTGTTACTTGTCCCAGAACAGCCTGTGCTGGTGCATAGGTTTTGCAATGTTGGTTACACGCTATTAAACCCCTCTAAGCTCAGAAGTTGTCAGTCCTCTTCTGGCTGCATAAACTCATTCCTAAAAACCTCACTAAAACACACCTTTATTAAGCGTATCATCTCCCCACTTGAACAGAGGCAGAAGGAGAAGGGACCCTTCCACCAAGAAAAATCAAGTTCATGTGAGGTTGCTTTGTAGGAGCACTAGCCAAAAAAATCCTAAATGGAAGAAGGATCTGCTAAATGGGTGTTGATACAAATGAAGTCTGAGGATACCAGCTCACTTCATGCTACCCCGCTGGGCACTGGAGTGAGAGAAACACCTGGTGCACCCAGGAAGAGCAAGTGAAGGCCTTGTGCTGCCACAGGCTAAGAGTTTCCCCACCTAGGGGACAAGGACCCTCAGGAAGGCTAATATAGGCCCACTCAGAGGATGGAGGCTGGGCAGTAGCCAAAGGAACATGGGGAGGAGTTGGAAGGTTTAAATTGTTAATGTATTAATCTGGTTTTTTCCAAATAGATTCTGTTCCTCTATGACCACCACCACTGGCACCCATACATTTACATTTATTTAGAACCCTGGGGCATATTGCTTTCCAGAAAGGAAACACTGCTGTCAAGGGCACTTAGACAAAGTCATTTACTTTCTGGGTGAGAGCTCAGTGAAGTTTATTAAGCGTGCCAGAGTGTGCTGCACTGCTCGTGTTGGCAAAGGGAACCTCCACCTCGGGAGGAGGCAGCAGCTTGCTGCCTTGAGCAGTGCTGGGTGCTGCTGAGGGATGGGTGGTCATAGCTCAGGGCTGCATTGTTTTGTGCATCTCTTCAAGCCTAAGTGATTCGTAAAGACTCTTATGTCTTCCTTTCCTCTATTTGCTTCTAAACTACTTTTCTACTTTTCACATTTGTAATGAGACACCTTCAATTCAATACATCAAAGTTAAAAAATAAACATGACAGCAAGGAAAAAAGCATCCAGACTGTTAGCACAATCTTAAAGAACCTGCACAACCTGTACAGCCTGGGAATCCCTGAGATTTGCTCAACTGGTTAGAGCATGGTGCTAGTAACACTAAGATTGTGGGCTCAATCCACATATGGGCCATTTACCTAAGAGCTGGAGTCATTGACCCTTGTGGATCCCTTTCAACTCACAATATTCTGTGAATCTGTAAACTCGAGGGCCTTTAAGCTGTTTTGTGATTACTGGAGGCAGAGGGTGCTCCTGGAGCCTGCAGCAAAGCACCATTAGAGGGCATGGGGATCACCCAGGCAATGCCCAGACATATCAGGCAGGGCAGCAGGTACCCCAGCTGGGTTTTCCCTCAGCCTTCATGTGACCTTCCCTGTTGGCTGCCTCTGATTTCTACTCTCTTGAAAAGGAAGGCTCACCAGTTGTGGAAAAACAGGTAGTTCCACCAAACACCCGAGATGGTGGAGGAGGACCAGAGGAAATGGGAACACTCAAGGTGTGACAGTGCCACAAAGCAAAGACACGAGTTGGGATTGCACCATTCAGCACTGCCCCTCAGGATGCTCTGGAAACCCTTCTCCTGTGGGCCTTGCCATTTTTCACATGGAAAATGTGGACTGTGCCCAAACCTTGTCAGGATTGCCTGCTGCAAAATCTCTGGCACTCACAACTTTGTGAATGCTGAAAAAACCAGTATCAGGAGTTATTTACAAGAATCATGAACCCATTTCATAAGCTCAGGCATTTGACTGCCATGGAAAAATACCAGTTTGAAATACAGACCAAGAACCCATGGAAGAGAAGCTGTCACTGTCCTTGGGACTGTCACTGTCTACCCCTAGGACAAGTCAGTACAACATCTACTGGCCAGTCTCAGTTTTATGGTGTCAGGCAGGTGAGAAGGGCTCACAGGAGAACAGGTTCAGCTGGTTGCTCCCTCCCTGCAGGACTGTCTATGTGTGAATTGAGTGTGATTCACCCAGTCCCTTGCCCACAGCAGCTTCCCAGGCAGTGCAGCAAGGGGCAGGGGCTGCAGTGACTCTCCAGACGCTGGCTGCAGCACAAGGTGAGCTCAGTGACCTGTGAACCCACAGCCCTGCAGGCACCACACATCCGTGCTGCCCACTGGGACTGTGCTGTGCTCACATGACCCCCCTGCTGGGACTGCCATGCCAGGGCTGCCGTGCTGCTGTCCACACCACCTCTTCCCTGAGTGCAGCAGGTGGGGATTGATGGTGACATCCAGCGAGGTGTACCCAGTTCAAGCACAAAGGAGTGTGGGGCTGGGGTCCAGGACAGCAAGTGTTTTCTTGTCTTGTCCTTCAGATATACGTAGGGCTGCCCCTCTCCTGAGGCAGTGTGTCCTGCAGGGACAAGCCAAGGACCCCCAAGCTGTCTACTAAATCCAAGGCAAAGAGGTCAGAGTACCTGTGCAGCTCATTTCATATGTTATAACACTTGTGAGACCCTGGTGCTGTTCAAATAGCTCTGGTAGCTACAAAACAAAAATGCGTTTCACTGGGGTTCCCAAAAAAAGAAAATCAGATCTCCCTTGCTATGGCTGTCCCAAGTCCGTGAGACCCCTCTGAATACATTTGATCTTGTTCCTGAGATTGCACATCAGCACAGACAGTTCCCAAGCCATATTGGTAGGAACCTGGATGATGAGCAGCAGCCATGGCTGGGGGCTCAGCTGCAGGAGGCAGTAGGCCTGGGCTGCCCCTCGTGACTTGCCAGAAACGCGCTGCTCTCTTGCCAAGAGCAAACATCTTCATCCTCACAAATGGTTAACCTGCCGGGAGCTGCACAGCACTAATGACTTCACATCCATTTAATCAGCTTGGGCTTCCAGAGCCTCCACCTCAGGAGCAGGGAAGGCCGTGCACCCGTGCACTTGGGGTACAAATGCTCCCAAAGCTGCACCTCTGCCTTAGCAATCATTAATCACCCCGGGCTGAGAAGGAGCAAGCGGCAAGCAGGAAAGGCCGAGTGCCCACAGCCCCCTCGGGAGCAGCAGGAATCAGCGCTGACCGGTTCCCTGGGGTGGCAGCTCATTCTCCGACCACCCTCCCCTGGGAGGCCCTGTGGAGGTGGCCAGTCCTGCACGCACTGCCCTTTCCTTCAGGAAGGTCACTCAGTCCAGGGAACGAGAGGCTCTGCCTGTTTCTGGGAGCTGCTGGGCTGCGTGTGAGGTGGGGGCTCTGAAGAGGAGTTTCTGCCTGGCTGTACTGCAGTCTTCACCTCTCCACCATGCAGCACAAGGCATTCTGGAGTGCCCTGGAGTACACCTGCCGATTGCTGGGCATCTCCACCGCAGCAGGTAAGAGCCACTTCTCTTTGTCTTGGGCACTAAAAGTCACTGAGTGGGTGCCAGGAGCCCCAGGCTGCCTCCCTGCCTTTGGCCAGCTGCAGCCACGGCCCCATCCTGTGAGGGGGACAAGGAAACTTGCTTGCTTTTGCTTTGGGACCCAGGGTGGGACAGTGCTGGGTGCCTGCCCAGGCTCTTTCCAAATGCTGTGGGAGGCACGGTGAGACATCACAAAGGAAGAGACAACATGCAGAGGGAAAGCTAAAGCACACAAACACAAAAAAAAAAAAAAAAAAAAAAAAAAAAGAAAGAAGAAAATTAAACCGTATTCTTCTAAAACAGACATAGGCATAGGCAAGATGTGAATGAGACTGAAAAGCAAAATATTCACGGCTGTGCAAAACTGCCGGGCTACACTGTGGGATGTGAAGATGACAGAGGAGCACCTTGTAGTGTGCACAGTGAGATGTCCCGTGCCAGGCAGGATGGAGAGGTTTTGTCCCAGCCATTATGGCATAGTTATTATAAAAGCACTGCTCTGTCTCTCCAGCAGCCTGTTGGGGAGCAGTTCAGGGCAGTTCAGGTTATAGCTGCAGTACAAACACCATAAATTCACCCACCTGGTAATCAGTGAGTTGCATCCTCTCCCCTGCTGCCAGGGGCTGCTTTGGACCAGGGTGTTCTGGGTTTGGTGACAGACCCAAGTGCTTGGTTTCAGTTGGAATGCAGGTGTTTTGAGCCAGGTGTCAGATACAGTCTCACTCGGGAGGATGGAACACTGTCTCACTTGCAGCATCTCCTGATGGGAATCAGCTAAAGCAGAAGGCTCAGGGGTTGACTCTGGCACTGCTGCTGACTATCTGTTATGGGACAGGACAGGCAGCACTCTCTGCCTCAGTTTCCCCATCAGTAAAGCAGAGATCAAAGGGTCTCTGATTTGTCTAAATGCTGGAAGGGTGAACCAGAGGTTCCTGGTGAGAGGTGACTTGAGGTGGTGCCTGTGGTTCCTGTTTCAGAACCCCAGGGATTTCAGTCAGACACTCCAGAATGAGTCACTGCAGGCCCTCCTACCTTTGTATTTCTTTTATCAGCTGCAGACAGTCATGAAGACACACTTTGCTCAAACCAGGGACAAAGTAGAAAGCACACAGGTCAGCTGAAGCGTGCACAGGTTCCCAAGGACACAGCTGGGGTGATGGAGGCTCTGGAATGTGCTTTAAAGGACTGATACTGATAACAGGCAGAGACCTGAGTCTCTGAGTTTATACAAACTCCCAGTAGATAAGTGCATGTCATGATGACACTGCAACAGTGGGAGATGGGACACAGCTTTAATTAGAAAATGCAGATATCTTCATTTCTTCATCCCCATCACTTTGGGCGCCCATGAGCCTCACACTGGTCATATTCTCACTTAAAACTCCAAGGAAACTCATAGAGACCTTCCTGGGAGAAAATGTGAGCTTGTTGTCATGAGAAAACTAAAGCTAAAACAACAAAATTGGAAGTAGTTTACAATGTAGAAATGTGTTAGTGGAATATCATCTTTCTCTCCTGCATGTTTTCTTTTCACCATTTTGCAGCATCTGCATATCTTTAATTTTTCTTTAAATGAGTGCTGCAGTTATCTCTCTGCTTAGCATCACAGAGCATAGAGAGCTGCACTACAACTTGTTGTGCTTTTCCATAGCTCTGGTGCATTCCCAGTATCACCTGACTTTCCCAAAGGGCCCATGAAGAATGGGATGTGCCTATGTTTTATTCCTCTGTGTGTTTCAATGGGGTAAGGAATCAGCTTGATGCAGTGTTTAGTGCCTGATGAGGTGTGTGAGGCTTTTGAATGAAATGGAAACCTTGCAGAAGAAATCCCCATGGGTTTTGTTTGAAAAAAACCCATGAAATGGAGAGTGCATCAGCCTCACTAATTGATGCTGAGAAGGCCTGGCCAGGTCCTTATGCTGCTAGTAAATACAAGTTACCCACATTATATAAAACTCCCCTTCCCCCAGGATCTTGGAGTGTAATGACTCTCTGCAATGGTGAGGCTACAGGGCTTCCTTTTATCACAAAATCGCTAACTTGTCTTATGGCAAGTTAGCAAAGAGTCGTCAAACAGCCCTGTGATTTGCTGCAGTGTTTGCAACATCTCTATTTCAGTGATTCTAGGCCTTGTGATTTTTGCATCTAGCAAAGATTTCCTACTTATTTGTTAATTCTCATGCTTTCAACCATTTAATTCCTAATCATGTGCCTTTAGCCACATGGTTTGGACAAGATCCAAATCAAGGCAGTGACTAGTCCAAACAAACATCTCGAAACAGCTCTTTTCTTCTTGCAGATTCTTCATCCAAACAGCTTTGTGGATAAAGCAGAAGCTGTGCAAAAGGAGGAAATCTCCCCATCCAGAGCAGAGGCTTGAGCTAACAGCCAAGCTGTAGAATTCTGCATTCATCTACAGAGAATGAATGAATGAATGAATGAATGAATGAGAATGAATGAACTCCACATTTGTAGGGAAGATTATAAAGAATGGTCCTCAGTCACAAGATAGTAAAAGACAGTACTTTGTATGTAGGATTACACAGCTCTTGCAGCTTCACAGCCCTCTGATGAGACTGTCTTCTGCTCAGGGCTGGAAAGGCAGTGTAGAAGGGTGGCACATGGGCCCCATGTGTTCCCTTGGCTGACAGGGGCCAACAGCTGCAGGAGACACAGGGAAAACACAGGGATTTCTTTCAGCCCAGATGGGAAAGCTGACCCTTGGCATTGACCTACACTGCAGTCTCGATGGACACTGATCTGTGTCCTTGTTAGGGAGCCTGGTGGCCTTCTCCAGATGGGGCAAACCACAGCTCAGAGAAATGGATCCAACCTGCACCTCAAACCTTGCCCAGAGTGCATGGGGCAGGACGAGTGGTGAACTTCCTGAGCACCAGTGGATGGGTGGGGACTGCTCGGTGAGGGGTGGAGACATCAGGTGCAGACAGGAGACTGCCCAAGGCAACGCTGTGTCTATGAAACCTGGGCTTCATTCAGCTCCATACTGCTGACACTTGAGCCCTGGGAACTGGCATGTACTGACCAACTTGCTGCAGCTGGTGTGAGGCATTACATTTCTGCTCCATTTTAGAAATAATCTTGAAGGGAACTGAAGGATGTTGAAGGAAATTTTCCATCCCTTGAAGCTATTGGCCAATCCATCAAAGATTTTAGCCTTGTTAATACTCTTAATCCCCCTAAAACTGACTCCCTGGTGTTCTGTACTGGCTGAGGCACTGAGAGAACTTTCATTCCCTGTTTTTAATCTGCCTGCTCCCATTATATGTTTCTCTGTTTGGCTAGCAAAGGATCCTGATGCTATGGCTACAGCCCTTCCTGAAGGCAGCTGGCACAGTTCCCTTGCTCTGCAGTAACGTGTTGGGTGCAGCAGGCCTGGGCAAGCAGGGAGAGCCAGGGAGTAGGGCTGGCAGGCACTGGGGGACCCGGGCAGAGAAGGATGGGGCAGTGGGTTGTGGGCCCTGTGGCAGCTGAGATGTGGCAATGTGGCAGAGGGTGGAAGGGTCACAGGACACTGCAGCTCACCTCCCCCAGCTGTCCAAGGCCAGCTGGTATTCCCAGAGCACCTTTCCCCAGCCCATGCAGTGGCAAAGCTGCTGTAATAGGGGTGCAGCTGGGATGGATTTCAGAGCTGTGTGTCAAGGGCAGCACCCATCAGCTCTGACTCTTCTGGGCTGGTGTGTCAGCATGAATCACCTGTGCTGGCAGTCCTAACTTGCTGCCCTGCATGGGAGAAGCTGCCTTGCTAGCCCCTGGGGAAATGGGGACATCTATCCTGGGAGCTGGGAACTAACCCAAGGGAACTGGGAATGAACCCTACAGTCAGCATCTTTCCTACCTTGTCTTTCTAGTGCTGATCGGTGTGGGTGTAGAAACTCTGCAGCGAGGACAGTTCAAAAGCCTGGCTTTCTATCTGCTGTGAGTATTTTTGCACTTGAAATCAGAGCTGGCAGGGGTGACAAGGTCAACCCCTCCACCATATTTAACACCAAACTAGACTGCAACAGCAGCAGGGAACAATGTCCAAGGCTTTGGGTATTTCAGCTCTCCATATTGACATTTCAGAAAAGTGAGTTAGTTCTGTTAGAAAAAGAGATGCTACTGCAGACTCAGGCATGCCAGAGGTGGCACTGGCTGCAAGCTGACTCCCCAGGGGCAGAAGGGCCATGAATTTTCCTCCACAAACCAGAGGAGATGTTCAGACCCCAGCATACAGACTGTTGAGAGCTGGATAGTAAATTCTGACCCCTTGTGCCCTTTCTGCCCACCTGAAGAACATACTCAAGCACAGCCTTTCTCCCCTGACAGCTCCACCTTTCAGTTTTTCAGGGGTTGCAGTTACTGTCTGTGAAGGCTTCTTCTTTATCAGTTTGTTCCTGGAGATGTGCTTCACGTGAGTAGACCCTGCCCACTACTCTCCAGCCACAGTGGGACCTCCCAAAGGCACCTTGCCCCTTACAGGCAACACCAGATCTGGGGGAGCTGCAAGTGCCAGACCAAAGGTCCTGCCCCTAATGCCAAGGCAAGCGCCCTCAGACAGGGGGGTGGTAAACAGGTCTATGTGCGCAGCCATTTAAACCTATGTTTTAACCCAGGCTTGTGCCCCAATTTCCTGAGCATCAACACAACAAACCCTGGTCTTCAGCATCTGCTTAACACAGTGTGTAGGCACAAGGTACCAGGGTTGAAGGAAGAGCCAGATCCCCAGGGTGAGCTTCTGCTCCCTCCAGAGAGAGCACAGAAGTTAAAGTTAAAATGTAGACAATCCTTATGTCCTTTTCAGAAGCTGAGCACTGCTGCTGCCTTCTAGCATAAATTCAAAAGTCCTCACAGCTTAGGGGCAACACCTTACTCCAAATAATAGGCAATTGATTAGTGAGACACTGAGATGCTG
Source organism: Argya squamiceps (assembly GCA_037834095.1). Classification (NCBI taxonomy): domain Eukaryota; kingdom Metazoa; phylum Chordata; class Aves; order Passeriformes; family Leiothrichidae; genus Argya; species Argya squamiceps. The sequence goes on from JBBMKD010000217.1 coordinate 18,524,203, forward strand.
GCCTCTTGCAAATGCTTTTCTCCCAACAGGAGATGTTCAGGCTTTGCTTGCCTTCCCCGAAAAACACACCCATCTCCTCTCAAACCAGAGTGAGGATCTGCACATCTAGATGGGTCATGGTTAGGACCAAATCTTGTAGGCATATGGTTGGTGCCCCATCCCACAAGAACCTCTCTTTCTCTCCCCAGACACAAGTCTGAATCCATGGCACAGGCCTGCTGGAAGCGAGCTAGGTGCCCAGGGAGCTTCCAGAAATTCCTGGGGTACACGCTGCTCTCAGTGGCTTGCTTCCTGCATCCCGTCCTCGTCTGGCATGTCACCATCCCTGGTGAGAAGCTTGGGTGAGGAGTAGTACAGATGGAAGAGGAGCATGGTCTATCAAGGGGTGGAGGTGGGGATGTGCAGGGAGCTGGTCTGGTGGCCAATGGCACTGGGCTAGCCAGACCAAGTGCTGCTTGGCAAGGTCTTCCCACTTGACAGAGCCCTCAGCCAACATAGTCTTGTCCCCAGGGTCCATGCTGGTGCTCACTGCCCTGGCCTACTTCCTGCTGAGCAAGAGGAGGAAGAGCCCAGGGCACAAGGAGAGGCATCCCCAGGTGGGTCAGTACGTGGACCCTTCAGCCACCGAGGCAACTCCGACCATCATTGGTGACACTGAGCAGACCTACACCTTCCACGGGGCGCAGAGGGAGCAGCACCGCTCACTTCTGGGCCATATGAAGAGCATCCTGAAGGGCAGCAAGGACAGGAGCTCAGCCCCAGAAGCCCTTGTCCAACCAGCAGCAGTGCCAGGTCCTCGCAAGCAGGTGCACTTTCAGGAGAAGGTGGTGCAGATCATCCCCTCCGTCAGTGAGAGCTTGGAGGATGTGGAGAGTGAGGCTGAGGAGACCACGTCGGACACAACACCCATCCTCACCCCGCCTGATGCCCCCATCATCATCGCCCCTCTCAGCCCTGCTGGTCTGTTTTGAGCTCTCAGCAGGAATGAGGACAGGACAGACTTACTACCCTGGAACAGATGATCCAGCAGCCAAAGGGCCCCAGGAGATGGCCCTTTTTGCCTTCGGTACTTTCAGGGTGACAACTGTACCACCCCCTTTTCCAGGGCATGGCTGCACTTCCTGGTCCCACACATTGTGGGGGCCCAGGGGACAGGCTGTGGTTCAGCCAGGGGAGTGCCAGCACAGTGAGGTTTCTGCTGCCACGGCCTCAGCCGTGTCACCTCCTGCTCAGCAGGACACACCACTGCAATGCTTCTGCCTGACATCACAGCCATGCTGTGTGCCTCCCTGCTGGCAGCAGCAGGCAGCAGGACGGGAGACCTCTGTGCCCCGGGACAGCCTCTGCTGGGGCACTGTGTCCCTTTGGCCCTCGCTGCACATTGCAGAGCTCAGGGCTGGGCTGCATTCAGCACAGGGCACTGTGGCCTGCAGGTTCCCTCGCAGCACCTGCACCCGCTGCAGCAGCTTGAGACGTGCAAAACATATTTCGGGGATGGGCTGAGACCAAGCACAGCCCTGGCATGAGCACCTGCTTAGTGCCTCCCCAGACACTCTCTGGGCCCAGCAGGGAAGTCATCTCTGGCCTTGGGGACACCCAAGCAGGAGCAGAGGCCCTCTGGGTGTCCCCTGCTTGGACAGCCCCCTTGAATTAGAAGAATTTTGGGATGATATGGCAGCCCAGGTCCTGAGGCTCAGCCCCACGCTGGCACAGCAGGCTGTGTGTAATTCCAATGTGTGTAATTATGGCCCCCAGATGGCAAAGGCAATAATAAAATTACCATACTGTTCCACCAGTTTCTTCCATGCCAGCTCTTCCCTGAACCCCTTAACCCTGGCTTAATCCTGGCATAATTTCTGCCTTTTGAGGACCATTCAGTCATAATCAAGCATTCCTATTCAGCTCCCACCTGAGGACATGTGGGAAGTGCTAAGGTGGGTTCCTTGGATATGAACAAGAAGCCACACTGTCGCTGCTGTTGGGATGAAAATCTATAACTGCTCTGAGCCCAGACAAACAGCACTGGGGGGAAGTGATAGTAATTAGAGAAGGTTCCTGGGACCTGCTAGACTATTTATAAGGTAGAAGCCAGTTAGCTGGCTGTTTTTCTTATAAATACATTATTTCTTCTATTTAAGATCTCAGCTCACCAAGAGGCAATCACCATGCTCATTCAGGAAAGCAGTGTAAGTCAAAGTGTAATCAGAAGGCAATTGAGATAAGAAATCAGTGCTACTTTTTAATAAACTGTTTTTAAGCAACTTCTAATTTGTGATATGGATGAGGAAGATGATGAATGATATTGTCTCACAATATTTGACTGCCTGTGTTTAATAATGAAACTGTTGACAAGAGCAGTTTATGAAGGGTTACACACACTTGTCCGTCCTACATTGAGACAGAGACAAAACCATTTTGTTGCATCACCAGCATTTCAAAAAGTAGCTGGTATTAATCTGCTTTAAACATGATACATGAATTAGAAACCTCCTGTTTCTGGCTGCAGAAATTAACCTTCCACCCTGTCATGGTGTGCTGGGGAAGAGTCACGTACACGTGTGCCTTTAGGGTGGATTTGCACCTGTAAAAATATCTTCAGAAAATTGCACCCAGTTAACACTGCACAGCTGATAGCAGCAAGCCCAAGATCCAACCACAGCTTCACCCTCAACCTGGTGTATTCGTCACATTAGGAGATAAAAAAATAAAGCTATTTTCCTCTAAAGCTGATGACAAACACCCGCACCAACCAAGGTCCCAACCCAGCCGTGCTAACAGGATACCCACCCTGGCCTACTCTGCCCAAAAAGGCAGAGCTGGCTTCCCAGCTTGACCGCACATCTGCTCTGCAATTAGGGCCACTTCCATTAGCAAAGTCAGCTTTCTGCATCATCCAGGGCTCTTCTTTGAACATTGCATAATTAATTGCACACAGGGAGATAAACTTCATTGAAAAGGCACTGCTCCCAATATCTTGAGCAATCTGCTGACAAGAGAAAGACTCTACTATGCTAGACTCTTTTCTAGCACTCAGCAAAGCTCCTGGGCAGGAACAGATGCTCTGCTACAAATTTCATCCTTCAGCCCTTACTCGATCAGCCAGCCCCGTGATTTGTACCTGTGGGGAAGCAGGGCCAGCTGGCAAGGGGCAAAGCAACATGGTGACAGCACCTTTGGCACTTTGAAGTGTGTAGGGAGCTAATTCCATTGTTCTGTGAAGTGCTTAAAATGTGTTTGCTGTTGTTAGTCTGCACAATTAAGTTTCCATTTTTAGGCTCATCTCTTAACAGTCTGTTGTCCCTTTAGAACCAAGACTGGAGAAAGCTACAGGCGAGGTGTGTTCTCAGGCTTCACGGAGCCAGCACTGGACCTGGTTGCTTTTCTTGCATGCTCCCTCGTGTTGGCCTGGTTCTTCCCCAACCCCACAACTAGCTGGTTCAGGAGATAAAGGCTGGGGAAAAAAGGCTTCTTGTCTTTTCTGTGCTATTAAATTGCCTGTACAGTGAAAGTCCATGGCTGGCTCACCCTGGAGCCTGCCAAGAGCCTGCATCCATGCTGGGGAAGTGGCTGCTCCTTCAAAGGCAGAAAAGCTGCACCTCAAACAGCACCTGAGTTGCTGCCCAGGTTCTCCCTGCCAAGGAGCCATTTGTACATCCCCCTCTTTGCTCCTCACCACCCATCCCACCCCTGGTGTCACCTTCCAGCACCATCAGCATACAGACCTGTTAGCCCAGAGGAACAATCATTAGGGAAAAGAAAGCAGGTGGCTATCTTCCTGGGTAATCGGCCAAATAATTTCAGGGAGGGCTAGCCACAAATGAAGGCGATGTGGGATAAAAGGACCTCTTTCAGAATCAGCAGGCTGTTAGAGCTGCTCAACTGCTTAAAGAAACAAAGCCTCAGGCTTTCTTTAAAACCCAGTGCAGAGGAAATGTTCAGCCTCAGGGGGTGTCAGATGATTTTGCAGAGGCCTCAGAGATTATTCACTCAAGTGTGCACTTCTCTGTTGGCTGACTCCCTACATCTAGTTGTGAGAGCCATTCCAGGGGCTACTGAAAGCACCAGAGATGTTGTAGAGGGCTGTGGGGGATCTGTATAAGAAAAGCTTTCATATATGCATGGTAATTGCAGGGAAAGTAAAAGAGGGAGAACTTGATGCTATTAACTTTTAACTTTGCAGTGCACTGTATCTAAATATGAGCTGCCTGAACTGCAAGTCCACACTCCGCTACATGAACTCTGCTATGTAATTTTGCCTGCATTGCAAAAATTCATTACTTGGCTGGTCCATTGAGATTAATCCATGGAGTTAGAGTGCAAAAACTCCTGTGGATTTGCATACTGAAAGGAAATGAGATGAATCATCCAAAAGAAATACATGTGTAAGGTAAAACTCTGTGAGGTAATCCTGGCAGAAATTGTTTCCTTCAACATTTCCACCAAAGATTCCCCTGCATCAGGAAAAATTTGCCGCTTTACATGTGAATTGGAAACACTCTACCATGCTACTTGACAGCCCTCATCAAAACATAGTGAGCTGGTATGTTGCAAGCAATTACTCCATTTTAAGTTTCATGTGCAGGAAAACTAGATTTCAGTGCAAGCTTCACTTACAATTCCTCTTTTCTTCCAGTGCACAAGTAGTTGTTGCAGAGCCCTGGAGAAAGGCACATACCTGCCCCACCACAGTGCTCCCACCTCACAGCAGGGACTGGGATAGTCGCCCTCCTAACTCCTTAAATCCCCACAGGGACTTTGGTCTCCTGTTTCTCTGAGTACTGCTCCGTATTTGAAACATGGAAATTAATGTTTTACCCAAACAACAGCAGTGTTAGGAAAATAAGGCACACTTGGAGAGAAAAGTTTTCAGTTTCTGCCGTGTCAGTAATTAAAATCAAAAATGCCCTGCTTGAGCCTGTAACCACAACACTCGCATCAGCAAACACCAGTATCAGCATCAGTGGCCTTGATGGCTTCTGATTCAGTATTGAGTCATATCCACATGGACGAGAGAACCTGGCTCCACTTGATTCCAAATGCTGCATACTAACACAACTGCAACCCTACCATTCTTCAGCCCTGCACCTTCTCCTGTCCCAGTCAGGAGCTTCTCCCATGTGCTGGGACAGAAATGCAGTTTCTGTTTTGGCTGGCCTCCCATTTTGTGTTGTGAGGGAAGTTACAGAAACTGAAACTAGATCCCAAACCTGCCTGGGACTGCTTGGAGCTGTCAGCTCCCCTGTCTGCTTGGCATGATGCAAAAGCAGGAATATGATTTCCAGCAACCACATATCAGCTGACATACCACTAGTGAAATTACTGCACAGATTATATCCTCATGAATGTTTGAGGTACCTCTTGGATTCTAATTCTCAATTATTCACTCAGCATATGACTTTATTGAGTCTTGTTTTGAGGCTCTAGGCAAACCCCAGGAACCAACCCAGGTCTTTGGATCACGGACTAAAGAGGGGATCCATATGTCAGACAGGAAAAAAAGTAAGTAAAAAGTTAAAAAATGAGAAGAGTAATGTTTACTGGCAGATCTTCCTCATCACATCCCAGACTTCCTACAGCTCAGGAGGAAGTTGTGAACAGCAACACTAATTCCTATCCAACTCTCATCTCTTCCTTCTGCCCAGCCACTTCTTCACCCCAAACTTTTCCCCTCCAGAGCACTATTTAAAAGGAAATATTGTCTTGATTAAGTCACACTAAATAAAATTAGATGCACTGTGACATGATTGCACAGTTCCTTTCTTCCCCTCCCTCTCCGAAACTCCTCCGTAAGAGTAGCTGTGTTTGGTACTCACCCAAATGCCCAACCTGGCTTGTCAGCCCCCAGCCCCCTGCTGGCATGAAGCTCCCCAACTGCCCCCACACTCCCTGCAGAGACATACTTGCAGGCCCTAGGTAACTTGTGATGTTTTTCCAAGGTTTTTTTTGGTAAACCTCACCTTCCAACTCTCGATGGCTGCTGATGCAGTATGTAAAAAAAAAAACAATACCAAAACAAAAAACCAACAACAACAACAATAACAACAAAACTCAACCACATTAAAAAAACCAAAAACATTTGTCACATAAAAAAAAAAAAGCAATTCGGTTTTTTTCAGTAATGTTTTTGCTAGACTGCACTACTTCCTTCAATAACATGAGAAAGCAGAAGAATACCAAATGGTTTTATTGTTTGCAAAACTGAGGAGAAGAAACTCTTCTACACTGGCTACTCTCTAAGACACACTCAAGTGAAATTCTCCAGGGGAATTTGGTATAATGATAGGACTTTTGTATTTGATATAGTAGCATTCCATTTCTCCCTTTCAAGGTGGGGAGACTTGCTCTAGGGTCTTCATTACTTTTTTTGCTTTTGTGCCTCTTGAGGAGACAGTCCCCAGCTCTTTCTGCATATATATATAACTTTGCAGCAGCATGGCACGGAAGCTTGATCTGAGAAGTTCTTGGGGGATTGGACTTGAGAGGGAAATTTCACCCTTTAGCAGCACCTTTCCTTCAGAAATCCAGGCCCAGGCAGAAAAGTGAACTCCATCTTATTTGTCTCTAATTAATTATTATTCCATCTCAGCATCTGTTTCTCATGCAAGCATCTGCAAGCTCATAAGAAATCATCAGCTGTAGAAATGGAAATTCAGTGTCTTCTCCAGCATAGACATGTTGTGTGTTTCACATTGGGGCTACATGTTGTGACAGTGTAAAAAATATGACAACCTTACTGTCAACATCTCTCATGGAAGTACCCTAAGAAGGAAATTGCAAGCAAATTCTTGCGGACTGGCTTGGAAAGGGAGAAGGCCCTGTCTTTGTCATTAATTTTCCTGGCTCTTATCCAGTACTAAAATAATGCATTTCTGCTATAATCATTTTATCAAGCTCATTGTTTCATGTTTTCTTCACTTCCAACTGGTAATCACAGACACAAACATTTCCTTATTCAAGTGAATTCCTTCTAAATCAAAATTCCACATCTTTTGTTTTCTACTTACATACCACTTTCAACCACAGAAAAGCTGGCACAACGTGGCAAAATATTTTTTGCTTTATGCCTCACAGCTACAGGTAAGAATGCCCCAAACCTATTCGTTTCAGTGCTGCTCATCCTGAAACCATTCCACAGGTATGAATTACTCCATCGATACTGTGTATCTAGACAGGGTACCAAGACAGATCATGTGAGACAAACCACCAGGCAAAGTAAAGTAAAAAACACCATGTGGAATTATATAGCCGTGGAAGTACTATTGCAGCCACTGTGCTGGTTCTGCCCCAAAGCAACGTCCTTTGTGCCACTCTGGACAGACTCTCTTCTTTCTTGCTACTGTGAAAATTCTTGTGTCACCTGTGAAATGCTCATGCAGCCACTCTGGACTTCATAGAACTTCCATGCACAAGTTGAGCTTTGTTACTCAATAGTTTTATTGAAAAAGTAATTATTCGAATAACTGCCCTACAACCAGCTAAGTCTGTAAAACAGTTAAAAACAGAAGTGTAAGAAAAATCAAGTTGAGCAATTTTTTAAACCTTTTTTATAGGATTGTAACCCACATGTTACTGGCATTCAGATCAGCCATTCAGATGAGTGTTTTTTCTTATTAATAAAATTTTACATCTCAGGCAAGCACAGTCAAAATTACAAGTTGAATGGAATTCAGTCAAAGCTAACCTCAAGTATAAAACCAGCAATAATAATTTTTAATCACTTTCACTTAAAAGTAATTAGAAATTACAAGTTAAATCATATTTCTGATAACATTCATCTGTTTTACAATGATTTTAATGCTGTAGTTACTAAGATGAAAGATAATTTTATTAATAGCAGTTTGCCTTTGTTCTATCCTTTTAAGGAAGAGTTTGATATCTATGAAAAGATTTCTTGTGAAGCTGAGTAGGTGTGTACATGGCTCAATACCTGTGCAGAACAGCTCTTAAGAACTGAGGCCAAGTAGAATTTCTGTTTTAATATACTGTGGTTTATATTCCATTTGATCTATTTAATCATGTTTTAAATCTGATTTATTCAAAGTTGTCATGAGAAACTTTACAGACCTCTGAGTTCACAAGTCTGTAAACTTACTCTGCCCTGGATGAATCATTCATAAATGGATGTGTATGAAAAGCAGGAGAGGGCAAATGGAGATTTCTTTTTTCTTCCCCCTGAGCAGAAGTATGACAACATACAGTTGCATTTGAAACTGAAATTGCCACATACATTAGGAAATTGCTGTCTCTTTCCCCTTCAAAGACTAGAAGGCAGACTCAGAAAAATGCAAATGTACAGCAAACATAAGCAAACAGGGATTCATGCTGATTAGTTGCCCTAACTTTTCCATCAGCTTTTTAATTCCGAAATGGTTTGAACACTGTGCAATACTCTCCTGTTGCAGCATTGCTGTGTGGTTTTGTGGCAGGAGCAGCAGGACAGTGTTCCTCACCTCCCTGTTCAGAGGGAGGTCCGTGCCTGGGACAGTGACCCCGGCACTCCAGGGTGTATGTGGGAACAGCTCGTACTTGTAGCACCACTGCTGGAGCTAAGCAGCTTTTCCTCAGCTCATCCAAGAGATATCACACCTTTCCATGCTATGGTTGTATTTAACAAATAAGGTTCATCTTAAATGACCACCCCTATCTATTACTGATAAACAAGAAAATGTTCATTGCATAATAAGAGCCTGCTATTTCATTTTGTGTCACTTTGATGGGAAATATCAGGGTGATTGTCTCCAATTAGGTGCAGTGACACTATTTCTGACTGTGATTCCTCAGACAGGACTGCATGTGTGCACACTGGGTGGCTGATGCATCGTGCATTTGATGTTTCAAAGGCAGAAAACCCTGGGGTCCACATGCTAACAGAGCTAACCTCTGCAGCATGGTTATATGCACACCCTGTGTTGGACTGACCTCTGCAATGCAAAGCCTGTCGCAGGTAAGAAAATATACCACGGCTAGAAAAGTCATGGTGGTGTAAAGCAGCCTCACCACCAGACTAAATACCAAAACAAAATATATCAGTAATAGAAAAAACAAAAAAGAAACAAACAAGACAAAACCCTCTAATCTCCACAACATCAAAGAACTGGATAAAATACTGTGAGATCATCTATCAAGTATTCTGAACTCCAATGATAATATCAAACCAGGTATAATCATGCTAATAATTCCCAGGCTTGTCACAGTTATGAAAAACCAAAATTTAATTTATAATGATGTTATAAATTAATGAATTTACTAAGATTTTATTGAAAGGTTGGTTGGCATTTCCATAAAGATTGCTACTCCTGGAGTTACATGAGGATATTAGACACAGACCCTATTCAAAGGGATGCCTCTGTCACAGAGAAAAATCCTGAAATCTGGGAGCACCTGCTGATCCTGGAGAATTTGTTTGTGGCTTTGAATGCACAGAACTGACTAGTCTGCATCATGTGGGAAAGGGAAAATGCTTAGAATTCCTCTCATAAATGACCACTTCTTTCATCCTTTTTTCCCCCTATAATGTTCAGCTACACACAGTGTAAATTTTGCAGACCACTGATGTTCAGGATTTTAAACAACTTGTGCCCATCAGTCATCAGAAATGGAAAATTTCTTCTACACCTGAAATTCTGGCTGTTGCTTTGCATAAACCAAGTGAAGCTTACCTGAAAATCCAGTCTTAATATTTACTTATAGTTTTGTAAATAAAGCAGTCTTTAGCAGATTAAGATAAAACACAGTCCAGATATGATCGAGCAAGGAACTTGTTCAGCCAAAATGAGTACATGCAAAGTCTGAGTCAAATCCCAGAGGCAGGCAAGGTTCTCAAGGGCATCTGAAATAGCACTAAAGCCCACTGGTTACTTGCTGATGGATCCAGGATCTGATTACTGGTGTGTTGAGTAAACCCTTCTTTTGCTACTCTCCACTCTTGGTTCAGTGTCCCACAGGTAACAGTGACCAAGGATTAAAGAACAAGGAAAAAAAGCAGAGAGATTAGTGCCTGAAATTCTGTGATTCTGCAAAAAATGTTCTCCCCAAAATTCCCACTGAGGTAAACTGCCATGTGAGGGGAAAAGTAGCCATTGTGAGCAGAGGATTGCATGAGCACGCCCTGTCTGCTTATACACCCTATATTTATGATTTTACCCACTGGTAGCTGACAGCTGGTGTACCACGTAGAAAAGTCAGTTTGCCGTAAGCAATTATCTAGCCCTGGCTTTGATTCTTTAATAAATAATGTCCAAGGCTGTAATTCTTTGCAGTCCCAAGTGAAAATTACAGACCAGTGGCCACAGAAGCCATTTCAGAGCTGACCTGCCCCTCATGCTGCTCCCCCTCCCTGGCGCCAGCAGCATCACATGTGGAAGGCATCGCGTGTGGGGAAGGCATCATTTGGAGCATTTGCTGATTTTAGCAATCCTGCTGTGGGGAAGACAAGGCTGTCACCTTCCACAGAGCATCCCAGTGCCCCTCCTCAATGTCCTTTGCTAGAACTTGATATGGAGTTGTGGTTCACTTCTGCGCAATCTGGAACAACTTCCAGGGTGCTGAGCATGCCAGGTGAGAATTCACAGTACAAAAAATGGCAATGATTCTTTCCACATATATGCCAAGACCCTTGGAGACTGGGAACTCCATTTTTGGGTGAATCTCATTTTCTCTGAACTGGTCTAATTTCAGTTCCTCACTTGCTAGAAGTGAACCATGCACAGCCATGCAGAAAACAGTGGCATTAACTTCAGGGTGCCTCCTAATCCAATGCCTTCTGTGGAAATAAATGCTTTCTTATGAAACTAAAAAGGCAGGTATTCAGTATATGCATCACATACAAATTTGGCACTGTACATTGTCCATAAACTTAAGGGTGAGTCTGATTGCAGAGGATCCATAATATCAGAATAACTCATTTATTAAAAGTACTTGGGCATGTCTTCATTATTTAAAAATTATACTAGTCTAAAAAAAAATTTGTTTTGCTGTGGCACAATCCATTTTCAAAATGTGGAGATGAGCAATCCAGCAGGACTGTAGAAGCATACAGTGATTTTATTCAAAGGCTTAAGGAGAAATGGGTCAGGTGCCTTCCTAAAGGAATAATGTTCAGGGGATTGCTGCCTGTGTGTTTGTCTCATGTTCCCTGGTAATTAAGGCTTTGTTGTTTGATAACAAAAAGTTGACGAACTAGAAGAGAAGGATTGCAGTGTCTGGAGAAACCACCGCATGGACCGGTAAACACTCCAGCATGATTAGAAAATCAGAAGAGGAAGAACAAGAGTAAGATAGATACCCTAACTATTTGACTGGACCCTGCAATCAACTGTAAGGTACAAAATGACAGGAAAACAGGGTGACTTCATCTAGTGCTTAAGGAACAATTTATTAAACAAAAAATAATTCTGAGAGGATCAAATTAAATTTTTTACTGGATTTCTAACTGCAAGAATTTACCTGCCTGTTAAAATTTTGTTTAAATGTTTCTTTCAGATATTTTCTTTTTCTCAAGGTAAAAAAAGTGACGCTTTTATCTTCAGTAATCTATTTTCTAAAGTGTCTTTCAGTACAATTTGTAATTAGGACATGATTTATGATTTACATGAAAAAAAAATTGGCATCCCTTAGGGCACAAAGGGGAGGATTTCAGCCACAATTTCCATATGCTTATTTGAATATTCATTCAGATTAACAAGATTGCAGTTTGCAGGCTGTTCAGACAAGTTGCAGGGACAGTTTGTGCACAAAATCCTCCTAATTTGAGGTGCCAGCTGAAGCACAGGAAGGAAACAAAAGCCCTGGAGATCAGAATTACTTGAGAAGATCCAATAACAGCAATGAGTGGCCCAGTGTTCCAGTTGTTAGACATGGACACCAGACACTTATTTCAAGATGTCAGGATGACCTGAGCAAGACTGTGGATACAACCAGTGCTGACTGATTTGTCTGGGCACTGCTGCAGCAGGGAGATGTCATCCCAGCCTTGCCAGCTGAGGGACAGGGAGCAGTGCAAGGGGTACAGACCCTAAAAGTGATGCTGCCAGGGCCAGGTCTTAGCTGGTAGCCCTGTGTGCTGCTTTGTAGGGCTGCTGCCAGCTCAGACCAGAATCAGCCTGAGGATCACCTCACCACAACTTTTTGGACAGTGAAGACCTGACTAGTTGTCCTGTTGGTTTTCAAAAGGAAAATACAAATTACCAGCTTTTCAGACCTGTTCTCCTCCGATATTCGAGCCTCTTCCCTCCAGACTGAAAGTCTTGCTAGCAGAGAGGGACACAATGTCCTCATACACACACCTTGGGAACGGACTGCTTTTCAGATGGCCACTACTATCTGCTCCAGGGGAGAGAAACAGCCACGAGACCCCTCTGCAAAGGGATCTTCCTGCCTCAAGACCCTTCACAAAATGTTTCCAAAGCAAAGAGGTCATCCTGATCATCAAAAAGACACATATTTATTTGAGGATGGTAAAAATTATGCCCTTGTCTGCTATTGTTTGTCTTAATGAACAAATACTCCCTTATTTACTGAAAACTTTTGGTGTCTAGTGCAACATTCAGTGGAGCAGAGCTTGAAAGAGGTCCATAAGTTTCATTTGTCCTCTGTGCAATGTTGTGGAACTATGAGTTGGCACAAATATTTTAGAAGTTAACTTCCTTCACGTAGCAAGAGTATGAAACATTTTGTTGACATAAGTAAAATAGAACATGTAGGTTCTTCATTTGGTTTGGAAAGTATCGCTTTGGGGTCAGCAGGCAAATTTTGTCTTTATAAGGGAAAGCTTCCATTGAAAACACAGACTATATTTGATAAGCAGCTTTGCTATTTAAAGTGCATTTCTATAGCTAAGGTTAAAGTACTTTGATCATATTTATTTTCGCTTACAAAAGATCAAAACAATATTCTACATCCTAAACACAAAGTAATCATCTTAATTTTATAATTACTGTATATTTAATTTTTCATTGTTTACAGTAGATTTTTTTACATGTGGAAAAATTAATTTTGATGTTCAGAGCAAACCATTAGTTTGTATTGGTAACTGTATCTTCACTTTTTAAAGAAAAAGGATCAGGTCTATGAGTCAGCAAAACCTTTTCTGTTTCAAAAGAAATTCCTACTAAGGTACAAGTGAAAAAATAAATGCTTTATAATTTGGAAAGACAAGTCTATGACTAACCTGCTGCCATAGCAGAAGTTAGGGGGAAGTTGGTTTTAATGCATGAAAAGAATGAGCAAACCATGATGGAGATGATTAGTAATGGAATTCATATTTGATGAGGATTTTCCAGCAAAACGAAGGCAAGGAGAAAGGTGTTCATGGGAAGAGAAGCAGGAATGCCAGCCCACTCTGGGGTGTTGCTAACTCAGCCCCCACTCAACCCAGTTACAGGTGTGCAAAAATCAAAAAGTTTGAATGGTGGACAGAGGTTTTGTGATGCTGTCCCCAACCTCCCCAGCACCATCCCTCTTTCCCAGAGCAAACACCTTAATTTAATTCTAAGGATTAACAAAAACTGAAGCCCCTCTGCCCAAAGTCCCTTTGACCCTAGAAACAGCTGGGTAGGTCCTGCTGATGGCAGCACGAAGACGACCAGAGAATTTTTCAGCCTGTGCTTACCAGTGCCCAGTGGCCCACGCTGACCAGGAGACTGCTGCACACAGTGCAAGGCCTGCACAGTGCTCCTGCTGGTTCCAGCTCTTCTGCCAGAGGATTTCAATTCACACATAGTTTCACTTAGCAACAAGTGCAAGACAAGCATATGTATTTTTCAGCTTTCCACACATGTAGGCAGATGTGTAAATTCCTTTCTTCTCTAATTATAGTCAATATAATTAATACCTTGTCACCATGGAGGTGACAAGATACTGTTCTATACATTACTACAAAATTAGCAGAAGGTTAAAATAAATTGTCTTCAGATTTCCAGGCAAAACAATTTGAACAATGTGAAACTCATAAATTGCAACACAGACTTGATCTTCATCCACCCTCAGAGATGAAGAAATCCTGGCTTGCATACATGTCACAAACTTCAGCATCAGCCAGAAAGTATTGTGGAAATAATTGCTCTTTTTGCAAGTTGTATTTCCCTTGGATGAGTTCACAGACAGGCTGGTGCTGAGCTTTTCATGTGCAAGGTGCCCCTTCTATGGGTGACTGGCCCTTGAGCATGAGGGCAATGCTGCCTGGGACATTTCCAGACAAGGCATCATCAGTGTGAGCAGCACAGCATGCAGCCCTCTCTGTCCCTCACGAGCCCTTCCTTTTGCCACTTCTTACTTTACCTTTGTCACACGAAAGATTCATCTGAATGCCAGTGCAGAGCTATCTCACTCATAACTTACAAATACTGTGCTGGTAATCCCCACACAAGCCCATTGACCTTGATGATGACAATCAGGAATATTTTTGCAGGCCTGACAGAGCTGAAAGAATGTCTCACCCAAGCAGCACCTGTTCTTGCTAATGCTTTATGCTTCTGCAGTTCTGTCTGTGTGTGTGGACTCCACTGAGAGCAGTTCCTTCGCTGTTCGGAGGTGTAGGGTCCTTTACTGAATAGGGAGGGTCTGCCTTCACCCCCAAAAGGTGCCTGTGCTGGGGGCCAACAGCACTCCAGCCAAGGGAACAGCATGGGCTGGGTGGCTGAGGGCAGTTGTATGCTGCTGGGAACCAGGTATTATCCCAGGGACTCAGTGGAGAGCACACTATTAGACCCTGTGCTTAGTTCTCAGTGTTTTTCTCACTCTCAGGAAGCAACTGTTTACACCATTATGAGATGAAATGTTTTTTAAAGCCATATGAGTGCACAAGGGGATCCTTCTGTTTTTGCTGCTATGTGTTCCCTTGGAGACTCCTGGACGGCAACTTCCACAAAAACAAGTCTGTCTCTCAATAAAGCTTGCCTCCCCTTAAAGGCCCTCCTTAACATACCTAAAATAGCCAAACGTTTCTGATAACCATGTTCACTAGCTGCGTGAAGAAGCCAAAAGGACATATTTGATCCATGATGAACTGCTATATTCAGCTGTATAAAAATATCTTCCATTCCTAAGTCATTTCCACAGCCAGGTCCAATTCCTGCAGCAGGAGGGAATGGGAAGAGCAAAGAGTTTACAGAAAACACGAAAATGCTGGGGATTATATTCCATACATTGACAGGAGTTTTATCCATAAAAAGCACTGGAAGGAGTTGGGGCTTCATAAACTGAGCATGTAGTGAACAATTTATATAAAGGCACTTATATAAATAAGGGCATGTAGACAGGCCAGTTTAAAGTTCATTTACATATAAGCACAATTGTGAAGATGCAGCCACAATTCTGACAGCAACATCTTAACCTTTAAGCATTTCCAGTGAATTCCATACGAGAGTATGGAATATAGTGTGAGTAACTTCCACTGAAACCTGACAATTTACAACAGCGTGCATGTTTGTTTTTAAAAAAAAATCTGCCAAGCACTCACCCTAGTTCACCTTCTTTACCCATCTCAGACTCTCACTTCAAGCACATACTGCCTGCAATGACTTTATCGAGTCATTTGCTATTTATGGTATTATCCCATGTTTATGCAATATTTTAGTGAGGTTTTTTGTTATTGGAGCATTGTTTTCACTAAGAATGAAGCTGGCTTTGTTCACAGAGTGGTAATAGCATATCTTAATGGTTTAGAATAGCATGAGATACTCAAAGGCAAGTACACATTTAAACAGTTCACTCATTAAATTCTTGTCGAGCTTCAAAAGACACAGACTTTGAAAAGGTGGAAACCTGCTTTTCTTACAGGAAAGACGAAAGAACTTGGAGTATACAAAGGAAATAGTGAGAAGATTTTTTAAAAAATCCCACCCCGTGTGTAGAATCAATATTTGAAAACACTCCATGTTCTAAACCAGATCTTTGAAAATCATTTCCTCTCCTAATTTGCTGCCAGAAACTGAACTCAGATATTTCTATTTCTCTTTGAAGGCCTGATAGCCAGTCTTGTAGGAACAGGTCTTCTCTTGAGATTTTCTTTCATATTTCTTTCTGATCTGTAAATATTAAAGAAAATAACTTCTGAGGATATATTGAATATTTCTGATCCTAACCACAGGCAGTACTGCAAGAATAAAGCATGCAAACTATAATATGAATAGAAATATCAAATCCTGCTCAAAATCTTGGTGAATGTTCATCTCAGTGTTTAAGCTGACCTATTCTATGTGGAGGTACAATATTCGTGAGACAGAGAGAACATTTGAAGGAATAAAAATTGGGAACCTAACAAGACAGAATAATTACTTTCAAGATTTAGAAATATCTGTAGCATGCAGAATGAAAAACCCACCAGCTTTATACCAGAGTAGACAAGTGACAAAAATACAAGAAAATCCTCACTGACACTTCTGTCAAGCTTGTATTGCTGTAGTGAGGACACCACTCGTGGTGGAACACAGCTGCACTGGGCTTGTCCTCCACAAAGGGAAGAGATTTAAAAGGTCACTGTCCTGAATGCCTTAAAAAGGACCTGTCTGGACACTCTGTTCAGGCCTACCTAA
The DNA here is from genome assembly GCA_037834095.1 of Argya squamiceps. NCBI lineage: Eukaryota > Metazoa > Chordata > Aves > Passeriformes > Leiothrichidae > Argya > Argya squamiceps. The sequence continues at coordinate 18,540,735 of JBBMKD010000217.1, forward strand.
TTTCCACTGCTGAACAATTCTGACTACTCAGAGTATGTGACCATCTCAGCAATGTTTTGAGTCCATATAGATTCCAGAAAAACCTTCTAGGTTCATAACTATTCATTTAGGGAATATCCATTAAATTCTATAACATTTAAGAGGTGAAATATAAATGGAGGAAAATCTCCTGAAACCACTCCAGCAACAACATAGAATTATGGAACAGCAAAAAAATATTAAAAAATAAAAGAAAAATATATGGAGAAACATCTGTAGAGGTATCAGAGTTACATCCTTCCTTTCCAGACAACATGAGAAGCTGGAATTGGTAGTTTGATAGTAAAAGAGAAAATTGTTGCAGGTCTATTGACAATTTCATTAGGTATGATAAGGTATATCTATGAATATATTTGTTTTCAAAATTCCTGACCATGCTCTGCCACTCTACAGAGGTTGGTATTCTCCTTAAAAATCCAGAAATCTGTGATAGTAGAAGAGCTGTGGTTTCTAAGGAGCTGAAAGGCATGAGGTTTAAGAATAAAAGGAGTCAACCCTCTCTGGTGCTGCATCAGGGAAAAGCTGAAGTGATAGGAGAAGGAATGGGTAGTGGGAAAGAAACAGAAGCTTATTGTCAAGTTGCTGCATGACTGGGGAAGAAAACAGTGCATAGCCATCCTTTCACTGCCAGCACTGCTTCCAAACAGCCAGGAATTGAGTTTTCATTCTTCTGCAGCCGCAGCTGCCCAGCCAAACACATGACTTGGGGCACAAGGTCAGTAATGCTTTGATTTATTTATGATCCAAAACTGGTGAAGACTTCATGGGAGCTGCAAAAGATGGTATGAAACCTGAGCTTGAGGAGTTGATTTACTATTTGGGAACAAATGTATTTCATTGTGTTGTTTTGCTTGTAAGTAGGTGAAAGAATGGCTATGTCTTGCAAGATTCTTTTTGACTAAAGAGATTCAGGCCTGGCTCACCTAGCCTGAATTTAGGTAACTCTGGGATAGCTGAGGAGGTATGGGAAGGTAGCAAGCAGGAGAATCAGAAAGTGGTTATTTTAACCAAAAGAAAGGGTGCTAGCTCAGTAAAACAAAGGTTTCTAAATGTTCCTTTTTCTACAAAAGGAGCAAAATATTTCCAGCACACAGATTGTACCCGAAGGTAGTGGTAGGAAGTTAGCATATAAATTGTTGTTCTGTGAGGAAAAAAAAATGCTATTCATGTTATTTTGGGGGGAAAATAGTTCAAAATTATTCTTGGTTAGGAAAACAATAAATGCAATATATTTTTTGGCTGAATCACTCTGACTGAAAGATCTGTCACTGGGACGAGTTTAGGTGTGGCCTCTGGTGGGTTATATAGTGTAGAGAAGATGCTAATACACATACTGCATTTTCTTTGAGCTAAGAGTATGTAGGTCTTCACAGACAGTGGAGCTCCTATGCGTGCATCTAAGTAGGACAGCTACCTCCCAGGTTTTTTTTGTTCTTTTTTTGCCTAACAAAACTGGATGTCCCTGCACTCAGTCTCTGCTTAGCATTAAATTTAGCAAAGTGTTCTTTTCCTTTATCCATCCTCATCCTATGGAGTGGATAAATTTTGTCATTAGGCAGGTTTGTGTAAATTTTGCAACTATAAAGAACTACTTTATTTAGGTTCCTAAGTTTTTAATTAAATGATAAATATTTAAATTTTTATTTGCAATTGTTTTTACTTTTTCCCACTAGCCATCCCACAATTTGGTTATCTCCACTTTGAAAACTTCACTGTGACAGTGATTAATTTACTTACAAGTTACCCAATAACTCTCAGTTTCACAGAGTTGGCCAGAAATGTTTCCAAATTCACCTACAGATCAAATGCATGGTATGGTAATGCAAGTGACCTACTTCTTAGACAAATGAGTGAAATTCATTTCTCCAGAAGCTTTGCTCCTTTTCTTGGATTCATTGGTACTTTTGCCTTGATCAAGAGCAACATCCTAGTCCAAACTTTAGCAGAGAGCCCAGGTTGCTGCCCAACACCCTCAGATGGGTGTTTGAAGTTAGCTTTGTTCCATTTAATTAACAAGAAGGGAGTACCAGGCTGGCCCTGTTCGTTATTAGACAGCACTTTCCTTGTCAGAAAAGTACAGAACCTGTCTGAATTGCAAGGGCAGAGGAGAACTACTGACAGATGAATATATTGGATTTTGCAGGGAGAAGATATGGCTGTTTGTTGCTGTGATATATTTGTTTCAGGGAGTTACTTATTCAGAAGAACTGAGAAGAATGAAGAGAGCTATGGATCCTGAAGCCTTTATGAGTATTGTAAGTTGGTTGATGGAGTGACCTGAGGGTGGATATTATGCATGACTTAGAGCAGAGGGGTTTCTAAGAGTTAGAAATAACAGGATAGATAAGGTGCCTTTATTTACCTATCCTCTCTAGTCATTGTATGTACTACTGCTTTCTCTTCTATTCTCTTCTACCTGCATATGTAACAGCCTGTCTTCTCTCTGATAGAAATTAAAGCAAATAGTAAATTTCCATATTTAATCTCCTTTTAAATATCAGTTACCTGCTTACTATTACTGGCACTACCTGGCTATCTGAAAGAATGACTATCTGGAATGTCAGCATTTCATCAGCAATGAAGTCTATAAACAACTAGTGATGACCAGCAGAGACCAGAAACGGCCAGATTTCCAGAAAAACACCTCTTGCCAAGCAAGCTTGCTTAGCTTTCTCGTTTTTTAAAATCTTGGGGGTTCCATCCTTCATGGCAAAATACATTGAGTAATTCTCTGAGTACAAGTTATAAAAACCAATCCTCTTTTGTAACAAAACAGATGTAATGTTACAGGTCAAAAGTAGTATTTACTTGAGAGCTTAAGGTGGGCTGTGCTGGGGATTTCCCTTACCACCATGCAAATGCCTGATCTTTTTTTTTTTCTACAATGTAGTCAGCTTTTCAGCAGTGCTCACTGCATCTCTGCTGTTCACCAAACCATGGTTGTGAAGCTGTCTGGGTTTCTCTGAAGGTAGTTTAAATAAGCTGTTTCCAGGCTGTATTGAAGCAAATCAGAAGCATTGCACCCAGACAGCTCCTTGTGTCAGCCACATGCCTCATCTCAGCTCATTAAGTCCTGCTATGATCTTATAGGGATTCTTATATCACCAAAATGCAAGGGCTTATGATGATTCTATTCAGGAGTGTACAGGTTTTACATGACATATTTTAACTGGGTAGTAAACCTCTAGATATAATATGAAGAAAAAAGGAAAATTGTTGTTGCTTTAGGTTTACATATATTCAGATGCTTAATGCATGTTGGTTAAATCCCCAGCTGTACCTGTTTTCTAACATTTCTTCATTGTGACTATCTTATAATATATGAACTGGACTTGTACAAACAAATGCATTTCTACCTTCTCTCCTAGAATGAGCTCATTGCTTACAAAGGGTACCCCAGCGAGGAGTATGAAGTGATGACAGAAGATGGTTATACCATTACCATTAACAGAATCCCTTATGGTATTCAGAATCAAGGAAGCCCAGGTACAGTTATTTAATATGACACAACACCAGACTAGACAGGGCATATTCTCAAAAGAGATAACTTGTATTTTTAAAACACACACCAAACTTGTACACGAGTGAAATTTTAGTGGAGAGTTCTGGCCCTGAACAACCTGCAAGATCTATGAAATTAATGTCAAGCACACTGATTAATAATAAAAATCCACCATAATATGAAGCATATGCTTCCTAGTAAGAGTTGATGAGTAACACTTTAAAAAAATTTAAAATAGCATGAAGGTAGCTTAATCGGCCTGTCTTGCAAAAGCTTTTTCAGCTTCTAATTTTGCTTTGTTTTTGCTCACACTTGATTGGTATAAGTGTCTAATTTATATTTTGCATAATGGAAACCTCTGAAAACAATCCCACATCTTCATCTCTGTATCACTGTTGAGAGTCTCAAGCTGATGTGTCTGAGCTGTACAAATAATGACCAGAGGGTACCTACTACTTGCTCTGGTGTCAGGCAGATCTTTCCATAAATTCTTTCAGAAGCTTAGAAGTTGTCTCTTACAGAAAAAGAGGTTTTGTTCTTATGATTTGTTGATTCAGGAAAAAATCCCAGTATTGAACATGAGACAATAATGTCTCTGAACAACCAGGAAATGAAAAGATAAAAACTGTGACTATTTTATTTTTCAGCTTCAAGACCTGCTGTGTTTCTCCAGCATGGATTATTTGGCGATGCTAGTAACTGGGTCACAAACCTGCCCAACAACAGCTTGGGCTTCCTACTAGCTGATGCTGGATTTGATGTTTGGATGGGAAATAGCAGAGGGAGTCGTTGGTCAAGAAAACACCAAAAATATTCCATTGACCAAGCTGAATTCTGGGCTTTCAGGTAGACAGACCCACTGAAGGGGATATCCATTTCCCATCCTTGCATATTTATTTCAGCTGGCTAAATCAGGGATTTACATATGCAATTTTTTAATAAACATTCTTTACAATCGCTTTTGCTGAGGTGCCCCTATAAAAGTATGTGAACTGTAATAGCAATGGAGACGACCTGAATTACTGCTTGAACAGGTTCTTCAAACTAGAGGCAATGCAGCAGAACAACTCACAGGAACCTGCACAAGCCATCTCCAAGTCATTCCTCAGCCCAGGAGCCAGTTTTGGTACCTACTCACAAACATTTGTCTGTGTTATAACCTAATAACCCAAAAAATCTTGTGTAGTATCTTCCATATCCAGTGCCAGAAAAACAACTTAGAACAATTTAATGGTTCATTAATCAGTCAGACTGTTTCTTTGCTGACAAGCTATTAATAAAAATGTGAATTTAATTTAAAGTCAGTTTTTTAATTTATGCATGTCTCTCTTTCAATCTCCTGCCTGCAGTTTTGATGAGATGGCAAAGTTTGATCTTCCAGCAGCAATAAATTTCATTTCGGAGAAAACAGGACAGGAAAAGTTGTACTATATTGGCTATTCACAAGGTACTACTATTGGTAAGTTACACACAAGAGAGGAATTCTTCCAGAAAACAGGAGTAAAATGTGATTTAAGATACTGAATAACTGAATGTACCTGAAGTTTTCATTAACTCTTTGTAGCTATGAAATACTGTGTTAGTATAAGGAATTTTCAACATATAGGCATTTAAAATTTATTATAAAAGTAATTAAGCATAATGGATCAAATGCACTGTTGCTGGAAATGTGTCAACTAAGAATTTTACTGGAAATTGTTGTGTGTGGGCCATGTTTTTATCCAAGATACAAGGGTGTGCCCAACAGCAGCTGGTCAGTTCACCAAAATAAACAAAACAGGAAGATGAGAGTACAGAGAGAGAAGTTGGCCGCTTTGGACCAGATGTACTCATGAAAAAAGAAAAGAAAAAATTGGATTGACCAGAAGAAAAATGAATTTTCCTCCTAATAGTATAAGAAATACATGAATGTACATCAGAAGTGTGCATCTATGTTTAATCAAGTCTGGAAGAAAGCTGCAAAATATAGGAAGAAATTTCTCTTAATAGGGACAAAGCCCTACAAGCTGGTAACTTATGGAGAAGCGGGATTTCATATAAATCTAGGCTGTGTCATTGTCTCTGAACAAGTAACAAGGTTGCTTATAAATTGACAGTGCAGAATATCATATTAATACTGAAAACAGTCTAATAAAATCATGGGGTTTTAACTTTTTAACTCCTCTTCTTTTTTTTTTTTTTTTTCAGGTTTCATTGCATTTTCAACAATGCCAGAGCTGGCTCAGAAAATCAAACTCTACTTTGCATTGGCACCTGTCACTGCTATTAAGTATGCTAAAGGCCCAGCAACAAAACTCCTCTACCTTCCTGAGAAAATGCTGAGGGTGTGTGATATCTTGGTTTCCACTGTTTAACCATATACTTGTTTGTTCAGCTCTTAAAATGGATAAATAGAAAGTATAGGGCATGTGACTTGTGGGCAGGTTTACCTTGTGGTGAGGCCTTTGAAAGTTCAGACAGGGCAATAAGAAAAGCTTTCAGTCCGAGGCAACAACACAGGATGGGGACAGGTCACCCAGAGAGGTACAAAGATGCAGATCCTCAAAGATTTCCAAGATTCCTTCTGGCAAAGCCACAACAGATATAAAAGCTTAAACTATGAATTGGAGTTAACATTTAACGTATCTCCTCATTACAAGTGATGCAACCCAGATTGAGTAATGTCCAAGCAGGCTGATGCAATGGAAAACCAAGTAATTTCCCACTTGTTTGTGGGAATATCATCTAAAAAACGGGGAAAAGGCAAGTAAGAACCACTGATACTGCTGGAGAAGTGTTTACACTGCTAAACCAATGTTACCTTTGTATTTTACAGGGTGTGCTTGGCAACAGAGAATTCCTTCCCCATAGTGGGCATCTAACAAGGATAATAGCCCCTGTCTGCAGCCACCGAGCTTTTGCCAAGCTTTGTAGAAGTGTCTTCTTCAACCTGGGTGGTTGTAACCTGAAAAACATTGATGTGGTATTTATAACTTCTACCAGCTCTACTGGGAGTTTAAGCTTATGCTCCCTAAATTCACCTTCTATCCTGTAGTGTGAATCCTGAATTTCTATTAGCATCACGTTGCAGGGAACAGTTCCCACTGCTGGAGAGCAGTCTCTGCTGATTGCCCTATCTCTAGCAGGGAGCCACTGCCTCTCTCCTCAGAAGAGCACTTGGCACCAGTTCTACAGCTGACAGCTGCTCAGAGCGCCCCAGAATTCTGCATTTGCCTTCTGGCAGACCTCACCCATACCATGGGCAATACTGTGGCTATTGGTCTCGTCAGAGATATTTCCCATGCTGGCACACTGAAAAAGAAGAAATAAAAAGCCTTCCTGCTTCGTGTTTTCTCTTTACTACACAGGAAGGAAGGCACATATTCCTCCCTGTCCTCATTCTCCAAGCCTTGGACCCTCAGGGTAGGAGAGTATTAGCACACACCTGGGCACATCATGATGTGCCCAGCTGTAGGTCAGATCACCTGGGAGTCAAAATTTTTCTCCAGAATTTTTCAAAAAATTCCTCAGAAAGTGTTCACTGAGGAAAGATCACACAGCAGCTTGATAAGAAACCCCTGCAGTATTAGGATGTGTTTTGTTTCGAATATTTGTGCATTCATCAGGAAATTGCATTTCCCTTTGTTCTGTCCAACAGCGATCCTCTCTCACACAGAATCTGATACAGAATTCTGAAAACACCACACAGATTGGGGTCTAAATTGCTGGCTTTCTTCATTCCTTCTCACTTGTAGATCCTTTTAGATTCTCAGTCATCTTGGAAAATGTTCTTGTTAGGGATTGCTCTTTCAGTGTTAATCTGACACACTGCCATACGTGAAGTAAATCTGAGGCAGTCTCCAATCATACCACTCCAATTTCTGTCGATTTTATTGATACATGACACTGCTGTAGCATGTTTTGATGTACATCTGCATAGAAGGGAAGAAGAGAATGCTCACTGAATATTCTCTTTCAGAACCGAATCGACGTGTATATTGCCCAAACCTCTGCTGGAACTTCTGTGCAGAACATCATCCACTGGAGTCAGGTATGAGCAAACCCCTGAAAGATAAATAGGTACTAACCTAGAACTGAATAATGAGGTACAGAGATAAGCAGCTGTGAATCTGTTGCCAACCTCTTGGAAACACGTGCAACTTGTGGATTGCAACTGAAACCTCAGTTCAGAGCACTGTTTTTCATTTCTCCTTCTTTTGTCAGCAGGATAGAAATGTCCTATGTGATACAGGTACATTTGAAGCCAACAATGAAGTGCTACATTTGAATAAAAATACATAGGCTGGAAGCCATGTGTGCAGGTGTATACATCACTCTTCTTATTGTGTATCCAGTACCTTTTATAGATGATGTGCACAGTTCTTTAGGGAGTTTACCTTAAGTAGTCATGTTTCCAATGTAGTGTCAAGAAATGAGCAGGATTTAGGCTGTCACATAAATTGTCACATTTTACTATTACAACTCTTGTAGGTTTTTTCTCTCTTTCAGGGCTGTCAGTGTCTGGACAGCAATAGAATAAATAATAAATGCTTTATTTAGTAGAATGTTTATATCCCTTACCTACAAGGTACTGCCATAATACCTCTTCAGCAGCAGTGCTGATGGGAGGTGCCTTTCTGTCTTTGGGCTCACACTCTGAGGATCCAAAGAGTTCCCTTGGAGGAGGCTCTGCATCCAGGCATATTTCCTGGCAGCACCACGGGCGCTGGAGCGGCGCAGGAAGCAGCTGCGAGCACACAGATTTTGCAGGAGTGTTTGTGCCCTTTTCAGCAAAGCAAAGACACAGATATGTTTGAGTGGCTTCTCTACAGACACTCAAAATAAAATTATACTTTTAGTCATAAGTTTGCGTTAGATATTAGCCTAGAATAAGTTGCTTTTGTAACCATGACCTCGATCTGTAACAAAAAAGAGTTACAAAAGCAAAGTGAGGGGAGTTCCGCAAATTGACTCAGATGTAATTCAGCATCTAACCACAGACTGCAAGCACAAACATGCAGAAGTAATACTCCTTAATCTTTGTTGTCCTTACTGTTATTACAACTAAAGGAGCTAACTGAATTTCAATACTAAGATTCTGGTGAGGGTGTCTCTCAGACTAGTAACAACCCATGCTGTAGGTAAAGCCAAGAAGGAGAAGAACTAAAAATGGTAATTTCTGTATTCAAAATAGAGTGGGAAGAGAAAACATAAGATGGAGCCACTCACAGAGCTGAGTGTTGGCAATGTGACTGTAAGAATAAGACAAGGCACTGGGATGAACTTGCTGACAGCAGTCATTAGCAGCAGTTTTACAAACTTGAAAAAATTGCCTGTGAGGACATTCTTGGGTCTGTCTGCAGAAGGTGGGAACTTCTTTCATTATGGCAAAAACATTTGACTCCTTTTCACTTTTTGACACTTTTGATTAATTTACTGTTGGCTCTTTCATAGCTCTTAGAAGGACTTCTGTTGAGGCTTTACGTTGGAGTCAGAGACTCATCAGGGAAAGAACACACAAACTTCCCAAATTATGGCTTTATAACTACTCTTCTCTTGTTCATCCTCTTAGGAGGCCCGCTCAGGGAAGTTCCAAGCTTATGACTGGGGCAGTTCAAAGAAGAACATGGAAAAATACCAACAGGTATGTTTTGGTGAAGCAACCTAGGACAGCATAGAAACACACAGGAAGAGAGCAAGGATGTAGTAGGAGACACATTTTCAGAACACAAGTAAATGAAAATATTATTGCTTTTCAGCTTGGGAGTCAATAGAGAAAGCATGCAAGCACTAGTGGTAATAACAAATTTATACATTTTAAAAGAAAGAGAGAGAGAGAGAGGAAGAGAAAAACTTTTCTATTAAATGATCAATAGGAATAAGAGGAAGTAAGGGCAGAAAAAATAGAAAAGTAATTTTGAAAAAGAAGAGTGCACAGAAAATAACAAAAACCTCTTGCCTACTAGTGTCACTGAAACAGATGACAACATTAGGAATAAGAAAACTAGAAAACTAACTGCCACCCCTAGATCCTGGCAGCCAGAGACAAAAGGACTTTACCCTCAAGAAGACCCCGAGGAACATCTTTTCCATTCAAGACTCTAATCCCATCCTTGACCCTCCTGCCCTTTAGGTATCCACAACAGCCTGTCATTACAAGCTACATGTTTTAATGATGACTTGCATGAAACACAGCTTCCTTTGGTTTGCCTTGAATTTGCTTGCTCCTGGAAAGTCACAGGATGCCTTCTAGGTTTTGTGTTTGGGATTATTACTTCCAGTGCCCTTTCTTCATACCATTTGTGGTTGTATAAACCTGTCTCCTGCCTTTGCTCTGACGTCTCTTTTCCAAACACAGGAGTCCTAAGCTGCTTTCCCTCTCCTCCTATAGAAGCCATTCCACGATCCTTTTCATCCTTGTCACATGTTGTGTTTTCTCTCTGGCCCATGTCTTCTGGGACTGACCAGTACTTCAAAAGGACCATGATGGGGGTTTATCCAGAGGCATCCTGACATCTCTGTCTAGTTTCAGGCTCATGCCCTAAGATTCCCACTTGAGAGGGCAAAGACCCAACAATACTTCTTGGTCAGCTCAGGAGGTGTTTTACTTTAGGCTGTGCTATCAAAGTAATTGCTATTAACTGCTATTGAGTAATCCCTATGAGCACAAACAGAAAAGGCAAACAAGGGAACTTCCTCTTTGGTTTAGACACCTCTACTTTGAGCAGTGACAGAAGAAAGCCCCAAATGAATGTTTAAAGTTGCTGTGCTCTCCTGGACATTCATTCCTGTACTGTTTTCCAGACTATTCCTCCTCTCTACAAAGTAGAAGAGATGACTGTACCAACTGCAGTATGGACTGGGGGACAAGACCTGCTCGCAGATCCCGTGGATGCAGCCATTTTATTGTCTAAAATTAAGAAGATTATCTATCACAAGAAGATTCCTGAATGGGCACACCTGGATTTCATCTGGGGATTGGATGCACATTTGCATGTGTACAATGAAATTATTGACCTGATGCAGAAGAATCCTTAACACAGAAACCAGAAGCCTTACTTGACTCATTCAACACCACTTAGATTCAATGGGCACAAACCCCCCTTCTGTTACATCTGGAGTCAGGGAAAGGGTTCCTTCTGCACACTACATGTCACTCCATTGCTTTTTGCATCCTAATAGTACACTTTGTGTTTTCTGGCAACCTTGTGGATCTGTAATACTTTTTCAATTGATACATCTTCAATTCTGCAATAACTACACTCTGCTAACAGAGGACAGGGTTTGCTTCCAGCCTACTCTCTTCTCTAGACTATAACAGTAATGAAAGCACTTCCTTTCTCTGGATACATTCTGTGATCTCTAAATGTTTTCCATTCTTCATATTATTGCTCAGTTTATTGGGCTGGCAGTTATTTAAAGGCATAGTGTAATCAAAATCATTTTCCAACAGTTGTGATATTGTATAATTTTATTATTAAACAAGATTATTAAACAAGAAAGTGAATTAATACAAAAGATCATCTCAGTCCTCGAAAGAAGATGGTTTGTCTTTGTTTGAAACAGGGGTGCTCCCTCTTCTCATGAGGAAGAGCAAGGGACACAGGGTAGACCCAACAGAAAACAGTAACCAGTATCATGGTTCAAGCATGCATCTGGAAGCTAGGAAACTTGGCTTCAAGACCCACCCTGAGAAAAAGAAATCTTTGCTGATTCAACCTTAATCATTGTGGCAATGGCAGCACTTCCATGGGACCATTTCTTTTCAAAGAAACGCTCTGAACCCAGCAGAAACCTCACACCTCCTTCTGTTTCACATGTAAGCTACTGGCTATCACAGAGCTGAGATGATCTAACCTTTGTCAAGGCTCTGAGCAGCCTCTTTGGAGTTTAAACACTACAATGAAAAGTACCCAAACATTGCTAGAAAGAATCCATTATCTTCATCCCATATACATTTAGAGCACTTTGACCATTACTCAAAATAGCTGCTTTCAAGACAGTGCTAAAGAATTATTCATCCTGTTAGTATCCTGAGGTAATTATGACTCTACCAATCTTGTTTCAAATAGGTAGTTACTGCACAAAACCCTTCAGTTGAAGGGTAACCTCTGTGGTTATTAGGTTACAGCATTATGGGTCACCATTCCTCCAAAACAAAGTGCCATTTGCTTCACTGTGAAAAGAAACACACTGCACTTAGGGGTTTCCTTTCAGCCTGACACTTTCATCCTCCTTTTCAATGAAATGTTAATGTGGGCCAAGTCTGGGATGCTAGCCAGCACAGTGCAGCTGTTGCACTGGGACAGTTCACTGGTGACACTGTATGACCAAAGGACCAGTGTCTCACTCTGAGTAATGGCTCATTAGCCAAACAAATTAACCATGGCTGTTACCACTTCTGCACCTTTCCCTTCCAAGAGAAGCAACAGGCCTTTTTCGTCTTCTGAGCCCACTGTTGAAGGCTGTCCTGTTTCCTTCTGTTTCACAGATGTCACTAGAGTTTGATCCAAACAAAACAGTTCCCTTCCAGACAAGGACATTCCTTCCATCAAAAACAAATTCCTGGAGACAAACACCCTTCACAGAGTCAATCTTTCAACTAACACAGGGAAAATGCTTGCAGGGAAAATGTATGAGGACGAGACCTACTTTATAATTTTTCAATGCTTTCCATGCTAAGTGTAATAGCATCATACCTGAGAATAGGCAGAGCATTCCACACAGTCACATAGAAAATGGATTGCAATTGTGCAGCTATCTTGCAACTTGGGACACCATCGAGGAGACAGGAAGTTGAATTTTCTGGAAAATCAGGAAGAGTAGGTTGAGCAAATAGCATTGGACACATCATGGGGACTGTTGATTCCACCTTAGGACATGAGAAGAAATGAGACATGTTGCAGAAGTCCTTCTGAGTGATCAGTTTGAGGTTTGATGATAGTTATTGTCACTTACAGATATTAGAGAAGTCAAATTACAATGCTTTTCACTGAGAAATTATCAAACTATCTTTCCCACTATCCCAAGCAATGTTCTTTACTTTGTATGTAAAGCAGAACTGTTACTGTGCCTGTCATCAATATCCTGTTGTTCCACTCCTCTCCCTCCCCCAGTACTCAAAGGCATCATACTGTTTGCCGTGGTGGTCCCAAGAGAACATCCCTCTTATCTGGTGTTCTTATAAATGCTCATCAGTCCATGATGAAACTCAAGTTCCTCTGGAGACACTCATGACTTAATTGGCTGAACAGGCTGATCCTCATGTAGGATGATTCTACTTAGTTTATAGCCCAGCTGCCCAAGGACACAGAACGAGTCCTTCTGCCCATAGTCACCGAGCCAATCTCAGTGAGGACTGATCCCTCAGGCTGACTCCAGCTAATTCAGCTGTTAAGCAAAGATATCCAGATACTGTTTTCAGAGGTGATGAAAATGGCTTAGGATAAACAAGAACCCATGTTTGTTCCCTCAGTGGGAAAAAGGTTACATGTAGCATTCAAGCCTCCTTTGGCACTGGAGTGTGATTAATGCAGAATAAGGTGGGTTTCATGAGTTGTGCTGCTCACTGGAAAACAGATTTAAGTCAGTCTGCAATGTTAAAGTTAACATACACCAAATGCAATAGCATTTGGTGTATGTTAAAAGCAATAGCAATAGAAAAGCAATAGCAGAGACAGTGTTCTTGAGACACTATGTTGAGAAAAGCTGGACACTTCCTCCTTTTCATCTTAAAAGTTTACTTTTGAAGCAGACCCTCAGTTGGGCAATAGTACAGATCAAGGTCAGCCACAGCCCCAGTGAACTGCAACACCTAGATCCCAACTAAACCTACTAACCACTGATTTATGGGTAGTCTCTACACTCTCCTGCTCCATGGTGCACTTTGGGGGGTGAATTAAACCAGATAATCTTTTTCATCACAAAGATTTCCTCACTCCTGAAATATTGCCAAATCAGCACTTAAATACGCTCTGCAGTACATGCTGCCAACTCATGTCACTCACAGCTGCTTCCCTGAAGTGCTCATTTTGTTTTGACTTCCTTTTATCGGCGCAGGTTTCTGCCAGTGAATCAGTCTGCCGGTGGAGACCAACCAGTGCCCGTGGCAGAGGACAGAAGCAAGGCAAAGCAGAGGTAAGTTACTTGTACATACATGCTCATGGTCTCTTTCTCTGTTTCCTGTCTCCATAAAGATGTGCTGCCTTGCTTTTGTGCCTTTGGTTGTAAAAATAAGCAGTGTTTTCCTCTCTCGTCTGTAAACCTATTACTATGCACAGAAGTGTTTCTCTGCTTAAACTAGAAGAAAAAGAAGTTTGACCTGCACAAAAGGGATAAAAAGAGCAACTATTTGATTTTTTTTTCCTACTTGCTTTCTTCCTTCTGAGAACAAGGGGATGAATATGCAAGTATTGCAATAATGTGAAATCTGGACCTCCCATTCCTTCCATATAACACACGTGTATGTTTTGTTAGTGAGTAACGCAGCAAATTCTCATGCATGTTTAGTCACAGTTGCTCTTCTTGTTGGTGTGCCTATGCCTTACAGCTTCTATGAAGTGAATTTTGGACTGCTTAAGGCACAAGGATAGAAGGAAAAATTTTGGAATGTCTTGCATCTTAGCTTCACTAAATCTTACAAGTGTGTAGAGGAACTTTCCGGGCATTTCTCTCTCTGATCTTTTTTCCATTTAAGCATGTTTTTTTATGATAGTTTACCATGCCCAATAGTTACTTATGACTTCATCTCACCAGATGAAAACAGCTGTTTTCATCTGTCTTTATTCTTAGAGTTTAAGGGAGCAGTGGCCTACCAAGATGCTACTTGCAGCTGAGTAAAAGGTGAATAACTGGAAGTCCATAAGCCGTGCCAGCTAAGCCAGGTGATCACAGAGTGTATTGAGAAAAGTTTACCTCAACAAAAGGAATAATTAAGCCTCTGCATTGCCTCAACTAATCTTGGTAGTGATTTGAAAACAAGCTGAGATATTACCAGAACTTTTTCTTGTCAAATTGAGAGTCCAAGTGAAGGGAGAGGCAAGCATATATATACTCCAGAACAGGTAAAACAGCAGAAAGCAAAACAGTATTGCACTGCCTGAGTATATAGTTGTGAGGCTTCCTGTTTTGACAAAAAAAATTATTAAGTATTTGATATACAAAGGGTGTGTTTTGAAGTGTGTTTTGATGCCAAATTTAAAGTTTTGGGTGTTTCCAAATGCTGCCTCATTTCAACTGTTTGATGACTCATGAGGTTTGACTTCTTTAAATTTATTCAGTCAAATTTAAAAGTTAAATTGAAGATTACTAAAAGTCAAAACTTATTTTACTTGTTTACCTCCCTCTCATTCCACAAATTCTGTTCTTCTTCCCCAATACTTCATGGGGAATACTTCCTTATTTTCTCTTGATCTTCATATTGAACATTCCTGAGTACAAATAAACCTCATAGAGCACCATATCTCATCATAGCAGATGTCTTATGCTAGAAGCAGGCTCAAGAAACATGTGGCTACATGAGAACCTCTGTTCATCAATAAAAATTGCATTCTCCAGTGTCTAATCCCTTGTTCCCGAAAGACTTGTCTCCTGAGCCTGCTTAACTTCCTAACAAAACCTGTAAGACAGGAAGGTCTCCCATGAAATTCCCTCACAAACCTTATGACTACTGTGAAGCTACATGGACTCTGAAATGCTGATAACTTCTCTCCTGCTGGCTGCTGCTGAGCATAGCAGCAGCTGCCTTTGCCTGCCTTCCCCCAGCAAGGCTGAGCCCTCTGGACTTGTCCTGCCCCGACAAAGAGTGCTCAGGAAGAGCTGCGACCCCATCACTGTACAGGCTTGTATCTAATGCTGAACTTGGCAGGTATTTAACAATTAGATCAAAAGTCAATTACAGGAGGGTGAACTAACACAAACACACCACGGTCACAGAAAAGTGTCCTCTTCTTCTGAGGAAGCCCAGACTGCAAGAGCAGTGGTGTTCCCAGCCACTGCTGGTGAGGCATTCTTACAGAACACTGTGATGAGCTGAAGCCTTACACTGCATTAACTCCCATAGGTCCTACTGTTGAGCATTTGGGTCTCCTGCCTGATCTTTATGGTCTTTATACACGTGCAGAATGACTACTACTCTTCACAGGCATCATTCTCTCCTCACACATTAAAGAAGACATTAAAAAAATTGATGTATGGTGTGGCTTTTCCTGAATATGTAAGCACAGTACTGAGCTTTATGGATCAATCTTTTTTGTGCATTTCTTCATAAAGAAGAAGCAAGGAGAACTGAATTTGTGAGTTCTTGCTCTCCACAGTTTTAGCCTATAATCCCACACTCAGTAACTATCTGGGTCACAGAATCTGTTCTTCTCTTTTCTGAGGGATGTTTGTTTCAAAATTATCTTGTCAAAAAAAAAGTCTGTGAATCTCAGAGAGAGCAGTGTTCCGACACTCATTGACCTGTGTTCTAGAAAATAAAGACTAAAACCTGGAAGCATGTCTATTTTATATGGAGTTGGTATGAACTAGTACTGGATCGACTGCACTCTGCAATTTCAATTCAGAAATGCTAATCTGGAAATTATCCCAGGAAATCATCCCAGGAAAGGGGAAGGTCTCATGACAAATACAAGATTTGCACTATGAACAACCATTTCTAAGAGGGAATGGAGGCAGGCCCTTGGCAGCACAAAAGTAGTCTCAGGATCTATTGCTCACTCCTCATGACTGCTTGCCTGGTGGCCCAAAGGTAGGGCTGACTAGGAACTGAGTCACGGAGATTTTGGGGAGTCATGCATGGTCATCTGGTTTGCTCCATATTCTCAGAGGAACTGATTTCAAACAGAACTTGATGATGTTCTAGGGCACATCACCCTGTGGGGACGCCACAAACTGACACTGAATGTGCAAGCATGTTGCCCAAGGTCCATTAAATCTCTTCACAGAGCGCCTGAATTACTCCTGGTCCCTTCATGAGCCTCATTATCTGGCCCCTCATCCCAGCACAGCACTGACAGACACAAGAATAGCATTCAGTCCCAGAGGAAGAGAGGGTAGGTTTAAAGAGAGCCCATCCTGAACCTCTTTCACCTCATTCCTGAGGAGATAGAAAACAAACAATGTTTTCTTCTCCTTTCACCTCTCCTGCTGGCAAAAGGGTGGAGACAGATAAAGGCAGATCAGCTGGGTGTTGGTCATGTCAGGTGCTCACACTTCTTTGTCAACCTTCTGCTAGGCTCATGCCAAGACCTGGCCCTGTCTACCAACCCCAGTTTTCTTGTTAATCTGCAAAGAACTCAGGCATATTCTTCATGGTATCCCTAGGTGCTTTCCTCTCCTGTTCTGCAATCCTACCTGTTAAACAGGGTGAGCTGTAGACAGCCTGTCCTCACACAGCTTCTTTTCTGGCAGCCCTTGGAGAATGACCTTGGGCAAACTTCAAGACACTTTCCTCTTGGCTCTTCCTGTGGAATTCCACACCACTCTCTTCCTATCACAAACTGCATGTGCTCTTCCACA
>JBBMKD010000217.1:18557864-18582029 GCA_037834095.1 Argya squamiceps
TGCTGACACAAGCCGCTGCAAGAAGAGTCGCGACCCTGAATGCTTCATGAATGTTGTAAGTTGGGTCACCTTCTTCCTCTTTTTTTCTAAAGCTTCTCTTCCAGTTGCATAACTAACAGTCCTTGTCAGGAAAGCTAAGAAGAGCCCGTCCTGTACCTCCTGTTGTCCCAGCCTGCTGTTTCCGAAACCACCGCCTTAGTGTCTCTCCCATAATGAGGGCCAGCTCCAAACCTGCCAGGGACAGACGTGCATCTTGCACATTGCATGAGGACAGACACGTTGCACTGCAGTGGGTAGCAGCAGGCTGCTACCTTTGCTTCCAAGGCTAGGAAACTCTCCAGAACATCCTAAGGGGCACTGGAGATCCAGACTATGTAATTTTGATCCCAGTGGCCAGACTCAGCCCTGGACTGTGGACAGAGCACAGACTACATGCTCCAGACCACACCAAAGTGAACAACAGACTTTGCTGCCTTCATTTAGGGTGAAGCCCAACAGATACATGATAAATGTGGAGCTGTGTCATGGCTCATGATACCTGTTTGCAGCCAGCTTTCTCAACACATGTTGGTATTTCAGGCTACTGCATAAGGGGAGGAGTGCAAACCTGGCAAGAGAACAAAGAACCTTTCAGCACTAGCCTGGAAGATCCTTGATTCTCCTACCCAAACAGTCTGGGCTACAGAGAGAAGAATTACTTTGCAGTGGAGGCAAAGGCTGGTTTCTTATCTCAAGTAAAGTAAAGCCCTGCCCTTCCATAACAAACTGCTCAGAACAGTGGTAAGAGAGGTTGAACCCCTTCAGATTCCCACAATGCAAACTGATCAAAGATACCTTACCCTGAGTCACCAAAAACTTCCTCAGAGTACCTGCAAAAATAGGTGGTCCCATTAGTTCCTGCAACAAGATCTCCACCCTTGTTTTCTTTGCCTGCATAGCTTGCCTAACCACACTTTGGCAAGAAAGGATTTGTTATGGACCATCCCCACAGCTCTTGGAATTCTCTTATACAGATATGGCTGCATATTTAATCTGTAGAAAGGTACAATCTGCATAAGCCTTGCATAACATGACGAGCTATCTCTCAGAAGGGTGTTGGTCCCATAACAGGGGGCTAAATACCAGACAACCACCATCTAAACAGGTCTGAAGAGGACTTTGCTTCATCTTTTTACAAGACCTGCAATGTTTATTCTCAGCCATGGTCTCTGTGGCCAGGCTTTGCACTACCATCACAGCACATCCCACATCTGCGCTGCTCATCTTGGTTAGGCTCCAGAGCAGGACAACTGGCACATTAACAAACTCTCCTTTGGCTTTCCACAGAGTGAAATTATCAGATATCATGGATACCCCAGCGAGGAATATGAAGTTACGACAAAGGATGGATACATTCTTGCTGTTTACAGAATTCCTGCTGGGAGGAATGACCAAAATACAGGTGTGACACAGTTACAGGACGCAAGGAAGGTCTGAGAGCCAACTCTTACACGGGTTCCTCATCTTTCCCCTTTTGACCTGCAAAGACATGTTCCATACCTTTCCATCTCCACAAGAGCACCTAGTCAGAAGTATGACTTGAATACTGAATCCATCTGAAGTCCACATATTCAGTGTTTCTCTCCTTTCTTCAGAGTTTGCTAATAATTTTGTTACATATAAGGATTGGAGAGTTTTTTCCTCAAATGGCAGGTAGGCTGATAAACAAAATTTGGAGAGGTTTTGCCTTAGCAACCTAAAAAATAGATATATAAGATAGTAGCTTGACAACAAAGCCTCTGAGGTTAGGCATATGAATAATTCCCAGGGCTCTGAAGGACAGAGATATACTTAAGGAGGGAGGAAAGAAATCAGGTTGTCAGTGAAAAGCAAATGCATTTCATAAGTTTCACCACATTTTCTGAATTGAATAAAAATTTCTAGCTGGAATTTGAGGTACCCTGGGTACTGCTACTTTGATTATTGGTTCTTGTTTATATTATAGGATGATTTATTTGGATGCCTCCCCCTAACTGGATCTCCTTTGGAGATCACTTGGACCAGCCTGACTCTCAAACTAAGGCTAGCCAAGTTAGATCAGGTGCCTCTCAACCCTGCTGAGTGGTTACCAAAGCATGGATCTCCTTCTTTGGATTAATTTTTCTTTCTCTTTCATACACTGTTATGCCTTCAGCAGTTTTCAGCTTTGGGTAAATTGTTTCAGCATAAGGTCTGTAAGCTAGCTTTTCAGTGCAAGAGGAGGTAGGACAGACTTCCTCAGTAAATTCTTATTTGCCAGACTTGTCATAAAATGGTTATGAAATGTCACTAAATGGTTCCTGCTTGCATAGAAAAAAATTGTTCTGGTTTCTCAAACCAATATCTATGTATAGTTCTCCTGGGAGCTTCTAGAAGAAGGAAATCTCTCACAAACTGAACTCTGCACTCCAATATTAAATACATACTAATCGCTGTTCCAACAAAAGAATATTTTAATCTTTTTCAGGACAAAAGCCTGCAGTGTTCCTACAACATGCTTTTCTAGGAGATGCTACTCACTGGATTTCCAACCTGCCCAACAACAGCTTGGGCTTCATCCTTGCAGATGCTGGCTATGATGTCTGGCTGGGAAACAGCAGAGGGAATACCTGGTCCTTAAAACACAAGACCCTTAAGCCTTCCCAGAAGGAGTTCTGGCAGTTCAGGTACTCAGTAGAGAAAGAAAGACTCAACACATAACTTCAAGGGGTCTAGATAACTTCATCCCGATGGCTTTTACCTATCAGATCAAATCAGCATCAGATCAGGATCTACACCAACCCAGGAGAGTAAAGAACCAGACAAAGATGGATGCTCAGTACTACTCAGAGTTGGGAGCATTGGCTGGGGAAGAGATTTCAAAGACTGGGAAATTGAAACAGGATTCTGAGGAAAAGGGAGTCTGTACTGTGAGAGGGAGAGCAAGAACCTCAGCTCGAACACACTGAACGGCCGTGTCTAGAAATTTGATCTCTCACAGTTGAATTCAACCAAGAGAAAAATGTGTTTTGTAACCCACGCAGGTGAAAGCTCTGATTAAATCCAGTTCCCCAAGGGCTGCAGCTGTCAGGTGAAACTGCACCATCCACACAGAGCCCAAGGCATCAGGCAGCCAGGCTGCACAGCTGCACCCCTCTGCCCACTTCCCCAGCTCAAGCAAGGATGCAGACACACTGTGCAACCCCCTCCTTCAATGGGTTCTGCTTGGTGCAATGAACAAAACTGACAGTCAGTAATTCACACTGTGATAGTCAAATTGTCTGCCAGCTTTTTGTGCTTCTCCCCCCAGCTTCAATGAAATGGGCAAATATGATATTCCAGCAGAGCTGAACTTCATCATGAATAAAACTGGACAGAAGAATATTTACTATATTGGTCACTCTGAAGGCTCAGCTGCAGGTAATGTCAGGACAATTATTAACAATGATTTGTGTTCCTATTTGACCCGTAGGTGACTCTCCCCACTGATTCTGTTGTTTTTCTTGTTTGTAGAGAGTTGGAAAAACATAGAGATTTTTCTACGTTGAGATTTAGTAAATATACAAGACTTTTCTAAAATCAGCTTTGATAACCCTTAAGAAGCAAACAAGCTTAATAGAAGATACAGTGATAGTTCAACTTTTTAAATAATTACAGACATACTACCAGTCATTTACTGGGTACTTCTGGTACTGCTATAGGGTTTTGTTCTCAGCAGTGGGAATTTACATGAAGCTTTTTGTGTTAAGACAGAAAATCAGAATCATAGAATCATAGAATATCCTGAGCTGGAAGGGACATAGGATCACTGAAGTCCAACTCCTGGCCCTACCCAGGCCAGCCTCAATGTTCCTACCATGTTCCTGAGAGCATTGCTCAAACACTTCTTGAACTCTGGCATAATTGGTGCTGTGATCACTGCCCTGGGGACCCTGTTCTTGTGAACAGGATGGAAAAAACTAAAAAGATGAAACAGCCCACATAATACATATGTTAAACAAATACAATTATTTAAATTAAATTTCTTGAAGGCATGGAAAAATAACCTCAACATTACTAAGTTGTGACTTAGTGTCAATCTTACAATTTAAACTGTAGTTCTTGAAGTGGCTATAACTGGCCACATTGCAGTTTGAAAACATAGTCAGGAAAGTAAAAATATTAAAAGTTTATTTTCTCTTAGGCCCAGCCTTTGTCATTACTCATTTCATGGCCTCTAAATGCAACTAAGTTTCTTTTAGCATCAGTTGAAAGTTCTTGATCATTATGGTTTGCATGTAAGATCCATGAATGAAAATTGATTAGAAAGGAGACGCTGCCAGTTATGAGTGTAAACAACCCAGAAAAAAGAAGAAAGTGTGGAAAAATCTTATATTGTCACAAATTCTGACCTTTTCTTTCTTTGCCTCTCATAAGAGTATTTAAAGATCCTCATGGCAAAACAAACTAAGGAGCCAGGCTTTCTTCATCTGCCTATGATGCAAGAAATCAGTTGAAGACACTCAAAGCTCCCAGTATTCAGCTAATTTTTCTATAGTCTCATGAAAGCAAAAACACACATAGATCTTTAAAGACTCTAATTTGAAAAACTCATTTTCTATGAGAGTTCCATGAACTTTAGAGGGAATTGATGTTCCCTCAAAGCCTCACTGACATGTTGCCTACAAAAACGGTTCTGATAAAGACAGTACCCAGATATGCTTTAATCCTTAAAATGAACTTTGCTTCCCAAATAAAAATAGTTTCAAGACTTCACTTCAACACTTTCCTTAAGTAAAACATGCAGCACAAACACAAACAACAGACAATGGGCTGCAAATCTACTGTGGTGTCTTGTTTGCTATCTGCTGTTTACATGTTTAATTTTGCTGTGGAGGATATCTTCACTAATTCAGCCTGTCTCTTCTGTGTTTTTAGGCTTCGTAGCATTTTATACATACCCTGAGCTGGCTAAACGGGTGAAAGTGTTCTTTGCTCTGGGCCCAGTAACTACATGCCCACATGCTACAAGCCCTCTGGTTAAGATACTGAATCTTCCTAAACCACTGCTCAGGGTATGTCATTTTTCCTTCTAAGAAGTCCAATGCCTGACTAATCTTCCCAGGGTTCCCTCAGCCTGGGATCAAGTGCTCCCAAACAAGCGACATGCTAACACTGAGTTTGGGATGAATTGAGTGCTCTGGACACAACTGTTCCCAAACCCTGTGGTGAAAATAGTTAGGATATAGAGCTTGTAGCAGCAACTCCCAGTGAACCAAGAGACTTGTGAAACTCTGTCCTGTTTTAGGATTCCTGCTGTTTAACTTAAATTTTGCTGGTCTCATGCAGGAAGAGCTAAACCAGAACTGCAATAACAGACATGACAATCTCTAGGACTTTAAAAATGAGTAGGCATTAAGGTCAGCACACTAGAAGGGGAAGGATAGCTTCCTCGAGGATTACTGATAGTAACATGAAGGAGGAAGAATAAACGATGTGCTGTGGGGGAAAAGGGTGTTTTAAAGGGTACTGTGAGGGTAAGCTCCTCTAGCACTTCTTGAATAGTGCATTATGAAGGCTAGGCTATTAGCAACAATTTACTGCATAAAATTCTACTGTAACAAGAAAAAAAAGGTGTTGCACTTTTCCTTTCCCTCAGGTAATATTTGGCTACAAAGGAGCTGCGCACCAGATCGAATTTCTGAAAGGACCCGTGACACAGCTCTGCACAAGCCTGGATAAGTTTTGTGCCCACGTTCTCTGTTACATAGCTGGAGGCAGTGTAAAAAATATCAACACGGTAAGTAGGTGCAAGAACTCCTCCTCAGAGCAGAACTAAAGGGATTTTGGCAGTTGTACTTTTGCACCATATCCTTGCCAGTTACCGTCACATGTGTCAGCGTCCATAAACCACAGTGTGGTTCTCAGCAGACTGAGGGAGTGCCAGGACGTTGTGTGCTGTCAACAATGGCAACATGGCTAGGGCTAGTGGTGGGTGGCACCAACAGCCAGGCAAATTCCAATGCCAGAAAGAGAGAACTGAGTTCAAACTGAAGCTATATTGCATATGTCAGGATGTACCCTCTCTTGCAGCTATGCCAACCATATTTTTGTGACCCGCAGATGTTCTTCAAGAAGAGACAATGAGTGATAGAGTCAGACTTCTTGGCAATACAGTTGCCAGTTTCTTCCTTAACATATAGACATTGGGGTCCTCTGAACACTGAAAGAGCCAAAAGACAGGAGTAAAACCTCTTCTTCTTCCCAATTTTCAGACTATTTGTACCAAAACTTGGTCCCAAAGGACTGCTATAAGAGGCATTTTCCTGCTTTTGTTGACCTTAGAACTCAGCCCAACAGCTCAATCTACAACGTGTAGAGCTACAGAAAGCCCTTCCATTGTGCTGAGGAGTGCAGCACACCTACAGTGGGATTCACAAACACTTGTGCATCAGTCAGAAGGGACTGAGAGAGACAGCAGAGTTTTCCCTCTGGTTGGCAATATATGGGTGCTGTGGCACCAACCCCCTTTGCAGTGGCCAAAGCATGCAGAAGTTGGCCTGTATAATGTTTATTACTGCAGTGTCTGTAACAACTGGGCCCATTTTTTCATCTGTAATCCTTTTTAAAATCCCATATGGGAAAGCAGTTAGACCCAGAGGCTCAATGCAAAATCAATTGCAGCTTTTGAATTGCAGAGCTAAACCATTAAGGATATCTCCTGCCTTGCTTGAGTCACTAATGTGGTTCTCAGAGCAAGATAACAGCTGAGGAAGAATCCAGGGTGATAAAATTGGAACATCCCCTTAATAGAACTATAAAAAATGTTTTGTAAGATGGCTTCTTTAATATTAGAAACTCACTTTCTTCACAGTTTTATTCTGTCACAGCCCTGGATCTCTGTCTTTATAAAATTTCTGCTTTCTCGCCAGAGTCGAGTAGATGTGTACGTAGGACATTCCCCGGCCGGAACATCAGCACAGAACATTTTCCACTGGCGACAGGTATAACTGTGCACTGACATGTCAACAGTCCCTTACTGCTGCTTTTTATGTAAGTGACAGCCTACAGGGAAATCCAGAGGCTTTGGATTTGGGAAACTGACCATCATACCTTCTCACCTACTGCCATGAGCACCTGAATATTTTAATATAGTCTAGAATATAGATGTGCTCCTGAAGATAAAGAGTCCCAACAGTCAGTCCCACAGGATGCAACTAGCCAGGAAATGGACACAAACCAGGAACAGCTAGTGACTCTATGGTCTATTTTGCCACCCTCTAACAAAATCATTGGATCCAAAGCAAACACAGATACAGGAAGATAGAACATCAAAGGCAATGGACCAGGCAGAGTTTTAGGTCATACCCAGCTACTTAAATTCTGGAAGAAGCAAAGGTTTTCTAAACTGACAGGCACTGGGTTTCTCTCACCCTTTATTACACACCCTTCACAAATGAAATTACTTGTCATGTTTGTGCAAAAAACTAAATTACCAAAACAACTCCAGGTATTCACTCACCAGTCCTGCAAGGCATATTACACAAGATTTGTAATATGACCTGACCTGACACATTATATTATATCAGGTTCTCTTTCCATGTGACAGCTGAACCCAATTCTGCATGACAAACAGGGACCCTGAGTTCCGTTTCCTAAGGTAGAAAACAAAATTTTAAGTAACAAAACACACTGAGGGAGGAAGATAAGGATCAGGACAGAAAGTTAGCAAGAGAAAAGGCAAGGATGCCACTTACCCTGTGATCTACCCTGAGCAACCTGGAAGTCTGCAACCAGAGGAAGGTGTGGGAGATGTGGGAGAAACTACAGTCCACTACCTGGGCTTTGACTTAGCTCACAGGCAGGAATATGCCTCCTGCACTCTACTCCTTCATCTCTCATCTCTTTAGTTTTTCTGTTCTTTTAACAGCTAGCACATACAGACCAATTTCAAGCTTATGACTATGGCTCTAAGGAAAACCTGAAGAAATACAACCAGGTGAGGCAAAATGGCTTCCTTCAGGACTTATTCTTGGGTCTTGGTAAAACTAGTAATAGAAAAATTCAAATTTTAGCACCTGTGAGTACTAACAAGGGGAGAGTGCTCTCAGATAATGTTTCAGCTGAATCACATGCAAGTGTAAAAGTCTATTCACAAGCAAGGCAGAGATAGACCCTTACAGAAGGGTCTATCTAATTAACAGAAGTCCATTTTACATCCCCTACTGATGCCAGGATGTGCTCAATGGTATGTCAACTTACATGTCATTCCAAAAATGAATAAGAACCATATCCAAGTCCTAGGGCTCTGTGGGTACAGAGCTCTTCACTTGCCCCAAAATCCTCAAAGCCTACCTTTAGTTTAAGAGAGGACATGGATCTCACAGTTACAGTGACCTCTCCAGTGGACTAGCAAACATTTCACTTTTAACCAGTGCATTTGACTTGCAGCGTCCTGTGTTGTAACAAAATGCTGTTTTTCACAAACAGAAAGGCTCCAGAGCTACAATCAGTCACTTCTATCTCACACACTCAGAAATTTTCTAGGGTGAAAGCATAAATGACTAAATTATTCCCTTTCCACTTCCGTTGCAAGCATGAAAACTAAGAACCAAAGCTGTATTCTGTGCACCCCAAAAAACTTATAGATCTCTTCCCCCTGAATACACACAGGAAAAATCTCCACACTCCTTGACTGATGAATATTGACATTGTTCTTTCCATGCCCACACCTCTGAAGGGCACAGGCAGGGGCCAAACTGCAAAACAACCCTTAGCCATGCTTTATAGAAAGAACAGGTATAGGATGGGTCACTCCATAGACAGGGAATGGCATTGCGGCAATGAACAATAACAGGGTGGCCTTCACCCTTATGGTTTTACTGTAGGCAGTGCAGAAGAAAAAGACAAAGGTGCTTGCACAGAAACCTTGCTCTAAACACAATCTCTGATCCAGCAGAATTCACTCAGGTCTTCTCCCTGTCTTACAGACTGCTCCTCCTGTGTACAAGATAGAGGAGATAAAGACACCAACTGCTGTTTGGAGTGGTGGACAGGACACGTTTGCAGATCCAAAGGACATGGCAAGGCTACTTCCTCGGATCACCAATCTCATTTACCATGAGAATTTTCCTGCGTGGGGGCATCTTGATTTCATCTGGGGCCTTGATGCAACTGAGAAAATGTATATGAAAATCATTGAACTACTAAAAAAATATTTTTGAAACCACCAGCAGAGTGTTGATTGTAAAAACCTCCAAAATTTCTATTTGGCAATAAGCGTGGTATCTGTGGAAGGGGTAAACACACAGGCACACATAATGGATACTTCTATGGGTATTTATTTGTTCTTATTTATTTCTGGCTTTCATCATAATTTGAGATTTTCCGTAGTGTTAACTGTGACTGCTGTCTTCCTGAGAAGTCTGAGTTACATAAGAATGAAATCTGAAAACATGAATATATTTGAATACATGTTGCAGGGATCACTGCATTTCAACAGTTTTTAATTCTACAAGACTAATTTTCCTAAGCCTAAATATCTGTTCTCAGATAGATCTTATTTTCCCAATTTAGGCATTCTCATGCCCATTTTTGTCTTCCTATGGAGTCCCAAATGTGTGATTTGATCGTTTCTCTATTGAAATTAACAATTTTGTTTAATTTATTGATTCCCTTGACAGAGAACCTGGTTTGTTTTTTTTTTTCTTCCTCAAATTACCCTTTAATGTCAACACAAGCAAGAGATCTTCAAACACAAGAAACTGAGCAGATAATAGATGAAAAAAAATCAAGGAATCCAACCTCCATAAAAAAATCCATAGAAGTATTTCTCTGCCCTCCATGCCTACAAATCACCCAGATGTTTGTTCACACACCCTGAACCCCTCAAAGTTTCAAAGACCACGGGTGGCAGCTGTGGAATAAGGAGATGTAGACCCAGCCAGCAAGTTGCACTCCAAGCAATACAGCTTCCACCCTATGAATTATTCTTCACAATGCCAATGAAGCTGTTGCAAGCACTCTGAGCTGTCAGCATTCACTTTTACACAGCTCTGTGTCTGGGCATTCTTCATTCAAGCAGTTCCTAAAACATGGGAAAACAGTTGGATGTTTTCCCTTTCTGGCTATTAGCCCTAAGAGAGGGTGTTTTCAAAATCCATGCAAGTGCCTCCCCTCTTCTCACCTACGAGCTGATCTGGAGTGTCTGTCCCCAGACTGCACACAAAATGTTCATTATTACAGGCTTCAACAAGGAGCTTTGTTTCATGGGGTGTTTCTGGCTGCAGCCTCAAGCTCATCTTGTCCAGCCAAGACCCTTTTTAGTCAGAGTTGACATTCAATAGAACAGTATACTGAAAAATATATCTGTCTTTGCAGCACAGGAAAAGTACACTAGCTTGTCCACACAGCTACTGTAGCATCCTTTAGCAATGCTGTACTGTACTTCTGACAGCTTATAGGAAAAGGCCAAAATTATCAACAAAAATAGAGACCCATTAGACCAAGGAGGCACAACACAGCAGCTTAGGAAAGGAGTTTCCCTTTTATTTGTTTTATTAAATTTATTAAATAAATTTTTCCCTTTTATTTATTATTAAATCACAAAGCACTGGGCCACTTTAATACATTGTTTATTACTGCAGGTTTACTTCTGCCTTCACCTATGCAAGAGAAGACTCGTGGATATATTATTATTATGATTGGTTTTATCCCTTGCTGCATGCGCCACTCTGTACAGCACACTATCCTGTCCAGTCCCATGGGAATGATACATCTGGCTTCCATCAACAGCATTTCATTTATTGACTATTTTTTTCTTTAGTACACTGTTTATATTGGAAAGGTAGTCCAGAGACCTGTTTCTCTACTGAGCCAAACATATTTTCTTCACTATTTCTTAATGCATTAAAGTGATCTGGGAACTGACTTTCTTTATGGTCTCCAGCAAGGCACTGAATTTCTTTTCACTGTTTCTTAGATGAAAAAACATAAGATAGTCCTACCCTTGCAGCAACACAGTGAGAATTCAGGTGCGTGAAAATTGTAGGAAGGATGGAAGGAGGAAGGGCTCAACTGAGATGTTCCCCTAGCACATCCCATTGTAGGAAGAGAAATACTAAGAAGAGGGGTACCACACCTTTTGTAACTGCTGTAACATATTGTTTAATTCCCCTGCAGAACAAGTAACACGCACTCTAAAGGATATTTTATTTTTGTATTGGCTGCCAACCACCATATACAATGTTTAGGCTTCCAGATATTTTATAGTTAGCTTTCAAAATCCACAGTCTGCAGAAGTCATGTAATAAAACTGATGAAGCAGATGGGAAGGGCAATATTTTGAATACTATTGTAGTAATTAATGTCTTAGTAAAATAAAATTAACTTCTTTCAGCCCACTCATGGCCTTGGGGTACTGACAAACCTCACACAAAATTGTCCAAGTCTGCAGTGAGGAATGGGTGGATGTGGGCTGAGTTTTTATCAAGTATCACCCTCATCCTCTGCAGGACTTCTGCTGTTGTGAAAGGTGGATTGTCAGATGAGGTAATTTTCTGCATGTTTGAAAGTCCTTGATGGTTAAGAATCTCTTCTTATCATGCTTTCAATGTTGTGGAACTGTAATCTTCTTGCTATATCTAAAGCAGTCTCCCCATCCTGAAAGAAACACATGAAATACATTGCAATATGATAGATATGGGTAAAGTACAAAAAAATTTCCGAACTTTGCCACCTGTTTAAGGCCTCCTGTCACTTCTGTTCTAAAATAAAGGTTTCAGGACATGCTGGGCCTAATGCTGCTCTGACTGAGGAAAGGAACAGAGACCTCTCCTGCAGTAGGAAAAGCCTTTCCACTGTTTCCTGGGAGTAATATCCAAATGTATGGAGCTCAGCTAAGATTTGATTTCAAGAGCAACATAGGTAATATACTGCTCATCTCAGCTCACTAGTGTGGATACTCCCAGGTCAATATTGATTTGGGCAACCCTTGAGCTGTTCTGGTGACAGAAGCAGCTTGACTTGACCTCTCAGAAGGGTGCTCAACAGCACAAAAACCACCTAGGAAGACTTTTATCCCTGCCCTGCAGCCTACACCCTGGAAACAACTATAGAGTAGCTCTAAGCTAAGAAGAGGCAACGTAATAAGCCTGAGCTAAGAGATGTGCTAAGCCAGGGGACATGCAGGCAGCATTTACTGCTAGAAATCCAGCAGTGAAGGATTCATACCTTAAAGTTGCCCTTGTCAACAAAGGCATTGGAGCAAATGTTTCATCCCAAACAGGAAACATTGGCTGCCAGAAAGCTCTGCACCCTTTTCTTTAAACTACTGTGCACCAGCTAAGGCCTATAATGTACTTACTGGTTGATCACCATAAGCAAACACATTTATCAACTTCACTTTCTTACCTGATTCTTTACAGAAGTGTCTGCCTGAGCTTCAAGCAGTAGAGGAATGACTGCCTGATTTTTCATTTCACAAGCATAGTGAAGGGCTGTGCTGCCAGACTGAAGGGAAACAGAAGCAGATTAATTTTATTTCTGTGACTTCTTTAGTAGACTTCAGGTAAGTAGGACCTGTAGCCTTATCAGCTTCCCCCTAACAGCTGGATGCAAAACACACATACCGTTTCCTGTCAGAGTACACTACACAGTAAAACAAATATGTTACCATGAGAAAAACAGGAACAAAAAAATTAATTCCTTCCCTGGGATGTAACTTCTAAAACAGGTTTGATACATCAGCAGGAAGCTAATAATTTCAAAAGATCACAGAGGATCATTTTTGATCTCAGAAACTGCATCTTATACAATACTGTTTGCTTGCATTTCTGTATTTTAGAATTTCGTTGCTGATAAAATTGGTGTTTCTCCTTTTCTGCCTTAGAGGAGAGGAAGTCTTTACCTCACCCAAGTAGGCTAGTGGATAC
Organism: Argya squamiceps; assembly: GCA_037834095.1. Lineage (NCBI taxonomy): Eukaryota > Metazoa > Chordata > Aves > Passeriformes > Leiothrichidae > Argya > Argya squamiceps. The sequence goes on from JBBMKD010000217.1 coordinate 18,570,773, forward strand.
ATAACTCTGTATATGGCAGATCAGCACACTCTGAAGACCAAGAGAAGACACAGGGCCTTGTCCTGTAGCCGAAAAATCTGTTCTGGTTCAAAATCTTATAAATGCTGATAAACTCAGATGTTTATATCACTAGAATCTTTACAGAATTGGGTATTTAATATGTAAGTACCTCGGCCCAGCTTGCCTGGATTCTCTTACAAGGGCATCGTTCAGAAAGGGAGGATTAGTTGATCAGTGGGGAATTATTTATGTATACGTTAGAGATCTATTGCCTAAGTGTCAAACAGAAACACTAAATCCTCCTGGTATATCAGCCAGTTCAGTCCCTGATGCTCCTATTCCAGCTATGTTGCTAGAAGGTTCTGCAGTCTGTTTTTAGTGTTTCCTGCATGTGATCCACATTTGCTTTTGTATAAACCCACTTACAGAGTCTGTAGCATTCACATCGACTCCAGCTCTAAGCAACATCTTGACTAGGTGTTCATTCTCTTTTGTCTTTGAGACCTGTTTGGTGCAAGGGAAAGAGTAATACAGTAAAACAGTTCATCTGCATATAGTCTTAAGTATATTTGTGCTAAATACCAGAGGCATGGTTTCTGGAAATTTCAGACTGATGCAGTAATGTAAATCTGTTCTTTCACCAGCTACAGTCACAGCAAAATCCCTGCTCCTTCTGTTGTACACATTCAGTCTTGCTTTAAGAAAGCAGTCCATATTCTGTAGAAGTTCCTGGCCTGAAACACTGCCATGAAAAATGTGTTCAAGGGAAAGATACAGGGCCATTCTTGCTTCCATCCCGACTCACCATGAGAAGGTAACCAATGAGCATAACTGGCATGAGGATGATGATGAGCACATAATCAAGGAAGGTAAACCGTTTTCTCACAGCATAATGGAGGCAGGTGCGGTCCTTCTAAACACAAGGCAACTCTGATTAGTCCAGATCCAGTGATCTCACTTTGTTTAATATTGACAAAAGTACACCATTTTAAATTCCACTACCTTTCTTTTAGACTATCTCATAGAAAATCTCCTGTGATTTTCAAGCAGAAATAGACAGGTGTATCTTGCTTCCTTCAAGTAGAAGCACATTTAACACATCAAGGGTCATGGAAATCAGACTACACAATTGCAAGGAGGATGGGGGATCCAAAGGATTCCATGTATATGTTGGCAAACTTGGACCTGGCTGCAGAAATTCAAAGGAGGGAGTGGATATGTCATGTGGCTATTGCTGCCACACAGCAAGGTAAGTCAGCAGGAGGAATTACCACAGCCTCCCTTCTTATGGAGGTGCTGGCTACTGAAGCAAGGACTTGTGAGACTTTAGGACATCTCTTTGGGGACATCAGAAAAAAACAGGAAAGTAGCAACAACCACCACAGACTCCTATTGAGAACAGAGTTTAAAAATATCTTTGAATTCTGAATATACCAAACAACTAAAGAGCAGGTCTGTAAAGTTTTGTGCTACAGTGTTAAACTTGTTACAGGTTGTCAAAATAGACCTGAACACAGGGCCCCAAAACAAGCAGAGAAGCCCTTTTTTTTCCATCTGTTTCTCCACATATCCTTAGTAGGAAACAAACTTGAGGTTTGTCTGTGCTTGCCAGTGTCCCCACTGACACTCCAAGAACCTGAAAGAACAGTCCTACAAAGGAAGAGTCAGTGGCCACTTACCTTATTTCTGAGATTGACATCAGCACGTTTTCTAAGAAGATAGTTAACTATCCTGTTGTTTCCTTTTCTACATGCACAAATTAAGGGGGTGTCTCCACTGAAGATGTCCTGGACATTCAGATAGTTGCTGTTGCGCTCCAGAAGGAGATGGACTTTGTTGAAATCGTTGTTATATGCTGCCTGACAGATGGGCTGAAGTGAGAAGACAATATTCATCAGCACGTGTTTCACCGAGACATCCATACTTCCCATTCTGGCTCACTACTCACACACCCTAAAATATTGACAGTGGCTGTAGTTCTTGGTGCCTTCCAGAAGATGGTGGTAGGAGACATTCCTGCAGCTGCTACACAGCTCTCAGCCCCAAAGTCACACCCTTTGCACAGTGGAGTGGATTTTCTGCTCATTTTGGATGTTTTATCTATAGTCCAGGAAATAAATCCTGTTTATTTACAGTCATTAGGGAAAAAAACCCCACCTAACCGGCTTCCATTCTCACAGGAGTTGGTCACTGTATTAAGCAGCAAGCAGGGACAAGCCCAGGTGCCCGAGTTTAGATCAGTCAGGCTTTCCCCTTGGCTGAGCACTGCTGAACAGAAGGAACCACTCCTGGCTCATCCCTTTCCAGAAGAGAACCACACTTCAGGTGAAAGGTGAAAAACCCTGATCAATTTCTCTTTTCTAGACCTTGAAATACCTAAAAAAATAGATGCCAGTGTGCCTGCAGGACAGACCCTGCTTGGCTTTTGAGAACTGCTTGCTGGTCAGCTTTTCACTCAGTATTTCTACACATCCTTGACCTAAACTGCAAGAATTCAGACTCAGAAGATGCTGAAAAGGGCAGGAGTACCACCAGTCTCTAACAGCCTAATACAGGCAGAAACTAACATTTAGGGGTGAGGCAGACTGGTAGCATTTGACTTCTCCAGTCAAAAACAGAATAAGTCTTTCTTTTCTTTGATACTGAGGATTTTACCCAACATTTTTCAAAATATAAATTTCCTTTAAATATTAGCTGTAGTTTTTCCTCTCCATTCTCCTTTTTTTTTTTCACATGCTAAATACTCTACATGAAAAATATCTAGTCCTGGCCTCTGAGCTCTTTCCTCACTCCTCCAGTTAGTTCCCTCTCATCTGTCCTCCCCTCTTCCCCCATGCCTTCCTGCCTTAAAAATATTCATCTTATTTACACTTTTCCAGCCAAACTTTGATCTACAACACAGCTTTATCTCCAGCATAATTACTGCTTGGTTTTCTTGACAGCTGCATAAGAGAAGTGATTTGTTTCTAAAGAAAGTATTTACATGCTTACCAGACCTTGCACCACTTCTTGTTTTGTTTTTATTATGTCAGACAAAAATCTACGAAGAACACATGCCACATTTTAAATTTGCACATCGGTATGTATTTGTACAGAGGCCTACATTTGGTGTTTTGCATTTCACCAGAAGCAGAACTGTTTTAATGATTTTGAGGAGAAAAGCCTCTTTTAAACCCCTTTTGCTGTGATTTGCATACAGGTCCCATCTAAAAGATCAGTTTTCTCTAGAACCTTGCTCTCTGTCATGTTGGTGTCTAGCACTGTATCTTCATGTCCAGGAAAGAGAAGATCCTGTGGAGTCTGTCTGTACCTCTGATTTCCCTACTTGTTTTTAGGTATTGCTTTGCTTATTTAAAGATGGAGGAGATTTGCTCTTTGGTTGAACATCTGTTCAAATCCCAGTCATTTACCATAAAAATTTACTCCTTTCTAGGCTGGTTTTACTCATACAGCAACTCATGGATATGCTTTTTTGCTTTTCTTTCTGTACTACCTCCAAGATTTTTACTTGCTAGGCAGTTAACCCAAAGCATTTCTGACTAATACTCTCATTGATCCATGAGATCCTTTTCTAAACCTTACACTACTGCTGGACTCAGTTCTAGAGCCATGAACAATAGTGGCACAAAGACGACTCCCTAAGAGACCACATTATTTGGAGCTGAAGTCATGCACAGAGACCAGCACACACAAGTCACATTTGCTCTTTCACCTACTGAAACCAGCTGTCCTCAGAAAACATCCAGGACACAGAGAACATAAAGAAGTAGTTCTCATCCATTCCAACAACTAATACCTGGGTAACTGATGTATTTAAAGTATCTTTTGAATCATTATTATTCCCCTGGAGTGGAGGTTCTTTGTAGAAATCATACTCTCTGCATTAAAACGTTCCATTCATGTTTAAAGAAAAAAACAACAAAGTAACACAAACTTTTTTCCCATGTGTATGGGATTTTTTTTGAGGCTCACTCTGCTGGTTTGTATCCTTGAAAATACCTTTTAGTCAAAGGAAGGTGAAAACTCCCACAGGCCAAATTTGTAATATACCTCCCAAATTTGCATACATGACTCCATGGCTGGAAGAGCAAACATACTAGCAGAATATTTAAGTAAAGGAACAAAGCAGTGCCAACAACTATGAGTTCGTATAAGTTCGTGACATTAATATCAATAACAATAAGGATTCAGAAAAAAATGTGTTAGGAAAGTATAAAGATAAGAAAAATTACAAATAGATGTCAATCACTCCCCTGTTCAAGAAAGGCAAATGCTATATTAGATAGGGTCTCTCACAGAAAGAGATGTTATAGAAGACACTTTACTGGGATTGTGTATAGAGTTCTTGTCATTTGGGTCCTAAAATGAAATCAGATCATGGCAGAAACATGAAACATCTCTACAAATGAGGAATATGAAGAGCCTGAAGAAAGGTTGATTTGCTTAACTGGGCTAGGAGAGACATCACTCTTACTGCTCCAAAATAAATTAAAGGGTCAGTGTTAAAGAAGAGCAATTAATTTCAAGGAACATGGTAAAAAAGGTGATACATCTGACCAGGAAATTAAGCATGAAAATTAGAAAGAGATTTATATTTATAAGCAGAGTAAAGTTACGAAACAGGCTTCCAGTAGCAACAGATTGGAGACAAAACCTGCCTGGCCCCAGGATGGGGCTTGAACATGTGCCAGGATTTCTGTGGTTGTGAAGCTTCAGCCACAAATCTCTTTTCCACCTCTCACTTTTTTTTGGGTTGTCACTCCAGCAACCCTATCTAAAGGAGGACTAACTGTGCTGAAGACTGTTTTAAAATATTCTCCAAAGTTTGCTCATGACACAATAATAGAATTTCTTACAAACAGATAGACAGCACCTATCTGGAGTATCAGCAGGGAGGCCAAGTATGGAGTTAGTGCAGTGTTAGGTACAAACAGTAGGTTCCATGCAAAACCCAAGAAAACATATTTCCTTTAAGTCTGTAGAAAAGCCTGGAGGATAAAGACTGGAAAATCTCACTCAGTTTTCTACATTGTTAGATGATTGCCTCAGTAGTGATACAGCTTAACAATCTGTTTCATATTTGTGTTATGGTTATTACTGTAGACTATGCTATTTTTACCCACCCATTATACACAAGAGAGAAATAAACCTATGGGATAGTACTCAGAATACCTGAGCATCACATGCAAGGTGCAAGTCATACCTAAAGAATCCAAAGTTCTTGTCCTAGGCTTGTGTTCAGCTGTGGCAAGGAGCAGGACCACGAGAGCAGAAGTCTGATGGCAGTGGAGGACAGCCAGGAGAGGCCCTGCATCTTCCCCTGTTCCCAGAGGAGCACTGGCAACTGGAGCACAGGCATATCTATGGAGTCTCCTTCAGGGATGTGCGAGAAGAAAAGTGCTCCCACAACAACAAATTCTGAAGCAAGCACCAGTGGGAACCAAGTTCTCAGCTTCTGCAGAAGTGGTTTGCAGTCCAAGACACAGAGTGGCTACTCTTGCCCACACCACAACATTTATAAATCCCAGTGTCCTGACTGCCCCAGAGAGCTCACAGCAGACCTGGCCCACCTCCATAAGGCAGCAGGGCAGAGCTGGCACTGCCACAACAAACACTGCATCCAGTACAGACACGAGCTCAGGTCCGAAGGCAGGGAGGGGGGTAGGATCCACAATTCCATCTTAGGCAAAAAGGAAGAGATGGTCTCTCTGAAGGATCTGGCAGAAAGCCCTTCCCTTCTGCTCTCATTCACACTTCTGCAGCACCACCCAGCATTCAGACAAGGTGCCCGGGATGAACCTGACACTGTGACTTTCCACAAAATGTGCAATGGAAGGGGAGGAAAAAAACGTAACCACAACACAAAACACTCCTTTAATCCTCACCAGAGTTGCCTTTTCCCACCCATAGTGTAAGGGCTAATCGTGAACTAGCGCACAGTCTGCCCAGCTGAAAAAAATGCTGTGGGCAGACACCAGAGAATGGAAAGTAGAGTTTGAAGATTAGATATGCCAGTGATTGAGTGTTTACAATCTCTCTTTCTACAATACTTCTTCTTCTGCAAGCCTATCAGGCCAGGATTTAATTGTTCAGTATATAAGGCTTCAGGAAAGGTGAGAAGTACTCACAGGAGATGCGAGAGTTTTCATGGCTAAGAGCACTCAGTACAAGATTGCCAAATAAGGAGTGCAAGAAAAGCAATAACAATTTCACTATCAGGAAGGACAATTAGAGAACCATTTTTTTTAATATTTTTTAATCAATTGTGGATCATGATTGATGTCAGGTCCTAGTACTTTACTCAAATCCAGATGAACCACCACATCTGAAGCTGTCTGATGTTTTCAGAGTTTCTTGTATAACTCTCGGCTTAGCTTTGCTGAGCTAGTGATAAACCTCCAGCTATTTAGCAAGTTCTACCATACATGAAGTAAAGGTTAAAGGCACAGTATGAAGGACAAAGCATTCAACCAACAGAGAGGAGGTGAAGGTAAAGCCTGTCTTGCAACTTGGAGAGCAATTTCAGTTTATAATTGCTTCCTCCTTTAGAACTCCAGGGCATTGCCTAAATTACATCAACTCTTTGCAACTGTTTAGAAAAAAGGAAGACATTTTGTAATGTCAAAATATTCTGAACCAATCCATAGCCTCTTCCTTTGTACTGAAATTATTCCAAAAACATGTTATGAACTTAACAGGAGTCTAAATTATGTTTCAGATGCTGAGGAATACACTAATATCCAATACATACTTCTCAGAAAAGGCAACGTACAATTCTTTATTTTAGTTCCCTAGCTTTCTATCCTGTATAAATGAACCATAATTTACCCAGAAAACAGCATCTCAAAATGTGTAAAGAGAGAAAATGAATGGATACAAAAATATTAACTAATAAGCATGAAAAATGTGGACAGCATTTGAACATTCTTGAAACATCTGTGTTATTAAGCTAGTTGACACTGGTTTCCACTGCAATACTATCTCAGGGTAGTAGATCTGGAGAGAAGCAAGAAACCCTCTCCGAATAAGCTACAGTCCATTCAGCCAATCACCTTATGAATGCACAGATTCAAGCTCCTTATAATACTGAAAGAGGAGAAGATACTTGATTTCATTGAATAGCTTTTTAAAACTAAAAGGGTGGCTTTCAGCATAGAAATGTAACCTTTAAAAGCAACAGCTATTTAATGCTATCTCCAGAAAAAGAAACACAGTTCAACGCACTCTTTTCACAGTCACAAAGGGCCAAAATCTCATTTGCTGCCACACGTACAAATGGGAAATTTATAACAGAATACATTTAAGTGGAATTTATGTTAAAGTACAGAAAAACATTAAACAAACCATCATTTGGGGACAAACCCATAGGGATAAGGTTAAAAAAAAAAAATTACCTTCCTAAAACAATATGGGGAAGCAGAAGGTTTTCTTAGCATTAGCTTTACTATCTGTATTTGGTGTAAGCCAAGGAATTGTCTGCTTTTTGCAAAGTTGGTTGCTTGCACCATGTACAGAATCATTCTGATCTCAACACGGAACAGAAAATGTTGAACGCATACTTTGTGAAGCCATGATAATTATGCCAGATATTGCATTTTCTTTGCTTCTATAAAAAATACTACTGATGGCTTGTAACAGAAAAACGAAAACATTTCGAGAGGGAAAAAACTTCCAGATCTCTATAAGCCTGTGTATGAGAGGCTATGAAGGGAACAAACCAAGCCCAGGGAATATCCATACCGCCAGTAGCGTCAGTAACTGCAGAAAATGGTCACATACCTCTGAATAGAGTATCCCCATGCCTATTCTTCACTCTCCAGTTCCTTCTTGTTCAACAGCCCAACAAGTCACCCTCGCTTGAAATGTGCTCCAGCTTGTTCGAATCTGGTTAATAGTTAACTTAAAAGTATCATTTTTTCTTAAGCTGTGTTTCCTCTCAGTGCTTTCTACTTAGTAGCATGAAACAATTGTCTTCAGAAACCCAACCCGGAAGGATAAATGTGAGAACAGCAGCTTATGGGAGACTGACAGAACAAGTTACAACACAGAAGCATTTTCCTTTGTCATTTTTGCAATAACATCCTCCAGTTGCCTAAAAAGGAAAGTAGCAAAACAGGTTGAGGAAAGGAGGGAGAGAGAAGGGAAGAAAATTTCACAATTAAAGAAATGGAGGAGTGAAAAGAACAAACAGCATGAAATCTAAAACTTAAAACAATGAACACTTGTACCTAGTTTGCCATTCAAACTACTGTTGACTAAGACACGTTCCAAACCTTCTGCAAGAGCACCTCAATGCCTGCCAGGAAAACAGAAGCAACTAAATCCCACTTTAATGAAAGTTCCCAGTATAATTACCCTCTCACTCTTTAATTACACAGGCCAGCTGCTTTCATTGTTGTTGCTCAAGTCTTCTCTTTCTTGCCCAGCCCGACCATTAAATATGATTCATGTCTAACCTGATAATTTTATATGCTAATTGGGAAGAGAATTATTGCTGATGGCCCTGAGGATAAGATGCTGTTCTGTACTATACTCAGTCTTTCCAAGCAAGGCATGTGTATTCACCTCAAAAATATCTTTTCCTTTTATAGTTTAAATCACGTTTCATGTATTTCAAGCAAAATTTTTAAAAAGTTTTAAAATTGCATGTAAACTGCATGAATTTTAAAATATGCATGTAAGCATGCATCTTAAATCCAAGCCCTCTGCCTTACATTTGAGAACTTCTGTTTCCAAATAATTTTCATGTTTATTCTCAGTGAGGTAGAAGACCACATAAAATTAGTTATTCTATCTCCAGCCTTTTCTAATTAAAGTAGTACAACATCACTGGCTGTAGTATTTGTTTGTTGGCACCAGTTCTAACCCTTTCAGTAGCTGCTTCTCTGAAGAAAATTAGGCTGGCATGTAACACATAGAGACATAACACCTACCTGTGACAGGCTCGGTGGGATCCTCACAACAGGCTGATCTTTCAGTCTTTCAGCATGTGGTGAATATGCTGTTGGACTAAGGACATGGAAGAGTGAGTAACACCTAAAAGGTGAAAAGGTCTTCCCCACCAGTATTTCTTCACATCTAGATCCTAAGATATTCTCATCCTCCTGCATCTACTGACCAGCGAGTTGGAATTTATAAACTCCAACTTGTTGAAAGAAATATTGAATCACTAATATGCTACATAAAACAATTTAGTAGCTTAATTAATACTTTCCTAACAAAAATGAATAAAGGTATGATAATCTGAAAAAGTATTTTAAAAAAACAAAAATAAAAACAAACACAAACAAACAAACAAACAAAAAACAAAAACCAAACCAACAAACAAACAAAAAGCCCATTCTCTCCAACACAGAGCAATAACTTCAGGCAACACATTTCCCAAGACAGCGTAAATTACCATTTAATCCAGCATCACATTCCAATTCCTCTGGAAAAGCACTAAAGTGACTACTTTGGTCAGAGCTTCAACTGAAGAACAGTTAAGCAGCCTGACCATGATTAGGTCATGAGAGTCATGCAAATGTATATAGTCACAGGTTCATTTCTGCTTAACCTATTGCTTCAGTGCTCTTTGCCATGCTTATAAATGAAGATTAGAATCCTGGAAAAAAAATAATTTGTTTTTATAAATAAGAGCTTTTTTCTCCAAAGGGTGCCAAGACTCAGTGCATGGACAAACTGTCACCTACCCAGTCTGTGTAGGAAACATGATTCTTACTTCCTGACAGAATTCAACAACACTTCAAAAGTTTCATGTGAGCCAGAAGGAATTAAATATTTTTCAGAAGGGCCTTCACCAGGGCAATAATAATGTAAACTATTTTTTTTTATTCAATGTCAATAGCTTAAGAACAGCATATTCAATAAAAGTCACAGAGGATCATTTGTCTCTTTAAATTCCAAGCACTTGAGTTTGTATTGCTACAAATCATGAGTTACACAATTCTCAGGAAAATAATCTGTGGCTTGTTGGATTTATGTGTGCAGAACAGTTCTCCAAAATGCGTATTCCCAAGAAATGCAGTCCTGGAATGGCCAGTGTCTGGACAAGAGGGACACTAATACCTTACACTTTCCCTCAGAAGACTACTTGTACAACATCCTTGTAGCAACACACCTACAGCACCTCTGCTTCAGGACAGGATTAACTGAACAGAACCAACAAGCACAAAGAAACCCCTCCATGGCCTGGACCATTTTATAACACTAAAATGAGTCCATGCTATGTCCAGACCCAGGCCAGACCATCTGGGCTTCAGTTTTGCCACAGCATTTTAAAACAGAATACTTACTATTTCAGCTGTCCTGCTTTTCTAAGTAAGGACAGCCCATCGCGAGAAGTTTCTGTTTCTAGGTTTTGTGTTTTCTATTCTCTTTTTATATGCATTACTTTTGTTCTCTTTTCCCTTTTCAGATAGGCTAACATATCTTTTGCTCTTCGCTTGGTTCCCATCACCAGTATCGGGAAACATATCATCCATTCCAAATGCCACCACAAGGTGATATAGGTAAAATGTTGCAGATCATTCCCGGCTGGCAATTTTATGAAAGAAAAAATGTAGGACTATGTTAGCTGGGAATAGAGCAGAGAAAAATCTTCAGTATTTCTCACTAAGAAGGGGTATCAGGCCTGCTGAGCTGTGATGCTTTTCATTGAGAAATTACTTTTTTCACTTTTCTACAGACTGTGCGCTATTTCATAAAGCAGAATTGTTTCTGTGGTGACTCCCAGGTGTTGTTTAATAGCAAGTACTTACTTCATTAATTTTCTCAGGCAAGGCAGCATATCATTAGCACCCACGTTTTAAAGAATTTACTGCATTAAGAAATGAGGACAGGTTCAGTGAGGATCAAGCCTCCCAAGCTGACTACAATTAATTAGGTGGTTAGACAGGGGTCCCCAGTATATGGTGTTCGCAGAATTCATGGAGATGCTTTGGAAATAATAAGAATTAGAGTTAGCACCCTCTCTTGACCCCAAGTTTAAACAATGTTTTCAAACTTGATATTCAGTTCCTGAGAATCCCTACAAAAGCAGGGTAATTCAGAGCAAACTCTTTTTGTATGTTGTGGTGTTCACACCTTTCAAATCGGTTTTGTTTTTATTCTAAGATTATCTAACAAAAATGGATTGTCCCCAAGTGGTGCGGCTTTCCTCCCTGGGAGCAGCTTACCGACTCTGCTGCTTACTCCAGGCCGCAGCAACAGTTCGTGGGTTCCTCGGCACTGCTAGCTAGAAGCGTGGTGAAGCTTT
>JBBMKD010000217.1:18598068-18645131 GCA_037834095.1 Argya squamiceps
GGGGTTCGGGGCTGTGCGGAGCGGCGGGCAGCGAGCCCGGCCGGCTGAACCTGCTGACTCCACTGCGTTCTCGCAAAGAGCTGGTGGCAGTGTGGTAGGTGGGGAGTCCGGAATGTTACCGTGTGCCAGAGACAAATCACACTGATAACAATATTCTGGTTTAAAATGATTTCCATATAGATGGGAAACATGATCATCGGAACAGAAAGTGAAAGAATCTAGATCAGTAGAAATTGTGCTCGCTGAGCATCTGTAACTCTCTGATGAGCTTTTTCTGTTCATGTACTTGGTTTTGTACCTGTCTCCTTTTGACCTCTGTAGGATCTCAGGTGTCCTTCTGAAGTGCACTGAGGAATGTGACTGACTCTTGCACAAGCTGCCCTGTTTCAGAAGGATGCCAAAAGTCTCTTCTGGGGAAATTCCCCTGGGTCTGGAATTATTTGCATTTAATATGCACGTGTTTCTGAATGCTCTGAGAAATCATGGGCAGGAAACCCCCACCACCTTCTACTGAGAATAGGAAGTAGTGAGATTATGAGATCTTGAAGACACTGAACTTCCAGGACGTTCATTCCCCAGGTGAAGACCAGCTTTGAGAAAGTTCTGTCTTCACTGAAGTGGGGTTTCCCCTTGTTGCAGGCTGAAGTGGATTACTATCCAAAACTGTAGTTAGCATATATTGATGACTTGTCTTAGACAACCAAATTCTAGAAATAGGATATAGACCCAGAATTTCATTGAATATTCCCAGGAGAATGGAGCCCAGGTTTGTTTGTGGGTGCTGCTCAGGCAATATACTCTGAAACAGATGAGTTTTCTCCTGTACTAAATGCATTACGGCTGGTATATTGCATGTCTAAGTGTTAAATGTTTGGATAACTAAACCAAAGGCCAGTGTTGACAAGTCTGGAGTTTCATAGATCACAGGATCCTGTAGGAATACAGGAAGCATTCTTCTCAGATTCTGTATAATTCTGTAGGAACTGATTTCATGGTTGGGGCCTGTGTGTGTGTGTGTGTTTACAGTATTTTAAATGGCTGTAAGAGCAGGGGGGTATTTTGTAGCATTATATTTAAAAATTGTCTTGATCGATCCTGCAGTCATTTGTATTACTTGGTACTGCTCTGCAGACACTGTGAAGGCATTTCTCATGTGGTTTTCTTTATGTGCATAAACATGCTCAAGGTTAGACCTTCAGGCTTTTCCTGGAAGTTAATCACCAAGATCAGGAAGACTATAGCTCAAGGTGAGGGATGTTGTAAATTCTTCAGCTGCTAAGGGAATGGCAAGGTGACTTGTGCATGAAGGCACTGAACAAATACTGTATACAGTTAAGGATTTGATCTTTATTTGCTGGACATACATGAATAATATTTTTTTCTGGTTTTATCAGACTCCTGAAATTTTATTTCTGCACCAAAGGTTACACTTCCAATTTGTTCTGGAAATTAGTTTGCTGGCACGTAAAGGGAGTCTTTGTCTATACAATTTTAATAAAATTAGAACATTGAGATTGTCATGCCAGGAAACATATATTCTGATCATGCTTTCCATTATAAATAGAAGTATTGGTCCATTAAAGAAAATTATCTTGCTTATGCAGTTCCTGAACAATCCGTGTGCAGTGGCTTAGTACTATTGCTGCAAAGAAATTTCTATTATAAAAATCCAGCCTTTTCAATCTTGCCTGGCTGCTGATGCCTCTCAGTAATGCTGTGAGTCAGGCAGCTCCTCAGACACAACCCATTGCCTACCACTTCCTACTGGCAGCTCTGGATGAGTCACAGCTCAGCACACAACATACGGAATTGCGTTATGGAAGCTGTGGGCTCTCCACATAATCAACGTGGGAAGTATCTTCCTCTTTTAGCATCTCTGAGCCACTGTCAAAAAGCATTCAGAGACATCTATTGCTCCGTGTTGGTATAAAAAGGAGCTTGTATAGGCTGCAAAGATCAATGGGCTCATCCTGAGGGGGAAAGCAAATAATTTGAAAGGTTCAAAGATAGACTGTGCAGAGCTTCACTGGGATGAATAGCCTGTTGGCCTGCAAGGGTACAACATGTTAACCAGAAATCATCATGCTCAGCTTTGATATTCTGGATAATTCAGCTGACTGTCAAGCAGCTCTGTGAGCTGACTGTGTTACAGCCAGTGCTGCTATAAAACATGTGCTTACCACTGTCAGTCTTAGAAACTTAAGGAAGAGAAATTGAATATTCTAACTGTCCAAGTAGAACAAGCAGTCTAAAGCTCACAGAATTCTTCTCATACAGCCAGACATTCCTCTTGTTTTTCTTGATTTTTTTTTCTTTTTTTTTTTTCCTTTTTTCTCATAGCATGTTATCCTCTAGCATGAATCATCTAGAGTAGTGGAGGAGGTCAAAGATTTCCTTATGAAATCAATGAACTGTGTTATTTTAATGTAAACATCGTACTACAGAAAGATGCCAGATTAATGCTAGATATCCGTACTGGTTGATCACACTTCGTTCCTGTAGGTAATCTCACTACCCATTTCTTACCTGACCTTTCCTACTTAACCATTTCTGTACAAAACAGTCAGAATCCTTCGAACTAATGTCTCAAATTATTTCTTCCAGATTTGAGGCCAAAAAACAAGTTTTATTCTTTACAGGCACTTTAATAGTCTTCAAATAAACTGTGAACTTGTATGTCAGAAATGTCAAATAAATTTGTCTGTCCTTTATTTTGTCCCCTATATTTTGTGCTATAGAAAGTAAGACAGCATAAGAATTTGTCATCAGATAGAAACAGAAATTGATTATTGCAACCAGTTACTCAATTAACAAGTGTCCTTATTAGATGCTATGGAGTCTGAAAGTGTTCTAAAATTAGGTAGGATATATTTTGCCAGAAAAAGTCATTGCATTTTATAGGAAGAACCAGATGATTAGTAACTCCTCTAGCCTAGTGGCACCCTTCCCTGAGAGAAATAGAAATACAGACAGAAAAAAATCTGTGAAACCTAAGGCTTTGCAACGAATCATGCTTTCTTTGTTTCTCAGAAGTCTATGAAGTTGCAGGCCTTTGTACTGATTTTAACCTCTCATTTGTTTCCCTTAGCAACACAGCTTCTTGTCTTCAAGGTAGAAGTTAGTTTTGTCAATGATGTCATGGATTGCAAGTATCTCCTTTTTTTCAGTATTTCAGTTGAATAATCAAAGAACAAATTGTATGAAAACAGCTCTTTCTTGTACTTCTGTCCTCTTCTGGGTTACTGTGACCTGGTGCAATTTTCTTGGGGGATTGTTGTGGATTTCCCAGAGGAAGGAAATGGCACTGTTTTTCTACACCATGCCTAGAACATCATTTAAGTGGGTCACTGGAAAGATGCTGTTCTGTGTTGCATAAGTATGTTTCACTGACTGCCTAAGAAAGCTTTTGCTCATAATACAAGACATTCTACCATGGTTGATATTTATCCATTATGTTAAAAATGCATTTTTGCTGAAACTGAATGGTGTCACTAAAGTAAAGAGGGGGGAGGAGGGATTGTGGTTTTTTTTAACACAAAAATCCACAAGAGAAAGAACTGTCAGTTTGAGTGTTCAATATTTCCAGTCCATTGTTCAGGACATTCTCTTAAAAGTCACTAATATCTTTGTAGACAGAGGATAATAGCAAATCTGGTAGTGAGCCATCATCTGTGTACAGCTCAAATGCATAGGGTTCTGTTATAGTAGCACAGCCATGCTAGATGTTGATTTCAAAACAGCCTGCATAAAAATGAATGAGAAAATAGTTGACAGTTGACAGTCAGAGGTCTCCTCTGTGCTTTGAAACAATAGGAGAGAGAAACCTGTAGGTTCTGCATTCACATACACTGTAGGAAGCAAAAGTCAGGTTCTTGCACGTGCCAGGTTGGACATTATCTGCATATTGTAGTGGATTTAACAGACCCAATAGCAATCTAATTATATTAATGTAGCTTTTTGTGCAGTAATGTTTGTATCTGTGCCAAGAGGAATGTTGTCCTTAGAAAACAGGTATGATATTCAAGTATCATGATAATGATACTCAAGTATCATAATGATATTTGAGTAACTATGCTGACTAATTGCAAAGTCCAAATATTTACAGAACAACTGCAACAGTTTTCAGACAATTATTCAAACTTCATTTTGAAGTGGGAAAACAGACCCTTGTGTCACCCATTCTTTTTTTAGATGAAAATAAAGCTCAGTTTTGTGATGCAAGGTACAGCTCTGAGTGGCCTAAGCATGTAAGCAAGGCTTGGGTTTGGCAGACCTGTGCATGAAGGATCTTCCCTGCCCATGATTTCTCTCTCTCAGTACCCAAGCAGGTGAAGACACTTCTGTTTATCCACCACTGACACAGTTTGCACTCTAATCAGTGTGCTGGGCCATGGGATGCACTGGTCCCTCACCAGTGACAAAGAGGAAATATTCTTGACCCACTTCTAGGAGGGATGGTTGTATAGCTCAGCAGCTGCTTCTGGGAGTTAGTGGAGCCTGGGAGGAGGTCTTGGAACTGCTGTTTAAAATGGAGCTGTGGAGCTAAGGAGCAGTGTCAAACCATGAACTGAGATGGGCTTTTCTAGAGCTGAGGTTAAGAGTAGCTGTAAAGAGCAACTTCTCCATTGAAAGGCACAGGGTTTTCAGGAACTGGCTCCTCACAGTGATTCCTTTCATTGAAAGCCATTCTGTTGAGTTTTGTTTGTTGAGTATTTCCTCTGCACAAGAGAATGATCTTGCCATGACATTCAGTGCTTTGTTGGATTTTTTTTCCAGAAGAGACAACTTACTATACCAGCTGAATCTCTCGCTGTGATGATGAACGCTTGTTACAAAAAGCATGTTGACAGATGAACATGCTGTTTCTTTTTGGAGAGAACCAACAGAAAGCAGTTTGCTGTTTAGGCTGGTATTTAGCATATTTATATATCAAAACTAAGTGTGTGTGTATAAATGATTATCTGCTGTGCCAATACCTGGCCTGGCATTTCAAAAAGAGCTAAATGAGACAGGTGCCTGTATTTCTAAGCTGTTTTTCACCAAGTTCATTTGAATATCCACTTCCAAGTACAGAATTTTAAGTATCTGCTTCATGGGTGACTTACTGGCATGAAGTGGTCCTTTACCTTCATCTGGCAGTGGCTGGTATGACCTATTTAAAGTTTGCTGAGACAACTTAGTTCCATTATGGGTAATTGAAAGGGTGTTATTTGCACTTGCTAATTTGGCTATTTTAATGAGGATTGACCTCCTTGTGGTCTGAGATGCATCTTTATTCTTGGATTCTGTAATCATCACACTTCCTAGTATAGTAAGATGAGGTATGATTGTGTTAACTTCTCATGGCAATATTAAAGTAAGCTTTTTCTTGCCATGGGATGGCTACAGAACAGTTCTTCCAAGACCAGTTTCAAAAGTAGAACTATACCACATTTTAGTTTCTATATTAGCTAGTATTTCTAGATATACTTTAAGAATCCTGATCCCAGTGGAGTGAAGTGAATGATCTTGGTGGCAACTTTATCTAGGCTTTACACTCCACAAAAATATCAAACAAAAGGATGAGTATTTCTGAAACAATCCACTATTAAAAATATTCAGAGAATAAATCATTGCATAGATTACTTTTAGCCTAATCTTTGAATGAAGAAAGTGCTTTGGAAAATTTTGCCAGTGATCTCTTTAATGCAGATTTTTTCGTAAGACAAATAGTCTTACGAAATAATAATAGTAATTAATAATAATATATTAATAATATATTAATATTATTAATATAATATAATAATAATAATAATTACAAATAGTCTTTCGTAAAACAATAGTCAAAATATTGGTAAATGTTGCTGACTGCAGGGAAGTCAGTGTTATGATTAATTCCCTTGAAATTTAAAAATGTGTTACAAAGAGGAAACTAATGTTTCAAAGTAACTAATGTTTACAATGTGAAAACAATATACTTAACTAATATTTATTGAAGTAACTCTGTTACTTGTTTAAAAATCTGAAAAGTTTGTTAAACATTTTAAAAGCTCTTCTGAAGAACTGAAGAGGGAAAAGCGGCCTCCAGATGATGACAAGGAGTTGAAATTCGATGCTTGCACTGTGCAGTCAGATTCTGGGAGGTCCTGACACCCTGAGCTGCTCTTGGTGTCCTGTCTGGAGAACTGGAGCAGCTCCCACCAGGGTGCCACAGTCTCTGGCAGAGCATTGTCCTGCTTGTTGTCCCGGGTTTGGCTGGGACAGTCACCTCCCAGAGCCAGGTGATCTCAGGGAAGGACATTTCAGTCTGTCCCAGCAAGGCACAGAGACACTCTCCTTGTGCCCAGGCTGTGCCCTGGCTGTGCTGGAGACATTGAAACACCAGCTGTGGAGCTCCAACAGCCCCGCTGTGCAGCCATGTGTGTCTCCTCGCACCATCACACCACACCTCTGTAACGTGGAAAGGCAGCAGGGCCAGGCCTGTCAGGTGCTGAGCACAGCCAGGGTGCCTCGTTGGTCCACCTGCAGCCAGCCTGGAAACTGTCTGAAATGCCAGAATGCAGCAAACTGTGAGGGCGTGGGAGAGTTTGTGGTGAATTGTGGTGTTGCAGCTCTCAGAAGGGTTTGTTTGTGCATGCATTCCCCAGATCTTCTCACACCAGCTCTGTCTCATGAGCCTGCTCCTGAGGTAGTTGGTGTGCTTATTCTATCTTCACATGCTGCTCTTGGCATATGCTTTCACTTAACATTGCTCTCTCTGCTTTTCATTTCCATGGTACTTGGTACCATGCTTGTTAGCCTGAACAGAAAGGATAACTTTCAATGCCATTTAAAATGCAGATTTTCTCAGTTTGCTCTATTTCCTGTGGCTGAAGGGCTTTGATTTAATAAATCTGGATTTTTTCAAGGATTAATACATATGATAATAAGGTCAGATATATAGAAAAACAAATGCTTGTTGAGGAGGAAATGGGATTTGGTGAGAAGTGCTATTCCCAATGAAATCAAGAAAAGTTTCTTAACCATTGAATAGATGTTAGATTATTATGTTCTGGTAATGACTATCAGAAAACTCATAATTAGAAAAAACTCCTTAATTTGAATGCTAAATGTCCTGGAATTTCTCCTCAAGCAAACATTACCTGAGACCATCTAAGTTAACTGGAATGCTGAAACAGTAAAGTAAAAAAATGTATCTTTACTTTTAGAATTTTGAGTGCTTTTGAGTCTGCTAAGCTCCAAGCTAGCATTGGTATTTATCCCCTGTGGTTCAGGTTGGAGTGTAGTTCGCTGTATTAGCATAAGTATTTTGTTTATTTGAGTTTAATTAGTTTCAGCTGTACAGAGAGATTTGGTATTTGGATTTATATTTATTCTTGTAAAGTGAAACATACGTTTATTTCCAGAAAACAGAGTCACTTGCCAGAACTGGGCAATTTTTGTGGGCACTATGGAAGCTCTTATGGTGCCCTTTCAAAACCAGCTCATGTCAGTCTAGGACGGCACTGACTCAGGAAGTGGCAAACCTGTCTGCTTTGCTGGCTTCATGGTTCTGCCTGCTCCTTTGCATTTTGGTTTTGAGAAGGAAGTAAAAGTCCATTTTATTTTAATTTGCCTTGAAGTCAGTTGGAGACAACAAAGTGAGAGTACAAAGAAGGAGGGTGATGGTGAGGAGAGCCCCTTGGCAGTGTCGTGCCCTTCAACCAGCTGAAGGTGACTGTGAAGCTGTGCCACGAGGAACATTATGCACAGAGGCATTCCAGGCAGCTGGCAGACATGCCTCTGGTGGTGTTTTTAGTAAAGCTTAACTCTCTGCATTTTAATCACTCATAATTCTGCCAGTGTGTCCACGTGCTAAGGACAATATATTGGAGTGCAGTCATAAGTCAGCCCACATTCTTTATAGGATTTCTTTTTTCTTAAGTTACACTGTCACCTGTAACCTTATATGACATTTTTGTAAAAGGGATACAAATTCATCTTAGTATTTCTTCTTTATTTATAGTGTCTCGTTTTTAGTGTGTTCCTGGATCTAAATTTAAAAAGCCAGTTTCTTCTTTTATTTCTTCTGCTAAGCTCTTGCACTGTGGCATGTCTTATGTTTTTTGCAAAGCTTCTTCATCCTTTCCAGGCCCTGACACAATTTTGAGGAAGTGTGAGTTTCTGCTATTACCAGATGTCTCCTCTTTAAAATACCTGGTATTACACTTTAAAAAATTATTATAACTAATTCTTCTTTAGGTTAAAAGTTCACTGAATTATGTTCATAAATTTGAACAAGTTGAGAAATATTTGCAAGTAAAGGGTTCTATGATGTCTTCCTGTGGCATTTCCAGGAGATTTTGACTGAGGAATACCACAGGCTTCTTTAACAAAGGGCTCTTTGGGAGTACTGGCCCCAAAAAACCAAACCAAACCCTTAAATAGTGGCTCTTGTGTTTGCCACTTGCTGCACTAACTTTTTTGCACTTGCCTACCAGCTAGATTGAAAGGTCTCCAAGGAGTGGTAACAGCTGAAAGAAGCATTTGATCCATATTCCATGTCTTCAGTGGGAAGCATCCCACGAGCATTGTCCTAAATGTCCATTTCCTCTCTAGGCTTTGCAGAAGGACTGCTAAGGGAGAAAGCCTTGAAAAGCAGAATGAAAAACTGCTGCAAAAAAGCTTTCTTGCCAGAAGCTGCTAAATGGAATGAGAAATTGGAGAGAAATACATTTCTGCACCTTTACTTTTGAACTTTTTTTTTAATATGCATGAGTGACTAGAACATTTTGCAGTCTGTTATACTTGGATGCATACTTTAGACCAAATCCTTTCTTCCATTCAAGTATTTTAGCTGTCCCAGATGCTTCTAGGGGAAATAAAATAAAAAAATTCACAACTGATGGACAAGAGGACAGATAAATATTTGTAAAATATATGCTTTTTAGGTCTTTTTGTTTGGTTGTTTGGTTTGATTTTTGCTCCTGAGTTCCACAAAGCATATGAATGCAGAGTCTTTCACTGAAGATTTTATTTCTGCTCAGAATCTGGGCTGCAGGGCCAAACACAAACTGTGCACTGGCCAAGTTTTTTGCTCTCTCCTTCAAAGCCTTCCACATCTACAGTCCATCAGTGAAGAAAGGTTTCAGGTGGAGCAAGTCCTAAAGCACAATATTTCTTGGAATAGGCTAAAGCAAAAATATTTCATTATCCTTGACCCATGGGGCCTTTCTACCATTTGTGAATAGGCAATGGATAGGCTCTCCTGCCAAGCCGATCATGTACACCAGAGCTCCATGCACATAAAATTAAATTGTTTAGAGAACTGTTTTTATTAGCACTGCAACCATAACTAAGGGTTTTTTCTCAGATATATAAAACCTGCTCTTTTTTTTTTTTTTTGGTTACAAATTGTGCAAGCAGTTTGAAATACCTTAATTAGCAAAAACTCTTGAAATTGAATTGCACTAATGGTTAAAATTAAGGACTGATCTAATAGATAGTATTGCTTTGTAGAAGAAAAATTAGGAAGACACAAACACAAAAATCAATACTTGAGAAATACAGCCATCTAAAAACACATTGGGGTGGTTTTCTTTAACCCAGAGTCCTCTGGCCTCTAGAGAGAGGTGTGCTGAGAAAATATCTTTGCTGAACCCACTCTATGCTTTTACAAGAGCATAAGCATGTTTATTGCAACATATGAAGGACCTTGGACATGCAGGATCAAATCTGTTTAGATTGAGCACATCAAAGTGAAAAAAAACATAGAAACTCAATTTACATAGGAAATGTGAAAATTAAGTATTTCATTCCTCTCTCAGAGTTGGGTTTTCTGGTTTTAGTTTAGTTTAGTTCTTTTTTTTTTTTTTTAATTACCACAACATCTACATTTTTCTCTTTACTTGTTCAAACTCTGCAAAAAGGAATTTTTTTCAGTTCACTCGTCAAAGTTCATTGTATTTTGAGTGTTAAGATCAGCAAGCTGTGCAGGTAGAACACATGGTGTTTGAAGTATTTTTTCTGCTTTATTTTACTAATACAATTTTGTATGTAAAGTTTTATTTTTCATTATAGGCTTAGCAGAAAATAAAGATACCAGATTCATACTTTCTATAAAGTGTTTGTCAAAACATACGCTTAAGGAAGCACAGATTCTGTGATTAGTCCTCAAATTTCCATGTTTTTCACTTAATACTTGAAAGTTAGGGGGTTTTAAGTTGCAATAAAAATTCTAAAAATAATTTATTGTGTTCAAATCCACTGAAATAACCTTAGTGCAGATCAACTAGTCCATGACTGCACTGTAAGCCCTTACGCTTCCCAATTTAAATTCTAGAGACCTGGTAAGTTTTAAATTATTATTAAATGTGTAAGTACTGTGCCACGAAAGTAGTGAGTGGGTGCTGGCATGCAAAGTTACGTGACATTTGAATATATTTCTAATCTGAATGATTTATTTTTTACAGCACAAGACCACAATCAACGGATCTATATTCCAGTTTCCCTTGGGCTATTAAGCCCTGAGACGTCTGGTGGCGAATACTGAGCTCAGGATTGATACTGCCCTTTTCAGTCAGATGGAGACTTTCGAGGAAAAGAGCAATCTCCTTGCTTTGCAGGCAGACAACAGCATGGAGCAACCATTCACGGTCAGCTCATTGGTATGTATTACAAAGAAATGCTTCAGTGGCTGAGCAACTTCTCTTTGAATTAGGAAAAATTCCAAGAGAGCTGTTTAGCAGTGGTGGCTCTCAGCTCCATGGGCCTCTTCCTGCACGCTGCCACATTCCTCCCATGTTCTGCCTGATGATTTTATTGGAATTTATTATATTTCTGTGATTTGTGGGGCCTCAGCAATCAGGTTTTTAAGAAGTTAAAATGAGCATTTTGAATAGAAAGAGTAAAAAATTTTATCAAAGTAAAGGGAAACAACTTGCAGTAGTCATTTACTTATTTATTAATTAACAAAAAGGTAATGACCATAATAAGCAGCTATGGTTCTTCTTCAGTAATTAGTTCTAACTTCTTAGTCTTTAACTGCCCCATTTAAAACTAGAAATGAAGATTTGAAATGAACAGTTGACTGACCAGAGGAGCTTATTGCTCTTTGTTTCCTGAGCTATTTCTAGCAGTCAAATGCTATACATCATGTAATAGAAGTCTGAGTATTCAGGAGATTCATCAAATTATTTCAGTAACTTAAGACAGAACCTTATAGAATTCATGTGTGGAGGCTTTAAAGAGGACACACTTTATATTGCCTTTGGTAACTTCTGCACCAATTTATTTAATTTTTTTTCCTAAAGGTATTTTCCTAATTTTATCCTTTTTTTGTTGTTTTCAGAGGGAATAAGATCACTTTTCTTTTTGATCACAATTTACTTGCAATTGAGAAATATGATGGAATGTTTCAACTGTGGCTAGAGGTGGGGAAACCAATATCTATTTTCAGAAAAAAAATAGCTGAAGATTTCCCCTGAGCTGCTTGACTGAGAGCACTTACTGAAAGTGAAATGGAATATTCTCTTTGCTAATCAGCCCGTTCTCTTTCAGAAAAAGCTGGTGGCTATTCCTGACCACACAGACATCTCTGTGAGCCCAGAGGAGAGGGTCCGTGCCTTAAGCAAGCTTGGCAGCAATATCACAATCAATGAGGACATCACCCCACGGCGCTACTTCAGATCCGGGGTGGAAATGGAGCGAATGGCCTCAGTGTACATGGAGGAGGGCAACCTGGAAAATGCTTTTGTCTTCTATAACAAGTTCATAACGTAAGAAACCTGTTGTAGCCATTACAGATTGTGATTCTGAGTGAACTGAAATGGACAGCTGCACTGAGGACCCTGTTAGATAAGGAGAAATTTGTTTAATGCATTCTTGCAGAACAGCTTTGTTCTCTGGAGATCTTTTACACTGAGCATGGGCTCTGTTAAAACTTCCTCTCACCTTTTTCACATGGTTGTTCTATCCATGCGTGAACTGCCAGGCATGAATTCACCTAACATACAGAGGTTTGAGTTTACTCTGTCAGGCCATACCATGAGCACTGTTGCCTCCAGATTATTCTTTATATGTTAGCATGTTGGTAAATACATTTTTTTACTTTAAAAGCAATATTTAAATAAGATCTTTTAGCCTTTAGTAGTTATGTCCTATGAGCATCTGCTGATCTTAAGCATGGTAGTATTTCACAACACTTAAAAAGCAGGAGAAAAATGTTTTCTTGCTTCCTTTTTACTTTTTTTTCCCCCAAGAGGATTAAGTATAATTTATTGTTTCTTGCAGAAATAAATGCAAAATCTACAATGTATGTTCATTGTATGATTACTCTCCTCCCCACAAAAGAACAAATCTGGCCAGCTTTCATTACAACTCTCAAAATAAACAGCTAAAATATATATATCACTGGCCGATTTAAACTTTTAACCTAGCTAGTTTTGCTGTAGGATTGATTGGTTTGTTTTATTACTTCTGGAAGGTTGGGTTTTTTAATATGCATATTTTAATTTTTTTATAAAGGAGACAGCCTTCCTCCCTCCTTATTTTCATCATTCTCTGAAAACTAGACCAAACCTTTTTTAGCCCACCTGTTTTTTAAATGTATCTATCTCTATAAAATGAGGGTCTGGAGGTGAATATTGTGCAAATTGCTGAAAGAATGATAGCAGCTGTGCATTACAAACTCTTTGTAGCTGAGTGTTGCCGTAATTTATTTGTTGGGTAGGTTAATAATTCTGCAGTTAGCTGTACAGCTTGGTCTGGTAAAAATACCTGCTTTAATGATAGTCAGTGCTGCATTCTTGTCTTCCATTGAGGAGTCAGCATTTTGGCTAAGAACAGACAGAGAGAGTAGAAATAAGATTTATTACCACTGACTAGAGTGGAGGGTGTTTTTGAAGGATATTTTTAGATGCTGGCTGCAAGTTAGCCATTTTTTTTAACCTAACCCAGTGCTAATGGAAACCAAAATTTATCAGATGT
The DNA here is from genome assembly GCA_037834095.1 of Argya squamiceps. Taxonomy (NCBI): domain Eukaryota; kingdom Metazoa; phylum Chordata; class Aves; order Passeriformes; family Leiothrichidae; genus Argya; species Argya squamiceps. The sequence goes on from JBBMKD010000217.1 coordinate 18,611,014, forward strand.
GGAAGATAATCTCCTGTCCTTATTCTGTGTGTCCCATACAGGTGCATACCATAATGTGTTAGTTTAAACATGTGTGTAGAACCCTGGTCCAAGTCATCTGGAATTCAGTGTTTAACAGTTGTGTGAAACTGATTTTTCTGCCAACAGGAAAGCTATTTTGGATATTCCTCTGACTACTAAGGCAAAGACATGCATGTTTACTTTTTTTCTAGGTTGTTTGTAGAAAAGCTGCCCAGTCACCGAGACTATCACCAATGTGCAGTACCAGAAAAACAAGATATTATTAAGGTAGGGTAATGGTTTCCTGGTCTTTATGAAATATTTTGCTCAGAACCCCTTCATTTTTCCCAGCATACATAGGCCATAGCTTCCTTTTCCCTAGAGACCCATAGCAGCCATTGCAACTTCAATTTCTGATATTTTTCTCTGCTACTCATACATGTTTTATTTTGGAAATTAAATTATTGGTCTAAAACGTGAATGAGAATGGTCTCTGAGTAAGTTGGTAGGCTGTTGGGAGCTCAGGTACATCTATTTCTTATTTAAAGTTTACATATTAAAAATGCAGATGTTAACAGTACTTAATTTGATTCTGGTCCCAGTTATGTGAATGGATAATGGTCCAAACCAACTATTGCAAACAGAAGGAGAAATGTGTGGCATTATTGATGTCTGTGCAGTATTTGCTTACTCTGCTAAATAAAGTATATTTCTTTTCTTTCTTTATTACTAAATATGTATTTACTTATTTTTACCAGATTTTTCCCTCCACTTCTATACAAAATACTTTAACTTTTGTTATTTCCCCTCTAGAAAATGAATCCTAACTAAATTTAAATACAGTTTATACTGAACTTAAAACAGCTGGAATTGCCCAGTGAGAATTGCTAGTAGGACCATGAGTGTCTCTTGCTCCATGCCTCCTTATTTCCTTGCTTTCTCTACTGTTAAACTGAATGTTTTACTCAAAACCAAAACACTTCATGCCAAAGTTCCAACTGTGGTCCACAATGTAGGACAACATCCCCACTGAGAAAGGGCATCTAACATTGCTTTCTGCTATGGCACTCAGTAGGATTAAGCACATGATCTCTTTCCCTCCCTTGCCCAAAGCCTCTGAATTATTTTGTAGTACCCTTTACATGAATAGAAAGCATTGAGTATTGGTTTTGTTTTATAAGAAATATTGTTTTGCCACATCTGTGATAGAAAGCTACAGGTATAACTATCTCTTCAAAATAACTTTTTTTTTCCCCAACTTGGAGATGGGCATGTTCAGAGTTATTCCTGACAGGGAAGTTCTAGAGAAAAATGCAATGATCCTACGTGAAACTCTCTAAGTTGGCCTTAGCATTTTTTTATGAATTAGACCTACAAAAAAAACATTAGTGATCACATACCAAGATCATTGTTTGATCATTGTTGATCAAACAAGGCAGAGATAACAGACTCCTAGTAAAAGGACTAATCTTTCCTTGAGATAAGAAGTAGCCACCTCGCATGTTTCACTAATATAAATCAATATCTTTATTGAAACCAATGTACTATAGAAGTTTCATAAACTGATGATTTTGTGTGTGTTTCCTGTTGCTTTTTTTTCCCTGTGAGAAGAGCAAGTTGCTTTTCTGTTTTGTATTTTTTTAAAATCTGTGTTACAGCTGAGTTTTTTTCCAGGTGGTTCTTTTAAAAAGTGAAAAGTAAACTTACCTATCTTTTTCCCCCATCCCACCTCAAAGAAATTGAAGGAGGTTGCATTTCCACGGACAGATGAACTGAAAAGAGATCTTTTAAAAAAATATAACTTAGAATATCAAGAATACATGCAACACAAAGTAAGTTTTATATGATTATTAAATGTTGACCTGAATATTTTTCTGTCATGTAAAACTTAAAACTTAAGAAGTAAAGTGTCAGTTTTACAGGAACCTAATAATTTCAGGACCTGCTTAGGAATGAGTTTTCATTTCTTCTTTAGAATCAGCTGGTCATTTAAAAATAGGTAATGCAAGCATGTGCTAAGAAATACATTTGCTGCCATATTTACTTAAAAATTGTCTACAAAGATCCAAATGGGATTTTGGTGTGATTCTGCCATACAAAGAAAATTAAATTTATATTTATGTCTCTAAGTGGAAAAGGTGCATTGCTTCCAAATGTGCTCCAATTTGAGTTGAGATTGAAGCCACTGGAAACAGGATCTATAGCTTAAAAACTTGCCTTGGAAAAAGCATCTGAGAAACATCTTTTTTGTTCCCTCAATCAGTACTATGTTTTCATCCTACCTTTGGGGGTATAGTTATATTTTCCAATTCAGTAACCAGGTTCCAAAAGACTTCATTTTTAATGACTAGATTTTATGGTTTTATTGAACTGCTAGATTGCTCCTTTCCTTCCATTTTTCGTAGCATTTTTGGTGTTCTGAGAATGTCACTATGTTGTGTATGTTTCAGAACAAATGTAAAACTGAATTTCTGAAGAAATTAGAGCACCAAAAGCTGATAGAGGCAGAGAAGAAACGTATTGCACACATGCGGCAGCAGCAGCTCGAATCGGAACAGTTTAAATTCTTTGAGGATCAGCTTAAGAAGCAAGAACTAGCTCGAGATCAGAAAATCAAAGAGAGTGTGGTTATGTCTGAACAGATAGATGGAAGTATGCTGTCTTGTATTTCTGTACCAGAGAACAGTTCCTTATCTGCAGCGCTGCTGGAGAAAAAAGAGAGGAGCGGCACCTCCGGCTATGCTGGACATTCATCACCAGTAGAACGGGTCTTAAAGCCAGCAGCTACTCTAAGTGCTGTTCAGAGTAAGTGCAGACATCTCTTTTCTCCCCTATTTTATTTTATCTACCTGCATATGTCTTTATTCACTGTGAGGATGTCCATACTGAAATAACCATGAACAGGTTTGTGCAAACACAGCAGTTCCTTATAATTTCTCCACTTTAAGAGGGAGAGTTGTGGTTTCACATTTTCTGGTTGAGTGCTAGTAGGTGGATATAGAGATTGAGATTTAGTGTTCCTGTGAAATGAAGTCTGAATCTTCCCATGGACTTCAAGGGAGCAGAAAGAGAACCTGCATTGGTTCCCCCTGGAAAGCCCTGGCCTGGGAGATGGTCCCAGCTCACTGTCACCTCAGGGGCTGGCTAGTGAGCATATCTCGTGGGCTGGTGACTTCAGTTGGGATGAAGGGCTCGTGCTGTAGATTTATACTCATTAGAAGTCTATGATGTGGTAAGTATAATTCCTCCACTTGTAATAATATAGTATAATATACTGTGTATATTTCCTTATTCTGGGGATCTTCATTGTGTTAGCTGTGTTAGCTGTAAAAGCCTTTTCATCTCACTTTCTCTCTTTTTTTTCCTTAGCTCAATTGGCCGAAGCACTCAGAGGTGTCATTTTGCCCAGGGATCTCTGTCACAAATTTCTGCTGCTGGCAGAGGCAAATACAGTAAGAGGAATAGAGACATGTGGAATTCTCTGTGGAAAACTGGTACAGTTTAACCCTCACATTTGTATGGGGAAGATATATTTGATAGTGCTGTATTATCCTGTGATGAATTGATCTCAGAGCAAAAGCAGATATAAATGGTTAGCCTTCCATGTAATGAACTTCATATTATAACCTGAGTGATCATTCAGCACTGAGGGCTTGCTTTATTGGGGAAACATCTGCTCAAAGTACACTGCTATTGTTGTAAAGCCTAGCAAGTTTTTCAGCATGCTGTACAATACAGGCTTTTTCGAGTACTTTCTCTGGCATTCATCTAAGGTAACTGAGGTTTAGTTACAGGACAATGAAATATAAAGACTGCCAGAATCCACTGGAATCATCAAATTAATAATGGCACAACAAAACAGAAATCCCCCCATCTAGCTGTAGAACATCTGATCTGCAGGCTTTTTTTTTTTCCTTTGGCCTAGATAACATTAATGTCCTTTGAGAGCAGGGAAAGATGTCATGGCTGATGCTGACACAAAGAATTTTAAAGATGATCCCAAGTGTATTTGAATTGCATGAAGGGAAAGAATAGCAGTATTAGTCTTGTTCCAAGTTTAACAGAAAATCATGATAGTTTTCTCAAAGCTCTTTTATGTGTTTTAATTGTTTTAAAGGACAGCCTTTTCACACTGATCTCTGAGAACATTTCAATACAACAATCTTGTGTTGTGACTAATACTGCCCTGTATGTTATCATGATAAAATGCTAAGGCATATTTTTAGGTACAGTATGTTGGTAGAGCTGCACTGGAATCAGTGGAGCTGGAATCATTGGAGCTGTACTATTCTGCTTTAGCTGATAGGCTGACATCTTTCTTTTGATTTTGATTTGTCATTTTTTCCTTTAGTTCATCTGTTCCACTCTAAGTCAATGTTTGTTTTGCAGACTCATAATGAATTTACTATAACACACGTAATAGTGCCAAAGCAAACTGCGGGACCAGACTACTGTGACATGGAGAATGTGGAAGAATTATTTGGTATTCAGGATCAGTATGATCTCCTCACTTTGGGTTGGATCCATGTATGTATGACTCATAGATTCTGGTTTTCCTATATTGGCTCTGCATAGTATGTGGGGAGAAAAAAAACAACAACAAAACACAAAAACAAAAAAAAACCCTAGAGAAACAACTGGAGTAATACAAATTTGCTTACTTAATTCAAATTGTAGTGATGTGAATAAGCACTCATGTTCCCCACAAAGAACTCCTTAATGCAATCGAGGCATCCTGTTGACACAATAGGGTGGCTTTTGCTAGTGCAACTTTTTTTATGTTGATTTAGGGGTAGTTTCTCACTTTCTAATGCCATATTCCAAAGTCAGGAAGGGGAGTACTGTGTTGGTTAAACTTTATATTAATTTTTCTCTTAGGGATTTTGGACAATTAAGTAATTTCCATTTGTCTTGTTCTTCTTCATTCCACCTTTTTCCCCCATGATCAGAAAATTGCTTGTGTATCTGGTTGTGAACATGCTTTTCATCCTGAAAAGCCTTCTTTTCTCCAGATAGAACAATAAAGAATAATATAGAATCTGGGCTAAGAAGAACTTTAGAAACCAGCCTGGGGAAGTTCTGATGCTTTCAGAACTTGTAACGAATTATTTTTCCTTCTTGTATGTATGTTGACCTTGATCTGTAAGAAATATGTCATGATGTTGAGTTTTCCCTTTCTTTTTGTAGACACATCCAACACAAACTGCATTCTTATCCAGTGTTGATCTTCATACTCATTGTTCTTATCAGCTAATGTTGCCAGAGGCCATTGCAATTGTTTGTTCACCAAAGCATAATGAGTAAGTTCTGATTTTTTATGTAATATTTCAGTATTTTTCCCTGCTTCTTGTCATAAAATTTAATCAAATGCAAAGGCTACATGTCAGCTCAGATGAAGGGCATGAGCATTGTGTTGCAACTTTGTTTTCTGTAAGTTGCCTAGACTTGCATTTCAGTCAGTCTCTATGCAGAGGATTGTTTCTGCTTTCTCTCCTCCTCCCTTTGCAGACCCAGGTTTTAAATTTTATTTTTATACATATTCTGCTCAACAAATAACTACAGGATCTATTCTCCTGGAATACTCATTGCCAATGCCCTACCACATATCTGTCTTCATTCTGTCTGTTTAATTACGTGGAGGGAGGTTAGGCTTATTTCTCTAGAACGATATGAAAATTGCAGTTTGCAATGTGGAAGGGTAAAAATCACTTTTTTGATAATAAGGATCTATTTTTGTATTTCATAAATTAAAAACTCTCTACCTGGAAAAGACTAGAATAGTGCAAATATTAATGTGCAGGTTTGTAATGGAACAGGTTTCCCAGAGACATGATGACTTCCTTGGAGATATGCAAAACCTGCCTGAACATGGTCCTGGCAACCTGCTCAAGGTGATTCTGCCAGAGCAGGGGAATTGGACTGGACAGTCTTTAGAAGTTCTTTTCAACCTCAACAAATTTGTGGTTCTCCTTTGGCGTGCCTGGCATTTCAGGATGCCAAGGCTAACTCCATTGTTTAGAGTGTGCGGTTCATCAGCCTTTCCTTCTGGCTTTCTGCCTCAGCAGATGTGAATCCTGTCCTGGTTGCCTAACTTACTAAATGGGCCCTTCAGGAATCAGAGCTGTGAGAAGATTGAGAGGCAAGGGCACAAACCCCGGGCTCTCTGACTCTGAGCACGCCTGCATGCCGTTGTAAATTCCTGCTCTTACAAACCTTTCTGCCCCTGATGCTGATACTCTGTAACCAACTCTAACATGTAACATTTATGTTGTCAGTTACTGGCCAGTAGTTAATACGTATCAATCTTCTTTACAGAAGGATGGCTTTGTAATGCTTTATTCAATACCTAGAGAGTTGCAGCAGTGCATTTTCTAATGCTTTGTGTTAGGTGATTACCTAAAAGAGTGGGGAGGATGTACTCTTACTAGCCATTTACATAGCTGGTTTAAAGACTGATCTCTTTTAAGTTGCCCTGGGTGAAATGCAATCCAGAATACTTATGGTTTGCATCTGTTCCTATGTGAACCAGGCTTATCCCTCAGTGGCCTGACCTTCATAACAGGAACAGCACCAGTACTGTAATGCTTTTTCTCCCCTTCCCCTCATCATCGCTTCCTTTACAGGAATACAACTCCCCTCGATTTAAAATACCTTTAAAATCCAACTCAGACAGGGTTCCTGTGTATTGAAGGTCACCAGGCACCTTTCTGTTATCCTTTTTTTAGCTAAGCAATTTGTATGTGAAACCTTGGACATGTGCTATGGGAGCAGTGTGTAACAGGAGTTTCATGTTCTGCTTTTCAGCACTGGCATCTTCAGACTTACTAATGCTGGCATGCTAGAAGTTTCTGCTTGTAGAAAGAAGGGATTCCATCCACATACAAAGGACCCTAGGTTATTTAATGTAAGTATATAATTCAACACAGTTTTTACTATTCAAACTCCTGACCATGGCTCTGCTGCAAACAGAAACTTGAGATTAGATTTCTTAATAATTTTCCCTGTTTTACTAATTCATTACCCTTAGTTCACTGACCAAGGTAGACATCAGGAGGCTACTTAAGCAGTCATTAGCAGCCATAGGATGAGTGTTACAAGCTGCCATTCAAATGGTGGTTAACCAGAGGTAGTTACTCTCAGTCACCATTTTACCTGCTTCCAGAAGGAGCAAAACCCACATTTTCAAATGGAAGTTAATTGAGCTCTTTAGTTTGTAAGGAATAAATCAGTTCATCTCTCCAATTTTAGTGTCCCAACAAAACATCCCAGCTGCTTAAAAGTGCAGCTATTAGTAGGTTAAACCCTATTTCCTTCATTGCCCTGGCTTCTCTAAGCATTTCCCTGTAAGTGCTGTATCTTTTGATGTTTTAATAGGGTAATGGTGTGTGTATGGCTGAGCAGTACAGCCAGTCAGGACTGTCTTCCAGCTAACACTGACATTTCTGATAAGAGTCTTTACCTTTGTATAATTAAGGGTTTGGGTTTTTTCAATGGGATTCATTTCTAATAGAAAAGCATTGCCTATAGCTTAAAATAAAATGATCCAATACAGAGAAATCATGCTGAAAGATATTGGAAATTACTCTGTTGTCAGGCTCTCTGAATGTCAGCACTAGTCCTCAAAAGAAGGAGGGATCAGAGTTTTTTGTTTTGTTCTGTTCTTTCATCATTGAGTGTAGGGATAATGAGAAGGTGGTCCAGCTCTAAAAAAAGTTCAGACTTTTTGTTCCAGGTAGGCTCTTTTCAGTGGTCTTTTACAGACATAGTTCATGGATGAAGTTAGTGGGTATTTTACTGAGATTTCTGAGAGTAATGGGTTGACTTCTTCTGCAGCCATGTACCCATGTGGTTGGGAAAGACATAAAGATAATTGTGCTGGATCTGAGGTGATACGGATGAACCACATCAATGTTACTCTACAAAAGGCCAAAACAGAAAAATGGATTCCTGTTTTTTCCTACATTTTCAGAAATTACTTTTATATTTATACATTTTAGATTGAATGGTTTGATATTTATTGCTCTAGCCTGTTTTGGAGTTATTTTGTTGCTCTGTCAAGATGGAGTTCAGTGGCATTAACCCTGAATCTGTAAACAAATCTCACCCATAAAACACAACAATAAAATGAACTTCAAACTAGAGTAACTGTGTTGAAAAAAGTAATGTTTCATTTGTCACCTGTTTGCATTAATTGCCTTCTGAGAATTAGATGTTTTTTAACAGTGGTTGGCTTTTTGTGACTTCCAGCTATGCAGATCCCTTACAGCTTCAGTAAATTTAAGTTATATGTAGCAGAGGAAAATCCATTGGTTGATGTGGAAGTTTTTTTTCACCCTTTTCTCCAGACCAACTTCCATAGCTCAAGTGTCAGCTATTAAGCAGAAAATACTTAGAAATACCCAAATCCTTTACCTGAGAGCTGATCCTCACCCTTTTGAGATAGCAGGGATGCATCAGAGTCCCTTGGAGAAATGTGTCTTCTTCAGCAACCTGCCAGTAGAGACTTTAAATTGAAAGATACTTCTTATCCTGAAAAGGATTCCCTGGATCTATCTAGTTAGATTAAATGATCTAGACAGAGTTAGAAGGAAGAACCATACAAAGTTATTTGCTTTTACAAGAGTTTATTTAGTAACTGTTCCAAGAACCTTGATGACCTGTACTTTAAATAATAAGGTTAGTACAAAGAGGTTTGCAACATGTGCTAACAGTCAGAAGCTGGACAAGATTTGGAACCCCGGGGTTATGAAGACATGGTAAATAACAAGTGCTGTTGCAAAGAGCTTACAGTTTGAAAGGTAACAAGTAACAGGCAAGTGAGGTAAACTATTGAGTTGTGAGAGGAAAATAGGTTAACGAAAATAATTAGCACTCTTTATCCTGAACTCTAATGAATACAGATTGCAGCAAATTTCTTAGAAGTGGCCTTTTCCAGGTCTGTCTCAGTGAATTCTTTATTCATATATATATACTTCTAAGACAGTATTACTGGCTTCAGCTTCTATGTATATACTTCTAGCTGATGTGTTTAAGATTATAAATGCAATCAGAAGAGTCACAGAAAAAGAAAACTGTCTAAATTATTTTAGCTGCTTTGAACACATTACTCCCCCTGTTAAAAAAAAAAAAAAAAAGTTCTGAAGAGAAAGTATATTAAGCCAGCTTAATTACCCTTTAGATCTTGCTAGAAATCACAAAATAAAAATAATAGGCTGCACTCATCCTGAGGGCATACAATAGGAAAGTCATATGTTTGACCTACTATTAGTGTTTCAATATGCTCCCAAAGGAACAGGTTTTATTTCTTTAAAGAAAACACAGAATTGTTGTGGTACACATCATACACCCCTGGGCCATGCACTGTAAGAAATTATCTTTTCCAGCATGACAGCTGTGAAGAAAGAAGTGATGTGGGTAGATAATATTTCTGGATAGGGCAGATGCAAAGCAACATGCCCATGCTCATCCTGATATTGAACAGAAGCCGTGCTCCTTTGGTACTGCCTAGAACTTTGTAAGAGCCATGACTGCTTCTGTCTGCAGATTGAAATGTTTTCTGAGGCTAAACTTTGAGAACATGCAGCCTGACAGATGAGCATCTTCTGGCATTGTATCATCGAGCTAAAGTACCACCATTTCTGTTAAGCCCAGTGCAGTGTAATAATAAATTCTTGTCACAAGATGGAGCTTCAAGCCAGCTGTAATGGCATCTCCACACACGCACGGCTTGGCTTTTGTTTTTGGTTTTGTTTTAAATAGGAGCAGCAATTTCATTGCATATTTAAAATTTATTTTAAGAAATACACAGTATCAAATTAATTAGATTAATTACGGTGAAGGATTTGTGGAATGAAATTATAAGAATGTATTTCCCTGAATACATTCACAGTAAGGAGACATATAAAGAAAAAGCAATTTAAAAGCATTTGCGGTGAACAATGGATGGGCCAGCTTCATCATATTCCTGTTTGCTGATCCACATCTGCTGGAAAGTAGAGAGGGAAGCAAGAATAGAACCTCCAATCCAGACCGAATACTTGCGTTCAGGAGGAGCAATGATCTGTTTATTAAGAAACAAAAGCATTAAGTATAACTGTCTATTTTGAAAAAAATATATTTTTATACAAAAATACTAAAGCAGTGACATGTGATAGTAACAAAAACACTGCATCTGTGTGCTAGTGCTATCCATTTCTGCAAGCAGGAAAGTTTAAAATTTGTTAAATAAATCTATACTCTCAAATTCTCTGCCTGACTCAGCCTTCTCCATGACCCCAATTCCTGGTGCATTCATGTACTTCTGGGCACATATGAGAAAAGGGGAGATAATTGCTCTGGAAACACATAAGAGTGGGCTTGAAAAAATCAATGACCTATGGAGCACTCCTTTTGGTATAGCTGATAAAATATTTGTAAAGCAAAGATTTGAAGCAGCAGAATGAAGATTAGTTTGTCAGGGTCTCTTTCTTTTTCAAACTTGTAAACCAAAGACAGAACCAGCATTTCCTCTCTCCCATGTCCATCAGACTAGAAGGGCTGAAGAAGCTCACATAGACCCTCAGAGAAAAATTTATGCTTCTGGGTTCATGCTGTTCTTGGGCTCCATTAGGACATTTGACAGAAATCAGCATGAACAAGGAAATGAGAGGAGGCTCTCTTCTTCCGGCAACAAAGTTACCAGTTGGTGATTATTTGCTAGATAATCCAGATGTGATTCAAAACATGTTAAAAGCACTTACTTTGTAAAGTGTTGCATGTTTCACTAGACCTCTGAGGATTTTGTAAATGCCAATTCATATGTTCTACAAATGATTGCACCATACATACCTTGATCTTCATGGTGCTAGGAGCCAGAGCAGTTATTTCCTTCTGCATCCTGTCTGCAATACCCGGGTACATTGTGGTGCCTCCAGACAGCACGTTGTTGGCATAAAGGTCCTTTCTGATGTCTATGTCACATTTCATGATGCTGTTGTAAGTGGTTTCATGAATGCCAGCAGACTCCATGCCTGGGGAAGGTGCAGAAGAACACTGAGGAAGACAATCTATACAGAGACTTAAAACTCTTAATGTGGAACTGACATGCTGTACAGTGACTCTTTGGAAGACATCAGTCTCTGAGCTTTGGAAATCTGAAAACTCATTCTGCAGTTGTCTAAATTATTTGCTTAAGAGTTCCTTGGTGTATAGCCCTCCTCTCCTCCTTACACAACTCCTCCTTAAAAAGACAGTTGGGGGTGTGGAATAGTAAAGTTTCCACTAGGATTTTGCAGGCAATCTCAATTGTCCTAAGAATTCCTTATATGGTCTTGGAATAATTTGTTTTCTTTTTTTCTTTTTTTCTTTTTTTTTTCTTTTCAACTTAAGTCAACTCAGAAACAGAACAGTCAAAATATGTCCTAATACCTCTAGGCATGCAACTACTTTATCTCTGAGTTGAAATTCTGCCTATTGGCAGAACTGACACAGGATTTCTGTGTGACCTAGTTGCAAATCTGCCTTCATGGATGTTGATTAGCATGGCATCATCTTGGCTTTGCTCCAAAAAGGCGATGAACCGTGGATTCAGGATTTGGAGCAGTCTTTTGGAAAAATAAAAGTAGGTCTTGCTGCCTGCCTGCCCCTCCAACCTCTTTCCACTCCTGGGAAGCACATTCAAACACACAAAATGGCACAGGCCCAATGCCAGAAGCCAGGAATAAACATTGTGGTTTATTTTGGGAAAGTATTTTGGCTAATTGTTTAACATGACGTTCTTCCCACCACATTAATAGTCCTGTTCTAAATGATTGTTTTATAATGGGTGCTATGACACACTTGTTTATAGGTCTGGGTGAGTTAGTAATGGAACACAAGCAAAAGGGAATAGGGGCTTGGTATTTCTGTGCAGTTTATCAAGGCAGAACAGTCACTGAACCTACCAATGAAAGATGGCTGGAAGAGGGTCTCTGGGCACCGAAAGCGTTCATTTCCAATGGTGATCACCTGACCATCAGGAAGCTCATAGCTTTTTTCCAGAGAGGAGGAAGATGCAGCAGTGGCCATCTCATTTTCAAAGTCCAGGGCCACGTAACAGAGCTTTTCCTTGATGTCACGGACAATTTCACGCTCCGCTGCAAAGAGGATTCAATCTTTAAAATGGCATTCAGGAAGGACCCAGACATGTTTACTGGCTGTTCCCTTTCCTCCTCCAACACCCTCCCCGTATTTTAAACAAATCCTCTGCTAGTCTTTCAAGGGACTTTCATGCTGAGACTTGCTCATGCCTATTCAGCTGCAGAACCACTGACAGTCTTTCTGAGGCCAGTAGAAACACTGCACATGAACAAGGCTCCTTCTCAGCCAGCAGGGTGTCCTTACCAGTGGTGACGAAGGAGTACCCACGCTCTGTCAGGATTTTCATGAGGTAGTCTGTCAGGTCCCTGCCAGCCAGGTCCAGACGCATGATGGCGTGTGGCAGGGCGTAGCCTTCGTAGATGGGCACGTTGTGGGTGACACCATCCCCAGAGTCAAGCACGATCCCTTTGAGAAGATAATACACGGTTCATTCCCATCATACCCACAGAACTGTTTCAAACATCTGTGCCATGTTCCCATCAGGCTTACCTGTGGTACGCCCAGATGCATAGAGGGACAGAACGGCTTGAATAGCTACATACATTGCTGGCACATTGAATGTCTCGAACATAATCTGAAATGCAGTAAAATAATTGTCTTAACATTAGGGGGTTTAGCTTAGTTGAAGCAATTTACTGAAAAAGAGGTATAATACAAGATTTTCATATTTCTCTATGGTTGGTAAAAACAAGAAAGGAAAATACAAAATCTAAGTCCAGAAATATTTATCCTGTGAGATATCTCCCTGTATTTGGCCTATATCTTTATCATATTAATAAAGCCACATGCACATATTAAAGATAATTTTGTAATAGGCCTGGGCATAAAAACAGAGTCAGTTGACATGAAGTTTGGACAGACTGGAGTGCTCATTCAAAGCACATACAATGATTTTCTAAACTATATGTAATAATATGTAAATATGACAGGTGGTCACTATGTACTTTCCATCCTCCATAACTGAGAGAGACAGACTGCTGGACAGCATGACTAACTGGAATGATGACATTCACATGCTGTTGAATGAAAAGGTTGGAATGTTCCACAGCTTTAGTGTGAGCCTACCTGTGTCATTTTCTCGCGGTTGGCTTTGGGGTTCAGTGGCGCCTCAGTCAGCAGAGTCGGGTGTTCTTCAGGTGCAACACGGAGCTCATTGTAGAAGGAATGATGCCAGATCTGAGGATAATGAGAGAAGCCAAGGGAAAGAAACACCATCAGTCAGCAGCTCAACATCACTTCCAGACAACTACTGAGCTCCAGCAATCTGCTTACAGCTCTAGATACAGGCTGGTGATGTTTCTCATGCAGCTGTTCTTACTGCCTCCATAGAGACTACCAGAATAACTGTAGAAAGAAAAGCACTATCCTCAGGCTTTACTACCAGTAATAAATACATTACTTACTTTAGGGACACATAAGCTAAGGAAAATGAATGTGGTACTCTTACAGTAGAAAAGACTAGACAGGACACACTTGGTTCCAGCAATGCTATTTCAATAATGACTGAAAGGGAAACAGCTCCAGAAAAACTAGAGAACATACACAGAGTTCAATAGCAAATGAGTCTCTTGACAGTTTCATCGTTTGGTTTGTACAGGGCAGCCCAAGAATTCATGAAAAGAAGTGAAGATAAGTGGTTTGTGAGGTTGAAAGTCAATTTCTGTTTATTACCTCCACACAACTTCCTACAAGTTGTAAAAATCTGAGGCCTAGTTGACTGCAGTGAGGAGGTTAATACACTGATAAGAAGTAAAACAATCAGAGATTTTAGTCTGAAGGCCAAGAAGATTTTGCTAAGCATGTTTTCAAGACGGTGGTGATTAGGGACTGGTTGATATGTTTGGCATCCAAAAGATTTTGCTTTTAAGCAAATTCTACAATACTGAAACTCATTAAGTGCTGTTGACTCCACACACTTTACAGTGTGTTGGGATGTCCAGACTGTTCCAAATAGCCCTGTTTTCACAGAACATTAAGTGGAGATACCATTTTAGAATCTTAGAGATTATATTATCTGTATAGACCATGACTATAAACATGGTTCTGGAAGCCTTTCAGTCAAATACTGGCTCTGAAGTGAATGCATTGCACTGCACTATTGCTAATTTTCCAAGCATTAAAAAGTATGTGTATAACCACTGCCCTTCACATCAGAATCACATACATGCTTTGCATTTTTGCAGAAACAAAAACCTTCTCATATTCTACCTTTTGCAAGCAAATTGATCTATTCCTTTTCTTTCTTTCTTTCTTCCCTTCTCTCTCCCCCTGCCCCCTTCTCAGTACCAAGCAAAGATCAGGCTGGAGCAAAAGAACTCCTAATTACAATTTTGATGTACTCCTACTGATACTCAAGCATTAGATGCACATTAACCTTGGCTGTTAACAAGCTTCTCCTTGAACCATACTGGATAGCGTGACACTTTCATCTAAAATTTAGTGGGTATTCTGTAAATATTTGGTTCAAGTAGTTCTGTTTACCAGCAGTACACATCAGCTTTTCAAAGCTGAAATACCTTCTCCATGTCGTCCCAGTTTGTAATGATGCCGTGCTCTATGGGGTATTTCAGGGTCAGGATTCCTCTCTTGCTTTGAGCCTCGTCACCCACATAGCTGTCTTTTTGACCCATACCAACCATCACACCCTATAAAATAATACAGATTGTGTTAGTGTCTCAGGGAAAACTGTCTTAAAGTAGACAGAACATTAGCTGTGAATTAAATCTAGTTGCCAGTTATACTAGTTACAACATAATTTACTAATACTAACAAATGGAGAATTATGTGTTGCTCTTAAATTGCCAATATCAAATCTTTGGTTATTAAATCTTTGGAGTTCTTATTTCTACTACAGTTAAGTAAACAGAACAAGTACAGTATTAAATGCATCAAGATAAAGTGGAAAAATTGAGTTGTTTTAATGTTTCTTATTATTTAGGGATGAACAGTCTGCTAAACAATGATAAAGTGGAGTAAAAGCAGAAAGTGATATTGTGCCACCTAAGGGTCAAGGTGGAGTGATACACACTTTATATTTCCCACAGCTTAAGTTTCAACATTTTTTAATCCTCTATTTGAATGCCATAATACTGTAATTAGGGATGGACAATTTATTTCTACTGTGTGGACTTTTTAAAAGATATTTTCATGAATCCTGTAGAAATTATTAAAGGACCAGAAGTTGGAAACTAGTCTGGATATACACTAGTCTCTAAGTTAAAGTCAGAAATAATGAAAAAAAAAATAGAATACAGTAGGATCCTTTAGTCCATAATACTCATATCAGAACTTAGTCATTACAGATTCCAAACACTGGCATTTCTAAATCTATGTCTTAGAAACAGACATCCCAGATTTACAATTTTTAATGGGATGATCCATCCTACATGATCAGGAAAGAGAGGCTCTAGAAATCTGTATTTTTTTCCACTGTAACTATATGGCTTGGTTTTGAGCAATTAATATCATTCACACTAGCTACAGATTTGAATACACTTTTTAAATTATGGTAGTTTCCAGAGCCCTCAATTAGCCCTCCAGTCCTAGTTTCTATACTGAAAGGTAGATATTTCTCCAGTCCAGTCCTGGAGAACTTAAAATGCATTTGCTGGACATATAAAGTGTTGCATCTTACAAAGAGCTTGCTTCTTTCCACGGGGGCTTGGGTGATAGAAGCAATTAGGTGGATCTGCTAATTAGTTTATTGTGATTAGTTTATTGTGACCTAGACAAACCTCTCTAATTCATGCTAATGGTGATCTGTCTCATAAACTCTCTATATGTAACAGCTCAGATAATAAATGTATTTTGCAAACTATTAAAATATAGTGGAATGCATCATGTACTCAAATGTAAACCTTGAAGCTAAAGAAACTCAACCCTAGACAGCAATTCCTGATACAGCTAAATGAATTAATGAATGAAGCCAAAAAAGTTAGGAGGAAGCTTATTGAAAACTTCTGCTTCCTCCTTTAGTCTTCCACATATTACCTATTACCAGATTTAAGGGCAGTCAGAATTTCCAGATGTCCCTGTGTTGGGCTTATTTGGATTTTGGGTTGGATTTCTTTAAACTAGGTTTGCTCACCAAGTTCTCTGGGTGATTCAAAATTAAGGGGCAGGGAAAAGATGGCATAGAAGGGAGTGAAAAAATTTAAAAGAATTCCTTTTGCAAGGCAAGAGACCTCCTTTGATTCAGGTGAGTGCTCTACTGGACTCATTTTGCCTGGAAATTCTGTTACACGGATCACCCTAGGCTGGGCTAGCCCCAGGCACAGATGGCCCTGGCTGAAGAGCTGGGGACAGGGCAGCAAAGTCTTCTAGAAGCCCAGTAAGGAACAACCAAAGTAGTTCATCACCTGGTGCCTGGGACGACCCACAATGGATGGGAAAACTGCTCTTGGAGCATCATCTCCAGCGAAGCCGGCTTTGCAGAGCCCCGACCCATTGTCACACACAAGGGCAGTGCTGTCCTCCTCCTCACACATCTTCTACAGCAGCTGGCCTTCCAGACAGAAAACAGCCCTATGAAAACAGCAGGGAAGAAATAAATCAAAACCAAAAATCACACTCAGGTGGCAGAGCCACCCTGTCTCTATGAAGGCCATGAGAACCCATAAGGAGGGTATGGCCCCGGTCTGGGAGCCACCAGGACTGTGGGGCTGTGGGAGGGAACAGGCTTCCTTCTCAAAACGTGAGAGGCTTCAACCATGTCTGCCAAAGGGCTGTGTGCACTAGAGATTATCCAGGGAATTCCAGAGGAGACTTCCAGCCCTGCGGCACGGGCAGAGAGATCAGGGAGCAGCAAATGTTTATCTAAATTTGGTCACAGAAGTCCATGTCTGGGGGAGGGAGACAAAAGAGAACAGTGGACTGACAGCTGCAAAAACAAAGATTCATTTACATTGTACTCAGCACAACTTCTCCTGCTTTTCTATCACCCTGACAAAATCCTGCCACATGCAGATAGCTGTTAAAGGTAAGAGCACTTCAACTTCCTCTTCTAGTCCTGGGCTTCCCAAAACCTAAATACATTAAATGCTATGCATGCACCAGGGGTGTTGTCCTGATGCAGATATTAATCCACTGGTGAAGATGGCCAATTAAGTTTACATTTAACCTTTTAAAAAGGTAGAAATTTTTCAAATAAATAAAATAAAATAAAATAAAATAAAATAAAATAAAATAAAATAGATAATAAGAAAGGTCTTTTCCAGTTCTCCCCTAATCACTGAGAAAAATAAACCCACCTTTAAAATTAAGCCAGAGACAGTATGTGTTTTAAAAACCAGCCATAACGCCTGCTCTATCATCATTTCAAAGTAGCTAATAAACTACATTTGTAGAGTGACAGAACAATTTATGTCGGTTCCTTGGCTTAGTAAAACAAAACTGTTTTCTTCCTCTGGCAACAGGAAGATAATATGGGTAATAAAAATGCTTTGAAGGCTTTGTATTAAAGTCAATTACAGAAATAAGCACTGAATACCAGGACTCAAGAAGAACTATTTGCTCACAATTTATAGTGTGGTAGAGAATCTCTTGGCCCACTCCAAGCCTGGGCTTCCACACAGAGTTCAACAAATTGCAATGTGTTAACAGCTAAGGGAGACAGCTGTCATCCACGAACCAGCTGGCTCCACACGCAGTCTCCAAACCTTTCTGCTGCAGGAATACTGGAAGTGCAGGCAGAAATGAGAATGGGGTCAGCAAGAGCCATGGCCAATGGGCAAGGGAGGCCACAATCTGTTTATCCTCTACAATGGATGGAACAAGCACAGACAGTTCTCCCAAATGCTTCATTTGAGATCCTCTGTCTCTCCCCAGCCAGGCAGCCACGAGACATGGCTGCAGCCCTGCTCCTGCAGGCTGCATGGGCATAGCTCCCAGGAGAAGGCAAGGATAGGGAAATCCTAACTTTGTATTCCAGATATTTTATCATTATAACTGTGGAAGGAAAGTAAGTTACAATTTTTTCATTTATTAAACTCCTGGGGAAACAGGCTCTTTATATTAAAATATTTATTGAATGGAGTACAACTGTTATCTAACATGAATGAGCAGGCTGGTTTGGACAAACCATTTCCTAATTAGGAAATATGCTTTTCAGCCGCCTGTTTTTGGAACAGCGTTTGAGGTCAGGGGGGTTGCTCAAACCAATGCAGCTAATGCAATGCCAAAAATCACTTGGGGGAGGGGAAGAAGGGGGCAGGAAAGGCTACATTTCTGAGCTTAGTGGACTGTAAATGAAAACCATATTTAGTAATAAAGCACAAAAAGTTGAAAAATCAGACAGAGGGCTCTGCTACCAACCAATGAGTTACAGCTCAGGACTGCCATGGCAGGCAGTAGCAAGATCTTAGAACAGCAAATGTCACTGAGTACTGTGGAAGAAAGGAAATTTTTTTTCCCAAGTAAACGGCACAGTCTTTAGCCTCTTTCTTCTCCCTGTTTTACATGCAAATATAATCAATCAGCTCACCAATCTCCACAATAAATTATAGAGAGCTCCAGCTCCACAAGTGCTGCATGTAGCCTGTTTGTTAATGAATGTTTGGCATTTTACAGAACAGTAGTTTCATATACATAGAAACAAGGATGAATACACATGCATCCTCATTTTAGTCTATTAGACACTGCTGATTTGCATACTTCCAGCTCTTCTTGCAGTCACATTCCATGAAACACTCTTTCACCTCACACTCGATTGAAAGCACTGTAGCAAATCTGCTAAGGAACACTACTACATACCCCATCAGGAACTCTGTCCCAAACTAACACCCCAATGTCCCACGAGTTCATTTAAGCCAGAGTATATCTGCAATCCTTGTGGTGGATTGCAAATCATTTCTTTATACAGTTGCTGAAGTGATGGTAGAATCAGCAAAATTATTAGGGTAGAATTTATCTTTCCCTTTCAGAACATAAAATAAAGACAACTCAGTATAGATACTACAAGCATTTTATCAATTCAATTCTAATAAGTCTCTTAAGCAAATTACAGCACAGCAGTACATCCTCCTGAATAGCTTCCACTTGACATTATTTAATTGAAATCCTCCAGCAACCTGTAAATCATTCCGTTGGTTCCGAGCCACTTACCCTGACAGCGCTTGGCTGGGGATGGCTGCTCTAGGGTGGTACTCTCTGTATCTGAAACCTCAGAGGTTATATAGCCCCTTCAGCTCTTCTCCTCCCCCTAGCCTCCCAAACAAGGAGCAGAGACAGACAGAGACAGAGCTGAAGTCTCTAACAAAACCATATAGGGACCTTAATACAAAAAACTCTAATCTGGGTGGCCACAGGCCCTGGGTCTCTTCCACTGCATTCCAGTGCAGAGCTCATGAAACAGGAGGAGACTTTCAGCTGTGTAAGATAAACACTTTAAAAACTTCAGGAGAGTTGCTAAAACACAGAGAGAGTGTGCCCACAATAGACATCCTCTGGCAGGAGAATCATGTGTTCAAACAAGAGAGGTCCAGGACTTCACAGTAACATCCAAGAAGCAGAATGAGAAACTGGAAGAGCAGTCATTTAAAACAGGGAAGGTCTTTTTAAACAAACACCTTGCTGTAATTAAAGATTTTGATAAAAAGCAATGAATAAAAATTTTTGGCCAGCTAAACAGCTGCTCAATTTTTCTACAGTGTCTCTTTAAAAGCTTAGCATTTTGCTTGTATAATAAATATTGCCCACAGGCTTAAGGGTAGTAAAAAAAGTACCAGCTGTTGTACAAGATTCACAGAGAAGTCTTTGAAGGTTGTGAAAATGTTCAATTAAAAGATTGTTATGATCCCCTCTGGTCTGTGATGGGTTAGAATCTATTCTGTTTCTCTGAAAGCTTATTTTCCGACTCTAGGACCTGTGAGCCAAATTTGCCCTAGAGCTGCTCCCCTGATGGCCACAAGTCTGGACTGTCCTAAACTCACATCCCAAATTGTTCATAATAAAGTTGTTGAATTCTATAACTCCAGGTATCTTTTTCACTGAACACTTTTTTAGCAAATAAAGGAACAGTTCTTACTGTACAAGTTATTTTCAGCACAGGCCTGGATTTCTACAGCTGTAGCCAACTGTTCTCTGCACATATTAATTCTAGTGAAGCAGCCCTTTCACAGCCACCAATGTGTTGTCATCAAGTTTGTACAACAGATGAGAAACGGCATCTCTTAACTCCAATACTAAACCTTACAAATTCAAAAGTTCTCCAAGCACACAAGCCAAGAGAGCTGTGGTAATCCAAGTGCGATCCTTGGTTTGCAAGCCTTGTTACAACAGGGAGGGGCACTGTGCATTTGTTTGTGGAGTGCTTGCTGCCTAATGGAGTAGCTTTCATGCAAGAAAACCTCCCAGAAATCCACAGTGAAAGTTTTTCTGATGTGAAAATTTAAGGAATATGCTACTAGTAGAGATAGCACACAGGCAGAATTATGGACTGAACACCAAAAGGAATTTAACTTTTAAGGAAAGGAACTTTTAAGGAATGTAACTGCCTTGGAGAGTCAGAAACAGAAGCTAACAAGTGTTGGAACGTGAGCCATGCAAAAGCTATTTGTTATTTCACTTCCATCATCAGGGCAGAAGACAGAAAAAGAAAGAAAAAAAAAAAGCAAAAAGGAAAAGGAAAAGGAGAAAGAAAATATCCACCAAGGTAAGCAACCCAAAACTGAGGATCTAAACAGGCATTTTTTTTGCATACCTCCAACTGACATTCAAAGGACAGCCAAAACAAAACTCTTTGTTTTCAAACAACACGCATCAACATAGCTGAGAAAACTTGCATACCTCATATAGAACATATGGTATTAGATCAGGGAACCTTGGTCAAGGAGAAGGGGAATTTCAACAGCAGAACCTTTCAATGCAGGATCATGTTTGATTTCAATACAAGCATCAATTACCTTCTAGATCAGAAGAAACACACTCCAAGGTTTTTAGAAACATCATCCTTGAAATACCTTGAAAATACCTAGATTGGGACAAAGATTCAAAAGAATCCAAATTTTCTGCCTTACTGAGCAGAAGTTCACACTCCCAAAATAACTTAGTGTGATTGCTCAATGGTGGACACAGCACATGTGAGATTGCAGAGCCAAGTTAACCCTTCAGCAGAGCTGGTACATCATGCACACTGCTCCTTGGCATAGCTAAAAATATAGGCAACAGTTTTCTACAAGATGCCTTTGTGAACATAAAGGAGACAGTGGCCATGCAGATACCAGAGACTGGAGCTCTGCTAAGCTTCATCATGATTTCTGTAACCTTGCCTGGTACAATTACTGCTGGTGGCAATGATGGCAGCAGCAGCCCCTTGGCTGCTTTGAGGAATGGTTATTTGGGTGGGGATCACACATCACCTTCCCTGTCATGGGCACCAAAGATTTCAGGGTACTCATGAAAAAGATACAGCTGATACAGAGTCTCACCCAGAGCAGGGAGTTGATGGTATGGTGATACAGAGTAAACACCAGTTCTTCAGAAGGAGCTGCCAAATGAAGGATATTTGTTAGAGAGAGGCACAGGCAGAGCAGAAGTAAGCCCAGAGGCTGAATGAGCAGTAGGGAAAGGAATGGTTACACAGTAGGGAATGGTTTCACAGCAGCAGCACAGGGAAAAGGCAGAAGTTCTGCCCAACCACAGCTCCAGAGCACAGTGAAGAGCAGTGCTCAGCAGGCAGCTCGTCTCTGCAGTGGGACATTATGGAAAATGCCAGGGCAGGAAGGAAGGAAGGCAAACAGGTGAACCATACAAGGAAATTAGGTCAGTCCAGCTCCAGGGACATTATAGAATAAAAGAATTTCTTTTCTTTTTAGTGACTGCATGCTGAAGTTATGATCACACAAATATTTCTATACATAAAAGCTCATGTGAAAAAAAATACATTAGTAGCTCACACCTTTCTTCTCAGTAACTTAGGTCACTGCCAGAGGGACAGGGGGAGAGGGAAGAATGAACTCAGCATGAGACATGAATAAGAACCTAAAGAGAACTGCATAGAAAAAGTCTGAGAATCAAGCCTAAGTGCTGGGGATCAAACCTCTGAACCCTTCTCTGCAGCTATGGACAAATAAGAGCTCGTCTGAAAAAATATATATATATAATAATTATATATATATATATATATATATGGTGTGGGGCTTTGAGTTTTTTGTTTGGTTTTGGTTTTTTGTTTTTCAAGGAAAAAGAAAAAAAACAAACCATCATTCCTGAAAGTAGTTTAGCTTTCCCTCTGGAGGCCACTTCCAACACCAGCTCCTGCTGCCTGTCTTTCAGTCCTTATCCCACTTATTTGTAGAGAAATTACACAGCACAATTTGCCTGGTGTGTCTATACCCCAAGGTTCTTTATTTCCATAGACAAAACCTATGGTTTTTATTTAACTCCTCCTGAGAACATCTTCAGTCTTCCATGCTAAACCCTTTTGCAGTTTCCATCACATGAGTATGTCTGGAGTACAAACACAGAAAGAAAAAGAAGAGGAAAAACTAATTTTTCCTCTCTCTTCAGTATCTTTTCCCCTGATTTCTTAATAGAGATATCAGCAAAGCTCCAATGCACTCTCCTATTGACTTCAAGCATCTTTCAATATATCAGTGGAAATTTAGCTACACCTTCCTTAAGTTCTTTCTTTTCAGTAACTTGTGTGGATTGCCATATGGACACAAGTGTGCCTGGGACTCCACAGCAGCAGGGGCTGTACAGCCACCCATGCCTAGGAAATGGGCTCCAGCTGGCCTGAAGAATGCCAGCTCAGAGGCACAGCACCAGTGGGTAGATGCCATACTTTTTTGGTAAAGGAGGACAGAAGCTGCAGGCTTATCCCTCTCTATAGAAGACTGTGAATAAAGTAATCCCTTTGCTTTACTTTATAAGGGAAAACAACTTCTGAGATGTGCATGGAGACCTTCCTGCCTCCATCCAATTGGCTGTTTAGAAATGAGGCTCTGCTAAATATGTCTCTGGCTCCTTTTTATTTGGGGATTCCTTTCATCTTCGTAACATTAGCAGAATCTCTAAATGTTTCGGTTTGTCTGGCTTCAGGCCCTCTCCTCTATCTCATTGATAGGCTTTACACATCCCCACACCCTATTTGGAGAAAGACAGGAAAAATAAGCTTTAGGGAGCAGAAAGTCGCTCTAATAACCTGATTCATTGCAGCTGTCACACAGTAAGCATCTGTAAAGTGTCAGATTAACCATAAACTGTCAGAGCCATAGATTAGTTTTCTTTGTGATTGTCAGGGTCCTGCACTGGTCTCTCTCTAACAACTAAGACAAAATTGCTCTAATTATTTTCAAATACAGCAGTTTTCAACATACAAAGTTTGGAAAATATTTTTGCCCTATTAGTTTTGCTGTCTTCAAGAGCTGGAGGAGACAGTGTTTGCCATCTGGGCCTCTTAACTAGGCTGATGAAGAATATTAATTCACAACCTTCCTTCATCTTCTTAACAAGGTATCTTCCTCTATGGTAATGTGGTAAAATTATCCTTCATTCCAAATCAAAGGAACATTTTCAAAGTAAAAATGAGATAATGTCTCTTCCATCATCTTTCTTGGATAAATAAACAGCACATAAGCACAAGTCCTGCTGGGTCAGACTGATATCCATATAGTTCAGTATCCTGTGTCTGAGATTTCCTGATAGCAGATGCTTGGAAAGAAAAGGGATGCCTACAGTGGTAATTTTCTTCCTATATCCTTTCTCCTTCCTTATGTACAGCAGAAGGATTTCTTGAGACAGGAGTATGTACCCATATCCTCATGCATAATAGATGTAGATATATTTCATATTTTTTCTCCATAAATTTGCCTAGTTTAAATATGTAGTTTTGAATGCCCTTCATGATCTCTTTTTTTTTCCTTTTTTTCTCTTTCTTTTTTTTTTTTTTTTTTTTTGGTGAAATAAGGTCTACATTTTGTCTGCAAGGCATCTATCTCCCATAGCTCACACTCCAACTGGTGTAGACATGTTACAAGGAAAACAACAAATAATTCAGAAAGATAGTCAAAGCAACATTGTCTATACCCAAGGGCTGCAAATCCAGCAGAGATCCTGGATGAGCCCTCAGGCCACTGGCCAGGGCAGGGCTCTGACCCACTCTGTGCAAACTATCAGCAGTACCTCAGTAGCTTAGTCACAGTTCATACTGACATATCTGTCCAAAATTACACTGTAGATAAGGCCTCACAATAATGTTACATTGGAAGGTCTTTCAGGAGCCAGATTGCCATGACAATTAGAACCTCTGCAGCAACAAGCTTTCCAAACTTGTCAAAATGTAAATGACATCCTCCCACCACATCATTGTGGAAAACAAGTGTTGTACCTCTAGGGAAGTCAGACCTACACAGCCTGTGTGTGGGACAGAGAGAGCACAGGGGTCCTTCCTCCACAAAACTTCCCAGCTCCACAACCAACACATTCCCAGACTGACAGCAACAAGGACACCAGCTCCTCCCACATTTTTGCAAGTGGTTGTCGTGTTATTATCTCACCAGGAGCAAGATTTCAAGGGGAGCTTGCACATTTTAAGAAATCAGACAGTTCCCATGAGAGAAACCTGCTGGAAGTGAGTTCCATGGAACTATTACAGAATAAACCTGTGGGCTCTGAATGCTTGGTTATATCACAGCTCAGCTCCTCCAATAAGGCTGGCTCTCCAGCAAACCATGAGGAAAAGGACCTCTACAAGGCAATTTCTTTCACCAGCAAATTTAATAAATTGCTGTAGTGCCAGTTTCACTTTTTGGCTCTAGATGATGGCAAACTGCAGAGTCACTCTTACCACAAATGTAACCAGGCCAGTACTCGCCTCTCCCACAGGCCCAGCCCTGGTCTCAATTCCTTGCTCCTGGCACTGGGTTTAGAGCACTCAAAGGTTAAATGTCACTGCTGGGCAGGACAAGGAGATGTGGCCACACTGCAACTTCCTTGTCCTCTGTATGAGTCACTCAGCACAACCTACAGACAGCTGAGAGCACAGCTAAACTTTTTTTTTTTTAAACCTACCCAAGAACCATTAAACAACAGTGAAGGAATGAGCTTTATGTGGCAACAAAGCAAAGAATGTACAAAATATAGGAGGGGAAATCTGCTACCTTTGTGACTAAAGCAAGCACATACTTTTAGAAATACCTTTGGATAAAAAGGAAACCTGCTTTTGGAACTGGCATGCCATTATATGAAAGTGTATTGGTGTTATATGCAAAAGTAAAAAAATAATGAGGCAAATGCAAACATATTTAATACACATGCATTTTCTGTACCAGAAAAAAGAAGTCAGAAGTCAATTCGAAAGTTTGCAAAACTCTTTGGGGCTTTTTTGATTTCAACTCCCGTGCAAGAGGATGTTAAAAGAGCCATCAATAAAGTTGGGCAGGGACACTGCAGCAGGCATGAATAGCCTGCAACCATACAGGTGTTACTAATAGGCCAAAGTGCCTCCAGAAAAATCAACACTCACTTTCATTAACCCTTAAAAATGTTTGAGGGGTTTTCCCCAGGAAGAAAGGCAGTTTAACAAAAATTTCAAGCATGTAATGACAAGAAGTGGCTAATTACAAACATACCAGATGAACACACCACTCTAAGTCAACCTATCACAGCTGCCAATACAGAATTCAGGTAATTAAAAAATAAAAGGAAACAATATATTAAACATTGAGAATAAGGCTGTATAAAAATTACTTCTTGTAAATTTTTTGAGGAATGTTATAAACATAGTTGTAAAAGCCCTCAAAAGTCCTTTACATTCTAAAAATTTTTAAAAACCCAACTCAAGATCCAGCATATGCAGAGCACATGAGAACTGCCTCTGAAGCTGAAGGCTTACAGCACTACAGTGCAGGGAAATCACTGCTGAGTGGAGTTCTGTGGGATCCACCACTGGCTATACACCTTAATGCCTTTATTAGTGATCTGAATGATAATGTCAGTTACAGAAAAATGTCACAGATAAAATGTGTGTGAGCATGTATGTATTTTTATAACTTGCTACAACCTACATTACAGATCTAAGATAAAACAGAGTCCCCTCCAACAGAATCCTGTTTATAATAGGAAGCCTTGAGAAGGCTCTTTGCATGTGTGACCTGTGCAGAAGGATTCCTACCCCATTCCCCCAAGGCACTTTTGCTGAATATCATTTTGGTTGATGAAAACACACCCAGGAACCTGGTGCCTAACTCACTGCAACTTGCAGGACGGACAGGACTTCACTGGTACTCTCCTGTCCCCATGTGCAGCACCAACCTGCTCTGTCACACCTCCCTGCACTCATCCTGGCTGCTGCTTGGCCCTGGAAGATCCTTCTGCCACAAAGTGTGGTGCCCCAGGAGACAGACAGCTGATGATGGTTGGTCATTGAGCACACAGCTGTGTCTCGTGCTCTAGCATATTCAGTTTATAAACTGCTCCCCAAACAATGCTAAAGCCTCACAAGAAAACTGAAGTAGGCAGGCTTTTGGTCCTTGCTTTGCAGATGCATCTTAGTTACATAAGGTTGCTTCTTCTTCCTCTTTCTTACAGGCAGCCACAAGAACTATGAAAAAGTACAGATAACACGATATTTTTGTTCAATAATTTGGTTGGTTTTCTGAAAGTGTAAAAACATTTTCCAATCAAACCCAGGGTTTTCTTTTCCTCTTCCACTAAATGTGTTTTACGTGCCTAGTTTCAACTGCTTGTTCTTTCAGGCCAAAGAACAAAATTTTGTTCCATTCCTTTTATGACTGTAAGGAAGACTTAGATACATAATTCTGAAACAAACATAACTATCCTCCTGAAACATGGAAAAAGTCAGAACTCTCTAAAGATTTTCCTTGTTCCAACCCATTTCAGGACAATCATTGTACCACTGGTCTCAAGAGGGATGAAAACTCTCAGGACTCAGGTCTAACCTGCCAGTGGGAGATTTCTGCAAACTCAACTGCTTTTTGATCCATTTCTGTTTTTCTTGCAAGCCAATAACATCACTAAAAAAAAAGGTCTCAGAATTATAGTTTCTACTCTGTTGTCAGTCCTGCAAGTACTTTCTGAGTTTCCCTTTCTTTCAGTTCCTTGCTAGCAACTTGTTGAAAGCATAGTAACTCCTTTAACTGCAGCAAAATACTGCTGTACAAGGATCCTGAAAAATGCTTGGATAGTTTCCACATCAGGATACCAGAACTATGTACAATTCTTCCTGCTTCCTAATTAGAGCCTGTTACTTACTGCATTGTATTTAGCTGTCTCTGGGAATTCCTTTACAACCTCAAATGCTCAGACCTCTTCAATATGATATAAATCATTTTCCTGCACGTTGATTACTCTGCAGTACACAGCATGTACCCATTGTTTAATACGAGGAGAAAATGATGCAATTAGCAGATCTTCAGCACAAACATGTCTCCCTTTCTGAAGTGCATTTAAATAAAACAGTGTTGTTATAGCATTTCATTGTTATAGCATTTCATTGCAACTGAACACCACTCACACTGCAAATGGCCAGGCCTTCTCAGGAAAATGGGCTGGAAGGAGCAAGGGACAACCACACTTGGGAAAAAGGGCTAACATCTGTATTCTCTTACTCTGCACACAATACTACTATAAACATACAAAACAAGCTACTGTTTTCATGAGGGCTAAACCTTCCCTATCACCTTGCTTTTAATAACTTAAAGTTATTCTTTTGCAACTTTTTTTTGTCAGATCCTGTTTTTCAGGTGGGTGCCCTGAAAAGAAAATGTGGGGATTGTACCAGGTCACTCAGGAATTGTGGGGCAGGAGCTGTGAGAGCAAGGAATAAGCTCCATGTACCACCAGCCTTTCACTGCACCAGGCTGTGACACTCCAGGCTCTGCCATGCCCCCACTGCAGGGCAGACCATGCTGCTCCCCCAGAGAGCTGATGGAGAAAGGTTTGGTGGCCAGCCCTGCCTCCCAGAGAGAGGGAAATCCCCAGATATTGACATAGCATATCTTTACATATGCTTTATGCATAGGTAGTGAAATCTTAGCTTCAATCAAGGCAATATCAAAATTACCACTGATCTCAAAAAAACCAAAAAACAAACAAGAAACCAAACCAAACCAAAACAAAACAAAACAAAAAAACATGGCTCTCTGAAATGAACAAATGAAAGAGAGAATTCAGTCCAAAACCTCTATTTCCAGAAGGTAAGACCATTTCCCAACACTGAAGGTAAGACCATTTCCCTACACTTACAGCAAAGACATGTGAGTTCCTCTTCATTTCTCACATGAAACTGAGGAACTGCACTCCTCTCAGCTGGCTACCTTCAGGCAGGAAGGTTTCTGAGCATCCCCAAGCTGGGAGAAATGTAGGGGAAACCCGTGGCTTTAAGAGCCATGGCCTGCACTACCACTAGACTCTGCTGCCCAGCCCAGGGAGCCAGAAATGCATGTTCTGCTGTCCGTCCCTCTGCAGACCCTCATCCAGTCTCCCATTCCTGCATCTGAGCTGGCTGACAGCAGCAGAGGCAGCTACTGTGCAGTGTAGGAAGGATGCCTCTTTTAAAATACCGGCTTCCAAGAAGTATTGGAGAAATTATTCAGTTGAAAAATAACAGTGATGTCTTATCTGGGAATTTAACAGGCTGCTTCAGACAGCTAACATCACTGCATTCCTTCTTGTTATGACCACCCTTGGACATGCACAGCTATCTGAGCACACCATTTAATTGCTGATGAGAACCACCGATAGAAAACAATCCACTGCATTTTGACAGAAATATAAATCAGTCTGTACTACATACTCAATTCATTTGCTGCAGCTCATAAAACCTTACTATACAGTGTGCTGTGCAGCTGAACAGAGAAGATATGACTCACTCCTGTAGCTTCAGCAGCTACCCAGGCCTCTCTTCTGTTTGTGCAAATGCATGGTAAAAGTGGGGGAGTAGGTGAAGGTAGGGAACAGTGATAACTCCCTGACCTCCAAACCTTGTTCCTACCATAACAGCCCCTCTCTACCAGGGTTTAGCTGTTGACCATCTACCTGAAGCACAAGTCCTTCTCACAAGCACACAGCCGTGCCCAGGACACAGATGTTCAGAGTAAGATCACTGCATCCTGTCTGCCTCTGAAGAACGTTTGATGTTAAACTGCATCTGAGATGTTAGTGGGAGGGATAAGGCTTTTCACATCACTGCTGTGTCTTCCCCACCCCCAAAGGATTTCAAAGGTTAAGTGATATCAAAAGAAACCAAAACAAGAGCGTTTGCAGTCTCAGCCACAAGGCACTGCTTTTATCTAAGCCTGCTAGTCTCACTTGTAAGGCGATACCCCAGAAAGAGAAGCATGACAGAGCAAAGCAAAACAGTGGAACTGAATTCTGAAGACGTAGTGTGTCTTACAATATTGGAAACTGCAGCATGCTAAGACCCTTTAAAATGTTTCCTTTAGCTTCTGCTCCTCATTATCACATTTGATAAAATGTGTCTTCTTTAAAATTATAATGAAAACTTCCTTGAAGGGTGGCTCTTTGAGCATCACTTATTCAACATGGGAAATGAGGCCATCTGGTGCACCTGTTAAGGTCATCTTCAGATTAAAGGTCAAAAGCAGAACTAAAGATCTCCTTTTGTTCACATTTACCTTTTAACTCCAGATATTTCCCTATAGATCTTTCCTTTTTCATCCTTAGCACAAGGATTCAGCCTTGGATTATCTCACAAATGCAAGAAATCCCCAAATTAAACCAGCAGTGCTTTGTCCAGGAAGTACCTGAAGGGAAAAGGTTTGAACACTTTCTCACTCACCTCTGAAGAACAGGTAGCATCCCTAGCACATTATCTCAAAAGCTTTTACAGCCAATCTGTTACACATTTGACAGTTAACATTTGCTGTGCACCAAGCTTTGAAAATATGAAGCATAATCTTAGTAATAGCATTTTCAAAAAACAACTAAGACCAATTTGCTTGAAAAAAGAGAAAATACCACCAGCCAGCCTCTAAAGCAAAGCTGCCTGCTGCAAGATCTGGATGGATACATAGCTCTGCAAAACAATTAAAACAGATGCATTTACAATCTATGAAGTCACAAAGTCAAGTTTTATGTCAGCCCATGTAATGTGCAAAATATTTGGAAAATAATGCAGCATTTAGAATCTCAGCACTCCCTTGTACAGTGCACACACAGAGGACTGGGACAGGATGGTCCCATGTCTAAAACAAAGTCAATAATCCACCCTAAGACAGAAACACATCTACATTTATGGTAAGGTTATAGTGATTGGCTGTAGGAGCCACCAGGCATCCAGCCAATTTGCTTTTCCAGTCTGAGGAAATGCTCAGTTTGTTTGAAAAATGGCTTGGGTTTTTTGTTGGTTTTTTTTTCTCCTGCTGTGAAGAATGCATTAACGTCATCAAACTGGGTCTGTTGAACAAAAGCATGGATCCAGAGCTGTGTCAGGAAGTTGAATTATGAGAAAAAGGACACATGTCTGTTTCAATTTTCTTTTAGAATCACAGGGTCTATGCCCAGTTCTCCCTTATCACCTTCTCCAGAGGAGAACTGCTAGAGGAGACTAGTGACTTGTTACAAGTTTCAGTTTCCACTGTTTTGTTCTAAGCTGTTTTTTTGTTTCCATTCTGTTTTCTTGCTACTGTGGGGGGTTTTCAGATAAACAGCAGCATCTATGGCTCCACAGGCAGGTCAGATCACTGATACTTCTAAAAGAAATACACTGCATGCCAGAACACCCTGATCTGTGATTTGATGCAATACCAGGCAGCACCCTTATGAAAAAACCCTACGAGGTCTTCATAGACGTCTCTGGTCACACCCTACTTTCCCTCTCCTGTGCTGTCATATCAGCTTCTCCACACACAGGACAGGGTGTTAGGGCCAACAAAGCACTTCGCTACCACATCATCTGACAAAGAATCTTTCACTACACCACAAACCCAGGTGACTGTGAGTAGTACATAGTGGTTTATGAAAAAAGGGAGAAGGGCAACCTTCAGTTGTCAGAATCTGGCCATACCACACTGCAACAGCCAATAGTTACAGTGGTTACAGATCTTCTCTGGTCTACCAGACCATAATGCAAAGGGTGGAGCAAGGCCACTGTTCTAATGTTTCTCAGGAAATCTGGAAAACAATACAACCATTATAAAACTGTACTGAGTAAGAGCTGATTATTTAAAGACTGAAGCCACTCTGATCATTTCCCAATAGTGCTGGCTGATGCTTGTGACATGAGTCACATCACTGAAGAGGTTTGAATCAAAGATGAAAGAGATACAATCGAACTGCATGAGTAATGGATCACTCCCTCTAGTACTTGAACAAAAAAGTCAAAAGTAGGCTGGTTGTTATTGAACATACATGAGGGAGGAGAGAGGCAAAACAGGAAAGCAAAAGAAAACAAAAGACAGAAACTGAAACAAACAAACCAAAAAACAAACCAACGACGGTCTTCTAATGTGTATTTTAGGTCAAAGGAGAATTTAAGTTTGATGGAACTACTTTGGTTAAGTTATACTACACGATTAATCTAATTGCCCAATCTTAGTACAAAAGAACTGCTAAAGATTACCAATATGCCAAAACAAATCTAAAACAAGTATTTTAAAAATTTTAAAATATCTAATAATTTAACAGAAAAAAGTGTAGTAGAAAGCAAGTCAGATCCTATGCTTCCTCCCCCATTATTTTCCTTCTGGAATACAAATGTGCATTCAATATTCTGAGGTGAGACCAATCCAGTGCACAGTGCTCTGGGCCCTCAATTATGTTTTTTTGCACCCTGACAAATTTTTCTTCACCTGGAGAGACTAGCTAAGTTAACCTTCATTAGCAATCCATAATGTCATAATACACCAACAGAATCAGCTTCTAGGTGCAAGCAGCTTTCTGGAGAGAGAAGAAAACGTTTGATGCCAGTTAAGGTGTGAATAATGAATCCAACTCAGAAACACTAAATGCAAGAATACTGTGACCCTGTGTGTCCAAAATTATTCCTTGGGTGGTTTGCACAGAACAGAACTTCCTATGACAAGTATACATGTGTAGATATAGGACAACAATTTCAAGGGGAAAAAAGAAACTAAACACACACAAATCAAATCATCACAGTAAAAGAAAGAAATCCAAAATTTTCACTTTAATTCCAGAACCTTACATTTTTAAAGGTGGAATTG
Source organism: Argya squamiceps (assembly GCA_037834095.1). Taxonomy (NCBI): domain Eukaryota; kingdom Metazoa; phylum Chordata; class Aves; order Passeriformes; family Leiothrichidae; genus Argya; species Argya squamiceps. Next base: position 18,643,278 of record JBBMKD010000217.1, read on the forward strand.
CAAAGGAGCTGAAAAGTGTATGTTAACAGTTCGAGTTGCATCCTGTCCCAGTCTGATCCCTGTTCCCACACTAGGCGCGGCACAAGGCCATCTGCTGGCAGAGACATACTGCAGAGCCTGTACTGCTCAGCAGGCGGCTGCTGACACCTGAATTAAGCTCTAAATGAAGGGTGAGTAAAGAAAAGGGTCAACACTGCCCTTTTTACCAGCCAAAAAGAAGCTGCTGCAACACAAGGTACAGAGCAAAGATGAAAACATTGGCCTTATAGTCCTCACTGATACCAACTCAGAATAGTCAAACAACAAAAAGTCCTCCAAACACATTTCTCTTTCTTCATGATATATATAAAAAACCACACACAACTACAGTTATTAACTACTGACTTCAAGTATGACTTCAAGTCATGTGCAGACACTGTTGTTTTGACATGAATCTAGTGGCTTCTCAAACATCTCTCAAAGCTAAGACAAAAACACGCCACCGCAAAGCAGCTACATGCACACAGTCATCACACCCGGGGGGGCAGGGAGCAGTGCAAACCACATGCACCTAATAGACTCGAGTGAAGGTATCAGATAAATAGTGCCAGACGCACACTGAGGTATCACTGAACCCTGAGCAATGCCTGCTGAGGGCCCAGCCACATCAGGTTTTGATTTTAGGACAAAACGCAATCCCTTCGAGTGATGGATTTTGGAAACAATTCTGTCAAGCTTTCTGCTGCAGCAGCTATCCAGATCCGGACAACATTGCTTGCAGTCCCTACTCCACCCCTACCCGCACGCAAATTTCCGCTAAAATTAGCAGCCTCACAGACATTCTGATTTGAGTTTGCACAGTAGGAACTAGAGACATGTAACCCAGGCACTGCACCCAAGAGAGATGCCTCTCATTCGTTATATTCCATACTGCCACTGGGAAGGCAAAATGTTGCTTGTTCAAGGGTACTCCAAAGGCAGCATCTCTAAAAATGTGTCAGCAGTACCTTTTGCTTTATCCGGAAGTGGTTAAAAAGCCTGAAGTATTTAAAACAGTAACTATTTTTTGTTGATGTTCTGTACTGCAGCTAAGAGCCATACCAGCAGAAAAGCTGAAGGGTTTTTGAAAATCTGAGTCATAAACCACTGAAAAATGGTGTTTAAAATGAAAATGCCAGCTCGATTGCAACCATGGTCCTCCCAAGGCAATGGAATCATGTCAAAACCTGAAAGCTCAAAACACCTATCGGTAACTAACTCCATCACGTCATTTCTAACTCTGCAAAGGAGGCCCGACTACCAGCATTTCAAACCACTGAAAGCTTGCAGGAAAAACACAAGAAGTGACTGGAAATAAATAGAAAACAGAAGTCACAGGCTTGAGCAACCCTTTCAATAAGACAGCAAAGGGCAGTACTGCTTGCTGCAGTGAGTTTAGCCTGGTCTCTAGAGTGCCTGCTCCATTCCACCCATTCGGGAGTGCCTGCCCCAAGTCTACCATTGGCAGTGCTACCAAAGCCGAGTTTCTGCCCTCGGTGGGGAGGCAATTGCTCCGCCCAGCACCCGAAGCACAGGAATCGAATGCCTCGTGCCTCATTCCCAGCACTAAGGCTGTTGGCTTGGTGACCTCGGGGCCGTGCCTGGCATCCACGAGCTGCAGGGCTTGGGTGTCCCCGACCAAGCACCCGCGATCCCCGCGACGCCCGGACACCCGAGCGGAAGCTCCGTGCCCTCTCTCCCTGTCACTGCGGGTGCTGAGGACGGGGCTGTCCCGCCTGTGTCTGCGGCTCGCTCGGCGGCCGGAGCCCCTGCCCAGGGCCGGATGACCGCGGGACAGCGGCAGTATCAGCCGCCACCCCAGCCAGCCCCGGCCCG
>JBBMKD010000217.1:18645180-18726566 GCA_037834095.1 Argya squamiceps
GTGTTTGGCAACATGGGGAGGAGCCGGCCCGGCAGGGCGAAGGGTGCTCCGGCTGTCCCGCCGGAAGGTGTGGGGCAGCGCTGGGCAGCGGCAGCATGGCGAGGGTGCGGGAGAGCGGCGGCGTGGCCTGGGGGCTCCTTGCCCTGCTCCTCGTAAGTATCCGCCCGAGCGGGGCAGCGGCGGGCGGGCGGCGGGGCCAGCCCCGGCGGGACAGCGGGGCCGGGAGGGGACGGGGAGTGCGGCGGGGAGGGCGGGAGGCGCTGCCCGGTTGGCGCTCGCCACCGGCCGTGACATACTTGTTACCGACGTTTCAGTCAATTCGTCAGGCGATATTTTATGTGGAAAAAACTCACCTTCAAGTTCAGGCATTTCTAAAGGGTGCTAATTGAAGCGCGTGTTGTGTAAAAAAGGACGGAAGAAAAGGGGGATGGATGCAGGTGGCTGCTGGATCATGAGCTGTAGATGGGATCCGCAGGTCCGCAGCCACCCACAGCGGCCGGAGACGCGGGCCAGGCAGGTGGAGAGACCCTGCTGTGCCAGCGGGGAGCTGCGGGACCTGCCCAGGCTAAAACCGGGCTGGGTGGGAGCCGACCTGCACTGCACCTCAGCGGATCCCTGACAGCGAGCTGGGAAAGCAGCATAAAAGCAAATACCTGTGGGGGAAGAGTTTGAACCACTATGACAGTGACCCAGGGGAAGCTAGAGTAAGTCAGTCGCAGCCTGATGTCAGTGAGCAATATTTACTGGAAGCAATAGGGCAGGGCCTTTCCTCCTTGCCTCAATCATGCGATGTGCCTGTCCCTGCAGCTTCTGAGAGCTTCCGTCTCGTGTCTCCCTCTCACAGTAAAGTTACCGTCACGAAGATCCATTTTGAACCCCTGCTGTCGGCAGGAAAAGTAAGGAAGTGTCAGTGGCCAGCACAGGGATCTCCGCTGGTAGGGGTGCCAAAGGGCTGCAGTGGCAGGAAGCTCCAGGGCAGGACACCCAAGGAGATCTGGGGACGTGTGGATGCCCTGGCTCGCCCTGTGCTCTGGTGGAGCTCCCCGAGGCGGCCCTGCTCCCCGAGCCCAGGACTGTGGAGGGGACATGGGGCAGATGGTGGCAGTGAGCCCTTGCTGTACAGCGGAGCCGCCGCCTGCCTGGCAGTGTGGCTGCAGTACACATCTCTTCCCCTGCCCCAATTCTCCCGTTTCAGAGGCAACTCACTGGAGCTGACCTTCAAAGTTTCATCACAATGTGGTTTTATTGCTAAAAAACACCGTTTGTTCTGCGGTTTGTCAGGTTAAAATCAAGTCTTAATGTATAAACCACTCAAATTGTGATCTGATTAACTGCATGACAAGTAGTAAATTACTTAAAGTATTTCAGAGAGCTCTATCCATGCCCCTGCACAAATCATCCAAGCGTAATTAAATACAAAGAAGGATTTTCATCTGCTGACAGAAGTGTATTACCTGTTCCTGCACAGGAGCAGCCAAAAAGTGACAGAAATGTCAGTGTAGCTCAGTATGTTGGAATTATTGAGAATATATATTAAGATTAAAAATATTTTCTTTTATAACACTGCTCCAGAGAATATATAATTTCTGGGGTTTTTTTCCAATTGTTTCCACATTTCAGTGTACCTTAGAAAGACTCTAACATTCCTACATAATTTCTATTTTTAAAATTTATTGGTTTTAATTAGCATGTTGTTTCACTACTTACAAAATGGTAAACCTGGTCAGAGTTTGGCATATTATTTGGTTAAACCACAACATGAAAACAGTTGATTGAATGACGCCTCAGTTTTGCAAGGAACTCCATGCTGCACTCAAGTAAAAGAAGATTTAGGCATAGTCATGTAAAACTAGCAGTGGTCTATGAAGTTAGAAAACATCTGAGCTCTCCATGTAGAAAAAGTGACAAAACTACGTACCACTGAGAGACACAATTGTCTCAGTTTAGAGACAAATTTTAGGAGAAAACACTCTGGAATGAACATTTCCTCTTAAGAGAAAGGCTCCAATAATCCCTTTTTGCCAAGGAGAAAAATTAATACTAGGGGGTGAAAGTGAAAAAAGCCCCCTGTTTATTAACAAAGTAAGGTACCCACAAGGCATGGGAAAGAAAAAAAAATTGAACTTTATACTGCACGCCCCCCCACCCAGCCACACAGCCATGAGGCAAGGATGGTGGCTGTTGTCTTTGTCTCAGGGAAGGGAAGAAAAAAATCCACACAACAGCTCGGGTAAAAAGTAGATAGGAACCTGTTGAGTTTCTGGTGTTGGTGTGCTTCTCACAGCAGGCAAAACTGGTGGGTTTTAGTGTCCTTTCTTTTGCTGGCCTGAGTGTTTCCCACCACCCCCATAGGCTCCTTGGACTGCAAGCCAAAACAGTTTAAGTGGAAAAAACCAAAAATAACTCAAAAAGAAGCAACTGAAAGGTCTCTGCTGGAGTCCAGGGAAAAAGGTGGGGAAAGATAAAGAAAAGCTTCTTGGCTAAGCAAGCAAGCAAGCAAGAATACAGCTCGAAGAAAGGCAATGAACTAACAATCCCAGTCGCAGCCCGAAGCACGCCAGAGTTAGAACAGAGCCTGTGCCGGGGGTTCCCGGGCTCCAGCCCCACCTCCTGGTTCATCTTAAACCATTTCTGGGCATACATCAGGTGATTAGGGAATAAATACCATCATAAAATCACCTCTAGACAGCACTCTAAAGGAATAGGCCAGAGACTGAACTGTTATGTAAATATTTTGTAATTATGATATGACAACAGAGCAGGCAGTTTTCTGGAAGTTCAGAAGATGTTCCTTTGAAAACAGGGCTACCGAATTACTGCATTGATCTTTCTTCCTCATATCATGGAAAACTAATGCACACATTTACATGTGCCTGCATAAACAGCCATAAAATGATAGGATGATGCAAGACTCAAGTGGAAAGTATAAGGGCCCCAGTTCTGGAAACATGTCTGTGCATGTTCCCACAGTAACCACCTTTATCTTTGCAGTAACCCACTGAACAAAGAGAAAGTCATAAGAAAACCATTTTGTGTTACAGAAGGAAAAGGGGGAGAGTTGCTAGATTTCTATCTGTCAAGCTCTAGTTCATGCTTAGCCTCAACACAGTGAGGTGAGAGCTGTTAATACCACTCCCAACTCTCCAAATAGTGTTTACTAGGTGCTCAGTAGTACAGTACTTCTAAAAATCGAAACCCAACAAAATAACCAATCATACAGCTCCCAGCCCCAATATGTTATTGCAATTTGCATGTGAGTCAGCTAAGATTTGAAAGGGTAGTGGATTGAATTTGGACAGTGTTTTAAGGTGCTGGACAGTCTGAGGCTGTTTGCTCTCACAGGCACTAAACATGCATTTCCCTTGGATTTAAAGAAGCTCAGGATGCTTCCAGTTCTGGGGAAATACCAAGCCCGTTGTTGGGCTTTAAAAAATGGAACTGGATTATTTTTGTTCTTTTTATAAAAGATTTTAGAATGTGAAATACTATTTTTAGAGGTTATTTTGGTGCTAACTATGAGATTCAGCCCTGGTGGGTGGGAGAAAAAAAAAGAGTTGGAGGAAAAATGATACTGGAGGTTTTGGAAGCAGAAATTTCTTGTCATAGTGAAAGAATTGGAGTAGGGGATCCTCTTAAGATTACTTTTTAAGTGAAATTATTTTTTGAGCTATCCTGACAGAGTTAATACAAGGGAGATTAATTACAGAGAAAAGCATATTAAAATGGAGCTAGTTCTAGCAACCCAACCTTCACGAGGCAAAAAAAGCAAGAAAAATCTCCCTGCTCCTTTTTTAACACTTAGAAAGCCCCTGATGAGCTCATGCACCTTGGTCCATGTAACAAATGGGGAGTGGAAAAAAAAAAAGGCCACGTTTTGTGGCCATCAGTCTTCTCATTCATCAGCATTTATAGATCAGAAATGGGAGAATTGGCTTACTAAAAATAAAATGTATTATAAAGATAACAGGAGAAAACAGAGACTTTTTTCCCCTCAGGGTTAACACTGTAAAGTTTTTAGAAGTCCTATATGCAAATTACATGTTCACACACTTCCAAAGCTGAGATTACATACCTATAAGATGTGTCTTCCAGAAGCTTTTCAGCTGAAACAGATTGACATGTTATGAAGAATACTTAGAGGAAGAACTGGAGGCCTGAGAATCCCAAAATGACACACTCATTCAAAGAAATTGAAGTTTTTGTCACTGTGCCCTGGAAATACAGATGAAAACAGGTTTCATAAAAGTGTCCTTAGCAAGTACCTGTTGGTGAAGCATTTTGGAGGATTCTGTTGGAATGAAGGAGAGGGAGCAGGTAGAAAACTCTTTTCATTGTCTGGGCAATGCAAACGCAGAGAAATCAGAAAATTTGGGCTCATATGATAATTTTTATGGATTCTGCTAAGGATAGATGTCCCCAACTGATTGATCTTATTCCTATTGACTGCTTAGTGCAATCTAAGTCTTCAGTTTAGATATGAAAACTATTATTTTTAGGTTGAGATAGTTAAACGAGAGCCTCTGTGAGTCATTCTGGGCTGAAAACATACAACCCCTGCTTGAGTGTACACGTCACAAAAAAGCACCTATCATCCCTGCCTGTATAAAAGCCCCTAAACTGCTTCCTTTCTGATATTAGTGTTTACTGCTCTGTGACAACAGAAAAAGCAACTAAGGTGTGCACAGGAAGCTAAATGACTATTGACTATTTTCTGTTTGGTTTTTTTTTTTCCTATAAGACACACCAACATTTGTAAATAACAAATGGATTGCTTTTAAGAGGGTGCAAATCCAGGAGGAAAAAAATAGTTTGAAAAAATTAGGGTGTTGCTTTAAAAAAAGTCTTTATTGTGTTATCATTATTCCTTCTACAGGAAGACGTTGTAAGACATCCCTGCAAGCAGAACCAATGTAGGTATTTGGTGCTGCTTAAGTGTCAAATTCTGAGAAATGACCCCCACTTCTTGTAAGTGTACCAGGAAGTTCATCTCTGTGAGCAGGAGCAGAGGGCATCCATCTAAAAATGTTATGTTTATGTAGCCTCTCATACAGCATAGCTCATTTTTATAAAAGCATAAACAAGAGGCAGAGGGCTTTGTTCGTGTGAGGGAACACGTCTCTGCACACACTATGTTTGCAGGCATTTGGTAAAATCAGCAAAGTTTTACTGGTATTAGTAATTTAGCAATCTGTTTCCTTCTTTGATTATATCCTATTTTCTGCATGACTCTCTGGACATTTTTTCATACTGCTTTAGGAAAAAAAAAAACAGACTCGTTGTGCATCCCTGACTATATTTTAGTAATTATTTTTTATCTGGACTTTATAATCCAGTGTTTAGTGAGACAGTTCTCCTAGGCAAAAGGAAAACAAATCACACTAATTTGGCACGTCCATTTGAAAGCTTCTGTGGAGAATTTAAATTTTTAACATCATTACACTGGGATTTAGAGGAGAGAGAGCACCTTGAAAGCTTTAGCAGCAAAAGAAGAGAGAGCACCAAACAAGGGAAGTGATGGGCTGAGCATCCATGCCCATAGTTCCCCCAGTGCTGATTATGCTCTTTCAGCTGATGGAGCTTCACCTCCAGGTGCAAAGAAAAGCCTTCTTAATTTCAGTCCAGTAACTTATATTATATTGATTTTAAACAAATGCTAAGGAATTAAAATTCTTGCCACCTTCTCACTTGTGAATAGACTAGAGAATCAAAAGAAGTGGCTGCCTGTGAAAGGCAATGTCTTACTGGTTACATCAGCTGGTTTGCAACAGATAACACTTCTTTCACTTGAGAGCCCAGTTTAATATCCAAAATGATTTTTCAGTAATTTAACATAAAGAGTTTTTTGCATCTAACTGAAATTATGGTCAGCATTCATAACTCCATTATATAGATATCTGATATTTAGTGCATGCAGAGTAAATATAGAATTCCCCAGAAAATGTTGCTAAGAAGGCAAACTATACCAGATTTATCCTTATCATTCTTCCTCCTTCTTGCAAATGAATAAAAACCCCATAGTTTGGCCTCTGGCCCACAGTGCTTTATTATCATCCTGAAAAGAGGCAGGGCAGGGACCACCAGTCCTGCCTAATGACAGAAATAAAAACAAACAAATAAGAAACCCCAAGCACTATGCAATTTAACTTGACAGTGCAAAAAATTCAAAGAAATTAATCTGTTGTAAATTAATTTGAAAGGAGAATGTCTGTAGTGGTAGGGTTCATGACTTTAATATGGGCCCTTATTGTCCATTAAATCTAAAGTAATGAACAGTTTTACTAAGGGAGTGAATATCAATATGTTTAGTTATAGAGCAACACTATTAATGTGACTCTGCTAGTACTAAAACACACTTACAGTCCTAAACAGTTTTTGGTCTCATTTTCTGTTCTCTCCTAGGTGACTGTCTTAATTATTGAAACGCAGTGCAAAAATGATACTGAAGCTGTAAAAACGTACAATAGGAGGATCATTTCCAGGAGGGAAGTTAACTGCAATGAGGATGAATACAAGTCAGATCATTTAGATACTCAGTGCTGCAAGAAATGTAAAAGTGGTGAGTATGATTGTAACACTGTGTTGAGAAGGCATTAACAGGGGACACCACAGCATGCACAACTGCTTTGTGCAGGGATACTGAAGTGGCATGTGGTGGTTTCCTGGATGCAGTGACTCATTCCAGCTGTACCTTTTCTTGTCACAGGACATAAACCTCTTCAAAGATATTTCTTGAGCTCAGTGCACCAGTAACTTCTAACTACAGAGAGTAATTCTTTCATAACATGCTTGTTACAAAAGAGCCAAGAATTAACATACACATATTTGAAAGAGGTTGAAAAAGTGAAAACACATGCTTTTGCCTACAAGATTCCATGTATTCATGGTTTTTCTAATTTTTCATGTACAGTTTTGTTTGGTGTGTTCTCCTTCAGTATTAAATTGGAGGAAGAGTGGGGATAATCGGATGTTATGTATGCTACATTTCTGAAGTGCATCTACACATGCACAAAGAATATTCATTCCATATTTGGAATAAAAAAGTATTAGGGATTAAAAATGAAAATCTGATGTTAGTCTGGTGTCTGGTGGCTTCTCTCTAAATTGTTGGTTTTCTGTCTCTACAGGTTTTGTTAAAAATGTCAGCTGCCCAACAGATGTTATCAAACACTGTGTTCCATGTGAGAAAGGAAAGGAATTCATGAATCACCCCAACGGCTTGGACAAGTGTTTGAGATGCAAATCGTGTGACAGGGAACTTGGTATGTCTATAGAAATAGCAACTGTAGCAATGACTCTTCTTTTGTACAGGATTTCACTGAAAAGTCTCTAGAATACCTTAATTGTGGTTAGCATGTAGATTCAAAACTTTTAGTGGTAGAATATGAATGAATTTGTAAGAAAGTAATAAGTTTATCCTCTGATTCCCTTTCATCAAGCACAAAGTAGGAAGAAAAATAGTTGGTCCATTATTTCTCCTTATATCTGCCTTTGCTTAGCCAAAGTCTTTGCAAAGCAGGCACTCTACAAACTGGTTAAAGCCATGAAAGGCAAGTTCTCCCTCTTCTTCACCCTCTGTTTAAAAGAGAAGTGTAAGAAATAATGATGGTTTCTTTTGTAGTCTTTCACATAATTGATAATATTATTTAAAATTGATTACTGTCTTTTGAAACACTCAGGATGCTGTGTGGGACCCATGTGTAGGACTATAAGGCAATCCCTCCAGGGGCAGACCAGTGGCCCACCTACCCCAGCATTCTGCATTCAGCAGTGGAGGCAAGAGGTGTGTTTAGAGATAACACAGACAAACCTGTCTGCTTTCTGTGGTCTGTTCCTTGCAGTCTATCAGCATCCACAGCTGAGGAAAAGGACATTAGAAGATCTGTCCCTACCTAGTCATTTCAGTGTCTATTTATGAGCCCTTTGTTCATGAACCTGCTGGGTGACAACAGAAATTCACTACTTGTTGCATAAATACCCATCACAGATTTTTTTTTTTTTCAAATCCATTAAACTTATCTCCTACCAGTTCCATCAGGTGTCCTGTAGATCTGCTCTACTTGGAGTTAGGGAATGATAGTTCTTCATTCCTCATACCGAAAATCAAGTGTAGTGGATGGAGAGATAGTTCTCAACTCCAATATGGTTGTACTCAGATCACCTGTTGGAATATCAATCTCTAGTGCTCTCTCCTTCCTTTAGGACCTCAATATGGATAGAAAACTTTCCTCTCATTTGCTACTATAATAAGCATTTTTGCATGGGTGATGAAATTGGTAAGAGCAAAACAATTCAGTATTTTATATGGTGTCACAATTATTTAAACTGAAGGAGGAAAAGAGTAATGGGATGGCTAGTGCTCCATGGACAATAATGTAGTTGAAGAGAAGTCAGTAAACTGACAATAGGCAAGAGGAAAATTACCACTAAAGTTCCATGTGAACCACTCGTATGGTCATTCATGTTCACTATTTCTGTGATTTCTTCAGCACTGGTTTCACAGTAGAGCATCATCAAATTCTGAAACATAAAGTAGTTTCAAATTACAGCAGGGCCCTAAATGTAGTAACTCAAAATTTTGTTCTGGTTTTATATGCCTATGGAAATAGTTTTCATAGTAGGCAGATACAGTAATTTTTAATGCAGAAGTATTTTTTTCCTAGATGGATATAGTATCATCATATAAACTGAGGATAGGAGAAAATTAATAATTTGTTTTGATTCTTAAGAAGAATACATGACATGGATATGTTAGCCAAAAAAGAGAGAGTGGAATTCCTCATCATTGGAGGTCTTCAAGCAAAAGTAAAACTTGTTGTCTGTCAGGGAGTGCAAAGAACCCATATCAAGTGGGGAGACTGGCTGTGTGATCTTCTGAGTTTCCTTCTGGCTTTACACTTCTGAATGGGAAAAAGAAGTTGGGATTTGGCTGTGCTGAATGAGTCCTCTTCTGGCAGGAACTGTATAGTGTGAGGAGTTTTCTGAGCTCTCCTCCAGCAGAGGTCTCTCTGACAGCTCCATATTCCCAGCTCTCTGTCAGCCCGCCTCCTTAGAAAAGCCCTGTGTGTGTATTACAAAGTACCAGCAGAGGTGGAGCTAGCAGCAAGTCTGAGGACAAGACTTTGTGGGCAGAAGCCTGCTTTTTCAAACTAATATACTTCAAGAAATCTATTTTTAGGTTTGGAGGCTGTAAAGAACTGTACCCCAGAAGAGAACACGCAATGTGCCTGTGCCAAGAACTATTATTGCAGTTCTGTAGGATGTGAAAATTGCATTCAATGTACCATGTAAGTTTATGCCTTCATCACTACATATGAAATTGTTAATATCTAATCACATTTTTTTCCAGCTGGTTTGAAGACAGGGGCTAAGGTAATCTATAACCTCAGGGAAAGCATACTAATTTTCGTTTGTACCTGAGCTGACTGAGTTTGGTCAACTCAATTTGCAGCCATGAAAGCTTTCCAAAAGCATGCAGAAAAACCTATAGATCCACTGAGTCTGTATATGCTTTTCAAAAAGTGTAATAAAGTATCTGAGCTTTCCTGTTGTCTTTGTGTGATCTACTGTTACACTGAAAAATAATTTCAAGTGTTTTCCCACTGCCACAAAATTCCATGCCGTTTTCATTTTCCATGCTGTTAAATTCCAAACCTCAAGATCAGGGGTTTGGAATATGAAACCAGCATATGTATCAGCAAAATATGAAATATTAATTATTTTGCTGATAAAACATCTTAGAAGATTTTGGTTTGCTCTCTTAACAGCTTAAGAGAGAAAAAAATCACCTAATAATTTTGTGTTCATATTTTCTGCAGATGTGAAAGTGGTGTAATTGAAAAACAATGTACTTCAGCTTCAGACACTGTATGTGGAACAAAAGGTACCATTATAAAACGTAGCAAGGTCCATCACATGCTGTATTTTGAGAGGCAATTGCAATTGTCCTGTTCTACACACTGGCTATAGTGATTCCTGACAGCTCAGGGCCTTAGTCCTACTGGGCCCTGTGCTGACCTACAGAGTATGATTTTCCCCTGATCACTGTGCTCCTTTTTAGGGGCAACTCAAGATAGGTATGTCTTTAACATATTTGGCTTTTGTCATTAGGAAACAACAGTAGGGCTTTTAAAATCTGACACAGTCTTGTTTAAAATTTGGTGGGCTGCTGTATTGCATTTCTTGAGTTAACTTTTGTGTAAATTTTCCAATGTTCCAACAGAACTAACAGTGCTATGGTGGGTCATTCTTTTGGTCGTTTTGGTAGCAGCACTGGCAATAGTTGGAGCATTTTTCTGGCGTAAGTAATTCCCTACTTATTCCTATTGTACTCTGAATGAGATATTCAGATGCTTATTCAAATACAGTTTTATATTCTTGGAGTCCAAAGGAGAGATATCCTGCCCTGGATTTAAAAAATCCTTTTTTTGTTTCAGGCAAGAAAAATCAGAAGGGTTTTACAATCAATGAGCACGGAAATTACATAGTTTACAAACCAAAGCCTATTGTAAGTATTGTTGCTTTGATCATAAAAATCTCAGCTTTATGCAAAGAACCTTTTTCCATTTAAATTGCACTGCATCTCCCCAAACATTTGTGTACCTCTCTTCTATGACATGAATGAAGTAAATTTCACCACAAGGACTCTTTTGGGAGAAGTGAGAGAAACCCTGTATTTACTTCTTCAGGATTGTTGGAATGCTTCCTAAGTCACATGACCACAATCAAAACTTCATAAATTATCAGGCTTCCACCAAACCAGGATGTTCTCTGTCCCCATGCATAATTTTAGACAATAGCAATTGTGAGGTGATTTCCCCAAACTTACCCAAGTCGAAAGAGGTCTCTCTGTCTGGTCTGACTCTCTCACTCATAAAACAGGAATCATGGCAAAAACTAAAACAAAATTAAAGAAGTATCATGAAATGTATTTATCATCTTATATATCCGCTTGTTCCTACTTATTTCTCTTCTGCTTTTTTTTTTGTTTTTCAGGAGAATGTACCTCTCATAGACACAGGTAAGAGACAAGTAATTTCTGAAAACTCAGTAGAAAGAGAAAATATACAGATACGTAAGTCCTAAACTGAAAAAAAAAAATAACACAACTATTTCAGGACCTCTCCCAATGCTATTTTGAGAAAAAACGGGTATGTGAGAGCTGACCACACTTTAATGATAGAGAAGGAGAGAATAAGTTACAGAGGGAACTGATACCCTGTTTTAGGTGGTAGAAAGCAATATGGATGCAAGTCTAAATCTTTGAAATACATAGCATTTGGTAGGAACATGTAAAAACAGACCTGCCATGTATTGTAAAAAATCACATATAAACCCTATTGAGTCACAAGTACCTGAAACTTAATCTGGTTTGGATAGGAGAAGTATCAAATCTGAGTGAAGATGATAAAAACCCAGTAAGATAAAAGTGCCAGGTGCATTCATTTCCTTTCACACTCCTAGATGCTGACCTGAGCAGTCACATTCCTGGTATTGTGGCAGAGATGACACTTGCAGAAGTCAAGAAATTTGTTCGTCACCACCATATATCAGAACCTGCCATAGACCAAAGCATTCAGGATTGTCCTGGTGATGTATCTGAACAGAAGATTAAGCTGTTTCGAGTCTGGTATCAAAGCCATGGGATGAAGGGAGCCTCTGGAACCCTAATAAGCAGCCTGAGGGAGTTAAAAATGTGTGCTATAGCTGATAAAATTGAGGAAAAACTGAAGGCAGCTATTTCCAACTCTCAGGAAGGGGAACGGTCTAATAATCCTGACACTGAGCAAAGCAAAACTTCCACTCAAGAGGGTAGAAATTCTTGCAGTGATAGTGCTGAGCTAAGTAAAGCCTATACTGGTAGTTTGGAAGAGACCTAGCACAGAGTAATTTGAAAATTATTTCTGAATATTTTTCTATATAAATAACAGAGCTTTAAATCACTTTTTCACTGGCAGCTCTGATTGAACTCAAGTAAGTTATTATATGCAAAAGGAATAATTACAGATTTTGTACCAATACCTTTCCTTCAAAAAAAGTTTTAGCCTTTATTGGTTGTTAAGGACTGGAAGAAGTTTTATGACTTGTTTACTAAAAGGTGCAATATAAGACTCCAGCTATAGGATTCATTACAAGAGGAAAAAAGTTAATCATGTTTGAAGAAAAGGTATGGTTTAAATGCATGGTCTTGCATTATTTAATCAATGTAAGGTTTTGCATACATTAAAAATTCAGGACATTCTTTTTTTTGAAGGGAAAACTCTGGTGTTATGAGTCTAGAAATTGTACCAGGAAACTTGAAAATACTTGAAAAGAATTTTCATCACTTGAAAAAAAAAGTTTCCTGCCTTACACCTGATTAATTTGAAATATAGTTGTTGCTGTGTAGATTCTACTCTGCTGCAAATACAGTTTCCATCTTTCATAAAAGCACTGTGTATGATATATGTCATAGAGTGGTATATGATATGGAGTTTTGTATGTGTGTGCATGTTTTCTATGCAAGAAGCTCCCAGTTCTAGGTAAAAACTATTATCTCTGTTGTTCTCAGCAATTTTTGTAAGCCTTTTCTCATGTTAGAACCCTTCAAAGAAATGGGCACTGAAGGATTAGCAGGATTAGTAGCACAACAGAGCCATCATTTCTGGAAGGCAACTTTCAGAGTGTATGAAGGTTTTCTAATGCAGAAACTGATACAATGAAAGCATCTTTTTCATTAAAAATATCTGCATAATACATGAGTTCTGTCTTTCTTATTGTGCAGTAATGTCATGTTTAGGTTTGCTTTTACTCAGCAAATCAGAATAAAGGAGATAATTCTCACGAAAAAAAGTCTTACCTTTCTTTCATCACAAAGTGCAGAGGACTCAGCTCCTAAATTCAAAGGACCAGTATAGTGCTGGCAGCTTTGCTGTAAGGCCTTTCCCTCTCACACACCCATTTGTGCAAATCTCACCAAGTCTTTCAACAGAAGGGGACACTTTGCTGGAAAGGTTTGATTTTTCCACGTTACACTGTTAGAAAGATGATTTTCTTTGGCTCTGTCATCAGTTCCCTAGAGAAAACCTCCAGTATCAGGACTCAGCCAAAACAGGAAGAGACCTACCTGGGCTTGCTCTCCCCTGCCCACCAGTGTGTGGTTGTGTGGGGTAGGGTCCCAAGGCTGCCACCTGACTACAGGACCTGGAAAGGGCAATGTAGGACTGGCCACAGGGTGCTAGAGGTTGGCAAGCAACCCCTGCCAATGCTGGGTGCCCACAGCCACGTGGAGTTCCTCCAAAATGCCATGTAGCTGGAAGTGAGGTATCTGGGAAAGCAGTACATGGCCTTTGGAAACAGCTAAAAATCAGTGTATGCCATCAAGCAGGAGCCTGAAAGGAAAGGCAGAACGTAGCTTTGAACCCATTACATGTTTCATAGACTTGACCTGTTAAAGATCTCGACACACAGAGCATGTTTTGCCCAGGCCCAGTTTATGTTGTACAGCTCTTAAGCACCATCCATGCTCAGCACCCAGAGAAACCTTCCACCCCACTTTGAAGCCTCTAAACTAGCTGCATTTTCTAAGTGTCTAATCCACTACTATATTGTCTAAATCCTCACATCATGCTTCTTTTCAAAGGAAAACCTTCAGGCTGCTGCAGTCAGACGGTTTGATAAACATAGGCCAAATTGTGCACCCATGGACTGATTAACAGCTTGCACTATCTAAATGGCCTGTCTGTGCTATCTCTGCACAGCTCTGACACACTGTGACAATGTGTTGCTCCTTGTCCTGTTTTGGCCAGGATCCATATATAAGAATAAAATATCTGCCTTTCAGAAAAGCAGCACAGCAGTGGCTGTGCCATCTTTTATAGGATGCAGTTGTGTAGAAGCACAGCCAAGACGGGAAGGAAGGAGAGCTCCATGCTCTCACAAGCCCTGGTAAATAGGCTGCTCCCTGTACCATGTCCCATGAATGTAGCTTAAAGGCATGAATGTAGCTTAAAGCTGTGTTGGCAGATGCTTGACTTCAGCTTTTTCTTCCCTTGGCTTCTGGCTTTGTCTCTCCAAGTGAAGCATCTGACCAGCAGAAATGAAAGTAGTCACCCCTTAGGGATTCAGTGGAGCAGGGACTATAACCAATCTGAACTACACTGATCTCAAAATGGACCCACCAAACCTCATTAATTTCTGACAGTGAATTAAAATGATAATTTTTTCTTTCATCACACTGGAATTCCCCAACCTCAGTATAAAAAGGATGGTTTAAAAAAAGTCCCTGAGCAATGAGTCACATTTTCTTTAGGAGATGTCTGCAAGGCTCAACTCAGACTGGCATTAACTGTGGTGATTAGCATACTTTATAATTTTTTCTTAACTGGAACACCATGAATCAAATAGGAGGATTGATTATACTGTGCAATTAGTTTTCTAAAGGAGTCTGCATATGTCTACATTGCAGTCAGCACTGCAGAGTAGAGCAGAAGTTTAGAGTACCTGGACCAGAGACTGAAAGTGATTTAGTTCTGCTGACCTGCAGTAGCACATCCAGATTTCCTTTGCCTCCTGCTTCTGACATAATTTTCAAACTAGGGTTGTATAAGAAAAAAGAAACCGAAGCCAAAACTCCCCTGTTTTATGGAAACACAGCATCAGAAAAGCAAGTGGAAACTGAAACCAGAAACGTGCTCAGGGAATGACTTTCACCTTTTGAAAAGCAGATTACAAAAGAAAAGTTGTCTCTTCAGGAAGCCAAAACTTTCCGAAATAATCCCATTTGTTTTGCAAATACTACACCCAAAAACAATTGTTATTTTAAAATAACTACAATAGAAGAACATGAACATAAAAATAAAAGGCCAGAGGGATGATCTTACTTAAGTCTCCTGCAAATTGAATGTGACCGTGTGTGAGATGTTTGTTCAGAAATTCCAAGGGCTGTTTTGCTGTGCACACTCACACCAGCTGCTCCTCCATGCTGCAAAATGTAGTGCATTTACAGCTGCTCTGCAAGCAAACCAAACACCTGAAGATGACAGAAACAAAATCAATATTACATTGTGGTACCAGAAGAACACAGGAATGGTTAAAGACAGCTTCAGGATACAGGACTGCTGCAATATGAAATAAATTATTTTCAAAGCTATTCTGCAGGCTGCCAGTTCTGGAAAAGATGTGGTGAGAAATGGAGTGCTCAGTACAAAGAGTCTGAAATGTTTCTGCACAGATAGTCTGACAAGCATATTAAAATGTGAGAGAGCTCAGGCTTATTTCCTGTATGAAGGAGAAAAGGAAAACAATACCAAAAAATTTGTGAGAAGATTAGAAGTATATTGGGAAAAGCCTTGGAGACAAGCAGTTTTCCTGTTTTGAGGGAAGATAAAACTTCAAAACTCACATCCCTCTCTTACTGTTTGTCAATACTTTGATTCTGGACATCAAAGGGAAGCTTGCATTCCTGCTATCCCACTGCTAGCAAGAGCAAAAATACCCACCATGTGTATCTAGCCTCTAGCACTGAGCTGTGGTTGAGGATTCTGAGGGATGTGGGAACAATCACAAAACAATATACAGTCAGTGTTTTCTGAAGAGCTTTTCAGTGGTTTTAGTTGAAATTCACTTCCAAACTAAAAGCAAGGTTTTTAAAGCTTTCAGAGTGCTAGAGAGCCTTTTCCCATCACTTTACACAATGGTCTCCCCCTCCCCTGATTTACCAACAGCTGTGATAAAGTGCAATTTATTTTCAGCCTAGTGGGGAATCAGCAAAAAATGTCTTTGACCAAAAGGATGTTGGAAAAATAGGTATTGAACAAATAGAGGAGAGGAGTTAAGTGATGAAAAGCAGTGGCAGGAGGAAACCAAAGGCACAGGCCTTGGAGAGACAGCACTGAGCATCCCACACCCCAGGAGCATGCAGAACACAGTGACCCTGCCTCCCACATCTTCCCTCAGTGATGTCTGTATGACTGGCTGTCTGTAGGACAGGATAGATCTACCTGTATGTGTGTCTTTGGGATATGAACAAGAAATTGATGAAACAGAAGTAACCAGTTTCATTTCCTGCATATTTATCCTACAGTCAGTGATAAGATTGATACATTCTCCAGATTATCAATACCTGAAGATTTAAGTTTAGAGACTGTTTGGAGGAACCAGCTTATGAATAATACCCTTATTTATGTTTCTTGGCCTTTTCCTAGTCCTTCCTTAAAACTACATGACGATCCCTCTCCAAACTTGTCTCTGGGATAGGTGAAGCTGCAGGAAACGTTTTTTGATACTCCTCAAATTGCCATGAAGCCCAGTGAGGCCCCTGGCATGCCACTCTCTGTCCTTGTAGGTGCTGGCTGTGCCCTGGCACCTGGCTCTGCTGGGTGGGGACTGTCACTGCAGCTCACGGGAAGGATGACCATCATCTGAGCTGTCTCAAAGGGTCTTGAGGTTCCAGGTCTGTCTCTAAGATACGAGGACAACACCTATTCCTGTACTTTGAGGGAGTGGAGGGGCACTAACTTCATACCAGACAGTGTCCCCTTATTTATCCAAGAATGAACAGTGATCGCTAAATAACTCAGTATTTTTAAACTTCCCAGTCACATCTCTTCAGACTTAGATTCCTTGAAGCTCGTTTAACCAAGCACGCTGGGCGGTGGGGGTTGTTTCGGGGGCGGCAGCAGAGGCTGCCCGGCCATTCGCAGAGCACACAGGCGCTGCCGGCTGTCCTTGCCTGTCCCCGCGGCCAGGTGGCAGCCTGTGCCCGGGCTGTCCCACGCGCGTCCCCGCCTGCCGTCCCCAGGGCCGGCTCAGCGCCGACAGCCAGCGCTGCCTCCCCCGCTGCCTTCCCGGCTCCTTGCCGGCCCTCCGGCTGTCCGCAGCTCGGGGATGGATTGCTCCCAGGGGAAACGAGCTCGCACACCAAGCGAGCCGCAGACGGGCTGGACGGGGGCACGAAACCTCCCTCTGGGTAGAGCCGAACCCGTCACGTTGCTGAGCCAGCGCCAGCTCTGTTTTCGCATGGGATCCTTCAATCATGTTCCACAAGACTTAAAGTGACACCTCCATTGTCATAAAAACTCTGTGTGGCAGCTTTTGTGCCTCTCCCCGGGTCTGAGGATGAGCACAGGCTGACTCCCTTCCAGCAGCCCCGGGGTGAGGCGGCTCAAGGAAGTCCCACTCTGGGACGCCAAACTCCGCTACAGCGCGGCGGATCACTTGGCATCGCTGGTTTTACATCTAATACCACATGGAAAAACGGTGTCATAACAGCACATCCAAGCTGCAAACTGAGCTCTCTGAAATCTCCCATTGGCACTGTGGCTGAAGTACGTGCTGCGGTACCTGGGCCAACATGAACGTGCATCACCTTAATAAACATTCCCTAATAAATTAAATCTGTTCAGACTTAGACATTCACTTTGATTCTAACTTACACAACTGCCAAAATACAATCAAAGGTAGGTGTTAGCAATGCCTGTGAAAGCCTAGGGAAGACAGGATGGCTGTCCTGAAGTTTGGCCTTCTGAAGGGTAGTCTTTGCATCACTGTAATTAAGTAAAAAAACAACTGGTGAAGCTGAGGGAGGAGAAGGAGTGGGTGGTAATAGTTTAGAGGCTTTTTGGAGGAACTGGCTTATGAATAATACCCTTAATTACTGCAACATGCTATTATAAATGGTCTTGTCTTCTTTCTTTTCCAGGCTCATAAGTTGGCCCATCATTTTAAATAACTATACATTAAATGCAGTCTTGACTTCTGTTCTAGCTACACAAATGTTGGGAATAACGACCTCATGGAGTTTGTTGCCAAGATTTTTTTTTTGTAATCTTACAAAATCTATGGCTGTTGCTTCCATCAGAAAAACTGGAACAACTATGACTGTTTGAAAATATATAATCATGTACCAAGAGACCTCAGACACACTGGTATGAGGAACCCATAGAGTAGAGAGCAGCCCATAAAGCTGTTATAAGGAAAGCAATGACCAATCTTACTCAATGCCCCCCAATCCATAATAATAGATTGGTTATTATTATAATAATAAATTATAATAAATTATAATTATATAACTAAATTATAATTATATAACTATATAATAAATATATATATAATATATACTAATTATATATTTATAATTAATTACTATTATTAGTTATATATTTATAATTTATATAAATAAATTATAATTATATAACTATATAATAAATTATAATTATATAACAATATAATAGGTTATATGGACAGGTACTCGCAGCCTTTGGGGAGCCCAGGACAAGCAGTCTGATGAACAGCTACATTAGTAAGTGCTTCCAAGGATTCCTGAGCTGTAGCCCCACTGCAAGGTCCCTGGTGCCAATGACTGCAGTTCAATTACATTTATCAGGTGACCCAGGGAATATACACTGTAGGGAACAGCAATATGCCTGGAAAACTCATGGGGTTATATGCCCTCTTATCATTGCTTGGCTTTACAACTGTAAGGCTATTAACCTGCTGTCAATGCAGCTTTCTAAGGTCTCTTCTTATTTGTAAGTGAGAACAGATGAGTAAACTAATGAGCTGGAATATGAGGGCTGGACACAAGACAAAAGATCTGTTCTGTGTAACTCAACAGTCTTTCAGAGACCAGCTTCATCCTCCCTCATCCAAAGACATTCCTGCAAAATCACAATAAAAATGCATAGATCTTCCAGGAACTGCTGTTTTCAACATCCCCTAACTCATCCAGCTATAAACCAACCACCAACAAAACATCCAAAAACATTTCTCAAAAAGAAATACTGTTTTTCTACTTTTTCCTCTCAGCTGTGGATGTATTTCAAAGAAAGATAGTAATGTATAGATTTTTTCCCTTAAATGCAGGAAATGGCTCTTCCAAATGTAACTAATTCAAATTAAATCAATACATTATGTTTGGACAGCAACCAGCTGCAGAAACTTTTAGCAGGGCAAGTGTTAGAAGCTGTAAGTAGTTCAAAACAGGACTTCAAGTGCAGTCCTGCTCTACTTGGTTTCAAGTTGCTCTTAGGATTGAAGAGACTATTATCACTAGAAAGCAAGCAGAATTTTTCTTTTCTAGGCAGCATTCCACCTGAGGATCTAATCAGTCATCAGCTTACACTCACCACTTAACAAATCTCAGCAGATTTACAAAAAACCTTAGTACAGATAAGTCCACAGGCCCATCCATGACAGAGTCAAAAAGCAAAGCAGACTTTTAAAATCTAAAACCACAAGCACCCTTGAAACTAAAGGCATTACTTAAAATGCAATGATGCCTACCTTTTTGGTATCTTGACACACCATCAAATACAGAAATGCAAGTTCTTCCTTCTTCTCTAAGCTCACATTAATTGGTGATGGAGATGTCAACACTGACACGAGCTGTAGCAGCACTTGGCTGAAACAGTCTTCTCTGCCCTTGAGTAGAAAATTTCAGGTAAGCCCCCAACTTTCAGAGCAGAAGTCTGGGCTATTTGAGGACATCTCTTTCCTCAACACCCTTGTTGAGCCTGTTCCACTAGGAGCACTGAAATATTCATTGCTGCGTAAGTTTGAGATGGATTCTCTCTGTTCCAGGGAATTCTAAATGATCAGGAGAGCCACATTAGCTATCAGGTGGGCCAGATGTCACGGGAAAGGCAGCCAAGGAATTGTCATTTGTAAACCCAACAAATGCTCAGGGGCTCAGCACTGAACTCACTTGTTGACACTGGCATCTACTGAGACATTAAGTGCCTAAGTTTTTCTGTGGAAATGTTTTGGATTAGATTACAGGAGTTATCAAGAATAAAAAAACATGCTGTGAAGACATTGTTACACTGCAAAGTTTTGTGATCACACTACACTGTCTTTTGGGATTTTTCTTTTGTGTTGTTCTTTTTTCCTAATAAGGTGTCTGGGACTTTCTTCTTTGAGAACACAGCTCTGTTTATAATATCAAACAGGAAATTAAGTCTTCCAGCTAAGGTGAAACCCACGAATTTTTCCCGTTGAACAATGGACTCCAGAGAGAGTTCCTATTTAGATAAGAAAGGGCTGGAAATTCCAGTCACCTTAAAATAGAAGAACAAAAGTCCTTCTGCTCCAAAAGCTCCTGGTACTTTCTGAGACTGAAGGTCATTTATGCCAGTCCTTTGCCCTGAGGAAGGGTTAACTAAATTTTTTTGTCCTATCTCAGAGATGGAGACTTCAAAACTCCCTATACTGATATTTCACAACCTCTACTCTTCAAAACTATGTCTTAATATCAAAATGAACTCTTAGTGTATTTCTAGCCCTGCCATACTTACTACAACATGGAGAAGAGATGGTTCCCACCCTTTTAACAGCAGCCTTTTTCATATTTGAACATCACTGTCATGCTTTTTGGCGCTCCTATTTTTTTTTTCTTGCACCCTTAGTTTACCCAGCACTAGTTTGTCCAGCGTTTCTTTGAGGGGCATATCTTGTATCACAATGAAAAGCACACAAAAAATGAAAGGAACATTGTTTGTCTCCTTTTTTTCATGATGACTTTAACAGGATTAAGCAGGCTAATTCAGTCACCCTTGAATTTCCCTATGGTTGCTTATATCTGAAACTTGCTGGTTAGTCTCCAAAGCAAGAGTGCACTTTTAGAAGTATACATTTCTGTGTAGCATAAAATGTTAATTGCAAACCACAATTCAACAAGTAGGGACTTCTGACTTTTCCTCATGGGGCTGTCGGTATGCTTAGGGATATGCAATGTCTAATTCAGGATTATTTTCAAAAATCTAATGCTCAATTATTTCTATCTAATTCTGCTAAATCTCCTACATTCCTTGCCATCCCAGCAAAAGAAGCAGAAATTATGCAGTTAGTGTTTTAGTGCCACAAATACTTGGCAAAAATGTAACATCTGAAATGAATTTCCTTGGCTCATAACCAGGCACACTTTGCAAGTGTGAAGGTATTTTGCACAGGACCAAGTTTGCTGTCACAACCAGACCTTGGCTTAGCCTGGCTCTTTTTTCACATATCCTCTGGTAGAAGTCCCATGGAGTTGGACTCTGTACAAAAATATTGGGTATTACTATGCTTTGGATTTCATTTCCAGGAGAAATGTTCCTTTCATCAGGTTGAAGTCTGCATTCACCTAGTTTAGAGAAATAATCTAAAAGAATTCTGTGTATCTGTTTCCCTTTTTCTGCTGTCACGCTAAGGGTCTGCTGAAGAATGCTCTCTTTTCTGCCTCATACTTATTGTAAGAAGGCCACAAATATGCAGTTTGTTTCTTTAAATGGATGATTTTCTGTTACTGTGTCAGATCTTAAATAGATTTCTTAACTTTCTATGGAATCATTAAACCACTGGAAATGTTAGGAGTTATCAGATCAAAATTACAAGAAAAATACTTTAACATTTGATGCTAACCAGTGACCTTTAACCCCTGCCCTTTGCTGTCATAGCTTTGCTGCTTTACACATCTTTTCACTATTTAGTTAAAAGACACAACCAGACCAGTACCAGGAATTGTGACCAGTCAAAAATTAGCTCTTTCCTGGAATTAGTCATTAAAATTTAATTTCAACATAACTCTTATGCTCTTTATGACTGCAGCTCTTTCTGAATCATTACAATTAATCAACTCTTTCCCTGCTGTTGGGACACTACAGGCAGTCAAAGAAGGTGCTGACTTTCAAGACAGAAGTCTTGGTGTGCCCTGCCTGGGGCTGCTGCTCCCACAGGCAGCCAACACACCAAGCTCCACCACACAACATTGCTCTGCAGCAACAGCAACAGGGTTGTGGAAAATAACAGCAAATGAGACAGAAGAACAAATGAAATAAATACAAATATCTTTAGGTACAAAATTAAAGTTTTCTCTTGAATATCAGTAGAAAATGGTCAACCTCTTAGGAAACAACACCTTTCCTAAATACACAAATTCAGGTACTCATTCAGAGAAGGTTTTAGGATGTGTGTAGATAAGAACTTCATTGAGAACACTGCTCAGTGCCAGAGGAAACTCTTTTTAAAATACCTTATTGCTAAAACAAGACCTGCAATCAAATTAGATAATTAGATATCAGTAATAATAAATGCATTAAACCAAGGAAGGCAAATAGGTACTTCTGTCCCTAATTCAAAGGCATAACTATATACATAAATAGATAATGGGTTATGAGAAGACGTGCAATAATCTAGATGAACAAAACACTAAAGAATACTGAGAAGCAGGCGTCATGTGTCCTAAATCTCACATATCCATGTGTCCTGCATGCTATTCATTACTGGAGGGATTCCTTTCACAACAGGGGTTGTCAGCATCTTTAGTGTATATATCACACAACTAAGATCCTGCAGATCTTAGTTCAAACTATTTTGTTCACTGTATCCACCACGACCCTGAAGAAGGCCCCTTGTCAGATGACAATGGTAAACCAGTTTATTAGCAGTATAACTCTGGATTCCAGATAATTTCTGGAGCTCTAAGCAGATATCTAACCACCTCTTTGGATCTACATCCCTAGAGATGCTCCATGACTTACCAGCTTGGAGGGAAGCTCTGTTACCCAAGCTGTGCACTGGCTCCTTTGGCACCTTTCCCTACACAAGTAGTCAGACTTGCTGCATTCTGATGAAGTGAGAAGAAAAAGAAAAAGAAATACAGAAAATGTTTAACAGAAAGTCCATTTGAATGCAAATAAAGTAAACAGCAGTACCACAGAGACAGACAAATGTTTGGAAGAACACAGTGCTAGAGGGCTGCCAGCGGTCACTCGCTGAAACTGCTCCAGGATCAGGGACATCAGTCACAATGTTTACCATCAACCAAAACACAGCCCAGCTCAGCAAACCACTGAACACAACCAGCATCTGAAAGTCATTCTGAGGCCTCTCAGGTTCGTTGCAGTTTAAGATATGGTGGCATCTGACAGCAGTTCATCTCAGCCTCTCTGCACTCCCACTAACCTGCCAAAACTCTACATTTGTAGCAGCATTTGAATACCCATGTTAAAATACACAGAGCACTACTTGCAAGTGCACTGCAATTGCAGACATATAGATATGTCCTATTTTGTCCTTTACATGCAATCCTTTTAGTGGCTGCAGTGGTACAGATGTTTGGAATATAAGCAACAGATCTCAAAATTCACTTTATTCTTCTCAAAATCTGATTTTCTTCTTCCATCTGTGCATCTGTTACTTTTAGTTATGTCAGGTAACAAAAAGTTACTGGCACCTCCAGAATGAAAGCAGCAAAGACAATGGTTCATCAGAGAGGCCAACATCTCCCCTGGTACCACAACACGACACCAACCTAATGCCTTCCTGCCTTAGCAGCAGTGCTAAGACAGAGAGCATGTTTCTCTGTGGGTATTCAAAATTGCATTATCATAGGGCAGATATAGGATAGACTGTAGGGAGACAGCCCAAATAAATAGGAAGACTTTAAATACATGGTAGGAATTGCATATGGGATGCACACAGGAACCTAAGATGAAGCAGGAAAAGACCTTGCAAGAAACCAAGCTGAGAAGACAGACATGGTAATGTGGAGACTGTATGGGAAGAAAACCATAGGTAAATAGGTAAATTATTTCTATTTTAAAAGTAATTGTAAATAAAAGGAAGAAGATAAGGGATGCTACCAAAGCACAAAACACAAAACAACAGGTCTTATAACCACCTGTATATTTGTTTGACATTTTTTTGCCTTGGCCTGACCAATGTCAATATAAGGTGTTTCCCATGCCATTGCTGTAGGCAACACACCTAAACACAGCTAATATTGATTATGTGGCTACAGTCAAGGAAAGAGCTTCCTTGTTGACTATTGGCACTAATCAAGCCCAGGCCTATTAGAAGAATCCCTTGGAAATGAATAGATGGAATTTTCCTTGCATTTAGATGGCTGATTTAACTCATTTATTTCTATAGAATTATTTTTTATCTTCTACCAGTATAAGTTATACTGGAATTGCAACAGGATATTGTCTCCTTACCACAGGACTCAGACCAGACCTTCCAGACAGCTGGGCTGGAAGGCTGTCTGTCACATTGTGCAATGGCTGCAGAAACTTTCAGTTCCATTCCATGTGTGGAAAGAATCAAAATAGAGAACTGAAGAGGAGTCGGGTTTTGAGATGTGTAGGAAAAAGCCCAAACCAAGGGCTGTGATGTGTTGCATTATGATACATCACAGCAAAAGGAATTCCTATTACCTAATGTGCAAGAAGAAAGGAAAAGGAACTACAATACGTACAAGCTTGATACTTAATGAGATGTTCCAAAATAATTCCAGGACCTAATTTTAAATAGAAATAGAAATAGAAACTTGGCTTCTGCTTTTATTAACTGGATAAATGTCAATATTCTGTTTTGCTATTTTCAAGTTAAAAAAAGTGAAACAACAGAAACAACATAAATATTTTACTTATTTTCAGAAAGCTAGATTGTTTCAACAGCTGCAGCCATGCCACTTCAAGTGCAAGATAAAATTTTTCAGGACAAACAATGTGACTGTGGCTTCACATAGGTTCCATCCACAAAAATTTGGTTTTCCTCCTTCACTGTTAAATGAAAGTGTCAAATAATAATAGGCAAACTGCATAAATGGCCATATACCTTTCTTCCCATCTATCATCTACCTATTCTTAAACGTCTTAAAGCTATCTCTTTTCTTGGGTTGCTCTTTAATTCTTGTAATGGCCTCTAGCATCTCCAGTGTCGAAAACAGAAATACTCTAGAATATCTCAACTTTTTTTGTCGGCCTATTTCCACAAGAAGAGTGGATTGACTGCTATTGCAAAAAAATGGTTTTGTTGCACACACATAAACTGTGTGCAATGCACAGACTGTCAGTGTGGCGCTCCTTGAAAACAGTGGAGCTACTGTTCAGGCATGGCACACCCCCTCAGTGAAGTGCGTGCATCCTGGGGAGGACACCAGCAAGGAACAGGTTGCCATTGCCAGAATATTTTGTGTGAGCTACTGCCACCCACCCTCTTCCTCAGGTGTAACCTGAGAGCACACAGGGACTGAGCCAAAGAATTGTTCTGGTAAGAAAAATAGCTTGTACCTGGGCACCTTGAACTCCTCAGCCCTTCCTATCTGATATTTGCCCATCGTTTTCTAGCCTGGAAACCACCATGTGCACTCCAGGATGACAGGCACAGACAGTTCCTAGCTTTGTTCCCATAACCTGCTAATATATTCCTGGGGCAAGCAGGAAGAAAAACATTGGATGCTTTGCCTGGTCTTGAGGGCATCTGCTTCTCAACTGGCAGAGGTATATTCTTGCCAAGGATCCTGTTCTACATGGAAACTTTATACATGCAAGACTGACCTTGGAGGAAGAGGAATTTTATCAGTCTTTCCTTGAGGTTCTTTATTTTCTCTCCACAGTCACAGACAGTGACATTCTAGACAGTGACAGGGACAGAAAACCTGTGGGCTTAGTAGAAGTGCATTTTCTTCTAAACCCACAGCTCTTCTGTCCTAATTAGCAGAAGGAATCAGAAATCCTACCTTTCAGGACACATTGCTTCCAGCACTTGACTCCTGTCATGGCATCCACACTTACCAAGTGAAATAGTCTACCTTTGTGAAGAATTTCTAGACATTGCTTTTCCACTGTGGCAAACCTAGGGTGTCTCTTTGCTCTCTTCCCTCAGGGAAAGGCAGTGACCCTCTGTGCCTGGCAAATTCACCATGGCATACACCAACCACAATGCATCTCCCAAAAAACTCTTCACAAAAAGAGCTTATTCCCACTGCTATTGACCAGAGTGAGTTTGCTGGGGAAAAAATAGGTTGTTTCCACAGTGTCAGGATGGTTTTTTTTCCCGCCTTCTTAATGCAGACCTCTTAAGACTGCTTTGCTAATTAGGAACAACAAGGCTAATATCAGTGAGAAGGAATAAAGACATATCCAGGATATGTCCAGGAAGCAGCTGAAGTTTATAGCATCAACTGAAACATGGACAGAGACAGCATGATCAGAGGGATCAGGGGTGGGGAGAAAATGAGTTAAGTGAACAGCAAAAGTTGCCTGATTGTGCCATGTTTCTGTGTCAGTGGCTAACAGACATGCTGTGGAAATGGGTATGCCATGCAGGAAGGAGAATCAGCAATACCCCTTGACAGAAACAATTCCAGAGTATGTAGACATCTCTGCCATTCTGATGAACAGCTCCAGGGTGTTCTGTGTTCTCATTTTACCCACAAGATACAGAGTGTTCACCCATTAAACAGCAGCACCAGACATGTTTATTCTGCTTTCCTCATTATTTCATGATGGGGGAAGACATGGATCTCAGCCCAAGCTCCTCCACTGCTCATCTGACACAGCTCATCTTCCTCTTCCTCAAAAGATGCAAGAACAAACTTCTGCCTCTGTCCCTTAAAAAAACCAACATCTGGTCATTCTAACCAAAGCTAGCTAAGTCTCTCCATCTTCCCACTCCACCACTTCTCACTTCCCCTCCTGGAACAGGGTTTTATAATTGTTCCACGGTGCTGATGGTAAAGGCTCATCTGTCCTCAGATATTTCACTTGATATGACTAAAAAGGAACAAGAAGAACATGTCTCACATGGAATCAGTGTATGAAATCTCGTGATCTGCCTCTTCCTCTGAACTTGGTATGGCATAATGCCTGCAGTTTCCAGAGTGTTTACATGGAAGTGGTTTGGTTTTGTCTGGCTGCTTACTTGTCATTTGCTTCCTCTGCTTGTTCATTTTCTCCACTCTAAATTCTCATCCTAAGCAAAAGTTGTATTGTAGTGCTGAGAAAACCCTTTTCTGGCCACAATAAAAACCATGCACGTGCTGCCACCCTTTCCTCCCTAGTCTAGGCCCTCTTAAACTCAGGTGCAAATACAAACATTAGCACTGCATGCAAGTTTCATCTCAATGTTACAGGAAGGGGTTTTTTGTTTGTTTGTTTGCCTTTTTGTTTTGTTTGTTTGTTTGTTTTGGTGTGGGTTTTTGTTTGCTTGGGTTTTTTTTTGGAGGGGGGGTGTTGTTGTTGGTTTTTTGGTTTTGGTTTTTTTGTTTAGTTGGGGATTTTTAATTGACCTTACATGAGGACATTCAAAATCAGGGCACATTAGCTTTACTTCTTCCCACTACATACCAAGTAAGAGTTCTCATTTCATTTTGGTGCAGGGTGTGCCAGCTCCCTGCCCCAGGACACCGTGCACCTGGAGATGCCACCCTGGATGGCACAAAGGCACTGGCACCAGCCCAGGCAGCTCTGGCTCGATGATTCAGGAAGCAGCTGCCAACAGAAGTGATGCCATTTCCAAGTCCCTGTGGCTTTCCTTGCCTTCCCACCAGAAACTGGATACCAACACCTCCCCAAGATCATTGACAGAAGCTCTGTGCCTCAAAGCAGTTTCTCACCTCACAGACCCAGAGGGACTGTGGTGCCAGTGGGGTAGGGGACTTACACCTGTACCCACAGAAGAACAAAACTATGTAGAAGAAAACCCCATCAAATTTGGAAACTACAGAAGCAATTACTTATATGCAAACTTTAATTTCATGTGTGGTTTGAGCTGTCAGTGAAATCACTAAGATTTTTCCAGCAATCAAGGGCAGTAGTAAGCTCAAAACCAATCCAAAGTTTTCAACATTCAGAAGAATCTAAGTTCTTAGATGGGTAAGTGGGAGAAGTGCTGAATTCAATATATCCACACTGATGCATAAGAATACTTGCTGCTCACATTGCTTAAACCTGTGTGGTGGCACTTGTCTAGATCATCAGAATCTAAATATAATTTTTTCCTCCAGCCACTGCTGAGAACATTCTAGTTCTCAACAACAACTCTCAACAGATCAAACCCAGTGATCCCTATAAAGGTTGCAACCAGCAGTCACTGGAACTTGAATTTTCAAGCTGTAGAGATGTTTCATGTAGAGATGTTTTCCTACCTCAGAGACTCAAGAAGAACTTCTGGTACCATATTGCAACCAAAATGTTTTGTTGATTAATGTGGCAATTCATCTTCTGTGCTACATTTTTTTTCTCATAAGAGAGAACTCTCAAGAGAATTAAAAACAGTCTCTGAGCGGGGGGAAACTTAAACCATGCAAAAAGCAAAAAGCCAAAACATAATCCTTGTTACAAAGTTAATCCCATCCAAAACTCTGTGCCTGGCTATTGCTAATAGGAAAACTATTAGAACATTTGGTCAAAAGTCAGGGGGTCAATCATTCAGCAGAAGTTAGTCAGAAACTTTGCTGCAGCAAATTAATAGATTTGAATGGAAACATGACTGGAAATTACAGTTTTTATCTCAAATAAAATCACCTGACCAGGAAGTCTCATCAGAAACAGAAGTGTTCTGCACTCTGCAGCAGCCAGCCAGGCAATTCTGATCTTCCATCCACTGAACTCAGTGGGAACAGTTCCAGTAGATTCCCTGGAAGTAGATCAAGTCCACCTTGACTAATTATAATTAAAAATAAAACTTTTTAATAAAGAATCATTGACTAGGATGCATTAAATTTTACTAATTTTCAAAAACATTTAAAAGCCTGTAGAATAGAAAATTTTATCTCCCCTTATCAAAATGAAGAAAAAATCCATTTTGGCATCAGTGAGGATTCCCTTGGTTCTGACTGCTTAGAACATAGCCATAGGGAAGAGAAGTCCATTTGCTCAGGAGACAATACCATGAAATGTCCAGGTTTACTTCTGAACCATAAATCAGTCACCACTTACATAAACAACCAATTTTACTGAGTTACATACAAATGTCCTCTAGCTCCCAGAAGAAATTACTGGGGCTTACACAGCCCACAGCTCACTGAGCCTTAATTTTTGTACTGCACCCCTGAGGGGCACAGCCCAGAACTTCACCTTTAGACCTTCCTGAAGTTGTTGCGCAGCCAACACCAGCTAAGAGGCTGGAAATTCCTCTACAGGTAACAGGGTGCCCACACTTGGCAAGGTCCTTAAACTTGCATACTTTTCTTTTCAAAATTCTGCCTCAGCAAGTTGCTCTGGACATAATATTCAAATTATAAAAAGAGCCACAAGTATTTTTCTTCAAAGATCTCCTTAATGCCATCTAAGTTAGCTGGCGACAACATCAATAATGTTACATAAGAATGATAAAACTGCCAATTTTCCAACAGAAAATTCATTAGACATTAGTTATTGTTCCGACACCAAAAGGTGGAACTTCTCAATTCCTATTCAGCCACTCCAAAGAAAAACTGCCTGTAGTTTTGGCAGGTGCTGTTCCTGGTCCATGGAGCTCTCCATGGATCTGTTGTGCATATAAATGGATATTCACAAGACAAGGAACTATAGACTGTATGGCAGAGAAGCAAGCAGATACTACTATGCCCCTCAAAAGATTTGTGGAATAAGAAACAATTTCTACACATTACATTGCCTTTTCAATTACTGCCATCAGAAAACTTCTAATAAGTATTTAATTTTTACTAATCTCATGGAGGTTAAGAAACACAAAGGATAGGAACCAGCTGTTAAGACAAGCCAGTAGAGGCCTATTGATTCAGAGTTGTCCCAAGGGCTAGGCTAGAGTTATATAAAAGGATGTAGTTTGGCTTTTTCCACTGTACCCAAATTAAATCCAGCCAGATACTAGCAATATACTCTTTAATCTCAAAGGAAAACATCAAGAATTAAGAAAGAACAGACATTCAGAAACACTGCTCCTGAAGAAATGGATCTTGTGGCTGCATTCCCAAGGAAAGGGTTTCTGGGGTTGAAGAAATTCCATGAAGTGACCTTTAGATTCTTCATTTCTGGAGAGATACAGAGGGAAAAGCCAGCAGGCTCTTCCAACACCAGCTTTCCTCTTCTTTGTAGCAACAAAGGTTTAAGGGCTCCTGGTCTCCTGCAGATGAGGGCTCTGCAGTACTTGAAGGCCTCCTCAGAAGAATAACAGAATACCCTGTGCTGTTTATATGGCTGGGGCACCTGCTCCTGGAGCCCACAGCAGTGACCCTCTCAAGGGGTTTATGGCACAGACAGCTGAGTCCTTCCACAGGCAGGCAGCTCACAAAGGCCACTGTCTGCCTTAGGTAAGGAAAGCTGTGCTTAGCAGGCTGGGCATGGACTAGAGAATCCCCCAGCACCATTCCCTCTGCTCCACTCTGCCTCCCTTTCCTGCCATCACAGGGCAGTAACACAGCCACTTTCAACCCAAACTGCCCTGTGATCACACTAACCGTGTGCGGAAGTCAGTCCTTCATGCTGCTGCCTCCTTTTCCCAATGGCTTTACAAGCTCTGCCCAATCTCAAGCAAATCTGACAACAGGATACCAGCCACAGAAAAGGTGTTCTCCAGCTTGCAGAAAAAGAGGATACAGATTTTATAGCAAAGAAAGGGGCAGAGTGGGGATGCCACCTAGATTAGACTCTGAGGAATCCAGGCACAAGCCATGGCCCCACAAGACCAGCATGGCATTCACTCTGTGCTTGTGCAACCCTGTCAGTCATGCCCACAGGAACATTCAGTCCTTTGGATATTAATCTGGGGCAAGTGGGCATGTCATCAGTACAGGATGTCAAAAGTGGTTCTTAACCGCATTGTGTTTTCACACCTGGAGAAACTTGCTGTCCTTGAGATTATTATGCCACCATCAGCTTTGCTTGAAGGCAGCCAGCAGCTGGGTAGGATGCTCTTGGGAAAAGGAGTGGATAGCTGACGACTGTATTAGTCACTAACATAAATCTGTTTAGACAAAGATTACCGAAATATAACAGAAGTAATTGGCAAAAACTAAAGCTGCTTCTGTAAGTGTTTACTTATGAAGCAGCTTCTATAAACAGAGAACTTTCTCAAATCTGAACATAATGGAGATCATTTCATTTTCAAGGCAGTACAATTGTGTTATGCAAGCAAAGATTGTTCAAGAGTTCTCTATTTTAACCATGAAAACATTAGAGAAAGTTTTAGGGAAAAACAAATACAAGATTAGAGAACGCTTGGATTACACTCTATAGAAAATTTCTGTTTGTTATACTTCTGTATTCCTCCGCATTTTCTGTTCTACCATTCAATAACTTATCAAACATAAAATCAACTCTTTTGTGCCTGTAAGGCATTCTGTGTGATGGAGAAATATGAATATAATGATGTAGTAGAAACAGAAAAGCAGCGTGGTTATCCACCACCACATCACAGCCATTCTGGCATCTGTAGGAAAATTCATATTTTGATTATGGTTTTGTTCCACAAAAATTATGTAGCAATACTGCCTTAAAGCAGTGCCTTCTACCTATTTAATTCTGGCACACTGACCTTCCCCACTATGCCAGACCATGGAATCAAGGAAGAGATCTGACTTTATAAAACAAACCAAAGATTATCATTTCTCTTTTTCCCCCAGCATTATTTTCTCAGGGCAGACCATTTCCTGAGGCAGCTGACAGGAAAACTGGGCAAACATTTGCACCAGTGGTCTTGCAAAAGCAGCAGCATGCCACAGGTGCCTGGGGTCTGGAGCAAAAACATCTTTGGTGATACGACATTTAGGACTTCCTGCTGTAAATCTTCAGTCTCAGGGTCTGGCTGGGCTGTATGCAAAACCCAGCTGGGGTCTTCTGTTGCCAGACTGGGCATGCCACAGCCAGATCAAATAAGCTGCTGATTCTTTCTAGAAACACCCCAGCATCTCCAAAAGTTCTGCCTGTTTGCAGTGGTGCCTGCAGGATTTATGGTAACACATGCTGCCAGCAGTGTGACATGGGGCTGCCCTGCATGTATTTCCATCAACCCATTCTTTCAACCCATTTTTTCACCTTCTGCTCCTCTTTAAACACAGGTTTATGCCTGATGGTTTTAATTTCAAATTTTCAACCAGTTTCTAGTCATTACAACCTGATCTTGCTCTCATATTTCATCTTCAACTGTGACTTTATGAGTTGCTTGCCTCAACTCATAAAGGGTTGAGGCAGAACCCCCTTGTTTTGTCTGTCACACTGTGTGACAGCGTCATATCCTTCTGCTGGATCTCATCCCACACCACGACCTCTGCTTGGAAACCCAGTGGAACTGACAGACCTGTGAGCACTGTTAGGACACCTCGTGGTGGCTGAGGGCCTCAGGGAGATGTAAGGTCACACAGCTGGCTTTGTGTGTGCTCCAAAGGGGGTTGGCAGAGAGCAGAGCCCATGGTGGGGTTGGCTCGAAGGACAGCCAGAGACAGCAGCACGGAGGGGAAGGTGTCTTGCCCATACTCCCAGGAGTTTATCCATGTCTGAGCAGGACTGTATGTTCGGAGGAACAGGTCCCAAGAACTTTGCAGGTGGTGCTTTCCTGCACTCAGGAATAGTTTATCTACCTAAGAGAAGCAGAAAGGATTTATGGGGGAGAACAGAGACTCCCAAGAGTCTCTGTTTTTATGAGGGGTTTTTTCCTCCTTCTCCCCAGAGAAGGAGAAAAAAACCCCTCATAAAAACAGGACTCTTGGGAGTCAGAATAACCTCAGCTCCCCAGTAACTCTAGGAGATAATTGAAGGGTATTGTTAGCTTCTACCTGGCTAATAAAGAGCTTGTCCTTCCCACTGATTTAAGCTTTTCATCACTTTCTAGATTTATAGCTGGAAACAACTCACACAAGTGCTGCTGCTCCTGTCTGCTACCCTGCTCTGGCCTGAGAATCTGCCTTTTGTGCCCTCTGCACCTCTGGAGCAGTGCCACAACCTCTATGACAATTCCCAGCCTGACTTCACAACGCTCTCTGGTCACAGATGTAATTTTTGCCCTAGTTCTGCAAGAGGTCCCAGAGGCACACCTCTCAGTGTGTCTTCTTAGCAGCCTTCCTTCCTGCTGCACATATTCCTCCAGCTGCATACTTCTGGAGCTTGCGCTGCCAGCAGGATCACGATCGCAATTTGCTTTTGCTAAGAAAAGCAGACACAAGACAGGCACAGCCTATCTTGGCGACTGAGAGCAGTTTGTAACAAAGGTGCAGTGCATACCAGGACAGCTGGCTTCCTCATTAGCCCTCTGGGGACACTCTTCCCTGTTCTCATCACCTGGACCCATCTGCTCTTGTCTTGCCAGGTCCTGTGATGAATGGGTGCTGTACTAAGCAAGTCTACAAAAGATATTTGTGGAACCTCCTTTCTCCACTACACCTGACTCTCCTACCCCTTGGATTCCACCATGTCAGTCCAGCCTGCTCACACAAGAGGTCCAGTCCAAGGATTACAGTGCCTCTGTGGCCACAATGAAATCATGCATGTTCCAGTAAAGCAGCCTTTCTCCCAGACATACTCTATACAGGATCAGCACTGCTCTGGGCTGCTCAGTGTCTACCACCTCACAGATGGCCCAAGTAGAGAACTGCAACACTTTGAACAAATTAGTAGAATGAAGAGCAAATGGGAAGAAAATGACAGGTTTTATTTTCTCATTTCATGAGTATTGACATTCTCAGATAAAGCTGGATGAGCACTAGTGTCTTATCCATAGCCACAGATCCCAGACACA
Source organism: Argya squamiceps (assembly GCA_037834095.1). Lineage (NCBI taxonomy): Eukaryota > Metazoa > Chordata > Aves > Passeriformes > Leiothrichidae > Argya > Argya squamiceps. The sequence continues at coordinate 18,678,613 of JBBMKD010000217.1, forward strand.
GAGAATTGACTGGAAGCCAATTTCTTGGACCATGATGTAACTGCCATGTATCAGAACTACCCAAGTGCCCCGGGGTCTTGCACAAAAGCATCACATGGAAGCAGTACAGGCAAGACCATGCTGAAGGCTGATGCAGTGCAGTGATAAGCCCACCCCTGGAGCAGTCATCTCTTCACCTCTCCAAGACCTGTCCTTATCTCTGCTCCATGCACCCAACCCCTGCAGCACACACTGCAGCATAACAGGACCAATGATCTGGGGGGTTAAATAGCAGGCTGAGAATATACCTTGTGTGTGATCATCAGCAAGACTCTGTCAGTGATTTTATCCAGTACTGTCACTCTCCAATCCCTATTTTGCATAATGCCTAGCCCTGAAGGAAGCTCAAAGACAGTAACATCTTTCTCTGCACAGGGGCTGCAGAAGCTTAGCCGAGCCAAAATCCATGCTGCAAGGGTTACTGCAGCATTCCATGCTAATTCTTGGTAGGAGGCTAAAGAAGAACACTACTTTCACAATGACAAGATCCAAGTAATGACTAGCTCTGACATTGCTTAGAAAAGCTACTTCCCCAGACAGTAAATGATCCAAGAAATAGAAGGCTGAACCACTAAACTGCTCCAAAATCCCCACAAGGGAACAGACTATACCAGAAAATCCACGATACACCACATTGCTAGTTTATGCCAGCACAAAACCATCATTTTCTTATGATCTTACTTACCAGAATCAGATCCAACTAGAACCTTAGCTTAAACTGTCTCAAAACTTCTCACCAGAAAGATCTGCCATGCCCACATTTTAAGTACTCCCAAGAACATATCTCACTGATTTCTGGGCTTCCACATGGTGTGCAGATCCTATCACATCTTCCAGCTACCCTTTCTCAGTTTGGCAAGACAATCACCTATTCAGTGAGTATCCTGTTTATGCCTCCAGGAACTGAATTGCAGATCAGATCAGGGCAGATCAGATCAGGGTATTTTATGCCTGTTAAACCTGCATTAACAGGCAGTTCCAAAAGAGAATGTCTGGGTTTGTCAGGAATACTATCAAAGGCATCAGAACAGTCACTGACCTCTTCTGCCCTTCAAGGCCATGGAGCCTCAAACACAGAATGTTCCTGCTTCATGCCCTCTCAGTCAAGTAGAAGGGCTTGTTCTCTCTCAGCCAGTTTTAGAAAGGTATTTGTGTTGTCTCAGCTCTCTCATACAACACAACAAAGCAGCTAGATGACCAAACCCAGGGTATTTAAGCAATTAATGGGCCAGGACCTCTCCTTAGGTTGCTACCCCAGAGCATTGTCACAGCATTTTTACCCATCCTTTGCCAGAGTCCCATTTTGCCATGCACCTTGGTGACTTGTGTTAGTTGCCCCAAAATTAATCTTTTATATTTTTACATCAGTTTGGGGCAATGAGAGGATCTAGGTAGGAGGAAGAGTTAGTGAAAATATATTCCACTTTGGAATTCAAGTGCCAGTTTAAGAGAGGTGAACAAGAACTATTTAGCTGCTAAACATTTAAGTGATTTCAATGAGGGTATAAGTGCTTAAACTCCTCTATGTGACTCAGTTAAGCTTTTTAAGATGGACCAAAGTTATTATTTTACCAAAGGTAGGAGAATAAGGGGACAAAATCATGTGACAGGGGAGAACAAGAAGGAAAGGTAATGAGAGAAGAGAGTGTAAAATTTATAACTGATTGGTATTATCAAAGCCAAGAAAGATAACTTAGAATGTGACACGTGGATCTAAAAGAAATACATGATTGTTAAGTCAAGAACTTAATATTTTAGATTTTATCAGTCTGGCCCATCTGCCTGTGGGCAGCAGGAAGGGCTTTCCAATCCTTGCTGTTCAAGCATGGACACCAGCACTGAGCTGCATCCTGAGAAGCTTTCAGGGTATCCCAGCCCTTATCCATAAGGCTTACAAGAGTTCACCACTTAAAGGCTGGTGATTGCACTGGAGAAAGGGGGTAATTGAGACAAGGCCATGTCCCAGCCCATCAGTGTGCCGAACAAAGGGATGGGAAAAGACTCTCTATTGGATAAAACCTTAAATTCTGAGTCGCTTTTAACCAATAATGAAGACTAAAGATAAAATGCAGATAAAATACCATTTGTTCATTTTGACAGAAGATAGACAGATGATAGAAAGAAATTTGTAGCTTTTAGAGAAATTACTGAGGGAAGCAGAAAATTCTTGTCCTGATATCCAGATTATTTGTTTTTTGAATGGGTTTGAAGTGTATTGGCCTTGACTGAGACCAGATAAAACCAACCAGTTCAGGATGATGGTTAGTTTGGGATGACTGCCCCCCACAACCTTCAAAGCAAGCTATACCACACTTCCACAACTGTGTTTCTTGACATAAGCTCCATACCATAATTTTCACAGATTGGTAGAAAACACACAGGCTGTCTCAGGATGCACTGAGATACCTTTCAGACACAGAGAAGGTTAAAGAAGTGAGGGCAGAAGTTTTCTCCTCTTCCCACCAAGTGCAGCCTCACACTCTTCATGCCACTCCTGCACGTTTTCCCTCCCCACTGTCTGGTCTGGCTCTTGACTCCTCGCAACCAAATCAAGTGTGGGGAGTCATCTCACAGTTCCTTGCCCTCATGAGTCAGAAAGGACTGAGCATGTTCTGCTATGAGACACCTTCAGAAAAATTTGATTTTCTTCTATTTTAAGAAGCTAGTGCTGATCCACTTGTCAGTAAGCCATATTTGGGACATTTTTCCTTAGAAAGGCAACATGCTTGTTACAGATTGAAAGGTCACCAAACTCTGTTGATATTTGAGGCTGACCTACAAGGGTAAGAGACCACCTGAAAGATGGTATCATCAGAATAGTTTTAGCATTGCAAACAAAATAAATCTCAATCCCTAATGTAAACTTATCCCTTTTTATTTGCCTATTATGGGATTTAATCCACTGTCTTTAACTATTCTCAGTTTTATCCTCCTAATCTTACAGAATGATTGACATTGAAGTATTTAAAGCAGATTTTGTGTAGTGACTTTCATGGGGAACTGGCTCAGAATTTTTACTTTTTATGGTTTCTACCAAAATCAAAGCTGCCCTTTGCAGTGTTGCACAGTTGGTAAGAAATCATTATCCCATGTAAGCCTGCAGGTTAAGATACAGGATTTTGGATGCAATTTCTGACCTGTCTTTAACTAAAGAGAGCAAGAGTCTTCTTGCTCTCTTTAGTTAATAGTATGTCGTCCATGCTTGCAGAGATTTGTGTACATTCCATGGATATATTCTTGCTTGAATAGAATTGGGTTTGGTGTGTGGTCTGCAGAGACAAACTGGTGAAATTTGGCCTCAATGAAAATTGAGGCTTCATGGTAGATAGCAACTATGATAGTAGATGGTCAACCACACAGTCCTTTTTAGCATCCAAGAGTAAAAACCTTAATAATTTTCTTAAAAGAAATCTGAAGGTATTTCCAGCTTTCAGCACAGACTGTTTAGAGTATTTGAATACAAGGAAGGTCAAACACACTACACTTGACACTGCTGAGAACTGGAAAAGTTTTTGAGGAAAACCAAGAAAGGCCACGTAAAATAAAGCAGCTGAAAAATTCCCATTTCTTACTACATTGGTAATAACTGAGCTTTCAGAAACACTCAGAAAATAGCACAGGGAATTTCCCAAGGTTACAGGATTTGTTGCCTATTATTCATATTTAAAAGCAAATTCACATTTTGTAACAGAAGGGAGACAACTATGATATATATCATTAGCCAGCAGTTAATTTCTAGCTGAATATGAGATTATAAATGCAGAAACACAGCACAAGAAACCTGCAAAATCCAGTCAGTAGAGAAAGTAACTTAAATTCACCAGAGACCATTGCTTCAGTCTTTCCAAGTTTTATCAGATGTGTTTGCTGAGATCACATTAGTACTCGTGTAACACAGTTGGGCCATCTTCCAACCCACTTGAGCTGTCCTTATCTGAAATACTAACTTTCCTGGTTTACTAACAATTCTATTTATACTTTATGCATGCTTTCCTTTTACAGTGAGGCACAGAATGAGCAGTTCACCAGAACTGTACTGAAAGTGCCCAGAGGAGGAGAGGTAAACACATGAACACAGTGGGGAGTGGGAGTTCCAGCACAGTTTCAGTGTAAGTTGACAGTGAGCTGCTGATGGGGCAGAAAGGTGCCCCACACAGCATTTGACATCTCTGTGCCACTGGCCTCCAGCAGCCACATGCCTCTGGGTTTTTCCAAGGACTGTACAGAATTGAGCAACAGGAGAACTCTGTTAATATGTATCTGCTAACTAGCACTCCCTGTTCTAGGGCAGAATCACCAATCCACATGGATCTTAATGGATGTCTCTGAACTACTCTTTCTGATGATGATGGCTGAAAACTCACCAGAGAATCGTCTTTTAGACTTTCACGATCCTTAATGCTCGTATGTCTCCCTAACACATCACATTTCTTTACGAACTAACCAAATTTTCCTTTACTGCAGTTGAAACTCACTATTTCTATCCTACCTATAGTAGGTATAGAGAAAAAAGAGCTACTGCTTCTACCTTTGCAGCAGCTCTTCCTGCAGCTGAAGACCAGTATATTTCCCTTTAGTCTTCCTTCTTGACTAATGTAGTAATGTGCCAATTTTTTTCCCACCTTTCATCATAGATCATGTATTCTAAAAGGCTACTTATTGCTACTGCTCTTCTCTGAACTGTCTCCAGTCTGTCAGCATCCTTCCAAAGCCATATTACTACCACTAGACACGGAGCTGCAACTAACATTTTGGTAATGTCAGGTGGAAAACCTTGATGTTCCCTGCAACATAAGCTTTGTTTTATACAAGCCAGGATTTGGTAATTGCAGAATAACAGCACTGTTGATGCCTTTTCATGTTTTCACCTACTCAATCTTTTTTTCTGCCACTTAAACTCTGTTTCCCACAAAAATCCATGATAGACTGCTTGTTTTGTTTTAAAAACACATCCTATTTTTATCAGATTATTTCTTCAATTTGTCAAGATCATTTTGAATTCTACTGTCCTTCAATTTACTGAAAATATTATCAGACATAAGACATGCTCATGAAGCACTTGATTCATCCTGTACTAGATTCATCTACATCTCGTTTCCCTGATTTGCGTATCTGAACAGCATCAAAAGCATTAGTAAAATCACAAACATCTGAAACCTACTCCTTCCTTCCTTCTCACAGGGTCATTTAAAGAGAGTCTAAGAAGGGAAATAAACTGATCTGCTTAGAAATCCTTTCCTAGTTTATGATGATGTGAATTTAAACTAAGCTGATGAGTCTTAGCCTTCAGTTCTTCTTTCCTACTTCTCACTGATACGGAGAAAATACAAAAAGAGCATCTGAGCAATAGACACAAGTGTACATTCAGCTCAGCTCAGCAGAATTTTGCAGATGAAGTTGCTGAAGTCAGCATTATGCAAGGAGATAACAGGAAAAAAATCATTATGGAATTAAAAGTGCCACAATGATGAGTTCACTGCAGTAACACGGGATGTCCCGGAAGGTCAGACACTTCCGTAGCTGCCTACTGTTACAACAAAGGAATATTTTCATACATTAGATCGCATTAAATCATTGAAGCTAGTCAGTGAAAATATCACTTAACATATTGATAGAATCACTAAAGTTGGAAACGACCTACTCCGACCCCCTCCTCAGGGAACAGCCAGCTTTGAATTCAGATCAATTTGCTCAAGGCCTTGTCCAGTCAAGTTCTGAAAATCTGTGGTTCATATTAATTTCCTAGAAGTTACCTGCTGTGAAAGCCTTTCTTGGGAAGTGCTGCTGCAATTTCCCACGTTGACTGGCTTTAGCACACATACTACCTGTGCTCCATCTTTGGTTCTCTCACATTAGATGTGGCCAAAGGCAATGATGCAAACCACCACTCTTTACCACATACTTTTTTATTCTTATTAGATAGGCATTCCTAAGGAAGTGCTGCCAGCACGTATTGGATGAACCAAAATGGTTAAGTAGCTACCAATTAACTTGCGGAACTTATTTTTCCTCCCATAATATCTCTGTGCTTAGAGAATCACCTATTAAAACCTTCCAAAACATATCAGAACTACAGCTTCCACCCATATTTATGGTATTATTTAATGTAGAAAGAAACTTTTTGGGGACTGATAGAGAACAAGGAAGTGGGACTTGGCATCAGCAAGTATTTGAGAGGATTCCGTTTTTCATAATGAGAAAGAAGAATTTGTCTGTGAAATTACCACTCTGAATGAAGCTATGCAAATTGCCCTTGGGGCAGGGGTAAGATCTGAAATGCCTCAGTGGTGGGATGGAAAGTATGAATGCCTCAGAATGCTGTCACACAGAACTCGTAGGAGTACAAACTGTTATATTTCTCTGAGTGAAAGTCCACGGGCCTACTCCAGTTTCAACCACCTGACATTATCTAGTAGAAACAAGCCAACTTGTTGCAGGTAGGCATGACATGGCACTGCTGGAGGAAAGAGTGAGTAGATAATGATTCTCATTACCAAAATGCCCCTTAATCTATTAAGCTTCAAGAAATTGGAATCCCTTGTAAATAGAAGAGGAATGTTTTCACATTCTTTCCTATGTGTTAGGGCACGCAGGTTGGCATAAGGCTTAGAGCTCTTGGATTTAATTTATTTAAATTATTTCTTCTCTGGAAAACTTACAGCTTTTATGTACATGTTTAACGGGGAAAAAAATTATGAATTGACACATACTTATCTAATCTCAGCACTGTTTTCAGCCAACTTCTTTTATGTACTGCAGGTTCATAGCAAAAAAGAAACCCTTCAAATTAAATTAACTTAAAAAGGAAGGAAATTTCAAAAGAAATATTAACTTTTCAAAATTACAGTTTTAATGTTGACTTTTGAGGAACGATCCTGTTCTTAATATATTTCTTACCTGTTTGATTCTGTTACCACTCTCCATGTTGGAAACCAAAGACCCAGAAAATAAAACATGATCTGTCACAAAATAAATAATGTGGTAGAATTGTTTCCTGGGAGAAAAAGAAGAGTTACAGCCTGCTTCAGCTTGTCCAATTCCCACTTGCAGTCATCCTAATTTTACTTCTTATATCAAAAAAACCCCAATTTGTTCTCACCACTGAACCTTCCTGCCATTACTGAAACCAAAATCCAGAGATTGAATCCTGAGATGCAATGATGCATCCAGCTAAGCTTACCATGGCCCAACCTCCTCTAATGAGTAAAATGAACTGGCTGATCTTGCCTCCATCCATCCATCCATCCATCCATTTCTGCTTCTTGCTCTCGCTGTGCCCAGAAGCCCAGTTAGCTGGATGCACACTGAAACCCTTGAAGGGAGTTCTCCTACCTCTACAGAGGCTTTCAGCTAATGGCTCACTCACACCATGGAGCATGAGGAAGAATTTGGGAGGGTTAATTTTAATTTAGAAGTGATTGCTATTAATTAAAACTCTGTAGGAGACTGGTACTGTCCTGCTGCCATGTTATCACTGCCATCATGTACTAAAGTAAGATTTCTCTCCTGAAAAAGCAACACTGGCTTTTTCTGTCATACCAAAGTGTTATTTCAAGATGGTACGTGGATGCTCCACCCCCAAAATTGTCCCTGTAATTAACTCAATTTCTTTTTGTCAGCCGCTGGTTCAGAGCTGCAGACAATCACACATAAGAACTACCAAAAACCCAAGATCAAGGGATAGCTATGTTCCTGTTATGTGTCGTGAGGCAAGCTGTAGGGCAATTCAATTTTCCCCAAAAGATATTTTAATATTATGACAGGTGGTCTTGTTCGACCCCCATTTACCTCATTGACTCTTAAAATGATGTTGTGTGACTGACATAATAGAAGAGAGGTCTTGATCATTCCTACAAATTTCCTAGTATCAGCTTTCCTTTGCCACACAAATACATGATTTGCAACATAAAGAATGGGCTTAGTGTGAACTACCTCTCCCTAGAGAGGTAATATGGAAATGAAAACTCAGCCTCAAGATCACCCAAAGTGTTTGCCTGCTCTGGACCTGGCCAGCTCAGGTAGAATACAGACATGGGCAGAAAGTCTTTGACCTTCTGAACCTTCTCATTTGAAGGAAGACACCCATAGGGGCCATCTAAGGGACAGAGAAATCCTGTTTCTCTGGGAAATTGCTCTGAAGAAAAGAGTAGAAGAGGAATTAAAGCAGACTAAGGGTGAAAAAAACTCCTGGGATGGATTAGTTTCTTGGACAAAACCTGTAAGGATTATACACATTTTTACCGGCAAAAGTTGAGAGAAGAGGAATAGAGGAAGACCTAAAGGCTTAATATTAGACAAAATGTAATACCTGAGTAGTAGTTTGAGCTCCTGAAAACAGGTGTCAAAGGCACTTAAAATTCCAACCAAGGAAATGCCAGATTGCTAATACCCGAGGAAACATCTCATTAATAACCTTATAAAATAAACATCTGGACTACAAAAGATAACTCTCTGTTTACCCAGCTCTCACTAAGAAAGGAGACCTTTAGTGTTTTAACAAAGACATGAATACTGAAAGGGGCAACTTAGTGACTCATTGCAAATGCTGAAATCCCAAAGAGAAGGGCATGTCCCTAGAGGAAACATCTGGACAGATCAAGGGTTTTTACCTTATTTGTTTCTGGGAAACATAATCTTTTAAGCCTACGTTCTTCCTATAAGTACACAAAACCCTTAGTGGAAAACTAATGTTCACAAGAAGTACCAGATTAGTTATATTTGTTGAAGAAAATAAATACATATATTATGTTAAGTGAGTGACATGAAGAATCTGTCAGAGATAAACATACTGTAGAGAAATTCTTCATTATCACAATTAGTTAATCTTAAAATCAAAGGGTGTTGGGTTTTGCACAGTGACAATTGAAACCAAATTTATCTCCTTTTCTAAATCTCAGTACTTCCCAAATTGCATTGTCTCAGCTCAGGCTTGGTAACATTTGATGAGTGATGGAATAAGCAGCTGGGAGCAGGCTGGATCTTTGAAGTATACAAATGAAGCAAATACATACAATTTTCTCTGACATCATAGAATTTGCTTCCTAAATTAAATTTAATTTGGCCTTGGCTTACGGCTGCCTCAAATATTTATGCTAGGCTGATCACTCTGTACTTTCTGGGATTAGATCCCACTTGTTTTGCTGTTTCTCACAAGAGAACCCTGACATTTTCATTACCCTTGCTGACACAGAGCACCATGAGATGTCCCATGCTGTCAGTGGCATTGATTGGCACGCCAGGACAGCTGGTTGCACTTCTTATATCAATGAGTACCACTACAGGAAAAAAACCCTTATTCTTACCCTCAACTTGCTCAACAAAAGGCACCACGCATTTTCAGCACACTGTAATGAACAACTGACAATTTTCAGATGCCCCTGCAAGATGATACCAAGGTAGACAGCAATTATTTTCTTAAAATACTTCCTTGGGTCTCCTTCCTTATTTTTGACTTTGCCCTGTAACTGGCTTGAGAGGGAGCACAACCACTCAAAAGACCACTTAAAACCTGAAACCAGTCATCTACACAGTGTGCAGCAGAGAGGCATACATTCAAATGAGTAGGAGAAAGTTTGGAAATGAAGCAACTGTTTCAACGAGTTGGGAAATATGTGTTATCCAATGGCATAAAAAGGAACAAAATTTCTGAAAAAGCTGCTTTGAAATACACGTTTGGAGTTCATACAAGGACTTGGCTACATCTTCCTCAAGTACGTGCTGTGCTTTGGGGAAAGCATCATAGAAATAGGAACTTCTATGGTATTTAATGAGTTGAAATGTTTAGTCACAACATAGGCAATTGTTTCATGCAGCACTTGATCAAAAATATTATGTTCATTTACAATCCATATACTTCATAATTTAAATAAAGATGTCCGATTTGTCAGTAAATAGTCTTTATAGGGAAAATGCAGTAAAGTTTCGTTTTTCCTGTGTTTACATAACAGCGTTCACTGAGATGAATTGCTGTTACTGGCTTGCCTGAAACCATTAAAATAATATACCTTGTCTAACTTAAAAATTACATATTAGTCTTGAATACACACATTGTTCTTGCAATGACACTAACACCAGGGAACCACCAGAAAGAAAATGAGCTCTGCAGGGACCACAGGAAAATGAATACAAGATTCTGCACAAGTTTCTTAATCAGACAGCAGGATTGACTGGCACAACATGTTTCCGAGGAAAAGTGGCACTCTGCATCAATATTTTGTCAAGAGGAAAACAAAAAGAAGAATGTTACTAAACCACACTTGAGACTATGAGCCTAAATCCAAACTATAGGTCTTGCATTTAGGCAAGTAGAGGCAGAAGATCTCTGACAAAGCATGCTTTTGTGATTACATCTAGAATGTCAGCAGGAGGTCAATAGACATCACCTGCGTCATCTGCTACTGAGAGGCCCTTAAATTGGATCCTTTTGATGTTGTTAAGTAGGAAAAAATGGAACGTGATAAAAAATGAAGAATAAATGCTTTCTGTTAATATTTGCACTTTTGGTTTTCCTCAAGACTTACTTTTGCCTATTCTGATAGCCACTGATGCAGTCTGCAGAGTCCTCATGTCCAGGAGGCAACTTAGTTTAAGGGTAGGTGACATTCCACAAGAAGCAATACACATAAATAGTATTTTAACTGATATTAAGCATATGAATACAATGTCTTCAGGAAGAAATTGCTTATGAAATAAAGATAGCAATAGTAGTGACACATTCATCGCTAGAAAAATAGCAAAACTAAGCAATAGTTTACTGTCCAGGGGGATCTGCTAATAAACTGTTCTCTGCAGAGTTGATTATTTTTAAGTAAATTGCCTTTTCTTGCAAAGAATATATTAAAAAAATATTTTTTGCCCTGTATTTCATAAAGGCACAGTTTGAACACCCTTCTGAATAGCTCCCAAAATAGAAAACTTCTGTGGCAGTAGGGAATTGGGAATACCTGTTATACTTCTCTCAGAGCCAAGAATAAAAACACTGAAAATGCAGGAACCAATCTGTACGACAAGGTGCCAAATGTGGTCACAATAAATCAATAGTAGTGTCCTGCCTTTTATCCCATGCCTAATATTCTCAAAATCAAGCGCATGAGGGTTGCTTTAACATGTTCATGAAAACAGAAAGGTCTCCCATGACATTTAACTCATGCTTTTTTCCCCTCTGTTAGGAGAAGTAAGTCTCATCTCCTAACTCACTCAGCTTCCACTGTTTCTCAGAAGTCCAAGGCCAGTGTAAGTTCCCAAAACCTCCTTGTCCATTACTGCTAAGTCCAAATGAGGAGAGAGTCAGCTGAAAGGCAAACATGCCCACCAAGAAGACAAGACAAAACTGGCACCCTGCTGCAGAAGAGCTTCTCCATATTTTTAGGAATAAGTGATACTGGGGAACTTAATCCATGTCTGGCTTGAACCAAAGTGCTTTTTCCTGTTTGTGAACAGAGAAGAGCACACAGTCAGAATGCTGACCAGTTGCTAATTGACTGCTGACTAATTGAGGCTAGTCATTGTAGTTTCCATTGACCATGTTGGAATGAGTTTAAAACATCCCAAAATAGTGTCTATCCTCTCTCACTACCCTCTCCCACCTGGCTCTCAGAATGGAAAGGCCAAAGGAGGGCTGAAGAGATGGACCAGAAAAATTAACTGCTTGAATAATCTACAAAACAGCCCAGAAGCTCAGTCCTGAGAGTTCTCTTGAATGTTTAAAAGAACACAAACCCAACCAAAACCAAGACACAACACTTGATACACAAAATTATTTTCTCTGAAATAGTTGCTGTGTTGAGGTGAAGCTGAAAAACAAACTCCCATTAAAGCCAGTGAAAATTTTGACACCTGAGTCCTGCTGGAAAAGAACATTACCCAAATAATTTTTTGGAGCTCCCTTCTCAACACTGTTTTAAGGGTTGATTGTGTGGCCTATGTCCAGATGAACTAAATTTCAGAAGTGTCAAGAAATTAATGAAATCATTTGCTCAGGTTAGCCATGGTTCTTCTACAAGAGCAGACAACCTAATTCACGGCCTTCACTGTCAGAAGGACTTTGGAGTCTGGGTTCTTCTGTATGTTCTGCTTGTAGGCAACTGAAACAAGATATACACATTCCTCACTGTTCATAGATTCCTTGGAAGTAGAGCTTTCCAAAAAAATCTGTTTAGCTCTAGCTTCCTTCTGTGAAGGAAGTGTTCATCTATTACTTGTGGCACAGGTTTTGACACAGTAAATTAAATATTTTCCAACTCTTTCTGGAAAACAAGTGAGACAGGTTAGTTAGATGGACACGTTTCTATCAAGGACATGCTCAGGAATAAGTTGTACAGACCTCTGCTGAAGGAACATGTCAGGCAGCACACAGCAAAGTTCTCCTCCTTTTCTTCCAAAAGGCACATTTTCAGTCTCTCATAGATCAAAAGAAACCTGTTCCTCCTCAGTTTGTTATTAACCTTCTAAACATCAGATAAATACTTAGATGTATGTAGAGTTTCAGATATTTAACCAGAAAGAAAGGATGTACTTAAAATATCAAGAAGCCCAGCTGAGTGTTCTCATCATTTGGGTGGAGATGGCTCTGAGAATATATTATGAAAATACATCTTCTTCAACTTTTGGCATGTTTCTTTTCCAGCTCTTCTACCTGCACTTGACTGAACAAACTTTTGTGACAACTCTGTCTCTGCTCAGGACAGAAGCCCATGTTATTCAAAGACACTATGTTAAATAAGGGATTAAAACTATTTGTACATAAAGAGATTTATAATCTGGATTTCTTTGAATTAGAATTAGTTTCAATATGACCAGTCATGGGCATGGTCAGCTTTATCAGAAACTTGTCAGCAGTCCGTATCTCAAATCTGAAACAAAGCTGGAGTTAACTACCCCATTTCTTCCAAAGCTAAAAACCTCTGCTTGTTTCTTTTTATCCTTAGATTAAAAAAATATCCTAATGTTTATATTTCTGAATCTCACAGAAAGAAGATGATTCATATTCATGTCATCCTGTGATTTGCTCTGTAAGGGAAGGAATCCTGGGCTTGCATCCAGCATTCAACCATTTTGATCCCTGACCACCTGAGATGCTTGTTCTCATTAGGTCATGAAGATCATCGGGCCGACCTGACCTCCTATATGTCACAATCCATATATTTGGATTCAGATTGGTGCTGACCAAGAATGTCAGTCATCTAGACAACCATTAAAACAGGTACAGAGGACAGGAGAACTCAGGTGTGGCCACTGCTTCTTGAAATGGTGGTGGCACCAGGCAGCTGCAGGGAGGAGACAGGCCTGTGAGTGATAGAGGCAGCAAGAGCCACAGCTCTAAAGAGCACTAAAGGAGACAAAAGGAAAGCAGAAAAATATGAAAAATAACACTGTGGGAAATGGATTTGTAGAGAATTTCCAAAGCCTGACAGTTACATCAGGTTTATTTGTACCTCAACTTGCCTCAGCATTGGCATTGATACAATTAGACTGATTGAGGTGTTGGCTGAGCAAAGAAGTCAATGCTATTTTCATTGTAATTAGTGATATGATGACAGATGTTAATGCTGTTAGACATCCAACCTTATAGAACAGAGCCATCATTGATTTTCCTTTACTGCACATGGGCATGGTTGTAAGGAATTTGAAGGATTGTGTTGTATGAATTTTTTTGGCCATTCAGAATCCATCCACAAACGGTTTCAAAAACTGAGAGATTTGGCAAATCAAATTAAAACAGGATAGATCATGGTTAGATGGCTTGTTTGAATGATGGAGCTTTGCACCTTGGCTAAAGTAGCTTTGCAAAATAGGTTTATATGTATTGATTGTTATAGTAGCAATACTAGTGATAGTGCCTTGTGTACTTCACTGTGCATGGCAAATGATGAATAAGGCCATGAAAGAAGTTTTTTCCATCCAAGAAAGAGGGGGAAATGTGGGGAATGGATTAGCAGAGAATTCCCAAAGCCTGACAGAAGGCTCACATAATATGCATCTGTATGCAAACTCTGAGATGAAGTATGCTGACTTAGAAAAGCCATGGAATAGGACGGACATTGTTGAGAGAGAAACAGGACTAGAAACAAGTCTCAAATGATGACCTTGCAAATAGACTAGATATTTTGGAAAAATAGAACTATGAAAGATGTATAGACATCTTTTTGTAGTAGGATCCATGAGGGGTATTTCTAGATGATTGGCTTAGAAGCATCAGCAGCATTGTGTGGCAGAACCTGATGGGCCAAAAAACGCTTATAATGTATTGTAATTAGGAAATAGTTTGGCTTCTGATTTTGATGGAGTGAATTGTAACATCTGTACTGTCTCAGCCTTCATATGAGACTGAAAATGGAATAAAAATCTCTAAAACGCCTCTCAGAAGCCCCATCTCTGTGTCAGAAAAAGGGTTTGTCCAACAACTGTCTTCATCCAAAACTGACTCTACTATTATCTAATTCTCTACTTTTATTCTAATTCTCTAATTCCCCCTTACTTCCTTTTATTTCATCCCAAACTGTGCTTTGCTGCTCCCAGCCTTTCTTTTCTTTTTCCCTATTCTGCTCTGCTGAACCTCTTTTTGCTACCACTAAAAAAATAAATTTGAAAACCACCAACTTTCTCAGCATAGGAACATGCAAATTGACCTACCCCACTAAGAAGATTTTAGGTTGTCTCTGTCAGCCAGCAGCTTCCCAGCATATAAGGATCTGATTAATGTGAGATTTGAAAGTGACATTCAAAACTACACTTTCAAAACTGATCTAAAAATACTAACAGAAGTTATTTTTATGTTTCCACAGCAGAAAAATTCCCTAATTTCCCATAATTATATCTAAGCCTCAGGAAGAGAGGGTATAATCAGAATAATAGAACTGTTTGTTGAAACATTCTCTTTGTAGGACTAAAATCGTAGTTTCAAGCAAGATACTTGTTCTTTCTGAAAACTGAAAGCATCAAATATTTTAACAACAATAGGGCATAAAAATAAATCTGACACAGCAATATGAAGTCAGTTTTATATTGGAAATCAGCATTTTCTAGAATGCAGAAAGAAGAGAGATTGCTGCTGAGCCTATTCCCTGTTAGCACCAGCAAAGGCTGATGCAAGCTCTCCAACTGAAAGAAACCCCTCAAAAGAAGGAGGCTCCTCTCACCTGTGCAGAAATGCATTTGTGCTTTGTTTTATTAAATGGAATAAAAGGTATTTTGCAAACATGTTTGCAACCCTACTCATGCCCTCTCATACATAATGAATCCCCTGGACTTATTTTCCAAAAGGAACAAATTATAAATGGCAAGAATGGATTTTAAATTAGACATAGATTCTACTGTATTATATCTAACCAGGCTAGTTCTCACCTTAATTCAAATTACTTCAAATTATTCCTGAAAATCCTCAAACTGAGAGAGAATTCTTTTGGAGCCCCACTTCAGCATCAGAAATGTTATTCTTCCAATGTGGAAGTAAAACTGTCTACCAGATGTTCCTCCAAGAGCCTTGGCCATAGAGATTACAATGATAAATCTCATCATCTCTGATGAGCTGTACAACTTGGGAAACTTCCTTATTCAGAAGGAGTTACATCAGCTTCCACACATTGCCAATCTCTTCCTTCCCTCCCACACAGGCAGACACTCACTGGACTAGCCTGCCACTTTCATAGATCCTTCTAAATGTGAAAATATATTCCTACTTCCAAATCCCACAAATATGCAGAGGCTTTTTATGTTGGTGAAATTGTGATGCCCAAGAAATGTCAGGGCTGACAGAAAACAAGCATCATAGTAGCAAGAAGCTAAAGTTTAAAATGTTCTTTCATTTAAAAACAAACAAACAAACAAACAAAACTGCACTTTGAAATCCACAGAGTGAGTTATGGACATCAAGAAAATTCTGTCCAGCTGCACAAGCTGAGGCAGCTCAATACTCCAGAGTTAATTAAGGCTGTAGGGTTGATGCTCATTAGGCAGATTGGTTTCATCTGCATTTAGTTCTCCTACAGATTCTCTTATATCACTCATCATCACTCATCACTCTTATATCCCTTATCTGCATCCTCCAGAAACTCTTGGAGATCAAAGGACTGAAAGCTGAAATGCAAACAGTCACAATAGGTGCACTCAACTAAAAAGGAATGATCAGCTATCATTATCTCACCAGGGTAAGAGATCCTCCCAAACCCTACACTTATGCCTGGTGCAGTCATCTCCAAGTATCTGAAATACAGCTGGCAACATGGGTTCTCATTTCTATCTCTGCAGTCACTGCAGTTCCAAACAGCTAATATTGTTTTGTGGGGCTGGCTGGAAGGCTATTTCTAAGCCAAAGCCTCACCCTAAGCCTTCCTCAGCAGACCCTGAACTCAGCACAATCTTTACAGAGGCTTTCTTGCTGCATTACCATGATGAAAGAGCAAGGCCCTTCCTAGACTTCATTCTGCTCTTGACTGATGTACCATATCATGCTAAAGTTACCTTGAGTTTTTGGACTGGAATTAATGTTTGAGAAAGAAATTAAAGACACTTGCATTCAGAGATCACAGTATTCCTTTTTCACTTCATGGGCATTACAATAACAATCAATAACAAACTCCGCTGTCTCTGAGCCCAGCAAATATTTCAACATCTCCAACAGACAAGCATAAGGTATTTGTTCCCAGGTGCTTAGGATCTCACTCTATCTGACAAACTCCAGCAGAAAAAACACCCTCTCTGGATGATTTCTTCAACTACCTTTAACCAAAATGCTATTTTACCCATCTCCATAACCAGAGATTAAGCACTTTAGTCCTTTATTAAGCACCACCAGACCTAGAAAAAATATTTTCTGAAGCAGTCAATCAGCTCTGTTTCTATAGTTCCTGTGAGTAAACCTTCCTCTCCATCTCCAGCCTCACACACTAATCCCAAAGAAAATACCACCCCTGGCTCTAACACAGGTATCCCAGCTGGCCACTGAATTCACAGTAAGCCATTTTTCCCACTGTGGTACAAGTTCAAACCTTCTGCCATGTGAGCAGCACAGGCTTGAGGAGGCAAGCTGTACATGCAACAAGTGGGCAGAGCCTTTGAGGGTCACATAAGGAACAGCAGAAGACACAACTTTTGAGAGTGCATTTTGAGGGATAAGAAATAGGACAGGAAAAGGGTTACCTCATAGCCTCGTACTACAGTGTCAATGATAACTTCAGTCAAGTGACGTAAGGGTGGTGTCTTGTTCATGGAAAAAAGGAGAAAGAAATGCTCTTCAGAAGTTGTATGACAATAATTTCACTTCCTCATTAAGGGTCACTTTGCTGATTACATTTACATTATATTTCCTGAGCCAGCTTTTGTGCTGCACTTGAAAGAAAATGATTGAATGAAGGAACATACATGCTAAGAGACTTCCTGCCGAGTCATTAGTGAACAAAACCCAAAACACCCATAATTTCTGAGAATATTTTTTCAACATAATTTTTGCTATTTTTGTTCCTTTACATGTCATAGAGGGGTCAGCACAACAATTTTTTAAATACCTCCTTATGGTTTTCTGGAGTTAAACTGTAAAATATGCCCTTCATATTTTCTGCTCTCACCAAGTCTAGCAGCTAATAAGTAAAACCTCAGTAAGTGAACTATTAAATTCAAATAAATTTTAATATTACTATTATAAAATATAGTAGTAATAAATATTTTAATAAAACATAATTTTATATTAATATAATTATATCCAATAATCCTATACTATATAATACATTAAATATTATTAATTATACAGTAATATTCCAAATAAAAACCATTTTTAAAATAAAATTAACTATGAAATCCATCCTATGCCTCATCTAGAAATGTTGCAAAGATGCCTGTGCTTCTTAAGTTTTGTAATACTAATGTTTTGAGTTATGTATAGTTCGAGGCCTAAAAATTAAGCCCCCAAATAATGTTTTTGCAACAACTGAAATAAATAACCAATTTTGCCAAAAGCAAGAGTAGTGTCAAGCAAAGAAGATAATCAGCAAGAATCCTTTTTGGAGGTCAAAAAGAGCTGTTAAGAGTCCCAAAGCTATGAAAAACTAAGTGAAATAATGAGTTTCAGGTTTTTATATTATTTTGATATTAAACAGTTTTTATGTTTGAAGGACAAGCCTTTTATTAATTATCAACCTAACATATTTTGGTTTTAAACATGCTATAGGAATTTAAAACCCCAAACACTATTTCAAGTATTATATTGTATTAGGCAATCCAGTATTGCTGAATAAAACCAGGCTATAGGTGTGTTATTCTCCAGCAACTTTGGCTGGTTTAGCAAAACATTATACATTTCCTACAAATGCTGTTATTTATTTTTATAATGGTTAAATTGCTGTGTAGTCTGCTTGGCTTCCTTCCTCTCTTCCTTGCTAAAATTAGTTGTTCATGCAGCAATCCATCACCTCCATCCTTCCTGAACCCTATAGTGAAAGCAGGTTTGGATTTTAATTCTCCTCTAAACCAATATTTGATGCTTATCCTTTTTGAGGTCAGTTGTTTTCCAAGATCATACCTATACAATCTTTTCCACTTCTCCATTTGTACCTCAGATCCAGTGAATCAAAAGATTAACAAACTCAGCTCCCATGTCTCATCTGACAGTTTACAGACCCACCCCTGAACACCAGGTATTTTTGTCCTAACAAAACTTTCATATGTCAAGGATCTTCTTGGGGATGTTAAGATTACTCCTGAAATCCAGCAAAATTACAATTTTACAAGAACTTACAATTCACTTCTGAAAGTCTTTCATCCTTTTGCAGGCACAATGAATAAGCTGGAGTGACATCATTAGTGACTCATTTCACTATTTCTGAAACTGGATTGGCCTTGAGTCCTCAGATTGAGGCTAGGTCTAAGTCTTGTCAATTCTTTTTGTACACCACCACCAAGAGATGTTATTCTCTTTCGTTTCTAAGACTTGCTCTTCAGTGGTCATCTCATCACTATTATGTTTTTCTCCTAAAAGGGATGTTCTTGACCTTTCACACAAAATCTACATGCTATTTCAAAAGTAGTTTCTTTCATGTGTTAGAACAGCGTAGTCCTCTTTGCATCTTTCCTTTGCTGTAGCACATCAAGTAGACAATTGATCTTCCCCTTCAAGACTTTTCATAACAAAATCCATTTATGTTCACCATTTCTCATACAAAACAAAGGTCAGATTACAGCTTCCACTGCCAGCCATGCTTGTTGCCTAATCATTACATTTTACATTTTGAACTTCTGCCCTTGTGTTTATATCCACTTTGCACTTGAAACATGGAGGACCTTTCCACTAATACCTGCAACATGAAAATTACTATTCTTCTTCAAGTACCTGCTTAAAAAGTTTTCCCCACTGTGATACTCACTGAATGTTGAAAACAATTTGGATACAATTACCCGCATCCCTCTTTGAGATCACTGCTGTCCTATTGTCTCTGCACATGGGTTCTCCAGACATTTGTGTTGTTTTACTCTTAAATTGCAACCTTTGTGAAGCAGAAACCTTTTACTCTGTGCTATGGAGAGAACTGAATCTTTTTCTGCAACTACATTTTTTTGGCATTGCAATAATACTGGCAGTAATAACAATAAGAACAAATAAAATGTAAACAAGAAGATTTCTGAGCTGGAAAAGAACTAAGTCAGCTGAAGAAATCATCCACAAGATATTGCTCTATTCATTGAGCTTGAACTAAATAATAGTTAATCTCTGCATTGAGACAAACTGTGTGTTTTTATTATTTAGATTTCTCAGAATTCCATTGCCAAGAAGTTGGATATGATGCAAAATGAAGACTCAGGATGAAACCACATTTCCCTAGGAGCTATTCTGGAAGAGTTTGGTAAAAACCACTTCACAATTCTTCAAGTAAGCGATTATTGATAACAAAGCTGAAGGAACAACAAATCTGTATGGAGCAGAAGTGATTTTGGTACTGGAATGGATATTCACTAAAACTAGGACCATTCAGGAGAATTAATTCAGTTGCCAAGTGCACTATCCTCTCTTTTATACATATCTGAAATCTGCTAAAAGAGTGAGGAGCATTTTCTCTTAAATGAAAACAGCCTTTAGGGAACAGAGCTTGTTTGGTTTACATTTTTTAGCTGTGACTTTACTTGTGAGACACTGTGGTTTTGACAACTGCATTATTACTGATTTCTTCTGGAAATTTTTATATCTTTAGCCTAAAAGGGTTACTTCTGCATTATTTTTATTTTTTCCAAAATCCTAAGAAAACTCTAAGATAACAGTGACAATTAAGGTCTTACATAACACACCAGGAGAAAATTTTCTGGAACAATAATTTCAAGATAGGAAATGAGCATGTATGACAGACACTTGTAAAAATTTTAGTACTAAGGATAGTTATGGTACATCTTCAGTACTAACATGGTTCTTAAGGAAAACAACATCATAAAGTGGAAAAGACATAGCTGAAATAAAATTACAATTGTTGACTATCATGAATTACAGTTCTATAGTAGCTAAATGTTGCAACAACTAGCAAATGAATGTTGTTCTTTATTCCAGGTAGATTTTGGTAATGAATGTTTAATCTGGAAAAAGAAAGAAAAGGATTACTAAACAGAACTATTTATATTCTCAAAAGAAAAATGTGCATTTCTATTTTTAAATACATGTGTTTCTAAAAGCTAGAATCATCCGATAGACATCAGGTCAAAATAGGAATAACAATAGAAAGGGGGAAAAGCAGCTTTGGTTACATTTTTTCATGCTATAAGTAACAAAGACTGAAAAACAAGGGAAATCTCTGCAATTAGTAAGAACCCTTTGAGAGTGGGAACTGGTACAATCACATTAGTCACATTTGCTTTGGTGCATAACACTTGGCCTGTGGTGTCCTCTTACAAGATAAAAGGTTTTGAACCCCAGGATACAAGCTAGGGTTGCCGCAATGAGATCCATAAGCAACATTTCCTGCAGGAATTCTTCAAGAATCCCACCCCTCAAGCTTCACTTCCATTTCCCAAAGTGCTCTTCTCAGATTCGATTGCATGGTGGTAATTAATTGGTGGATGAGAGGCTGGACATGGGCTGGCAAGGTGCCCTCATAGCCCAGAGGTCCAACCATGTCCTGGGGTGCATCAAAAGCAGCAGGACCAGCAGGTTGAGGGAGAGGATCCTGCCCCTCTGCCCTGCTCTCACAAGCCCCCACTTGGAGCACTGTGTCCAGCCCTGGGCTCCCAGCATAAGAAGGACATGGACACTTTGGAGGGGTACAGAGGAGGGGTCACAAAGGTGCTCAGATGGTTGGAGCACCTCTGCTATGAAGAAAGGCTGAGAAAGTTCAGGCTGTTCATGCTGGAGAAGTGAAGGTTCTGGGGAGACTTCAGAGCACCTTAGAAAACTAAGCTTGATTACAAGACATACCTCCCATAATGCAGGACAAGGAAGCAAGTAACACTTTTGTGTCCAAGGCAGCTAACTTCTCACCATGTGCTTCCCAAGGCTCTCTGATGTCAAAGGGCAAATACAAACCATGCAGAGCTGTGCTGAACAGAGAGGAGCACCAGGTTGTGAAATTTTGCTCCTGAAATAGCAATTCCTCACTGTTTTGTACTGCATACTGTATCTCCAAGTGCAGGCCAGAAAAATTCTTGACACAAATGAATTACTGGGAATTTTTTTTCTCAAAAAAGAGCTCCTACACCTTGTGCACTGAAACCTCTAGCAGGAAATATAACATAAAAGCAGTGGAGTCAGTAAATACTGACAATACAGTAATTACTGTCAGGGTAATACCAAGAAAGAAGAAACTATTTAGATGTAGTTTTATGACCTATATCTGCCAAAGTTCCCACATCAGGTTTCATGGGTTT
Organism: Argya squamiceps; assembly: GCA_037834095.1. Taxonomy (NCBI): domain Eukaryota; kingdom Metazoa; phylum Chordata; class Aves; order Passeriformes; family Leiothrichidae; genus Argya; species Argya squamiceps. The sequence goes on from JBBMKD010000217.1 coordinate 18,700,483, forward strand.
ATGCTCACATTTTCCTATAAAAGGTATTTTCACCTTTCACAGTAAAGAGGCTGCACTGTCATCAGAGGAAACCAACCAGACAGAGTACTCTCTCTATAGCCAAGCTCACTCTGAAGTCAAACAGAAAAAAATTACTCTGATAATTTGGCTCAGTAATTTCTCCCATTTAGCTTATAATAAAAACAGGTAATGCAAAGTTCCATTGTTCCTTGTGGTTGCTGAGCTGATAAAGATTAGAGTCTCTATTGGTATATTTACCAGTCTCTGTAGCAAATGCCTTTACCTACAATCTTGTTTGCATGAAGTGTTCAGGTATCAGTGTTAAACACGTCTAAAGATATACTTTGGGTTTTTCATACTTTAATGTTAACCTTTACCACTGTGAGTTGCTTCATGTGTTTCTGTGTATCATTCTGTGTGAGAAATGAACGTGAATATCCAATTGAATCAAAATTCAACTGTTGTTAAGTGCTTTGCACTTAATGGGACTTCATCATCATTAAACAAAAAATGTACACTCTGTAGCTAATTCTGATCAGTACAAAATTTTCAACTGTGAAATTAGGTTTGAACTCAGAAGGTTAAAGGAAGCCAGATTCCCCAGCTGCTGGGAGGGGATCTGTCCCTCCCTGCTTACCAGCCACTTAGAAATGGCAGGCAGGACAATCACCCCTGGGACTGCTGAAGTGTGCTCACGTCATTGCTCTGACGAGCTCTGGTCTCCAGCACAGGAAAGGAGCAAATCTGCTGCCTTATCTCACTGCCCCACATCATTGTCCTTCCTCGTATTGTGACTGGACTCACCCACACGTCATCCAGACATGGGAACCATCTCCTCTGGCAGGAACATGAGGGATTAGTTGCCTGCCTGGTATCTCTGTACCTAATGAGGGGAAATAAAAGTTTCAGTTCACCTGTGGCTGAGCAGATGTTTTTGGCTTCACACCACTACAACTCACATGTGCTGCTACCTCACGAGTTGATATGTCTACGATCACACCACATTCTTCAATTGCCAGACTTTCTCCTGGGCTTACAAGGGATTTTCTCATATGGGAAAATTTACAAACTGTAGTGTAAACATTCCAGCTGTACAAGCCTCTGGTTACATTTCCATCTGTCAAAATTCTAGAAGTCTCTAATGCATCTGGCAAAAAACAACCACACTCACAAATCCAATATGAAAGTGAAAAAACTTCCAGGGCTACAAGACTTACTTCTATGCTTTGACCAAAACAAATCTTCTTGAAAATATAACACTTAGGTTCTTGAATTGAAAAAATTCAATTTAAATGTTTTAGGAAATCACAGTAATTGCCTCTAAATAAAAATCAGGGACTGATGTTTTCCCTTGTGTTGTATGTGGTGAAGATGATGCTGGATGTTCCAATACAGCAGTCAGTCTGCTTAACTCGAGAGATTTCCCTCCAAGTTTCCTGCAGAACAGAGAGAGTTTCCTGTAAGAGTATGTTTGTCTGTGGGAAGCTATCATCCTCTCAGCAGTGTGCCTGATGGAGACAAACCCTTGCTAAAGGGAAACTGAGCCCTGCTAAGACAGTGAGACAATCATTGCATCATTCAGTGCTGATTCATCTTAGCCTTGACTGGTATCTGATAAACTACAGATAGCCTACAGTACATCTTAGCACTCTAACCACTTTCACTCATTGTATTTGTTCAGATCAAACACAGAGAAACAAAATGTGATAAAACTAAACATTAAAAACCCACCTGCTTTAGACTTGCAACTGGAAACTCCAAACTCAAACAAACAATACACATCCTTTTTCAGAATTTTGGGATTTCACATAAGTACCTTTAACCTTGGCTTTGTTCTTTACTGGAAAGCAGATGCTCCAATGTAGTCCAGAACTCACTCGCTTCATCTTATGATTTCCACTGTTTTCTCTAAACTCTCTTCTCATAGTCTGTAATCTGTTTAAATCTTCCCTCTGCTTTTGACTTTATCCTCAGTGGGAAAACATGAAACACCTGTTATAAAATTTGCCTGCTCGATCCACATATATACCAAGTTCTTGACATTTTCTATATTCCTACAAATCAGTATTTTAACCATGGTGTATTTTCAACATATCTGACATTTGGTATCCATTTCTTTCATCCCTCATTCCTTTTCCTCTGTGTACAAGGCACACCCTGATAACCAGTTTCTATCCTCTACCTCTAAGTGTTGTTATCCATCCTCATAATTTTACAACAACTTAGATAACAAAGGTTTTTGGCAATCTGAAATCTTGTGTACATAAAACTGAAAAGGGAATAACATACAATGGAAGGGGGAAATTGCTTTAAAGGTAAGTTCACAATAAAACCACCTAGGAATGTGCCATGCTAGTGTGCCAATGAACTGTAGTGCAGACCATGACTATTTAACAAAGACTTATAAAAACTCCTGTAAAATAAAAGCTCCAGTCTAACCACTTACTTTTATCCAGACAAGCTTAACTTTTACTCTGAAACAAACCTGTATTTTCCCCCGTGTTTTCCAGAGCTAGCAACCACTTTCCCAACTAACCCCAAGCAAACACTCCAGATCACGAGTTATATATCATTAGCTGTTACAGAAATTTTTTGCTTCCACACTACAAACAGGCAGCTTCAGTAAAGCTAACTAGAAGTACAATGTTAATTATTGGATGTGTGCTTTTGACAACAAAAAGGAGAAACCTTCAGTAAGTAGCTTACCAAATGGCTGACATAGGTTCATAAGCAGGGAAAGAACTATCACAAAAGGAAAAGTGAAGTTCAGATGCTGTTGCAAAGTGTTCCCAAGCAAGCAAAAAGAATATTACTATATTTGCATCTTCAATACAACTTTTAATTAAATTTATCCTCCTGTCTCCTCACTTGAAGCTAAGCTCTTTTTTTGTCTACTCAAAACCAAAGGACAAGACTCGGAGACTGGCTTCTCTGAGTTTTCTGGTTCAGCCCACAGATAAATCACAGCAGTTGTTTCTATGACATTTCCTGCCCCAAAGAGTCAGCCAAAAATCCTATCCACATTCTCATACTGTCAAGTATTGCAACATCCTTTTAACAGGAGCTATCAAGCACAGTCTTGTCTTACTCCAGTTCACCTAGAAAGCAGCTGAAAACATCAATTCTCTCATCCTTTCTCCATCACATCCTTTCCTTGTTGACCCCCACACAAAACTGAAGTTCTTAATCCTACCTTTCAAGGCCTTCCTGATTTCTGCCTATCTGTCCATCTACACAGAAAGATTAGCTCCCATCACCATTCAATTTGTTCATCACCACTGTTCTCAGGATGATACCTCTTGCAAAAACTCATGCTTGCAAAGAGTACTCATCAGACAGGAGCAAAAAGCATTTTGTTGTCCTTTTCCAAAGACACATCACCCTTTTTCCATGGTACACAGTTAAGAAACTGCTTCCCTACCTTCTTCCAACTGCTTGGACCTTCCTGTTGCCCCATGCTTTACAGCCAGTGCACAGACTGGATAGGAGGGGTTGTGAGAAGGGGAAGGAATGATGTTTGTAGGCAGCACATGTTTACACAGTACCAGCCACAAGAGAGGTCTTCATCCATCAGCACAGTTCCTGGACACTCTGACAACAAGCAAACCCCAACAAGCATGTCCAGTAGACAGACTGCTTGTCCCAGGCTGTGAATGCTGAATCCCCAGCACAGCACAAATTTCACAGCTGCTCTCCTCCCAGCTTGGTGCCCCTGAAGAGGATGCTCCTGGTGTTCCCAACACTCAGCTCCACTCCCACCCATCTCACAGGAGCAGCCAAAGCTGTGACAAAGCTCCCTGGGCAGCTGAGGACTCAGAGCAGACCCCTGCACTGATGCACCCAGCTGCTAAGAGGGCCACTTCCTGGCTGAGTGGGTCTCTGGATCCCCAGTGCTTGAGGTGAAGAAGGGAAATCATGACAACAGCACCAGAAAGTGATTCACAGCTGCCCAGGAAGAACTTTCATGTTGAGATGACTGTGCTCACTGTCCTACCCACACTCTGCTGAAAGGCTGAAGTGAGTTCAAAGGGTCAGAGACCTCAGAGTAGATGCTGGGGGAAGGGAACCAGCAGAGCCCACATGAAGTACATCCCCAAAGAGAAGGAAGTGTGAAGCCACCACATCACACTGCAATGGGAACAGGGAGAAGGGGGGCAGGGCTCCTGTTGGGGGACCACCCCCTGCCAGTTTTTTAACTCCATGAAGGCCTAAGCCAAGGTTAAAAAATATTTTATCTCCCTGCTAGCAGAAAGTAACAAAAAAGCCTCTGCATTTGGGAGAGTGAAGACTTCCAACTGTGAAGGCTGAGCACAGGTGAAGGTGAAAAATATTGGAGGCCAGCAGAGAACTGGAGGAAATTCAGAAGCCACTTATCTCCTTCAGGAAACAGCAGTGCCTGGCACAAGTATCATTACCCTGGCCCTTTTAGAACCCTATGAAAACAGAGGAAACTGTGTAATTCTGGAGGCTGGCAGGAAATTGTAGAGACCACCTAGTCCAGCCCTCTACTCACAGCAGGCTTAATTTCAAATAGCACTTACAGACCTCAGGGAACTGTAGTGTCTGTGCCAGCCTCAGAGAGCTGACAGGTTTCAGGGCCTGAGCTGAAGTCAAATGTTTGTAGTAACTGAAACAGAAGGTGTCATTAACCAGGCTGAACACACCACACGAATATTCTCAGTGCCATAATCAAAGGCACCTCCACCATACACACACATTTGTGCCTCCACCCTTCGGCTTCCTCTGCGTCTTTGGCAAGATGCAGTTCACTTTCTGCTGGAAAGCTAAGCAGCCTCCTTATCTGTGTGCAAGAATAAAAAGACAAAGTGCCAAGAGTCATTTGTACAATGAAGACGTTGTATCACAGACTTCTTCATTATCTGTGCTGCTCATGAAGGAACGAGATCAAAACCCTCAGTGGGGGAAGCATTCAAGTTGACATTCAAGTACAAATAGCTTGACTCTATTAGACTTTCTGCCACCAGAAGTGATTACATCAGTCAGAATTTGAATGCACTCTGACCTAGATTTTCAGAAGCCCATAAAGACAGTTATCCAATCCACTTTCACAGATACATACTGAGATGCTGTTCTAATTGTTAAAAAATAAAGTATTAAAAGTCACCACGTAAAGACAATGGGTTGAGAGCTGGACTTTGGGTGAGGATGGAAAGAATCTGAGTAGGCAGTGGGAGCAGTGGAGTTTTTTCTTTTTCCACAGAAACGTCTGGGTTTATTTATATTTTATATCACTGTTTGAATATCAGCAGGAATGTTGTAAGCCAGTTGACCCAACAATGTCAGTTAATTTCCTGGTCCTGCTGCTACCTTTGTTATTAGCCAGTGTCTACCAATGTTTGGGAAATGAGTCATCTCATACTTATTATCAGTAATATGTTGTTCTTCCTTGTCATTATTTCTAAGTTCATGTCAAAAGCAGAGTACAATGGAAACCTTACAGGAGTCTTCTATTTCTTCTTCTGGGAAGACATTGGCACAGCTGGGCCTCATGTCAGGTCCAGAGATCTACTGTTGTCCTAAATGATTTATGGAACAATACATTAGTGTAGAGCCATAAAAAGCCACATTTCTTATAATATGAAGATGGAAAATTATCAAAATTTTCTCCAGGAAGCAATAATTCAGAGTTTCATGATGGTGAGGAACTTAGAGGTTTTAGCAGAGAGGACAAATAAGGTGATGGTGTTGATGTCTTTTATTTAACAACTTTAATATCCTCCTTTAAGTTTTTTAATATACAAGAAGAATGTTTTTAACTAATCTGAATTGGTAGGGAATGCATTTCTAACCCCTAAGTGAGAAAATGCTTCTATAAGCACTTAAAGATCACTCACTATTGCAATATACTTTCATTTTCCTCCTTGTGTGCATCTATGTCATAAAGACAAGTTTGTCTTCAGCAATTTAGCAGTAAGTGATTCTAATCAACAAGCCTCCTCACTAGCCTCTCTGGGGATCCAGCATCTCACCTTAAACCATCTTCCTCCCTCATAAATCACATCTGACAACCCTGCTACCCCAGCCTCTTTTCCTCTGCAGTGTGCTCAGCTCTGCTCCCTGCTCCTGATTTCTTTCAGCTCCACATTCCCCATGGGTCAGCTGGTTTCCCAACTGAAAAAAATCCACCAGGATTGTGTCTCTTTCCTCTTCAAGGAAAACAGTAATGTCTAAAGCTACTTTATCTGCCTTCACAGAAACTTGCTTTTCGTCTTCCTTTTTTTCTCCCCCTTTCTTTTACTTTTGGGCTAGGATATTTTTGTTTGTAAAGAAAATAAAATTATGCCAGAACACACTGTTTTCCTTCAGTCTCACATTCAAAACATCTCTTAAACTTGCAGAGCACCATTAGGAATCTCAGCTCTGTTTCTGGCTGTGCTTTTTGCAGAAAGCAGTGTCCCAGGCTGCTGAACTCTATGTGACTTTGAAGTCCTTTGAAATACAGGCCACCCTCCACTTCAGGCCATTTCCAACAGGGTGAAGTCCCACATCTCTTCAATCGAGCCCTGCCCAGCATGTTACTGAGGGATCCTCTGCTCAGTCTCATCCTTGTTTGTGGGATACACAATTAGGGATTACATTGGCCTTTAGCAAAGAACAGAGTTCAACAAAAGAGCTTTGTAGACCAAACTCATACAAGCTTTAGTGACCTCTTCAGTAAAGAACTAATAATTAGCCCAATTCTGAATTACATGTGATATTTTCTATAGGATATAGCACTTATGATTCCTGTCAAGTTAGAAGACATGCAATCAGAACAGGATTTAAGCCATTTAAGCAAGCAGGAATTAAATAGCTTTGTATGTGGCAAAATAATTGTGGGGTATGAAATAACCCACAGCAATTAGGGTGAAAAAACCTCAGTGTGTCAGTAAAATAAACACACAGGGATGATTCAGCTGCAAGCTGCAGAGCTGCCAGCTGCTTTCAGGAGTGGCGAGATGCAGGGTTTTGCTCACACTGTTAGAAAACAGAAGCTGCATTTACAGGCTTTGCTTCCAAATAATCCACAAATCCAAAATATGTCTCAAGCAGAATGAGCACCCAGTAGCAGAAGTGTCATTACTGTCAGCATCTGCTTTATGTAAATTCAGTGTACAGATTTTACACAGCACCTTCAAAGTCCACTGCATTCTTCATTCCCTCCTGACATCAAATCATCTATTCAAATAAATTAAAGGACTAAAATATCCAATAAACCATAATAGACACTGTCAGTAGTGCAACTAGGAGGAACTTATGAGGTTTACATGAAGTATGCATAATAATATGCAAAAAATATATGTTCTGTGTGCATTCCTAGCTGTTATACAATACCAAAAAGTAAGTCAGAGTAAAGAAATGTAAAGAAAGGAAAACATGTTTTTTTAGTTGAAAAACAAGAACATATCTTCCAGAGATGATATCACGGATTAAATGATCACATAGAAGCTAATCATTTTCTTCAGAATAAAACTAAATTTTTGTTGAAAAGATGCATATTTGGACTATTAAAAATTATTTGGTAATTTCTATTACTCCTGCTTGAGTGAAAGACAAAATCTTTAATGCAACAATTACATAGGATTCATTTCCATTTTTCAAAATCAAATGCTTTTAATTTTGTTTTCAAATTTAACTTAGAATTTTGAATTTATAGCAAAATTTCAAATGTCAAGAAATAGATCATGCAACATTCCCTCTTAAAAATGGAACTTCAGATATCCCACTTGGCTTGATTCCATACGACTGTTTTTCCAAGCGAGGCCACTTACGTCACAGAAAGCTCTGGTTGTGGAGTGCTCTGCTGTGTGCAGCTGTTTCAAGACAGCTCGGCACACCTGGGCACCTTTCCCACGTGGTCGCTGGGAGCGGGGGGCCGAGGCTGTGTCCCCCCGGAGGCAGGAGGGGACAGCAGAGCCCCGTGCTCCAGCCCCGAGCCCGCCGCCCCTGCGGGCTCCCCGCGGCCGGGGCGCTGCTCCCCGCAGACACGCGGAGCTCCGGGTACAGACGGCACAAGAGTACGAGGGCACAGGGGTGAGAATCTGTGCGACTCACCATTGGGAGCGATGTGGAGATGGCAAGGAAAACCCTGCAGAATGGCATAACATTGAATGTATAGGGGTGGGGGGAAAGAAAGATCAAAACAAGACACTTTAACAAGTACTTTTGAAACAAAGTGCCAGAGCTTTGCATCCCAATGAAATCACAATAAGTCGCTGTTTTCCCTTTCTGTTTTCACTTCAGAATAAACTTCACATAAACATAATTTAATTTAAATTCTTATATTAGACAAACGTAGTTTATCTAATTTCTTGCGGATTACTGCATGCCACTAAGCTGATACATCCCATGATATCATACATGATATTGAGCAGTTTTAATTGCTTAGTCCTCAGCTCACCTGACCAGGAGATAAGCAAGGAGACTGGTTCTCTATTTCTGCAGCCCTTAGAGAAAGAGGTCACAAGTGGATGTTAGGCACATTTTGTGATAAGTTTGCAGCTTCACTGTCTAGTCAGAAAGCAGGTCCATAACTAGGTGAAACACTTGTGAGTTTCTTTCTTCCCAATCTTTTTTCTCCACCACTTAGTTTTCCTATGCAAGTCACACATTCTTCATTACAGTTCTGGACCATCGTATCATTAGCAATGCTCAGCCCTCTTCAAAGCTACATCCTTTCCTTTCCACCTTGGCCAACCTGCATCCTATAAAGTAAAACAGATGAAGGCAATGCCAGTTGAACATATTCTGCACAGATCTATGGCAAAGATTGAGCATTTGTGTTGCTCATTGCCTCCTGGAGAACCAGTAATTAACATTTTCAATGAAGTCTAGTCACCGAGCAGGCACGGTATAGTTTGGAACTGGTTACAGTTGCGCTTATCCCCAAGAAAATGTTTCAATTATCCCTATTTCCAGAGAAAAAAGTTCCAAAATGTTATATCCAAAAATTTTAAAAATTATAAATTCATGAGTGAATGTTATAACCCATCCAAAAGAATTTAAAAATATAATTTCAAGAGTGAGTCATTTTTTTAATAAAAGACTGACAGTGGCTAATAATATAATCCCCAAAATCATGAGAGATGAAAGGCTTTGACAGACATTGTTTTTTCCCTCGGTATGTAATTAGAAGAGTTGTGAACTAGCATCACTTCTGACTCCTCTCAATTTTTATTTCCTCAAAAGGAGCCCTGAGAGTAAACATGACAAAGAACCAGAAAGCTTTTGGAAGTAAAATTAGTGTTGCAGGGTGGCAACAAGAAAAAAAGAACACTGGGATGAAAAACATTCAAGAGAAAGGGACCTATAAGTACAAAAATATCAATATTCAACAGAGAGGGATTCCCCTTGCTGCAAAGGCAGAGATAGTTAATCTCAGCCAGTTTCTGTACCAGTTACTTCCACAGGTTTGGTTCTACTGCCTTTTAAATGTTGCTTGAGCTCTGACCCAGGATTTCACCTGAAGAGGAAACTCCCACTTTGCCACAAGAAAAGTTCTGCTCTTTCTGTCCTTAAAGACTGTTGTTCCCCTTTTGCTTTACAAAGTTGAGAAAACCCCCAAAAACATTTCAGATCCTTGTATTTTTGAGTAAGCTTTTTTTCCCCTTCACCCTTCCAGATTCAGTTGTTAATTTTGGTTCACTGGAAACATTGCTGAAGTCTTCATCAGCACTTCCTTTTTCTTAAAGTGGAGACTTAGACTTCATCTTGACATGCTGCAAGCCAAAACCAAGCTTCTACCTGGCGGAAGGGATTAGGGCCCACACAAAATGAGGGGGGGCAACCCCCAAAACTTTCTATTCCAGATGCCAAGCCACTTAGAGCAGCCAGGATGACATGACTCAGATCAATGCAGTACCTGCAGGCAGCATGGAATGTTTTCAGAGTGTTGCTCAAACAAAGTCAGAGCAGCTTGTTCCAAGCAATCTCCAAAAGAGATTTCTGGAATCAGTAACACAAAGCTTTAGCCAGTTGTCACTTGGTCAAGATGATACCAAAATTCTAAAGAGAAACTATATTTAAAAAAAAAAAAAGAAGAAAGGAAAACAGCTGGAGTTTTCGTTTCCAGACATGCTACAGAATTTGTTCCCCCTCTGAGAAAGTACTAAGATATGTAGAAGCAGGAGAAGGGGAAAGAGAGTATGGGGTAGGTACTGGAACCACTCTGTGCAAAGAGGCTTTCTGCAGATGGGGATGCAGAACTGGGAGTGCTGAACTGGATGAGGTGAGGGTTGATAATTTTCAAACACAAATAAAAGTAATTTGCAATTTCTGAGGAAATTCTTCACATTGATTTAATATCCAGTTAATGTGGAGTACCTTTCTTCTTGCAAAAGATTACTTAATTTGATAATTAACGTCTCTACTCCCAAAAGTTATATTATCTTACATTATTATCACCCAATCTTGTGTCTTAAAACCATCTAAACTAGAAAAATTTAAGAAGAATTGATTGCACTAGGAGAAAGATTTAAAATAATAAGAAGCAGTGTTTTGGTAAGAGATTATTAAAAACACAGAAACTTACACATCCATGCAATTAAATCACATGATTTCTGTGCCTTCACTTAGAACTGCTGACATTCTGTGGGAAAGCTTCATTGTCTCCAACTATCAGTAGTAAAGTCATGTGTACTCTGAAGCCAGCATGTTCCTAGGATTCACCTCATGCTTCCTACCACCCAATTTTCCCTGTGATCAGTCTGCCACCACTGCCTCTCCTACAGCACTGACCAACAGCTGCTCTCCCTTTTCACATGTAGGAGTCATGGCCCTGGAGTTCACCTTCCTGAGAAGAAGTGTGAGACTGGTAAGCTCTTCCTGATGCCTCTTCTGCAGAACTGCTCAGTGGGGATCATGAAGTGACTCTAGATTTTGTCACTATTTTCAGTGAAAAATAAGTTCATGAAAAATGGTTCAATCAAAAAAACTGCTTGTGAGCTGTAAATCCTTATTGATTTTGTGAGTTAAACACTACAACCACAAAAACCACAGAACCTCTGCCAGATCCTCCTTGATGCAGCTGTATCCCCAGCTACCTCCAGGCCTACTATACTATCCCACAAAATCCTTATCCCTTTCCCATGTCCCCAGAGATCACCCCACACATAGATCCCCCAGAACAACTCTCTTGTATCTTGCCTGGCTTTAAGCTGAGGAACAGACAGTACAGGCTGTAGTTAATGTTTGTGCAGAGATGGCACACTGCCTTCACACAGAGTAAACCAGGGTCACTTCCTCCCCTAAATGTTAAAACGGTGCAAATACCTCTTGCCTCTGCCCAGCTAGTGATTCCCACAAAATGTGAGAGCATTTAATATCATGGGACCTCTCCTGCTCGGTCCAATTGTGCTGAGTTGTGTAACAAGCCCTCAAATTACTGGAAGACTGTGACATAAGCTGCAGTTGCGTAACTTGTTTCCTTCTGAAACTGGGAGAAAAACGACACTTATATCACTACCACACAAGTTTCAGCTGTCTTGTTCTCTGGCAGCAGTCTTTACCTGGGGGGAGGACCCTTAGGTTTCTCCTGAGAGTGAGCATGCATGCCCATGTCTCCCCATCACTGCTCCCTCATGGACCTTTCTGCAGATGTTTGTCTCTAACTACCAGCCATGACTCTGGTTTGATGTTATCTCCAGCTTTCTTACACCACATCACACCACATTTTATATGCCATAGTTTTTTATATATATGTAAATGCCAAAAGGAAAAAGCAATGGGGAATTCACATATACATATATATATATGTGAATATATATATGTGTGTGAATATATATATATTAATATATGAAAATATATATGAAAATAATATTTATATGTATATGTTTGCATAGAGAAATAAAATGGAGACATATATGCACTATCATGAGCTGGACAATCACCAAAGCTATTGCTGGACAATCACCAGAAGTGCCACACATCCACTTCTAATAATCTCATCCTGGAATTCCCACTGAAGCAGAATGAAAATGCAGTTGTACCCTGAGCGCCACTGTCAAAGGTAGTTGGACAGACACCTGCTACCTTTATGTGACTTAAGTCCAAACTTGAATCCTGATATTTTTCTCATGCCACTGTCTGGAATTTTTACCCTAAAAGGCAGAAGTACCTTAAGCATACACCTGTAACAGCATAGTTATTAGAAATCTCTTACAACAGTGGATTTCATGTACACTGCCAGAAGCAAAACAAACTTCTAAATCCTGCTCCTTGCCACAGCGAGTTAGAGCCTTAGTAAATGCTACACCTACATTAAATAATCAAGATTTGTAAGGAGTAGGAAACAGCAGTAGGAAAAAGAATTAAAAAGCTCCATTACTTGTTTTGTTTAAGTATTACTGCTTTGTATAAAACAGATACATATCAGCTTTTCAGGTATCTGAAAGGATCAGTTACTGCCAAGTCAAACTTAGATGTCTGTAATGAGAAAGTTCTGATTAAATTCTCCTCACAAAGAAGTAAATACAACTTCCATAAAATACACGATAGATTTCTTCAGTCTTGGTTTAAAACTTCACTCTAGCTACCAGGACTAAGTAATTTCTGAATGCAGAAGGCCTACACTATGACTTTAGCCTCTTGGGAAACAGTTTTTTCCTCTATTTATATGGTTCCTGGCACCTAGATTTTTGCCAGGGTTTCAAAATAATATTATAAATAAATAATAGTAACTGAATTAGTGCTAACTGCAAATATTAGGATCTAGAAAGAAGACTGATGTTAGCACATAAGCACTAATTTATCCCACTACCCTACTATTAAGAAGTCTAAAAGAAAAGCAGTGAAGCAGTAAGCTGAAGTTCAATAGACAAAGGAAATAAAACAGTGAATCAGCTTGTTGTGCTGCTATGGCTGAGTGCATATGCCTTCCCACATTTTACAAGCTCTGCTCTTTTGTTATCTGTCCATAGCTTGCAGAGTTTAACAGTGCTCTTCTGCAAGCTGTGCCAAGTGCAGAGGGAAATGAAATTCCTTCTTCTGAAAAATGGTTCAATTACTCAAGATACAAATCTGAGGCACAAAAAGAGAAAAAAGAAAAGCATACAGCATATTGGCTAAACCACGCAATTAATCTCCACAAGGAAAAGGATGAACAGAAGTAGGCATAGAACCAAGATTTAACAGGGTTAGAAGCGGGGGTTAATTAGGAGTATAGCATCAGGATTTGCAAGAAAGCAAATAAAATAGCAAACTCTCAGTCATGGTACTTCCAAAAGAGTGTTGCTATGTAGACTTGTTACCCGCTAGCCCATTTCAAGGTCCAAGCTAGTGATTTTGCTGCAGATTTCTGTTTTAGGAAATAGGCCAGCTCCATAATGCAAAGTGGAGATGTCATACGCTGGAAAAGCAATTCTCCACAGGTGAGTCACAAGAAACAACAGACAAGCTGAATCAATGAGGAGCCATGGCTATAGGAACAGAGAAAGAACACTGGAAATTATTAAACCCACGGAACAAATATTACATAATCTTTTGCTTTCCTCACCACAAGAGTACCAGAGCTAATAAGCCATTATTATCTTGCCCGAGGCTCTAACTTTGGGTTACGCCTGATGGCACCAGAATTGTTGTTGACAAGAAACTCTGACAGTCTCAAGGGCTACATCCTGCACTTCCATGCCAGCAGGGCCCTGCCAGCCCGGCCTGGCCCCACTGGAGCCGCTTCCCCTCACACAGCTTCTGCCTCTGCCCAGCTCCCTCACCAAAACATGGCACTCACACCAGCCAGGACACCACAGCAGCCTTTCAGCTTCCCCACCACCACAGCAGCAAAGTCCAGCATGAGTTCAGGTAACTTCAGTGAGCACAGAGAGCCAAACCAAAACCTCCCTGGACTAGTGGACAGAGAAATCTTCTCTCCTACTCTGTGCTGAAATGAGCTGGGCTCAAACAGGCTCTAGAGAGGCAGGTGGGGAGGTAACAGAGGCTCTCCCACCCCCCAAGTAAAAGACTTTGAGAGTTAACACCTGAAATGGAAGCCAGCCTGCCTGGAGCTGAGTAGAAGAGGAGAAGGGTCAGATAAAAAATCTTGGCCTCTCAGACACAGTTTTCAGGACAGGTTGTGAGGGATAAGCCTCCATTTGCAGCAGGACTTGTACATGCGATGTATTCCGGATTCTCAAGTGATGCAGGGACCTGGGAGTGATCACCTGACTGCCCAAGGGATAAAACATGGCAAACCTGGCAAAGCAGCTGGCAGGACTCAGCCTGCTTCCTTAGAGGATGAGGGGAGGTTGTCAGCAGCACTCAGGAGAGATATTTTGGCATTACCAGGAAAGGAGAATACCAGTGGAGATTGATAGGAATAAAACAGAGGGAAAGGTAGCTGATGGGCATTTGCTTCTTCTGTAAGCTCAACTCAGAAGGATACTTCTGATTTTACAGGTTTTGTAAGTTGCAAGTGTCAGGGGAGCTGCTTGTGCAGTTTTAAATCATTCCATTTCCTAAGTTAGTCTGTCTAGAGAACTTGACAAATTCCACTGTCTCAGCTATTTAGACTAGTTCCGGAAGTTTTGTAAATAAATTCCTTAAAGGGGCTGTGAAACTACCCATGTGTGTTGTTTCTTAGGGGTGTAATTTTTCACAGCTGCTGTGAATGGCTGAAAAGGTGTGTAAACAGACACCAACAAAATTTCTAGCACTGCTTTTTCATATTCTTTTGATAAAGAGGGTGCATCTTGCTCACCTAAAACACAGTTTTTTCTGTAGCTCATCCTAAATTTTGTACTACTTAATCCCCTGAATTGTTTGCTACTTAGTTCTGAGGACAAATAAAAATATGTGCCATCTAAATTCTCCCTGGAAGTACAGGTAGCCCATCCTTTTCCATCCCTTTTAATCACATATCTGTGGTATTGAAGTCTTTCTCAATAGACTGAAACCAAAGTAGTCATGTTTCTGCCTGCCTGGCCTATTAACCATCCCCTTTGGATTGCTGGCTTTTTTATTTTCCACAAGAAAAACCTGCTATCTCAAATCGGAGCATGGAAGAGGCACTCTAGTCCATGTGCCTGTAGATCTTTTCAACTTAGTCTTATGCTTGGTGACACAAAAATACATTTGCATTTATGCTGACCAAAGGTGGAGTTCCCTCTTGCAGGTCACTGTGTTCTGCTGCTGTGGGATTTTCCAGAAAGAAAGAGATAAGAGTAAGGAAAGGCTGTGTGTGTATGTGGAGCTTGAACAACTCCAGCAGTAAGAAGCTGAGGGCTGAAGCCATCTGTGCTCTGGTGGGAAGGATATATCAGTGCAACACCCCATCCATACCTGACAGCACCACGCACTGCACCAAGGGACAGAAATAAAAGTGCTTTCCCATCCTCCTTTCTCTTCTCCTGTGCACTCGTGTAGCCTTGATCATAGCAATCATTCCACATTGGGATACAAGGTGATTAGTAAGCTTTTAAAATCTTCTCCTTGAGAAGAAAACAGTTTGAAAAGAAGGATTAAAAACTCAGCAATTTTTTTCCACAACTAAAAGGCCCTCTGCATTGGTACTGTTCCCTTTAAACCCTGGAATGCTTATGCTGGTTAGTTTGGGGGAGAGTATGGGACTTCATTTCAGTAAACAACTTGAAATTTCCGTAAATTAGAAACACATTCAAGTTTGGAAAACAATTGTTTGGCAGCTGCTTTTACAAGAAAACCATGCCGCAAACACAGCTCCAGACTGTGCTGCAAAGACTTTTCAGGTTGGATTGTGCTGAGCAATGCAGGACCAGCGTCAATATTTGAGCATGCAAAGTCAGGGCTTTGACATGGTTTACATGTCAATGTGATGGTGGGTTCACACTCCAGTCAGTCTCTCCTTCAAGGAAATCTGTGAATAAATCCAGTTGGGGGTTCATATTTTCAGAGAGTCCAAGACAGATAACCTTTTCAGACACACATCCATTACTAGTTCAAAAAGAGTTGCATGGCTTTGGACAGGTAATAGTGGAAGCTTAATACTTGTACATGAAAGCAAGAGTAAATGAAACTGAAGTGACTGCTGAGGCAACTAAGACTAAGCCACATCAGAGTGATTCATTCCTTCCAATGATATTGAGAGGCAACAGATGACAAGCGTTCTGTCATCACAAATTGCTTCAAAACTAATTTAGACATAGCACTACCCAAAGAGATGCTAATTTTTCATTTAATCCAGATAACACACTAGATTAACAAAGTCACTAAATCCATTATTGATACAGATTATTTTTCATAATAATAAATCATTAAAAAATCATAAGAAGTCATAGTTATAGACCAGAACTGTGTAGGTTTTCCCCTGTAAAGTGCTTGCACTTGATCAACATGAGGGAGGACCAAGTCTTTTCCAGCACTGAATATTGACTCAGCATGGCTCTAAGCATCATAGGCTCACTCCCAAGCACATGAAGAGCCCACTTTACAGCAGCACTGAAAACACACCCACTAAGTAGAAACCTGTCCCTTTGCAGTATTATACTCTTTTCTCAAAATTGCCAAACTTGGTATCATTTGAAAGACTTGGACTAAATTTCAAGAGAAGTATAGGACGAAATTGCCAGTGAGAATTTGGGAACTCCTGCAATTCACAAGAGCAGACAAAGAGTTCAATATTTAATGTGTGCCTAAGAATTAAGACAGAGAAAGGCATAAAATCTTATTTCTTTGAGCTTTATTAAATTTTGGAGATATAAAGTGGACAATAGTAGCACAAAAAAATTTCATTGTATAGCTTCAGATGTCTCTGCAAACATCCTCTACTCACAAATGACCACAGTTTAGTTTTCAGCAGATTAGATAGGAAGTCTGAGTGGAACACCACGTCACATTATAAAGAGGAAGGAAGCTAGAATTTTGGAACAGAAGAGAGAAAGTTTGGTTTGCTTTTCTTACATAAACCCTTAAAAGCAAGTGTCATGCCTTTCCTTTTGTCTGGTAAAGATTTGTGGTAAAGACCATGGGGAAATGCAAATATAGGAAGTAAGATCTATAAAATCCGGTTTTAAAATCTCACCACTATCAATATACAGAACTTACTGTCCTCTCATGCTCAGTGGCCCAGTATATGCTGAGTTTTCAATGAAAACAGCAAAAAAACCAACCCTTATTTGCTTTATCTCCAGTATATGTTTTCATTGAATTGCAAAGTCCTGCTGTTATGTGCTTGTTTGCGTCTTCTGCTCATGAATTTTTCTCACATGCACAACTAAACTTAGACTAAAATAAACTGCTACAGGAAGCACTTCATACACAACACACAAATGGATTTAATCCCTCAGAGTTTAGAACCTAAGTTACCTTCAAAAGCATTGGAGAAATAGGGAAAAGGTATGCTAGGATTGTGTCATGAGGATGAAATACAGATATTTCTAGTACGGGATTCAGAAAAGCCATTCCAGACATGTATTAGTCAAATACTCATTTAACAACCTTTTTATTTTTTTCCTTTTGAGTATTCCAAATTCTTGCAATAATGAGCCTTTCAGGTGAGGTTCCAGGTCTGATTGGCTACAGATTAAGTACAGATATAACCTGTGGGAAATTCCATATTTAAGGAAACACATTCTTGGTGTGTGTCTGAAGTGACGGAAGTGTTGAGGATGTGGGGAGCAGGCAGGATCATTGTGCAGCACACACATTCTTTCATCACCAGTTTGATCATCCTCAGTAGCTATCAGGCTACATTACCAATGACAAATCAGATAATCATCTCACTTGACTTGACAACAGCAAGCATGGTTTTGCCCTGCAGCTGACTAGAACACTCTACAGGAGTAAAGTACTACATCAATTCTTAAGCTTCATACAAAAAAGCAGAATAATCCCCATGAGTTTAGTTAAAACTTTTCTTGTGGGTTTTGCTTGTAGGCTTCCTACAGCAACATATCCACGTACCAGTTAGCCTTACCCTTGCTTACTCAGAGAGCCAAGAGTACATGAAACAGATTGTTATAGTGTACAGTTACAAAATATATTGTAAGGTATAACTCATTGAAACCACACATTATCCTTGCCAGACGCTCACAATTTGCCAAGCTGAATTAAGTGGGATTTCCAGAACAGAAAGGATAACTTTGGGACATCTCAAAATGGCTATACAGCTCAAAGAAATCAGAAAAGGTTTCTTGCCTCCTGCATTTGGCAGAAAAGAAATACTTCCCTCTCTTTCTAGAACACACCAAAATACCTAAGATACAACCATCAGAAAGACTGGGGATTCTTTCTCACAGCTTAATAGATGAATGGCAGATTCCAGTATTATTTTAAGTCTCAATTTTTGCTCTCTGTATGCATCATGTTCTTAACAAGGAAAAGAAAGGTTGCTCTTCTGTGATATCCAGAGAGCAGAGAGAGTATTTAAGTACTAAGATTGCAGCATTTTGTATTGTTTATGAAGATGTTTATGAAAATTATTTCCTGTTATCCCAAAGATGCAGAAGTCTCGAAGTGCTGTTCCCTTTATAAATTCACATTGTTGGAAATACTAAGGGTTCTCTCTTCTACTGGACAAACAGCCTCTGTAAGGTCACACAACCCTCTAGACATAACAGAAGGACAAAGATATTTTTGGATGATGGTTTAAGTGTTCTTTCCAGACTTTCTACATTATTGATGCTTTCTCTTTTTCTACAATTATCCTGGGAAGTTTATTAGTAATACAGGATAGATGATTACAAGCATTAAAATGTTTTGTGGTGGACATCAGATATCCGTGTGGATTTCTACTGAATGAGACATCAAAGACTTGCTTATCTTTTCATGCCTAACTTTTCACTGTGACTTCTGTGAGATACTTTTATGTTCTGTATGTAACTGTTCTAGCAACCCATAGCCATTATGTTCTGTCTTAGGATCCTGAAAGGTTTGATTCTATTCCCCTGAAATCTGCTTGAAAGAATCATCTACTTTGTAGAAACCCTGTTTATATTGCTTGACAGGATTTTGCATGCAAGTAACAATTGATTGCTATGATTGTGAAGGATCAATGCTCCCATTTAAAGGGCTGTTTAGTAAAAATTACTCGAGCTTCTAAAAAAAAAAGTAAAAAAATTTCACAATGACTTTTTAAACTGCAATCTTCAATATTATGTTTCTACAAAATTGAAAACTATTTTAAAATAACATATGACTCCAGAGAAAAAGTAAATTATTCACTCTTGAAATAATATTACAATATTTTAATAATAAAAGTCTGCAACTCTGAAATTAAAATGGATATCAGTCTCTTTTCCCAGGTAACAAGGGAAAAGACAAGAGGAAATGGCCCCAAGTTGTGGCAGGGCAGGTTTAGATTAGATACTAAGAAAATGTTCTTCACTGAGGGTTGTCAAGCACAGGAACAGGCTGCCCAGGGAAGTGGCTGACTCACAATCCCTAGAGGTATTTAAAAGATGTGTAAATGTGGCACTCAGGGACAGGTTTCAGTGGTGAACTTGGCAGTGTTAGGGTAATGGTTGGACTCTATCTTAGAGGTCTTTTCCAACCTAAACAATTATATGATTTTATAATTCAAATAAATGACCCCTATGCACAAGGAACCATACCTGTTCCTAATATGAACAGAGGAATTAATAAAATGAAACATGATATGATTTAAAAAGAATGAACATATTTATTGTCTATTAAAAAGAGACAGTACATCAAGGTAAAAAATATAAATATCAAAATCATTTAACAGTTAGCCAACCACCCTGACTTGGCAGCAATATTTTGCAAAACCATTGCATAATAGTTTTCTCTGGCAGATTGAACTCCACAAAATCCATGATGCGTATATTTTCTGTTTACATCATAAATCATCCTACAACAGTAAGATAATGTTCTGGCATATGTGTAAAACATCATATAGCAACATGATACATGCTTTATGAAAGCTGGAAAGAAGGAAAGGAGAGAGAATATCTCTTAATGCTTCCCTTAAACCTTTGACTCAAATTTAGGCAACAGATATTCACTTTCCCATTTGCAGTCCCTTAACACATACAGTTCCAAGTACATACACAAATACACATATATTAAGAGGATTTGTTATAAATAGCTATTATTTTTATAGGCAGCTTCAAATATACAATCTTCTGTAGGTCTTTAAAAAAATAATGTCCCAGTTTAGTCTATAAAAAAATAAGAGTTCATCCACAGGTAAATATTCTTAATTAGAATGCGACTCCGTGAATGTCCCAAAGAGTTTGTCCCAGTGTGTGAAGTAAGGAGCATAGTTCGATTTGAATTTCAGATGGTGGAGATCATGATGTGGGGCTCCTCCGTACAATCCAAAAGGCACGAGTCTGTGAGTTGACCATGGGAGGTCATATCCAGAGTGGTCCTCCACTGACAAGCCAATGTTTACAAGGAAGAAAATCATTTCTGTCAAAGGATGGCATCCAAGGAGCAGTGGGTTTATAGCAGCAAAAAATCCCAGTGAGAGCAACTCCCATACACTGGAATACTGTGTAGTAAGGGCGAACGTCGACACGTGCTTGTGATGCACCTTGTGGAAGGTCTTGTAGAGCCAAGGCACCTTGTGATGAAGCAAATGCCACAGGAAGTACTCAAAATCAAATAGCAGCAGACAAACTGCTACTTGCAGCAGGACTTCAGGCAGCTCTGGAGCTATTACTGGCAGGTTCATGGGTCTCCAGTACCAGTGCAGAAATGTCACCGGGAAGATCAAAACAACATGGTGATACACACTTTGAATAATGCAAGGCACCATCATTCCAAGACTCGGATAGTTCTGTGGCTGGATTTTGTATTTTCTCAAGTCTGGTAGTCTAATGCTTAAGAAGTCCAGTGCAATATAAGGAAGACAGAAAGCCATGTATGCTGTAAAAGAAAACAGCACTGGAAAAAACGGTGACTTGATCAATGGCTCCTGTGCGGTGACAAAGTCCCAAAGAGACTGCAGGCACAACCTGTCCCGCTGTCCCTCCATCACAGAGCTGAGCAGCACTCGGTGTGGCAGGCTGCAGTTCATGCTGAGTGCAGTCTGAGGCAGCTGGAAATCCTGCACGCTTTTATTCAGCCTGCTCAAGCAGTGACTCCACCCCCAGAAATTCTTACATCGTTAAAGGGGAAGATCACTTTCCTGCCATACATAATGTGACAGAATGCATTAAAATCTCAGAACAGAATAAGCTGGCCACGATTAGCAGCAGAGCTCTACAAGAAGCTTGCACAGTAGCAAACAAGCAGAAGTGCAGAACTCTAATGCTGGAATTCAAAGAAAGAGTTGGAACATCTTCCACTCACTGCAGACAATTAAAAAGTTGCCGTTTCTTATTAATTTTGAATTGTGTCATCCTTTGTTATCCTTTTGCCTTTATAGACAAGGCAATAAAAATTACTTTTTTTTTTTTTTTTTTTTTTTTTTACATGACTGCTACCTGAATTCTAGGTCTGACCTGTGGACATCTGGTGGATAATGGCTGTGTGCAAACATATATTTTCTTCATGATCCCTTGGTTATAAAATAGCCTTAGTTAAAACCTTGAGGAGACCTACAACACACGTCTAGTCCAGATGTGGTGGCTGTGACTTATCTCCATCTAACAAGACATTTGAGGTCATGTTCTCCTTTACATACCTGTATCTACTTGACATGGGAAAATTCACCTGACCTGACTAGATGCAAAATTGAACCAACCACTTTTGAACAACATAAGATTCTCTAGTTGCAGAGAAGAATACAGGTAAAATCTCATTATGCTTCCAGACAGATGTTTAGCAACCAGTATTATCATATTATTACAATATTCTCTCCGTATCTCAACAGCTCTATAAGCAAGTTGGTATGAAAATCCTCTTTTATCCATGTGTCAAACTAACATATGCACTTAAAAGATCTACCAATTAGACCTATGTCCTTTAAAGGATCTTCCTCTGACCACAGGCAAGCAAGCACACCAAAAGCAGAAGACAGCAGGCTTGACTCCAACATTCCTAAGTTTCTAAAAACATTTAGAAGCAAGTGATGGAAGTTCTTATTTAACCACTAAGACATCACTTCTTTTGTGCTTTCAGAAAAAGAAAAACAAAGCTTTGAACATTTAGGGAAACAAAGCTTGCCATAAGCTTCCTATGAACTCACGTCTTTTGTCAGTAAAGCATTTATTCTAATATTGGAAATGAGGTCAACTTCCTGGATGACTTTATTAGCTTGTTCAGATGATTTTACTTCTTTGCTAATCAGAAAATAAATCAGATGGGGCAAATGTGAGACTCTACTTCCTTGCTTCTGAATAATTAAGAATGATTAATAAGCAGTGACCTTTTCTGAATATGCATGACTTTGTGACACTTAAGTTTGCTTTCAGTTTCAACTGCTACTTTTCAACAGATTCTGTTCTCTCCTTAGGCTCCAAGAATTTTACTTAAATGGTAACATATATCTGTGCTATTATTCAGGCAATCAATAGGTCCTTGTTGGAGACAGGTTTCTACCTGGTCCACATATATTTTGGAATTCAGATTCCTTGCTGTTATGAGACTGTTCTGTTGAATTAATTTATTTAGACCATTAACTGTTTTAAATTAAAACCTGGTACAAGACACTAATCTAACAGAAGAGGATCTATATCCAAAAGCTTCATTTTAATCTTCTGACTGCATTTATCCTAACCTCTATTCCACAATAAGACATTTATAACATGATCACCACCTGAGTCCAAGAATGTTCATGTAATTTCTGTTGATTTATAAAGTCACAACCAGAAATTAAGTCTCCCAGGTGGGATAAGTGATCCTCTCTTTTATTAAAATTATGCACGGAATAAATTTATTCTATAACGTATTCCAAATCTCACCAAAGGGAGATTGACATAAATTGCTGATGTTCCTCAAAGACACTCCTTGGACTAATCCCTACAGATACATGAAGTCTCAAAAAGTTTTAGAGCCATTGCTGCCCACAAGCTAAATTTTAAAGAATAGGCATTTTGCCTGCAGATTAGGTCATAGAAAAATATTCTTAAGTCCCTTAAGGAAAAATAACGGCACTCTGCAGTGCTATTTCTAGGACATCCTGCAACATAAAGCCCAAGCAAGGCGCAAGCGAGCAGCACGTACCTGGGAGGCTGGCGCCGCCCCGAGCCCGCTCCGCCGCACGGCTTCCCCCGCAGGGAGCCCGGCTCCGGGGAATTCATCCTCACCCCTCAGAGCGGACAGACCCTCATCCTCCAGAATCCGAGTCCAAGCCGTCTGCCGTCTGGCTTAGCCACCAAATAGCATTCACCATGTATCTCCTCTCTGTTAACTTCAGTTTCCTTGTCAGCACAAGGTATGACACCAAAAGAAAAAAAAAAAAAAAAAAAGAAGAAAAAGTACACACAAACCCTTTCTGTACCTAACTCAGCAACATGACCCCAGCTTTTTTCACTTAACTTGCAATGCTGCCAAAGTTTCCCATGTGTTACAAGAATCTAAATGGCTCTCTCAAAAACTCACTCCTGCTACAGAGTTTAGGTTGAAGGGCACATAGTTTGGAATGAGGCCCCACAAAGGGTTTTAAATAGATTCCACATGAGCACAAGATGCAAGCACCTACCCCAGGCTGCACTGTACAAGCTATAACGTAAACAGCACAACACTACAGTGGGTAGGAAAATGGGGTAAAGTTAGCGGGAGGGAAAACTAGAATCAACATACTGAAATTAATGCAGCATTAAAGGGAAAAATTCTTTTTCCATTCTTCTCCCCCTCTGTACGGTACTATTATTGTTGTACCAGAGATAAAGCAACATCCCAGAACACGCTGAGCCTTCTACCGGGAAAAGCGTGCTGGAGAAGAGGGCTGGAGACTCGCTCAGGACCAGCACCAGGGAAGCAGGACAGGCACCAGGAGCAGCGGGAAGCAGCAGTACTGCCTGCTCTCGTTTTAAAGGAAGCTGTTACCATGCTGCCACAACGCGCTGCTCACGCCCGGACTCACCTGCCCGCCGAGCCGGTGAGGGGCCGCCCCGCCCGGCGCCCCGGGGCGGAGCGAATCCGCGCCGTCCTCCTGCACCGAATACCTCGTGGAAATGCCACAATGGGGGCCGTCTGCTGTCATCACCCCCTTTCTCCGCGATCCAAATGCGTTTTTGGCGCTTCCAGCGCCGGGAAGGCGCGGGGGGGGCGGGACGGGACGGGACGGGAGAAACGACCTCCCGCTGCCGCCGCCATCGCAGCACGGGAGCCGGGCGGGCTGGCAGCGCCGGCCCCTCAGGACTTCCGCAAGCCCCGAGATCTCCCGCACTCAAACGCCTGCCGGGTGCGGGTAGGGGCGAGATCCGCTGCGGGCACTCCGCGCCCCCCTCACGGCTGAGCGGAGGGAGCTGAGGGAGGGAAGGCTTTCCTCACTTCTGCGCCTGCGCGGGGTGGGAGTCGGTGCCGCCGCCAGCGCGTGCTGAACGTGCTGAATCCCCTGCAAACCAGCGCCGCGTGCGCGGTGCGGGAACGGGAGAGAAAACTCCACCGTCTCCCCTGGCACCTGGGCCGGGAGACAGTATCAGGCTTCCCTCGGAACCCCCAGAACTGGGGGGCTGCGAGTTGCACAGCACCCCTTCCAGCCTTTTCCAAGTTGCGAGCAACCTCAGAACATCCACACTGCAATCCGCAGTAAAAAACTGAAGCAGGTAGTCACCCAAAACCTTCCACTCTGCCGTAGAAAAAGCGGCCTGAATGCTGCAGAAGAAACCATGGGTTCTGGCATAATAAAAACAATTCTCGGAAGTCCCCTCCGGGAACGGGGGCTCCCTCCCTCTCAAGGACCTCAAGCCAAAGGTCCAACACTAGGGCATCATCCGAGGAAGAGGTACAGCTCACCCTCTCTTACCACTTACTACCTCAGACACACAGCAAGCTGTAGTTCCTCACAGGGGCCACCACATGTCGCACTTTCGGACACACAAAGGACGAGGCAGACAGCAGAAGGTCAGGCAGGAAAGTCCCATTTTAATTTTCTGACTTCATCTTATATACACTTTGATCAGGTTGCCACCTTTTTGACCACGTTGGTGAACATCACCATCAATCATATTTCTCCTCCCAGAGGAGAAATATATAAACAAAATAGATAAGTTCTAAATATATACATAGTTTACCTGGAGCTGCGTGAGAATCTCCACTACAAAATTGCAAACACTGAAAAGCATGCAAACTTAGGGCGACAGAGATGATCAGCTATTTCAAGAAGCTATTTCCATCTCTGTATTTTGGGGAACTCAGTGTAATCTATTTGCAGATTTTGAAAGGGCCTAAGAGCTAGGGCTCTTCCCTCACTAGGGTGTTTTCTCATCACTTTCTTATTTATCTTTTAACAAATCAACCATTGTTCAGTCACTATTTGGCTATTGTATAGACTGCCTCACAGCAGTAAGTTGTTAAGAACTGATCACACAGTTCTTGAGTTCTCCAGTGTATTCCTGGCTGCAGCTTAATCAAAATTTCTCTAGCAATTGCTTTATTCATTATTTGCCTCCCTTTCCTGCCCAGCTGTGACTGGAACGACACCAAAGGGAAAGTGTCTGCAGTGAGAGAAGGCTGCGGTTGGATATCTGGTTCTGTTTGTTGTTGCTGCCAGTGTTGTTTGTTTGCCTTGTAATACGTACTAGTAAAGAATTGTTACTCCTTTTCCCATACCTTTGCCTGAAAGCCCCTTAATTTCAAAGTTAAAATAATTTGGAGGGAAGGGGGGTCCAATTCTCCATTCCAGAGAGGTCCCACAGACACCTGCCTTTCCAACCAAGACAAGCTGACAATTAACCACGTATTTCCAATTGTTTAATAACAATTGGTCATTAATAGAGACCATCAGCAGCAGCAGACTCAATGTTGGCAGCTGCTGGCAGATGCTCCAGCGGACACAAATGCTGTGTAAGTTCCAGTGCACGTGCTTCTTCGCTGTCTGTCCTCTCTCTGCCTGCCTGTAAGGCGGAGCGTTTCGGTTTGCCAAACCGCTCCCGGCCTTTGCCTTTCACAATCACCCGCACCGTCCTCCGAGTCGGCTCCTGGTTAGGAATCCTAGGAAGAAAGGGCCTGCTATCAGCCAGACCAGCATTTCCAGCCAGACACTTTTGTGTCTCCATGCAGAGCACACAGTGTTGTGTCCTCTCTCTGTGCAAGCAGCAAAT
>JBBMKD010000217.1:18726666-18748124 GCA_037834095.1 Argya squamiceps
GCAGCGCCGCCCAGCGCCCACGCGCGCCCCCGCCGCCGGCTGGAGGATAGCAGCACCGGGGGAAGCGCTCCTGGGCTCCAATATCCGGGGATAACAAACTACACACTGTTCTGCAGCAGCACGGAAAGTTGGCAGGCACGGGTCTCTCACAGGCTGCAAAGGTGTAGTGGGTTCGGAGGGAAGGAGGGCGTTCGGACTCCATCTTAGAGGTCTTTTCCAACCCTAAATGATTCTACGATTCTAACCTACAGTGCCCTTCTGTTTAGTTGATCTGCATATTCAAATGCAGGATCTGGATACAAACAAGCGAGATGAAACTCTCCTCGGATCCCTGGTAAGCAGCTTGAACCTTGAGCCCACAGGGATGCTGAGAATTTCAGGATGAAGAACACACATTCCTCTTCAGTTTTAATTAAAAACTTTAGCCTAAACACAAAATACTTAACGGAACCAACACATTTTCTTTATCAAACTTTTAACCTCCACCTCCCCAACCAAGCTTCACTCTCTCCAGCCAGTAAAAAGCATAATCAAAGGTCACTTTAATTAATTTTGAACAATGGCTGATGATGGAAAACTGCCAGTGAAGTAAATTGATAATTCTCAAGCTTTACTTAACAGGATCAGTTTTCAAAATAATAACCATCAGGAAAATATCCTAAGATTCTTTCATTCAGAATTCATAAATCAGGAATGAGAAATTGATTTACATTCTCAGCAACTTACAGACATGATTTCTAAAAGAGTCAGAATGCAATGCAGACACTTCCACACAGAAAATAAGAATTAGGCAATCATGTTACAGGTGTGGCTAGTGTCCATCCAACCTTCACAATTTTTTAAATTTCATTGAGGATTTTAATGATTTTGGTCATATAAAGTTTTATGAAAATAGGCTGCCGGAAAGAAAGACAAGCTCCTGATGGGCAATGCTGCAGCATGAGTTTGTATTTTATAAGACAATGAAGGGAGAAGTCATTAAAAATGTTTTCATTACCAGAATATCTTCCAGCAAGAGCCATTTTATTAGATATCCAAAAACCTATCCAGCCATCAAGGTTTCTCTCTCAAATCTTACAGAGTAAAGCCATTTGTAACTTTTTATTATAATTGAGGCACTTCTGTTTCATTTGGAGGGGTTTTGTTTGGTTTGGGGGGCTTTGGGGTTTGTTTGTTTTTGGTATGGCACATTCACTATAAACAATTTATAGAAAAATTTTGTTCTCAAGCTGACAAAACTGCTTCTCTTACAGGGCCCAAGTGGAGTAGGAGGTCTGTTTTACCACCTCTTCCTATGCTGAGGCACTTCTAAACTGCTTGAGTTGATGTACAATCTTTTATCAGTGTTATCACTAGCCCTGGAATCACCAACCAGTGTAAAAATTCTCTGCGTGGAGCAGAGAATCATTCATCGTTTAATACACTCCACTAACAAACACACACTCCACCATCCTTAGGCCTTCTGCATGAAATGAACACTGTAAATATACTTGCAGACAACTACAAAAAAATCCTTGTCAAGTTCCAAGCACAACATGAGGACAAAACCACATCTTTATGTCTATGTTGTCCCTCACATGTCTGGTTGTTGGACATGTCTCAGTCAAAGCCCTGGACCCTCCATTCTCTTCAGCTGCACAGAGGTCTGTGAGTCTGCCAAGCCGTCAGCTAAACAGGGACTCTAAGGGTGTCTTACTTTGCACAAATCTTTCCCCTGACACCTCTCCAAGCTTCTGTCACACAGGGCCTGCAACTTTAGTGAGTCAGGGAGAGCTAAAGCAGCTCACAATTTCCTTACTCCAGTGAAGCAGAGAAGCTCCATAATGACCTTTGTGTAAAGCTTCCAGTATTCTAGCTTTATTTCCAGGCACACAGGGTGTTCATCATCTGAAAATGTTGCAACACATAGGATTTAATACACTCTACTGTCTTGACTGCACAACTACAGTATTTAGAATGTAAGAAAGGTATAGCCTGAGCACATTTATTATTGAAGGTGACAAAGGTCAAAAGCTGGTTCATGTGTACTGTGGTAAAGATTAGCTCCCTGCCTAACTATGTTATTAAATGCCAATTATGAGATTACCAGACAGTCTGTTAAGTAATCCAATTACCAAAGGTTTAAGAATATGATACAAGAAGCTTTCCACCACATCAGTAGTTCAAAAGAAGCCTCACCTGAAGGCTGAGAAAATTACTCCATCATGTGAGTAATTACTTATAATTAGTACCTTACTTAAAAGTCTCAGAACTCCACCTAAATAAGAATGGCCTTTTAAGCCTGGGAAAAGCTTCTTTTGGGGAAAAAGTAAAATGGACATTTATTTAGCTATTTTACTTTTTTTTCTATACTTGTTCTGTGGATTAATAGTTGTGAAAAATAGACTTGGCTTTCTGAATTCTGTCCCAAAGATTCCCACGCATTCATGAAACAGGAAGTGAAACACCACACAGCTTCAAACTCCAAGCAGGTCTCATGTTTATTGAAATAGCTCAAGCTTAATAAACATGATGCACATGGCTGTTGCCATACAACATACCCACACAACTGTTAAATTAGCCACCTTGAATTCCTACAGAAGCTTCCTTTCAGCACAGTAAAGTAAAGCACATCTGGCTGACACAAATGTAAAGCAGACTTAAAGGTCCTGGTAGGAATCACAACCAAAGTCTCATGAACCAATGAACCACTTCATCCCTACACAACACCTGAGAATTCCCTGAGTCTGAATTAGGAATCAAAAGAAAAAAAAAAATCCTAATTTACAACCTGTGTCTATTTCTGCAATTTTTTTTTTTTTTTTTACAAAATAAGTTTATCTCAATTTAAAATGCCTTATTTCCTCTGACACGTAGAAAGGAATTTTATCCTGTTGGGATTACCGAAGAAATCTGGGTTGAATCCAACTGGAAATTATCATCTGGACTGAGGCAACTGACTCTGGAGATTGTTCATTTGGCACAGAAGTTTTATGCATCTCAGAGAAACCAAAGTCCTCTGTACAGTCAATGGAAAGAGCTCCAAAGTCAGCCCCCTAAGACAGATGTGAATCCTCTTCCCCATTAAATGGGGTCTTAGCCCCAGTAAAAACAGACAAATCAAGCTGCTGTAATACTGTCAGGCTTCTCCAGGCTGTTTTTCAGTTCCTGAACACAGTGGTGGGGAGCAGCCTATAAGCAGTTAAGAACTAAACAGATCTTCAATGCAGCAGAGGATTAAGGGGAAAAGTCCACAGAAATTAAGTCACTCAAGCTGTAGAATTAGTGCTTTGGCTCTTCTCTCACCAGTAGTAGACTGGGGGAGCTTGTTTTATAGTTAGTGGTCAGTGCAAAACACAAGTACGTTTGTTACATCACTCTCCTTGAAAGCCACAATCTATTGACAAAGTTAACTGAAGTGGTTTTGTTTGAACATTACTCTTGTTCCAGAAATCTGCCAGGGCAAATTGCAACCTCTATCCACAGCTGGTACGTGAAGCACTAAAGGCTTCAAGGACACCATCAAAGCAAGAAAATGCAGCAATGAATCAGTCCCAAAATCTGAGATTTTAACTGACAGTGGTTTCTCTGGCTTCACCAGAGTTCTTCTGGGCAATATTGAAAAGGGAAATAATCTGATTTTATGTGATGGCTAAAATAACACCACAGCAAAAAGTCACTAAGTGCTTTGTAAAGTGCCAGCACCAAATAGGTCACTGCAGTACAAGAAGTACTTCTCAAAGGTACTTAGAAATGGCCACATACTGAGAAATGGCTGTGTTTTATGCACAGTGAAAAATACTTGTTGTAAGTGTCAAGCACCTGAGATGCTGAATGGACAAACTTGTCTAATTTGTCTTTCAGACAGGTGACTAAATTTACGTGCACATGACATACTCCTGTGCTAAGTCCTACTGCTGTGTTTTGAGTACCATGCCACTGTGTGCAAAATCAGCAAAATACTGTGAAGAGAGAGAAATAATACTGAGGAAAAACAACCAAATATTAATCCAATTCATTAGTCATTGCTGGCATTTTAAAAATGCATCATCCTAACCAATGTAGCCTTATTGCCAAAAACTGTATTTTCCAAAAACTGACCAGTTCCTGGTGAACCAATACCCTGAAATACCATGTCAGTTTAGAGATAACTTCCTAATCATGTTAATTATTTCATTATACATGCGGTAAGGTGCATCAAGGCCCCAGATGAAATCCAAATGTTCCCACTCTGGAATGTTTTTGTGGTAAACCAAATTGGTGATCTGAGTGAGCAGCATAGCAATATCCTTTGGGTCTGCCAGCCAGTCCTGTCCACCAGTCCACACCGCAGTTGGTACAGTCATCTCTTTTATTTTGTAGAAAGGGGGAGTAGACTGAAGAGTGGGAAAGTGAAAACAAAGCATTAGAAAAAGAAAAAAAACTTCAGTATGATCCTACACTGCCAGTGTAACATACTAGCAACTGCAAGAATGTGCCAGATACTCCTTTTCTCTCTGGGACAGCTAGAGATTTGGCTCAACCAAAATTATAACTGCAAGAGTCCTGCAATATTGTAGCATGTGAAGCAGTAAAAATGTGGTTTAAGGAGTTTACAAACACAGCTGTGTAGTAGGATCTCAGAGAATGCATCCAATTCAAGGAATTTCAACTCTAATCTAAGGCCAAAAGTGACTGCTACTCAAAGTATGATACTGCAGTATTTTGCAGTCACTAAGAGACAAGGGGTGAAATATTTCTGGCATTGCACACAGCAATTTAGAAACAAAAATGCATGGAGACTAAACAGACTAAAGATAAACAATAGACATGAACTGACAGCCTGTGCCTTATGATGAGAAGTGCAGGGAGGGTAGACTGGCAGGGCTTCCCTCAAGAAAGTGTGTGCCACCACGGTTTCCTATCCAAATGTGAGCCCCACACTGACTTGGGACTACCTCTGAGCTCTACAGTCCCAGCTGGTTTCTTTTTTTGTTGTTTTGGAAAATGCAGATCTCCAGTCTGCTTATTGGATAACACTAACAGCTCCTTAGCATGCAGCACAAATAGAGTACCCAGAGAAGTGCCCAAGGACTATTTTCTGTGACACTCTAGAATTACAGATGTAAAAGATGTCTACCTGGTTATAGTGAGCCATATTTGCAGTTTTGCTTCCCCAGTCATAAGCCTTGAGCTCCCCAGTCCTCACAGCCTAGAAATAAAAAAAACACATACAAAGAACTGCAACACTACTACCAAGAGATTTAAAAAGTGTAGTCATCTGGAGAACTGGCAATGGCAACCTATACAAGAAACAGTGGAATGCCAAATATAAACAAGGACAAGTGTCACTGCTTTGCCCAGTGTCACAGGAATGGAAAACATTAACATTCAATACCATTAAACTTTGTCCCTTAAGATTTCAGACTCTCTCATAGCAATGGTAGAAAAGATTAAGGAAAACAGCTTTTAGTGTATTCAAACTCAGGATGTGACAGCTCCATGTTTACTTCTGAAATATTTACCTTGATGTCAAAATGTGTATGAGTAAAGCAGGAGCTTTCTTGGCAAACCTACTCTGCATAATTTACCTTCTACTGTTTTTTCAGAAACAGAAGTTTATGTAACAGAGAACTGAAAGAAAAATCTTCACAAGTTTCTTTCTGAGCCAACCCTTGAACAGCTGTTGTACAGTAGAACACATTGGCTCTCATCAGGTGACCAAATCCAGCTACAAGATCACAAGTAGCACCGACCACTGATTCCATGGCAAATGTCTCATTTGTCAGCCTGCTGACCAAGCTTCAGTCACAACAGCATCACAGGCATGAAATTGTGCGTTAGATGAACATCAAAATATAATAATAAAATATAAAATGAATCCAAACAGAATAGAACAGAAAATCTGCTGCTTTTCACTGGCTAAAAATACAACTTGTAATCAAAACAGAGTTTGCTGAAAAGGAAACAAATACTCGTTACAGCATCTCTCTGAGGTAAGTTATTCTGCTGTATTTTTTGTTGGTTGAGGTACTTCCAGGTGCAATATTTTCAAAGAAATACAGAAGAGGGGTGAACCACCATAAACCCTTACCATGAAAGCAGCTGCAGTGAAGAGCTGCCATTCCAACTTTTGGCAATTCCAAATTTCGCTTGGGCTAAGCTAGGCTGCACATATATTTTGGCCTTTTATTTCATTTAAGTATCAGACACATCAATATTCTACAAACAAACTAGAGTCATGGGCACTTTAGATTCTGGAAACCCTACCTGGCTCCAGTGGATCATGTTTTGTACAGATGTTCCAGCAGGGCAGTGTGTTGAGTACACATCCACTCGGCTCTGCAACAAGATCACAAACATGGTTTACTTTTCCTCATAGTGCATCAGTTCTACCCATTGTTGCCTTCCTGAACAACTAACAAACTATTTCATTCCACTTAAAACTGTTATAAACAAAAGTTAACTGGAGCCATACATACAAATGAGATAAGAAGTTAAAACTTCTTAATTGCATTGGGATTAATTGCATTGAACAACAGAACTCTTAAGCAAAATTTTAAATCTAATAATTGTATCCCTTAAGCATTTTTTATATATTCAGCCAATACTGTCTTATAGTTCACAATAACTTAGCTATTAAAGAAAGTCATTAGAACACACCATATTCAAGTTTCTCTCGTTAAAACCACACAGAAGAAAGAACAGGTTGCCACAAAGGTCATCGAGTATTCGGTGGGTGCAAACATGGGTAGCAAGCCACTTCAGCAAGGCATTCTGAGGGAGGAATTGTTTCTTTCCAAACATGTCCTACAAAATAACAAACACACAGGACAAACATGTAATTGCACAGAATGATCTATTTTCAGTTTTTATACTACAACACTCATGAGGTAATTATTTGCACTGGTGACAGGTGTATCATATGAAAATCATTGATCTCCTTATCAGTGCTGCCATGGTTAGTGCTTCTGCTACAAATGGTGCAGTCCATTAACCCCTTAAAAAGTACATGGGAACTGGGAAAATCTGGCAAGAATTTCAAACCTAACCTCAAATTCAAATACATTTTAAATTCAAAAATTTATAGTTATACTGTACAGCTTTTTGTCATCCCATTGTTTAAGGCTAAAGTATGCTAAGCTCTAAGCTCTGCTAATTTTAAATCACTTCATACTTGCAACTTCCTCTCTTCAAACCACGAGAGAAAAACAAGTTACATGAGATGTGGTGACCACTTCCTCTAGATGGGTATTTTTTTAATGTTCAAGGACTTTAAAATGTCCCACTGAAAACTTCCTTAAAAGTGACACAGCTTTTAAAAGATATGACTGACCCATGAGTTTGCCACTGTCAGGTTCTCCCTGCACTCCAGTTTTTTGCAAGTCACCATGAGAATCAAGTTCCTCAGCACAATATGAACATCTGCACAAGGCACTGATCAGCTAGTCTCATTAAACAAAGTTCATTATTCAAGGAATAGGAGATCACAATGATTAGTGTTGCTTTTATGTTAACTGCCTTTAGAGCAAGGAACTAGTACTACAGACTTTAAATCAATTTTAAACTAGATCAGAAGGGGGTTTATATCACAGAACAAACAGGTCTGTGTGGGAATCTCCACGGGTGGTGGAAAGAAAAGTGATGGTTAAAAATGACACACAGCAGGGTGTTCACAATGTCTGACTTCAGGCATTTACTGCAGCCTGCCCCATTCCCCTTGATGTTACTGGGGAAGAGGTAAACTCCCCCAGTGGATGATTCACAGCATCTAAATAAAGATGTTGCTCTTAATCACCCTTTGAAGGATCTTCCAATACTAAATGGCTGATTGTGAAACAAATCTGTTAAAGTTCATGATAACTGATGAACTGTATTCTGTATATATTACACAACTCTTCTAAAACATGGTGACTAATTAATCATATGATTTCCTTAGCTTAAATTCTAGAAACATGTAAATGAAAAAACAATTTTATTCCATCTATTAAGCTGTAATTGTAAAATACTACTTTAAACTGATGCAAATGGTCTCACTAGACAGTAATAAAGCTACAGAAGACACTGCTGACTTCAATAGCATCATTATGATAAAACTGACCCAGAATCCTTGTCATATGTTACTCTCTAATCCACAGTTATTAACATTCTTTGCTATGTTATTTTCAGATAGAAAGGGGCAGACCTCATTTGGCTTGAAACATTTACACTCAAATACAAACCTTGAGCAGCATATCAGGAAACAATCCCAATTTTACCAGAGGACTAGTGGCAAACTTGACTGTAGCTACTGGTGCCAAGGCAAAGAACATTTTGATTTTCTTAGCCAGCTGTGGCAAAGTTGAAAAAGCAATAAAAGCTGTAAATAATAAAAGAACAATTAACAGACCTCATGGACACAAGTTAGACAAGAAATTCTGGCACAAATTCTACAAAAATCTATGACAAAGTATGCAAAAGTATTTTTAGATTCATAGTTTGACTGCAGTATCTAGTACTAGGTTAAATAATGTAAATTAACCTACTTCCTACAAATCCCAAATTAAATGCAGACGTTCAGAAGACTTGCTTTCTTCCAGAAAGCAATTTAATCCTTCCTAACCCAACATACCTAGCTCTTTCTGCTAGAAGGTCTAAAGCACAAGAGCCAGGTATTACATGCAGCAAAATATTCTGGAAAAAAAAGATTCTGCGAATCTTTATTCTCTGCCTCTGAGTATAATTTTATTGTGTATATTTCATCAATTTGTTAATAGAAGCTGTACTGCCAGCTACCTGTGACTTCAATTTATCATTCCAAATAAACACAGAAAGATTGAGTTTTCATTTTAATGCTGATGAATATTCCAGAAAGACACTAAAAATCAAAAGCAGTAGTTTTCAAGAACCCTAGTTTTTAATCACTAAACCACATACATGGAACTTGATACCATTTCAAACACAATATGTTCTAATAAATGCATCTCTCCACATACCCATTGTGGTGCCCTGTGAATGGCCAACATAGAATACTTGTTCCTGGCCAGTTTTCTTCAAAATAAAGTCCACTGAGGCTGGAATGTCATACTTAGCCATTTCATCAAAGCTACAAAGCAAAGACAAAGTCAGTTGTGTAAGAGATCAGCAAGGAACAGCTGCACAGAGCTTTCCTGCACAGATCAGTTGTGTGGCCATAAAGAAAAACTTTTGGACGAAACAGCACTCTGATGATTGTTTTCAGTTTTCTACTGACCACCTATGAGTTCAGCACACTATACCAACCTCAAAACTCCCCTTTACTGTCCCTACATGTGTGACGACACATGTAAGCAGAAAAGAAATATCCTGCCAGTTCACAATTTGACTGGATAGCAAAACAAAGATACCTGAAAATCCAGAATTCTTCCTGTTTCACTGTGAAGTGGATGTGTTTCCTGGACCAGGTGTTCCCTCTGCTGTTTCCCAGCCATACATCATAGCCAGCATCTGCCAGCATAAAGCCAAGGCTGTTGTAATCCAAGTTTGTGATCCAGTTGCTGGCATCTGCAAGCAAACCATGCTGCAGAAACACAGCAGGCCTTGGACCTGAAAAACGAAGTGTTTATAATAGACTCCTGTTCATTTGGCATTGCACACCTAAGAATAATTCAAGTGAGCTGTTGAAAGATTGCAACTCTGTTTTAGATTTGCACTTGAGTATTTAATCTACTTGACTTAATCTACTAAGAACAGGAATTTGTATAATGGTCATAATGCCAAGAAATCACATGCTTTTTCACCAAAAGCTACTTTTTATCATTAAGAATTTTAAACTAGCAACTTCTTAGTTTCAGAACTTGAAGCTCAAAACAGATAAGTGTGCAATAAACAAACATGAGAAAAGCAGGAGCTGCAAGAAAAATATAAGTAGCTCTTACAACAGTTTCAAGCTCACAGACTCAGAAAAGTGGCCAAACACAGCGGCAGTTTTAAAACTTATGAACTTCGCCCTGACCCCAAACCTGGGCAAGGCATTCCCACATATGTGATACTGAGGTCTTTGTTTTCCAGTCAAAGCAATGCCAAACCACTGTGCTGAGCTCTGGAAACCTCTGCAACTGGTACTGATATTATCTCTGTGCAACACCCTTCCATCACTAAAGCTCTGGCAAAACCTGAAGAGCAGTTCAGTTGCCAACAAAGGTATCTGTGTTTCAGAGGACTTTCTCCCCTTAATTAAAGTAATTATAAGAACCACAGTTAAGACCAGGTAGAATTTAAGAAGACTCTCTTACCTTCCCCGTACTGAAAAGGGAAATGACACCTTTATGTGGAATACCGATTTAAAACCTGAAGGTTCCTGCTTCTACACAAAGAAAATCAATTAACATCTAATCCCTTAGGAGAAACAAGGCCTTCAGAAACTAGAAAGACCTCACAGAAGCACAGGTGTTTTGGCTTTTACTTCTGCTCTGAAAACTGAAAACAGGTAACATAACTAGCTCAACACCAGAGATTACTCAGGAATTTACCTCCTCCAGTGACACATCACTCTGCTGATACAGACTCACACAGTCCTTCTTCCATTGATAATTTAGACTTGGATCTTTCAGCAGAAACTGATCAATCACAGCTTTCAGTCACCTGTACCATCCATCACAGGTCATGTCCATAAATGTTTGCTGCAAGTTTCAAATTCCAAATTAACAATACTCCCCTTTTCTGGAAATCTTTATACTTGTGGCAAGGAACCTTTTGAGTAGCCGGCTGTTCCCACTTTGTTAAAAAACCCACACAGCACACTGTCCAGGCAAGCAGAGCAAGTGTCCAGCAGTGCCCAACTGGCACTGGAGACAGTACAATTCAACATAACTGTTTACTCTGCTGCACTAATACTTTATTGTCTTATAAACAGGATTGTCAAGCCTCACATTGAATTTGTTTTCAGTAATGTTCCACTTCCCATTGATACCTTATTTTATTTCACTAAACTCAGCTCAACCAACTTCTGAAATTTTGAAGAACAGGCTCTCCTCAAGGTGCTATTGTATGTTTTGTAACATGGGAAGGGGAAAACTATTTAACTGTCTTACTGCTTTAATTCTGTTCTTATATTAACCTCCAATTTCTGCCAGTTCCTTTTTCACTTTACCAAGCAGTCACCAGATCTCCACATGAATTGCACAATCATATGACAAACTGACTTGAATAATAATGACTTTCTATAACCTATGATCCTAAAAACCCCAGAGGTGGAATAAAAAGGTGGGTCCTTAAACTACCCTTTCTGCATAGAACATTTTGTTCTCTTTACTACAGACCCAAGAAGCTGAAGACAGATTTACTTCCACGCCCTTCTTTACCCATGCTATGCAGTTGTCTTAGCGTTGCTTAGTAAAACCAAAAATCCTTGATATTTTGCTTTTAGGTTCTGTGTACCTTCCCCCCCCTCTTTTTTTTTCCCTGAAGATTTGTTAGTTTTGTTCCAAAACATCATGTAGATACGTAATTCCAAGGAATCCTATTCACATTATGCAGGTATTGCAAAAGAAAAATGTGCCATATATATGCTAAGTCAGCAGTAACACATCATTGGTATCTTTCTGAGAAAAGATACCAAGTCTATAAAAACTTAAGATCAACATGAACTTTGAAATCTTCATTCTCCCAGGAGCTCACACTTCCTCAAATGTGGTCAGCAATCCTTGTTTTCCTTGTTTTTTTCAAATTAAAGCACTCTGCAAAACATGAACTTGGGGTCGAGGGTGTGGTTAAGGGGTATGTGGAGAATTCCCAGAAGTCAGGAAACTTCTGTTTACTTATGTCATCAATGAAGGATTCAACAAAATCAGCAGGTACAAAGACAGCCTTTTCTCCCGTGGGCTTCTCTAAAATTAAATACAAAGACACCTGCCAGTTTTGATGGGGCTCGTTCATGCACTGATCTTTACACACTCCTTGTGAAAGACAACAGACAGTGCAAACATCCTAACTGCCACAAAACCAATAGATAAGCTCAGGAAGGCTGTTGCTTGGCCTTTGACAGGGAAGAGGGTTTTTCCACAGGTCTCGTTCACACCCAAGGCTACGGGACAACCATAAATTTCTTTTGTGAGCTTCATGTTTTTATCAGTAATCCTAGGATTTTTTCAGTCCAAAGTATTCTGAGACAATCCTTAGAATATGTAACTTCTATGCAAATGGGCTGCTGTTACATGAATGTCTGTAGGAACTTTTATAAGGGATGGTGGCAAAACTGATAACAAATTCAGCCAGTGCACAAAGACTGTTAATTCCATACTCAGTGTATGAGGACAACAAGTCAAAAGGTGTCTCTCTTCTTCCACATCTGTCTCATTTTTAAAGCATTTTATCAATCAGTCCTCACAAATGCCTTTGCCCATGTTGCTCCCTTGTAAATTTGAGCTTACATTATCACTACTCTCTCTGTCCCCCACCTCCTCACCTGTACACCCCCTGCATCTCCTCCATGGCTTTAAACCACAGTAGTCCTTAATCTTCATCTGGATTATTACAGAAACAAAAGTTTCATGAATCAAAGACAGCTTTTTCATTTTCATTCTTTCTTTTTCCAAACAGGCATAAATCTTACCTTCGCTTCCTTGACGGCCTTTTCTTCCATAAGGTATTCTGTTAATGGAAAGAATATATCCATCTTCTGTTGTCACTTCATATTCCTCACTAGGGTATCCTCTGAAGGTAATAATTTCACTCTGAGGAGAGAAAAGAAACCATCTTGGAACAAGACTGCCAGGCTCCTCAGTCCAGGAACACATGCAAAGTACCCTGGGTTTCTTCTGAAGACTGGAATGTGGAATTAAAGGGTGTGGTAGTAATGTGCCATCTGCCTATCAGGCAGATTTTCTTAATAACACATCCCAGTACAGACTCAGGAACTAGCCAGACTGAATCCTAGGAATCTGCAAGGACTCCCTAGACTGTCCCAGGCACATGGTGATTACAGTGAGAAAGAAGATGAAGTGAAGTGAAAAGGAGATTATGGTAACAGGGCAAAACACCAAGATGCAGATTTTTCAGACAAAAATTGAAACTGTCTGCTCTCAAGAAAACAAGTAACAAACAAGTGAGAACAGAAGAAAGTCACTGGCACCACTGCAGAATATAGGAGAGAAGGATGAGTCATTTCTTACCTTTCCCCTCAAACCTTACACTCAGTGCAGAGCTTTTAAGTGACTTTGCTGTCAAAGCAAACAGGAAAATAATAATAAAAATCTCCACACCTGTTTAATGCTATGATTTCATTATTAGGTTTAATATCTTGTCTCTTATGTCTTAGGCTTTATGTTATTTTACTTTGATGCAACTCCACTAGGGCAGTGAACTTGCTATGTCATTGGTTCTATGACACCAACCATGCCTTGAGATAATCTAAGCAATGCAAGACATGATCAGAGTTCTTCTCTTAGACTGCTCGGCAAGGAAGAGGAGAAGAATTTAATTAAGCATGCTATTTCTTTTAAATACATCTTTATTATTCACAGTGACATTAACATTCCAAAATTATTTTAAGGCTAAGTGCTATTCCAATGCTATTAGCCTGAGACTGAATTACTATTTGCAATCCTTCAAACTGTATTTACATGATCCAAGCACTTCTATTCTTATACACCTTAAGCATTTCTGTCTTGAAGCATCTTCTCACACATATGAAAAACTGGCACAGTTTAGCTAGGGCAGAAGAAAGAGCAACTAATACCGGCTACCAACAGGAAATATTTCAGGAGTTAACTACTGCAGCAGAAGAAGAATAAAGTTACGAGAGCAAATCCCAGATGGGGAGAAAAGCAGTCGCGAAAGCCTTGGTGCGAGCGGCTGCAGCAGCGGGCTGGCCGCTGGCAGGTGGCTGAAGCCGCCAGGGCTGTCACCGCGGCTGCCCGGCTCGCCAGCCTCCCCTGCCCCGCCGCAGCCCGCGGCCGCGCCGCACACAAGGCTGGGGCACCCACTCCTCCTCGCGGCCGCGCCACTCACGATGTTCATGTTGGTTTCGGGGTCCACATTCCTCCTCCCTGCGGTGAACGCGCCCGAGCCGGCGATGCTCTGCAGCAGGAAAGCAGCGACCACCAGGCCCCGCATCCTCGCCCTGAGAGAAGGAGCCGCTACACGGCGGTGAAGCAGAATCCGGCGCTACGGCGCCTGCGAGCGGGCCCGGTCAAGGCTTTTGTGCCGCCCCTCGCTGACAGGGGCGGGGGCAGCGGCGCGGCCGGGCCGGGCCTGGGGCACCCCGGCACAGGTGAGGGCGGGACAACACCGGGATAACACCGGGGTACAGCCGGGACAACAGCGGGATACAGCCGGGACACACCGGCACACAGCCGCAGGGCCGCCTCCCGGCAGCGCCATGGCCCCGGGCCGGCTGCCAGTGCAGCGGGAGCGGCGGAGGGGACGCGGGGGGCCCGCCCGGCGCGGGGAGATCTCCCCGTGTGAGCGGAGAGTGGCGGAGCCGCAGGGACCCGCAGCGATTTTTGGGCCGGAAGGGACCCTGAGCACCGGCACCGTTCACAGCTCAGGCTGCTCCGAGCCCCGTCCCCCGGCCGGGAGCTGCCGCTGCCCCCGGGCCCTGCCCCCGGCCGGGACCGGAGCTCGAACAGCGGGGTTGGGCACAAACACAGGAAGAACAGGAATTGCAGAAGTAGAGCAGCTTCTGCTGCGCGTTTCTTTCTTCCCCAGCTCGGGGCTGGTGCTCTCCGGGCAGTCCCAGAACCAGCCCAGCCACTCCCCTGCCCCGTCCCGTCCCGGCGAGCGCTCGGTCTCTGCCCGCAGCCCTTCCTGCTGCTTCTCAGCACGCCCGGATCCCTCAGCTCAGCTGTTCGCTGGTTAAACTCTTTATTTCCAGCCGCTGGTGCTGTTCGAGATGAGTTCGGACCGCGGGTTGAAAGGATCTGATAGCCCCGAGCCCGGGGGTGACCGTTTGGTGAGCGCAGATCGCTGCGCTGGGATGCAATTCCAGCTTCATGTCCCAGCTGCTGGTTTCTTATTAAACAGTGAAATAAATAACAGTAAATCCATTGTCTGGGCCAGCCTGGCCGTGCAGAGGGGGTGAGAGGTTCTGCCAGGGTGGTACACGGAGCTTTATTGCTACAGAATACCTTAAATCTAGTTATTTATAGCTGTTTTGGCAGGGTTTGCAGCTGAACTGTGACCGTCCCTTTTTCCGTGTGGTGGTGCCTTGTGTTTCCTGATTTCTGTGTGTTTGTGTGGGCAAGTTAGGAACTGAACACAAACACCAAAGGGGAATACATTCCTTTAGCTGCTGGACAGCTTTTTTATTATTTAAAGTTTTTTAATTCTGCTTTTTAAATTCTTTTTTAAATGTATAATTTGTGCTGCAAATTTGTGATGAGGAAAATATTGTTGTCCGTGATCTTGCCTTTTGCAGATACACTTAAATGAGTTTCTTTCAGCTATTTTTTCCCAGTGCAGAGTGATAATAGGAGAGCTTATTTCTCTCCTTGTAGGCAAGAGGTTTTTCAGCCCCTTCCCTGTCACTGCTATTGTGCTCTGCATTTAAACGTTTGATTGTTTCAAACTGAGCACGTTTCAGTGGGCTCCCCTGGCAGCAGAGGTGTCATTTAAGGAGCTGTGCACACGATGAAGTTATCATTAGGATAAAAGGAGCCAGATCTTGCAGATTATTTAGCAAATCAAAAGCTGCTCAGCTCGGGAGCGGGGTGGGTGCAGCGTTCCCTGGAGAACAATGGGATTCCCAGATCTGACACATCCCTGCCCTCCACCTCTCAGCACTGCAGCTCTGGGGGCTGAACAAAGAGCTGGAATTAGGGCAGGGACCCCAGGGCTCACTCTGGGGAGCTGTGGGGGAGTGAGGATCCTCCCCTCTGCACTCCTGGGGAGGGTGGGCAGCTGCCAGGGCTGGGGGAGGGCTGAGAATTGCAGCCCTGCTCAGCCATGGGGAGCTCTGAGATTGTCCCAGAGGGATTTCCTGGTGTGGGGAGAGCCACAGGGCTGGGGGAGGGCTGAGAATTGCAGCCCTGCTCAGCCCTGGGGGGCTCTGAGACCATCCCAGAGGGATTTCCTGGTGTGGGGAGAGCCACAGGGCTGAGGGGAGGGTCTCCTGCTCCTCCTGTGCTCCTCTGTGCATCCTCAGCTCAGGAATCTGCTCCAGCCCCACTGGCTCTGGGGGGTGGTTGGCAGAGGGAGGGCAGGGGATGGGAATGGGAATAAGGATGGGAAAGGGAATGGGAATGGAAATTGAAATGGAAATAAGGATGGGAATGGGAGTGGGAATGGGAATAGAAATAAGGATGGGAATGGGAGTGGGAATGGGAGTGGGAATGGGAATGGAAATAGGAATGGGAATGGAAATAGGAATGGGAATGGAAATGAGAATGGGACTAGGAAAGGGAATGGGAATGAGAATGGGAGTGGAAATGAGAATGGAATGGAAATAAGAATGGGAAATGGGAATGGAAATAAGAATGGGAAATGGGAATGAGAATGGGAAATGGGAATGAGAATGAGAATGGGAAATGGGAATGAGAATGAGAATGGGAAATGGAAATGGGAGTGGGAATGGAAATGGGAAAGGGAATGAGAATGGAAATGGAAATAAGAATGGGAAATGGGAATGAGAATGGGAAATAAGAATGGGAAATGGGAATGAGAATGGGAAATAAGAATGGGAAATGGGAATGAGAATGGGAA
The DNA here is from genome assembly GCA_037834095.1 of Argya squamiceps. Lineage (NCBI taxonomy): Eukaryota > Metazoa > Chordata > Aves > Passeriformes > Leiothrichidae > Argya > Argya squamiceps. The sequence continues at coordinate 18,743,284 of JBBMKD010000217.1, forward strand.
AGGGAATGGGAATGGAAATAAGAATGGGAAAGGGAATGAGAGTGGGAATGGAAATGGAAATGAGAAAGGGAATGGGAATAAGAATGGGAATAGGAAACTGCTTCCTGCCAGAGGCTGGCCAGAGAAAGCCCAGCAGGACTGGGCAGGAATTGAACTGCACAAAAGGAGTTTAAAAGCTTTTAAAACTTTTGTGTCAAATAAGGCAGTTGTGTTCTTTAGTTGTCTGTCTTTATTTCTATTTCAGCCACTGTTCAGTTCTCTCAAACCTTTGATGTAGGATGACGGAATATCCTGAGTGGGAAGGGATCCACAGGGTATCAGTCCAGCTCCAGACACCCCAACAATCAGATCAGAGATACTTCACAACAAAACAAAAGTGACATTTGTGGGTTTTTTAAATTCAGAGTTGAATCTAGCATAGACTATTAATGAACATTTGAAGGTTTTGGATTTAACTTGCATGAAAAAGCAGGTAAGGGTTGAAATGTAGGAATGCACCCCACACCCCAGCAGGGGTTTCCATACAGGGAAAGGTTTTAGACTCACCCCTTGTTGTTCTAACAAGGTAAAAGGACCCAGAAATGTCTTTGCTCTCCTGGCAGCAAGTGGCTCGATGCAAAACAAAACCACTGATGGTCTCTTTACCTGTTCTCTGAAATGCAGTTATTTTTTATTGGGCTGTTTGCCAAAAAACCCACCCAAATCATTCAATACCTAAAGGAGATCCCGAGGCTTCTCAGAGCATTCCTGGGGTGTTGTAGCAGCTGTGTGGGACCTGTCCCTGCACTGTGAACAGCTTTGTTCTTTTGTCTTTGCATTATTTTCTTCCTTCAGTAAAACCTTTTTGCTTTTTCAAGACACACTGACCATGCCATCTCACAAAGTTATTGAAGGCATTTTCTGTGAGGTGCTGGACACCCTCAGAGGTGTTGAACCCTCCCTGAGCTGATCACACCTGGCTCTGTGAGAAATTCAGTGTTGAGAAGGGAACTGGGAGGTGACAAACCGTAGTAATTTAAAAAACAAAAAGGAAAAATACCTTTGAACTGCCAGTGTCTCAGTTCCAAAATGTGAAGTAATGTCATTGTAGGACATGAAAGAGAGACTCCAAATATTTCAGAAGGCAAAGAGCACAGAAAAAAGGCTGTATTGTCTAATTCTTACTGCCTTTTATAAGGTGTTCCCACACAGACTGAACATGGTTGGTGAGTAGGAACGACACCTCTCTGATGCCATGGGTTAAACCAGAGAAACAGCAAACACCACCTGGAGAAAGATTTATCACTAGACAGACACAAAAGAGCTACATTCATGCAGTCAGGTTGAGAGAGCACAAAGAGAGGGGGTTTATTTTCAACCTAAATATATATAGACCTCAGAGTTTGACCAGGGATTGGACAATGAGGTTGACACTTTTCCAACCCCACTGGTCAAAGTAAAAGTCCATCAATTGTCCTTCCTTCAAGGAGGAATGCACAGTTTTTAAAACATCACTCTCTGTTTACCTAAAAGTCCGTGTGAGAAACTTCAGTACAAAAATGTAAACGTCAGAAGGCTGAAAAAGATCAGGGGGACAGAGATTGTTTTGAGAAGGGAGAGTTGTTTGTCGCAATTACGACACAAAAGAATGACTCAGGTTGAGAAGTGAGGAGCAAAAAAGGAAGTTTATTATGAATTGGAGTTTAAATAGGGTTTGGAATTTGATCAAGGACTGGAGGATGAAAGGACTACCTCTCTGACCCCAGTGGTCAGCTCAGAAGTCCATCACTTTGTCCTCCCTGGAAAGAACACTGTTTGCAAAACATCAGTCTTTGTTTGTGTTAAAATCATGAGAAACTCCAGCAGAAATATGAAAACAAAATCAGAAGGCTGGAAAATCAGGGCTACAGTTGTTTACCAAGATTGTTTTGGGAAAGGAGAGTTTTTTGTCATAATTACTACGGGAAAGTGAGGAGCAAAAGAGGAAGGTTATTATGATTTTGGGTTTAAATAGGGTTTGGAATTTGATCAAGGATTGGGGGATGCAAGGACCACCTCTCTGACCCCAGAAGGCTGAAAAATCAGGGTGACAGTTGTTTACCAAGATTGTTTTGGGAAAGGAGGGTTGTTGGTTGTAATTATGACAGGAAGAAACGACACTCACCCTCAGGGTGAGAAGTGAGGAGCAAAAGAGGAAGTATATTATGAATTGGGGTTTAAATAGGGTTTGGAATTTGATCAAGGATTGGGGGATGCAAGGACCACCTCTCTGACCCCAGTGGTCAACTCACAATTCCATCACAGAGAGGAATGGAAAACAATCTACTTTGTTTATGTTAAATGTGTGAGAACCTCCAGTAGAAATATATAAACAAAATCATAAGGCTGAAAATCAATGTGACAGGGTGACCAAGATTGTTTTGGGAAAGGAGGGTTGTTTGTCATAATTATGACAGGAAAGAATGACACTCACCCTTAGGGTGAGAAGTGAGGAGCAAAAGAGGAAGTTTATCATGATTTGGGATTTAAATAGGGTTTGGAATTTGATCAAGGATTGGGGGATGCAAGGACCACCTCTCTGACCCCACAAGGCTGAAAAATCAGTGTGACGGTTGTTTACCAAGCTTGTTTTGAGAAAGGAGAGTTGTTTGTCATAATTACTACACAAAAGAACCACACTCACAGTCAGGTTGAGAAGTGAGGAGTGAAAGAGGAAGGTTATTATGATTTGGGGTTTAAATAGGATTTGGAATTTGATCAAGGATTGGGGGATGCAAGGACCACCTCTCTGACCCCACAAGGCTGAAAAATCAGAGCGACAGTTGTTTACCAGGATCGTTTTGAGAAGAAACTTTCTCGAGAAATTTTTCCTTCTGGGGGAAAAAGTTATCAGCTGCTAGCAGGCTAAAAAAACCTCTCAATCTCAGAAATATCAGGCTCACAAAGCAACCCCTCCCAAATTGTGTGTTGTCCCAGATGGAGCCGTCGTCGCCGCCGTTCCTGCTGGCCAAGCTGACCCCGCTGCACTCGGAGCAGCTCCTGCAGGGCCTGAACCTGCTGCGGCAGCACGGCGAGCTGTGCGACGTGGTGCTGCGCGTGGGCGAGGCCAAGATCCACGCCCACAAGGCCGTGCTGGCCAGCATCAGCCCCTACTTCAAGGCCATGTTCACGGGGAGCCTGTCGGAGAAGGAGAACGCCGAGGTGGAGTTCCAGTGCGTGGACGAGGCGGCGCTGCAGGCCATCGTGGAGTACGCCTACACCGGCACCGTCTTCATCTCCCAGGACACCGTGGAGTCGCTGCTGCCCGCTGCCAACCTGCTGCAGGTCAAGCTGGTGCTGAAGGAGTGCTGCACCTTCCTGGAGAGCCAGCTGGAGCCGGGCAACTGCATCGGCATCTCGCGCTTCGCCGAGACCTACGGCTGCCACGAGCTCTACCTGGCCGCCGGCAAGTTCATCTGCCAGAACTTCGAGGACGTGTGCAGGACCGAGGAGTTCCTGGAGCTGACGCACTCGGAGCTGGATGAGATCGTGTCCAACGACTGCCTGAACGTGGTGTCGGAGGAGACGGTGTTCCACGCCCTGGAGGCCTGGGTCAAGTACGACGCGCCCGAGCGGCAGAAGCACCTGGCGCAGCTGCTGCACTGCGTGCGCCTGCCCCTGCTCAGCGTCAAGTTCCTGACGCGCCTCTACGAGGCCAACCACCTCATCAGGGACGACCACACCTGCAAGCACCTGCTCAACGAGGCCCTCAAGTACCACTTCATGCCCGAGCACAGACTGTCCCACCAGAGCATGCTGCTGACGCGGCCCCGCTGCGCGCCCAAGGTGCTCTGCGCCGTCGGGGGCAAGGCCGGGCTCTTCGCCTGCCTCGAGAGGTGAGGAGTGCCCCTGGGGCAGGGCTGGTAACTCTGGGACACAGCCCTGGGAGCTGGGATCCTGCCTGGGACACAGCCCTGGGCAGGGCTGGTAACTCTGGGACACAGCCCTGGGACACAGCCCTGGGACACAGCCCTGGGCAGGGCTGGCACCCCTGGGACACACCCCTGGGAGCTGGGATCCTGCCTGGGACACAGCCCTGGGGCAGTGCTGGCACCCCTGGGACACAGCCCTGGGAGATGGGATCCTGCCTGGCAACCCCTAGTCAGAGACACAGGCACTGGGATCCTGCCTGGCACCCCTGGGACACACCCCTGGGCAGAGCTGGCACCCTTGGGACACACCCCTGGGAGCTGGGATCCCCCCAGTCACTGAGGTTGGAAGAGTCCCACCAGAGTTTTCAGTGTGTTGTTGTTCCTTTCCTTCTTAAAAACTCTCCAGCAGGTTTTTTTAACAAGGATGAGCCCCATATTTATTTATTTATTTATTTATTTATTTATTTATTTATTTATTTATTTTAGTTATTAATTTCATTTATTTATTTTTTATTTCTTGAGTAATTTGCAGTGTTAGGGGGATCTTGTTTATGCCAGACATTTGTTTGTGCAAAAAAAAAAAAAGCTCTGAAATAATTTTCACTTTCTTAATTGAGTTAATAACGTGGTTAATTAAGTTTATACAGTTCTTATTTTTCCTTCCAGGTGTTTTAAGTTTACTCAATTCTCCCCCTGATTTATTATTTCAAACAAATCATGAAAATTAACTCGCTATCTGACAAATGTGCTTCCTGATAATTCAAAAATCCTTGGAATTAAAACAGACTTAATTAGAGCAGAAGGAAGGAGAATAAAGGAGGCTCAGAGGGACTTTTCCCTACAACTCCCTGCCAGGAGGGGCCAGCCAGGGGGAGAACAGGGACAGGAGGAGAGGGAACGGCCTCAGGCTGGGCCAGGGGAGGCTCAGGGTGGACAGCAGCAGGAATTTCC
>JBBMKD010000217.1:18748224-18788501 GCA_037834095.1 Argya squamiceps
TCAGCGTTTCCGCAGCCGTAGTGTGTGCATCCCCCCGCCCCCCAGGCTCCATTTCCAGACGCCTTGCAGCCTCCAGAACCGCGCCCGTGGATGTGCTTCCCTGCTCTCCTCGTCTTCTGCATCTGCTCCGCCTCCGGGGCCTCCGGAGCCTCTGGAGCCGCCGTGCGGGGCTCTGCGTTGTGTTCCGCAGCGGGCTCCGTGCAGAGAGCGGCAGCAGCGCAGAGGGCGGCGGTGCCGCCTCGCCCGCCCGGCGCTCCCCGTGTCTCAGCGAGCACCCCCGGGTGCCTCTGGTGCCGGACACCGCGCCTCGGACACCGCCCGTCCTTCCAAAGGGCCCTGGGGCGCTGACAGCGCTCACTGCTGCTCTTAAATACACAGAGATCTTACACACACCCCCATCCGTTATCTCCGAGCATTGTCTAAACATTCCGAACCTTATACAAATGGGATTACGTTGTGTGCAGGGTTACCAACACAGCTTCCTGCAAACCTGATTCATCTTCATGGTCTGCAGCGACTGATCTGCAGGCACTGCATTGCACAGCTATAATTTCCCAGAGAAGCATGTCTGTGGTCGGGGAATGTGTGACCGGGCTTGCAGAAACTTGGACCAAATTCAATCCTTTAAAATAAATATTCGTGTTACTTTGCCCAGGCCCATAGTAATATCCATAGAATAATATAGAAAACGGATACTAACTATGCCGTGCTGGAGCAAAAGGGTGTCAAGAACAGAAACGCTTCTGTTTATTCAGAAAGCATTAAGATTTTAACTGAAAAATCATTGACATTTTCATACCATCCCCGTGTTTTGATATGTGGATCTGTCACTAGATACAGAGATACTATATGACCCTTTGCATTCCTGGATGCCATTTCTTAAAACTGTTTGATTTTAAAGAACTCGTGTGGGAAAATTATTGCTCAGTGATTCACAGGGTTTTTTTTTTTCTTTGTCAAATTAATTACAGGTTACTCTTTCCTGCCAAGGGAAAACCCAAATTATAAAATGCCACAATTGCTGCTGTCAAACATAGTAATTATATGCTAACCTAGGCTAAATGGAAACCAGTATAAAATATGTAAAGGGACCCTGTAATTTAATATGGTATAGTTCATTTACATTATTTTTAGAAAGGAAAAACTGCATTTCAGGCAATTGTTTGCCTGACTTAATGCTTCTGGGGGGAATTCTTTGTCAGCATGTGTCCATGTCAGCACCAAGGAAATGTCCAGATATGAATTTTCGCTCATAAAATGTGCAGATATGTATGAAGACATTTCCTGTTACTGTGCATGATTAGGGTTTTTCAAAATTGTATGTTTTTATTTGTTTGTATTGGTATGCCCCTTTTCAACCCCCCATCCCCACTCCCCTGTGGTATCACCCTAAGGAGAGCACCTTGCCAATCACCCTGATAGACCTGAGAGAAGATGTTCTCCCATTTGGCCAGGTGCTCAAGCACCCACCTTTCCCGTTGTTGTGTTAAGCACCCCCTTTCTGAGCCACCCCCTTCCTTCCCCCGCATTGGCCTGAAGTTCTCCCCTGCCCAGTCTACGCCCTGGGTACTTAGGGAGAGAACCGAGGTCCAAAAGCTGCTCTAGCACGTGGAGTTCGCTGGAATAAAACCTCTTCAACCCACGCCTAGGGTCTGCTCTTTCTTCCAAGCCTCAGACCATGATACAGCTTGAGATTGAAACCCACCAAACTTTCCTTTTATGCTGCCCCAAGAACTATTGCTGGCCAGTTAGCAGCTCAGGAAACCAGCACGATTTCCTGCTCTTCCGTATGTACAGATCACTCAAGTAAACAAAGACTTTTTTATTAAATATGAATGCATTTGTTTGTCCCAGCTCATTTCCAGACATGTTTTCCAAGAAGCTTCTGCATTTGTTGCTATGCAGTGCAGCTCTCCCTGAAAGCAGTCAGCCCAGCTACAGCTTGCTCTGAAGTGAAAGCAGCAGAGCTGTAGAAAGATTTCTGAGTTTTCCTGTGCAGTGCCCAGCAAGTTACAGAGATGGCTGCAGAAAGGCATTGCATAACTGTTCTCTTGCTTGTTCTAATTTAAGCACTTTCCTGCGTTTACTTTATTTAATAGGCATTCGTGTCAAACCAGAGCATATAGATGCAACTAAAAACTAGGGCAAAGTCCTGCATTTCAGAGGGAAGATAGCTGCATTTTCCCATATACCAAGTACCAAGGAAATCAGATGCCTGGGACAGAAGCAGAGACAAGAAACCCATAGATACTTAGTGTCCATATACATTAATGTCCACATTTGATTTTGGCATTACAGTAACTTTACAAACACTTTCTTTTATGTAACTACCAACAACCTTTTTTTTCCAAATAAATACCCTAATCCTTTTCCTTCTCAATCCGCTACCTCTTTTCGTCACCTATAAAATACCTGGTTGCTAGAATCTTGAATGCTACTCAAGAGTCGTAGCTGTATTAATCTTTATCTTGAGCTATGAAACATCAGTTCCAACAATCCCTCCACACACACACACACACAAACATACAAACCCACAAACACACTTAAATGAGACACACGTGGGGGGGTGGGGGGGTGCGGTGTGTGTTACTAAAGCTCTCCAAATTCTTGAAGAAACCAGAAGTTCTAACATGTAAGACTTGTTTGTTGGATTTTTTTAAAGGAGGGAAAGGGTGGAAGAGCAAAAGGAGGGAAAAGAAGGGAAGAGAAGGGGAAAAGAACAGTTACCAGGTACTAACATCTTTCCCATCATGCTGATGGTTGTGGTTTCTTCTTCCTCTCACCAGATTCAATTTGAGTAATTTTTATAAGTTTGCTAACACACTTTTACACCTTTTTTTTCCTTCTCTGGTCTGCAGCTTCATGTTACATCTGAATTTACTATATATAGTGCCATTTATGTATGTTACAATCTATTTCTTGGATGTCTTTGTTACCCCCACAGTCAATTTTACAGAGCATTTTTTATTTTTTTAAACTAAGCATCCATGAGTTGTTCATAGATGCTCCAGTCCTCAGGCCATTCCCATCTCTGTTGCCATGTGTGTAGCCTGTAGCAGGCATTGCTCTTGCCAGCATCAGACTGGCAAGTGAGCTTTGCACTGGCTTTGCATGGCCTTGGGACCAAGGCTTGCCTGGTCTGCTCAGTTTGACCTTGTCCTGAGCTGCCTGCAGCTTTGTTTTCCTTGGCACAACTGTGACAGCAGTTTCTCAAACTGACTGCCTCTATATAATTAAATTTGCAAAAGGATAGCCATGGGTTTATGTAGAGAGCAGCAACATACATTTCCTATAGACAGGATATTTAGTACTCTTAGACAATGGCATAGTGCAGAAATACACAGGCCTGGTACAGCAGCAGAGACCTCGTGGAATGGAGGTACAGGATGAAGGAGTGCAGAGAGGGGAGATAAGGGTTTGTTTGTCTGTGTGTGCGTGTGTTATATGGGGGTGACACAACACCAATAAAACAGGAGCATAGAGCATGGACAGAACTGTGCAAAGGTGCATCAGCAGAGGCATAAGGAGCAAATGACCCTTCCCAAGATTGTGCATGATAACCAGGTCAGCCCACACTGGCCTGAAATACTCTCCTTATCATGGATGTCTCTGCCTTTGAACATATTAAACGCTGGGAGCATTAGGAGCTGTGCCACATTCTCCACAATACAAAGTAATATGTGGCACAGAGCCAGGCTGAAAAAAGAGCAGCTTAGTGACTCAATAGTTTCGATTCTGCACTCTGACTGTTCTGCTGCGGCAAACCCAGAGAAAAGCTAAGTTTCACTTTCTATTTCCCAGTGATTTCACCACAGATCACATGAGGGCTGGCCCTAATAAAATGCAAGGCACAACAACAGTGGGCAGCACTCCTTTTTCTTTGAGGCTGCCTGAAGACAAGCGAGCAGAGAAGGAAAACCATGAGGTAAGAAAGCAATCCAGGCTCTGAAAGATGCTTTTTTCTCTATGCCACAGGAAATATTGTTTACATAAATGTAAACTGTGAGGGACTTTGAGCATCCAAACAACAGAAAATATTTCACAGAATATTTAGAGAAGAATCAAAATAAAATAAGGATGTTCTTGAATGTTGTCATGTTATTGCTTCTTCAATGAGGTTTGATCTCTGTGAGTAGAACAGAAAGTCAGAAAAATTTTATGCATGCAGTGTGGGGATGAAATCCAGGCTGCAGCATGTGCAGCTGGTCCCCAGCCAAAGAGGTGTAATCTGTCTCTCAAACTTGTGTTTGTGACATTCCTCCCTGATTTGCCTTCTCATAATTTTGCAATCTTTCTACTCCACTCAGTCCTTTTTTTACCCCAAAGGCTTGATTGTGCAGCTGAGCAGCAGCACATGCTGTGCCCCACAGGCTGTTAGACTGCTAGATGTTACAGGAGGGACAGCAAGAAAGTCTTTCTAAGAAAGGAGGATTTGAATGAGAAGCCTCAGTAATAGAATTGTGTGTCATTCCTTCTTTAATTAAGGAAAAGCACAGTGTGAATTAAAATGTCATCTGTGTTGTAAAAGCATCCCCTTGATTGTGTGACAAAGGCCAGTCCATGCACTCACATAGGGACACAGGTAGCCAATAGCAGCAGGGAAAACCCAAATAATACCTTGCCCTGGTGGCTCCCATGCCCCATTTGGGAAGAAAAAGCTGTTGAAAGATGCAGAGGGATTTTCCTGATTTCATCTCATACAGAGTTAACTTCTCAGTAGCTGTAACTACAGCTACTGTGTTTTGGGTTCATTATGCCAATTATGTGGATAACTCACATTTTGTTTGTAGTTGTGTTTATCCTACGTAGTTAAGGACTTTTTGTGTATCATGCTCTGCCAGTGAGGAGGTGCACAAAAAAGCTGGAGAGAGTGCACCTGGGACAGGTGATCTGAACTGGCCAAAGGCATATACCACACCAGAGAACATCATGCCCAGTATATAAATCTGGAAGGGAACTGATTGGGGTGCAGGGACAGAGTCTGGCATCGGGCAGCAGGTAGTGAGCAATTGTACTGTGCTGCCAGCTGGGCTTAAACCAGGGATAAAGGGGTATTAAGGACCAGTTGTATGTCACCAGGGTCTGGTTAATAAGGGGGTGTGAGTGTGTGTGTCTAGGGGTGAGGCACCTGAGGAGAGAGAGAAGCTCCCTAACCAGACACTGGATGTCCAGACCCAGCATCTGAGGAGCCACAGGGTTAGTGAGTGAGTGTGTGGTTTGTACAAGCAAGTGGAATGGAGTTGCATACTCATGGGCTGTACATCCAAGTGCCAGCAACTGGAGAGGATGGTGAGATCTGGGACCCAATTCCTGAATACATTAACCATATAATCAGTATAACCATTACATAAGAATGGTGCTATGATCTAACATACAAGGAGTTAAAAATGCAGGAAATTCAAAATTAAATGTGTAATACAAACTATAACATGTACAAAGGTTTAGGATATGGACTAAATAACATTCTTTATAGTTTAAGGGAATGTTCTGTGATTACATCTTTTGGGTAGGCTTTGGCAATTGTTCCCAGCACAGGAAATATATTCCTGAGGCCTGAGCTTTACTACAGAGACCAGCCCTCCACTTTGACATGCACAGCAACATCTTCTTCTGTGTAAGAGGTGCCCTCATACACTGGCAAGAAGGATTACACTAAAATCACTATTCAGCACTTTGGACCTAGGGCTCCCTACAGCTTTGGCTTGTTTGAAGTATTGAGGACTAAGGGCACCAAGTAAGGTATTGCCTGCCTTTAAAGTACATCATGCCTGGTTTAAAAACAAGAATAGCAAAAATCAAACGGGGTATAAACAGCTTTTTCTTTGATTTCTTCTAGTACCATTTCCAAGGATTCCTTGAAGACTTCCCTGCTGCAGTTACAATGCCATTTTACATGGACTTTGCTGAAGAAGGATATAGGTCTTGAGGCCCTAGAGGAAACAATTCTTGATCATATCAAGTTCGTTGCAGAATACAACATTAGAGATTATAATATACTCTCCTATGTATGTCACCTGAAGAATTCAAATGAGGAAGCACTGATAAATCTCAGAAAAGCTGAAGAAGCTATTCAAAAGCATCATCCAGGTGAAATTGCCAGGAGAAGTCTTGTTACCTGGGGGAACTATGCCTGGATTTATTACCACATGCAGAGATATGAAGAAGCTCAAACTTATGTAAGCAAGGTGGAAAACAGCTGCAAAAACCTTTCAAGTACTGCTCATGGGAAGATTTGGCTTCCAGAGATCTATGCTGAACAAGGATGGGCATTATTACGTTTTGGGAGGAATTACTTTGAGAGGGCAAAGGATTGCTTTGAAAATGCTCTGGAGAGTGAGCCCGATAACCCAGATTTTAATGCCGGCTATGCAATAGCAACGTACCGCTTGGAAGACTGCGCTGAGAGGAGTGGCAGTGAGATCGTGCCGTGCCTTGAGGCCCTGAAGAGGGCAGTGGAACTGAATCCCGAGGACACAACCATTCTGGCATTGCTTGCATTAAAACTCCAGCGATTAAAGCGAAGTAATGAAGGGGAGAGGTACATTGAAGAAGGACTTCAGAAAACCCCTGACTTTCCTCTTTTCCTGCGATATGCTGCTAATTTTTACAGAAAGAAAGGAAAAGTGAACAAAGCAGTGGAGATTTTGAAGAAGGCCCTAGCACTGACACCAAATTCTGTCGTTCAGCATCACCAGCTAGGACTCTGCTACAGATTCAAGATAATTCAATTGAAAAAGACAAGATACACACCTCAAGAGGAAGTGGAGAATCTCATCCGGCTTGCCATTTTTCATTTTAAAACAGTGATAGACAAAAAGCCAGTATTTTTTTATGCTTATTCTGACCTAGCAAGCGTATATGCACTAGGCAAGAGGTATGAAGAAGCAGAAGAGATGTTTCAGGAAGTGCTTCAGAAAAATGATCTACCCTGTGATGAAAAACAAGAAATCTACTTCGATTATGGCAATTTTCAGCATTTTCACATGAAGTCAGACTCAAAAGCCATTACGTGCTACATAGAAGGTCTGAAAATGGAAAAAGATTCCTATGGAAGAAGAAGGTGCAGTGAAGCTGTGGAGAAATTGTTGAAACAGAAAATTGAGAGTGGTTTAGGAGATGCCACAGATATTGGTACACTTGGACTGGTTCATAAACTAAATGGTAAGAAACAAGAAGCAATTGAATGCTATAAGAAAGCTATTGCTTTGGATCCCAACAATGAAGAGTATCAGAATGCATTAGTTGAGCTACAACTTTCCAGCTCAAGCTAAAGCTCACAAAAATCCTATGTACCAAAAAAATCCCCCAAACCAAGGATGTTTCAACAGACTCTCAAAACTTCTTTTGTTGTTTGTTTTTCACTTGAAGGTAGACATTATGACCAGAAGGAACACAGATGGCATCACTTTCATGGTGGTCATAATGTAGAAACTGCAGACAATGATTGCTTATTTGTTCATTCATTAACAGATAGTATGCTTGGATAACTATATAATAAATATATATATAATATAACTCAATGCTAACATGGGTAAAAATGTATTTAAGTGATGGTCTAGAACACAGAACTTCTATGCTGAAATCAAATTTTACCTTCTACTGAGAAAAAGATAAGGGAATCATATTGTACTATTCTGTCTGTACACTTGAAGGGCATGCTTATACATAAATAGAATTTCTGAAGCTCTTTTAAGCATTTCAAAAATATCTTTTGTGGAAGAAACTTTTGTTGAAGGCTTGTTCAGTTTACTACTTTGTATGCTGTTTAATTATGAAAAATAAATACTGTTCAGCTAGTCCACTGGAAAGCTTACAACATGTGTATTATTGTTGTGAACTACTAAAGTCTATTGAATCCATCAACTGCTGCTTCTGGGTATCTCTCTGATGGCCAGCCTTCATGTTAGTAGATTAAGTAAAGAGAAATAGCCATTCAAAAAAGTAAGAAGGATAGAGTTTTGGTAGGATATGAAAGGCTGAGGAGACAGTCCCATTTATTTTCCCTGAGCTCTCAGCAAAGCTGGCTCCAGGGGCATTGCACCAAAGAATTAAACTGTGCACAAAACAGCATCTGTCTAGTTTACCCAAAACACCCTATCAGGAACCACAACAGCAAACATCTGGAGAGGAAGGCAGTCTTTGAGATGCCAAAGAGATGGCTGTGGCCATGCTTGTGAAACAGGCCAGGGATAGCAAACACACACAAGAAATGACCTGAACTGGACATGCAGGGCAGAGCACAGCCAGGGCAGAGCACAGCCAGAGCAGAGTTGTGTGAGTGCCACAGAGCAGGGCAGGGGAACATAAGCGGCGTGTGGAAAAAGGGGTGGGTGTCCACAGGAGTGGGTGTATATGAATGGAAGAAAGAGCTGAAATGACAGAATGGGTTGACAAGGTGATTGTCTTCAGATATTCAACTAAATTTCAATATTCTTCGCAACATCCTGGCCTAGTTCCCCAGTACTGTACCTTTATTTGATAGACCATAGCATGTTGCATTGTGCAACAGCGTGTCCCTGTGAGCAACCTGTGCCTCGAGGCCCAGAGCACTCTGCTAATAAAGGGCTGACAGTGAAGGCGAGGAGACGGGGTCCTGTTTGGAAATGGGAGGGCTGTTTATTGTCGGGCCTTGCATCGTGGTACAGCCTCCAGGGTGTTCGAGGGACCAGAGCCAAAATGGGGCCAAGGATCCAGGGTTATATAGCAGAGAAAATGGGTTGTCTTGAGGGCCAGGGTCCAATAGGGATGGGGGAAAATGGTGCAGAGGGGCAGCCAGGAACCAGGAGGACTAATGGGATCACAGGGGTGGGGTAGTGCAGCAAAAATAACCCAATGGGGTTCAAGGGAAGGAAGAACATTTTGGGAGGTGTGCATATATGGTGGAAGGGGGCTGAACAGGCTGATATAAACTTAACAAACCAATAGAACAACGAAACCCAAGAAATATTAACATGTGGCTGCAAAGGCCCATGGGAGGAAAGTTTTTCTCACTCTAATCTCAAAGGGGTACCTCAGGCCCCTAGACTTCCATAATAGTACTCAGGGAAAACTTATGCTGTGCTTCCAAAACACTTCCGAGCCCTAGCGTGGCATGAAGCTGACAGAGCCCATCAGGAAGGATGTGCATGAGTTTCTAGCCATTCTGGAGCATTCCTGCACCCACAACAGCACCCCTGTGCAGACAGGATAATGAGCCATGAAGGAGGGCAAAACACCAATGCCAGGTCACAAAATATCAATAAACCTCTTCCTTCTCAGCTCTCCTTCAGATAATCTTTCATAGCAAAAGCAATCAAGTGTACATAATTGCAAACACCCTCTTCCTAAGAAAGAGCTGGAGCAAAATCCACCCTTGTTTCCCAGCCACTGGCCAGCTGCTCTCTTACAACCCTACCTAGGGAAGGAGCAGTGAGGAGGGAGAACAGGAAGGACTGGGAACAGTTCTGGCACACCACTCCTTGAAAGCTGGCTGGAACAACAGTGGGGGCAAAGTCAGGAACTGGTGACACTACATTGGTGTGCCCAGCTATGGGGACAGAAGGGTCTGTTAGACAACCTCACTGCCTTTGTGAATCTTGAGGGCTTCTAAGCTCGGCATCATTGCTATCTAAACTCTGCTGAGGGCATAGAGGGTGGAGGGCAGCAGGGAAGAATTTGAGGAAGAGGTGGTGCAGGTACTCAAAGCCATGGTGGCACATCCATTCTCCTGTCTACACTGCCACCAGGATGTTTCCTGCAAAAAGAACCTTGAAAAAATAAGGATAAGCTATAAATTGTTTTGAAAAAAAAATAAGCCTGAATTTTTATGAAGAGTCATAGCAGCTCGATCTGCACAGTGAAGAAACTGTGACATATAGTGATGCAAAAAGCATATTTCTTGTGCTTCAGCTCCTTTGTACTCTGGAGGATTGCTCTGGACCGCAGTACTACCTGGAGGGTTTGCACAGAGCACTGTGCAAACACAACCTTCTGGATTTTGCCTGTCTTGTACACGAGGAAAAACGTTATTTCCCACAGGGTGGTGCTGCTGCATTGCCTGGCATGCCGACATGGGAAGCAGGTTAAGCTCGAGCTTAGGGAGGTAGACAAAATGAAATACACATTTTAGAGAGTCCAAATTCATTGGGCAAAACTAGAACTGCAGAGAAGCTCGACTGCACACCTCTTTATTCACACCCAAGTATGAATACATCACTGAAGCTGATGCTAGCACTGTAGGGGAAAAAAATGAGTGAAGTATTGAAGTATCAATTTATGACTCAAAAGCACCTTCTAAAGAAAATTTTACTGAAATACACCAGAATAATCAATGAGAAGAAGGTATTATTTATTGAGGCAAAGCCCAATAACGAGTTTGCCATGCTGATCATGAAGCAGTGTTACATTTTAAGTTAAACAAGCTCTTCCTTCTCACATAAATTTGTAACACTTTAGAAAGCAAACAAGGCATTGTTGTGGCAATATAAAATACATTCACCATATACTAACACAGCCTTTGTCTTTCAGGAGATAAATTATTATCCAAGTTGACAGGAATGTTTCAGGAATGTTTTTTCTGAAAAAAAGGTCATTTTTCAACAGAAGGTACTTGAATTTTCCAATGTTGTTTCCACACAATTTTCCAAGGTACAATTTATTAAATGTTCCAGATTATCACTACAATATAAATAATTTCAAAATAATTATTATTTCCCCATTTCAAACCTCATGGAATGGAGACAGATGGGATAACTTCAGCAGCTGTAAACAGTTGCACTTACTTACACTGAATTTCCATCCACTGCACAGAACAGAGCATAATCCCAGGTAGGATCCACCTGTGTTGGACAGATGTTACCCCAAGTCAGGTCCCACCACGCTGTCCTGGGAAGCCAGAGAGGCTCAGCAGTGCAATGCTCCAGCCGAGCTCAAGTCCTTCAATGCTTGTGTCCATCAGAGCTGTTGGGAACATAGAATTACAGGATCATTAAGGGCGGAAAAGACCCCTAAATCCTCAAACATGCAGTGTTCATCTGGCAAATTGTTCACAGCTAGCTCAGGTATCTTGGCTTATTCCCTTACTGAGCCATGCCAGGAAATCTCCTTCATGGAGGACAGCCTGAATATAATGATCTCTGAAAAAACATATTGCCAACACAATCAATCATTCTTTAAAACTATTGTAAGCCAGAGATTTCTACAACGAGTTGCCTGAAATATTTCACATGGCAGGATAAAGGTGACCTGTTCAGCCTGGAGTGTGTGGAGCAGGAGCTAGAAGTTTGGCATGAAGCTTCACCAGCCAGGATTGTATTCCCATTTCTTCCACTTGCAGGTCATTTCCTGCTACGCTTCCTTCCTTCTGTTTCTTAGTGGGGGCATTCATGACAGGGCTGATATTTCACAGTGTGTTTTATGCACAAAAGTCTTTATTCCAGTATATAAGCTTTGACTTAAGTCACAGCGGAAACAGTGGTGAAAAGCCCTGAAAGAATTTTACCATTTTCTACAAAAGGTATCTGGATGAAACCACTTGAATGTTTGCTGCAAAGTAAGATATTTAAAACAAAAAGTACTTAAAAAACATAAAGGGAAAAGCCTATGAAAAAAATCTTGAAAAAATAAAAAAGGTTAATAATGTATTACACAGTATAATTTACTATGACTAAAATGCATATAGCATTATTCCAAGAGGCTTTTAGAGTATGCAGTTCCAATATGCACAACAGGTGACATTGTGATATGGTAAACAAAGTAATTAAATTTTTGTAAATTTATTTACAGTGGTAATTTATAACTTGTTCAAAATAAATTATATTTTTTGTTGACCACACTATTCCCTACTTCTTTTAATATTAAATTATTATATTAAGATCTAAAACATTATCTTCATCAGTACTAATTAATAAAACAATTCTTTTCCAAATGTGCATATTTTTCCTAATTCATTAAGAAGCACCCATGGATAATTTTTGTCTTTTTTTCCAAATATATGTTAAAAACTAAACTGGGACCCAAGACTTAATTTTCATTCTGAGTTGAAGTTATGTCATGGGCCTTATGAAGATTTTGCACTGCTGTTGCTTATTCTATGGTCTGTGCACATAGATCACGCTACTGGCTCTGACTACATTCCTGAAGCAGGACAGCGAGAAATGCCTCATTTAAACACAAACAATTTTAATATGTTATATTTGAAATACACTTGGACAATAAAACTACTTGATACACATGCTATTCATACATATATGTGTGTGTATATATAAATACATTATACTCCTATGGCTGTACTCTTGCTCTAAATCAAATTGGTGAACATCGGTCTACGTTGTTTTCACTTCCAAGGCACAGAGTGGAAAAGGACACCATGAACAGCCATTGAACACACTGCAGACTAACAAAACTACTAGTTCAGTGTAAATGAAAATTATTTGGACCTGATCAATTTGTTAATGAACAGAATACAGCTTGATATAGCATCAAAACACTGAAACTGTTTCTATTATGGAATGTGAATTTTTCCATTGCTGGCGATGTTTTCACTCTGGAAATGTAGAAAATCCCAGTATTTATTAGACCATCACATCAGTAACTTACTCCAGGAGCTACCTTCACTCCCTGTGAAACAGCCAACTGGAGTATATTCCTCACACAAGTAGTAGGAAGCTGTCAGCAAGTCACAGCTCTTGTGTTCTGGCCATCAAGGAAAAGTGACCTGACAGCTCTTCAGATGCTAAAAATGAGCTATTGGCACCACCTGAAGATGCAGCTTCTGGGTCTGAAAAGAGACAGACTGGATACTGCAATACACAGAAACAATTCTCCCAACATCCTCTCCACTATCAGCCTGTGGGGTGGGCAATCTCTCAGCCATCTGAGAGAAGTTCTCTAATAGGTGCTGATTTTACAAGAGGAGGAGGCTCTGTGTTTGAAAACACAGGAGCTTCTCTGGTCTCTTGGGCTGCCTTTGGGTTTCTTCCAACTAAAGCAGTTAAAGCACATTTGTCTATCAGCATGCTTGGCCCCATGGCACAAATTTAGTCCTCTTCAGACAGTAGAGCCACCACAGCACATTTTCCACCCTCCAAGACAAGGATCAGCTGAAAAGATCATACCTAGAATGTCAATGTTTCAAAATTCAAATTTTAAAGGTATCCAGAAGAAAAAACCAAAATTTGCTATAGATCATATGGGAAAGCAGGTCTAAAACCATATTTGTAATTCAATTGCAATGTATGTACAAAGTTCAGGTACATTGTAAAAATTAAAGTTGCTCCAGAGATACTTTCAGCATAAATCAGTTTCCTGACAGATTCTCTTAAAAAAAAACAAAAACAAAAACAACAACAACAAAAAACAAACAAAAGCAAAACAACAGATGACTTTGGCATTTGAAACACTTATTTGCAAAGAGTTTCATGCAGATTGATAAATGTAGAGATTTTTTCGTGGTGTTTGTGATTAGTCCATTGAAACATACTAGACCACAAAATGAAAAGCTCGTATCATTAATAATATTTTTAAATGTAAATGTTATTGTTCAGTTTTGTTGACTGATACCTGTGGAGCCAACATTGCATTTCAAATAAATCTGTGAACACTTGTATCTACAAACTCCATTTTCAGTCGAGCTTTCTTCTATTACTGCATTAACTTGGTATTACTGTTGCTGTATGTAGATTGAAGCCAACTAAAACACGACAGAAAAATCTAAATGAGAGATGTCTTGCTTCACAGAAGTATCTTCAACAGTATCTTCAACAGTGTACCACCACAGAGCCATGTCTGTCTCAGCCTGTGCCATACTGAATCTCAACAGCACTTGTCACCTGTTGCTGTAGCTGTTCGTATCCACAGCCAAAACTTCAGCATCCCTTTGGTCTAATTCTGCTGTGACAGAATAAGCTATTGCTCCATTTGTCCAGACGTGCTGTTTCAAGGCTGAGTTACCAGTGAGGGGCCGCAAACGTGTTCTTTTGATTTTCTTTGCTAGTCTTGCAAAGCACAACAGTGCTGAACTAAATATCATAGAAAATCCACACAGGAGAAATGATGCAGTATAGCTGCCAGTTGTGTCCACAAGCCAACCTGTAGGGGGAAAAAAAATTTTAGCGGTCCACCAGTATTGTGGTGGATAATTTACAATTCCTTTGACCCACTTATAAACTTTTGGAGTTATCACATATAATACAATCAAAAAATACAGGTTTACATAACCATCACTATACTTTCACATCCTGGGGCAGAGAGGGATTTATTCTCAGCAGGCAAATAAGATCTTTATGGCCTTTTGTTTGGAGGTCAAATCCACAAGAAAAGGCAGAGCAGTCATCACCACACTATTAAATAAACATCTTCCAACTGCATGGATTTAACTGGCAGTCTTTAGAGGGCTTAGAGAGCTCTAAGATCTTCATGCAGAAACATTTATTGAGCTCTGCCCAGGCTCGTGCTTTACTTAAAACAATTCTATTTTGCAATAATTTTTGCTATGGAAAATTAAATTAAAAGCTTCAGGTGCAATGATTAATGGGGAATTGATGTAAACATCAGATAAAATATGCAAGCTTGGTTGTTTGAAAAAGATCTCAGACCTTCCACAATATTTAAAACTGTGTCAAGTGCCTTCTAAAGAATAATAAGGGTACAGCTCTCATCCTTACTTCACTGTAATGGTATGGGTGGGAAGAACGATGGTTAGATATTACAGGGATGAGCTTATGACCAAACAGAAGTGGAGCTGATTCACCCACCTGCTGTAGCAATGTGGAGACTAAAAGATCAGGTCTTCCACATTAAAAAAAAAAAATCATGGAATTAAACTCTTCAGAGAGGTTTAGATCTTACAAAATCATATAATTTCACAGTGAAATATTTTATTCCTTCTACTTGCACAGTTTCTAAACTACATGAAGTGGTGATGTAACAGATTTTAGAAACCCATCCCATACTGGTTTGGTTTTTAAATTTCACCTCACTCTATATGTAGAAATCATCCCACTGAGACAAGGATGGGAGATCTAAAGACTTATGAATGTCCAGGTGTGTTATTCCTCTACCCAGAGGCTACCTTCACATTCACTGTGCATTTGCTGTCCTCCCTCCCCTTTTACCTCACACCAATAGGTAAATTTGAAGTACTGATAAGGTTACAGGTAAGTCATTTGGCCAAACTGACCTGCCACAGGTGGGCTCACTAGATATGGTATGGCGTGAAGAAAATACACCACGCCCAGTGCTGATGATAACAAAGAAGTTCCCACTACATCTGCTGTCATGACAGGGATCAGCGTTACATAGGCGCCGTCAAAGTAGCCAAAGGTAAATGAGAAAGGCACAAGCAAGGGGAAGCTTTGGAGAACTGGCAGGAAAAGACAACAGAGGCCATCCATTCCCACAGCAAAGAGGTAGCAAAAGTACCGATGCTTCTTCAGACACCTGCCAATTTCAAAACAGAAAAGAAAAATATTATCACTGAAACCAGTATCTCAGCTTCTATGCCCTGGCACGCAGTTCTTTTGTCTCTCTTTTTCTATAGCTCAAATTTAAGTCTATTTCCTTACACAAGTCTTCACTCAGCAGGTGAGCTCAGGTAGGGAAAGCTGCTCACCTACAGCTGCAGAAACATCTGGCCAGCAGCAGCCGTGCTGCCTGCAGTGTTCTTCAGGATGATCCTAGTGACAGAACCCTGCTGCCAGGATTTTGCAGTCCCCTGAAGTTTCAATGTTCAAAGCAGTATTTCATTGTGCTTTACATCCCAGCTCAGCAAGGTGCTCCCAGTATTATGCATAAAATATTGCAATATACCTCTCTTAAGCTGTCACCTTTCCAGTCAGCCTCTAAATGCAAGTCAGTGTGAGCTAAGCAGGATGTCAATTCCCTTCCTTTCTGCTCCACAAAATCAATAATTGATTTTTCCCACAAGCTAAATAAGTGCAAAGAATGCATCCTTTAGAATCAAAATCCTTGTTAATTTGGCCAGTATCTACTGATGTTACAGATGCTGTACACTGACATTTGGAGTGAGCTGAGTTCACAAAGCATGGTGAGTTGTTCTTATATACTGGAAAATGTATAAAAATTTCCAGTCAGTCCTTCCTAGTATGTGCTTAACAATATTGGGCCAGACCCTCGATCCTCTTCCATAACTTCTGTGTCTCCCCAGCAGCACAAAAGAGATGGAAAAGTAGAGGAAGCAGGGTGAAATCCCCTAGGAAATAGATACAGAGAATCATGCTCAACATACCTCAGGCAAGGGGTTTCATTTCCACGATCAAACACACAAACACATCCTTTTTTCAAGGAAAAAAGATATTAAGCCAGCAGAATTGATCAAACTCAGAAGAGACAAAAAGATTAAACAGCAACCATTTCTGAAAGTTAGACTGTGTTGTTGGGGTTTTTTAGGTTACACATGCTACAGAAAGAGTCCATAATGTTAACTTTTATGTGTATTATAGCTCACTTGCATCCAGCCTCCCACCAGCTAAAGCTTACACTTAATCAGGCAGAAGCCCTTACCTTCTGTCTGTGAGCCATCCAAAAGTGATGTTACCAATGATGTCTATGACACCAAGTATGGACATGAGGAAGGCAGCCTGGTGATGGCTCACTCCAACACTCAAAGCATAAGGCACTAGGTAGACAAAAAGAGGGCTGCAGCCATATGCCATAAATAAAATTGACACTGCCAGCACCATGAAGCCCGGCATCAGCAAAAAGTCATATTCCTTCCATGAACATAAACATTCATGAGGCCATAGTTTGATTAAAGGTGAACAGATGGACATTTGCTTTAAGTCCTGTTTCTCTGTTTCAGGGGCATAATTCTGTTCAAGAAGCTCAGGAGCAGTTTTACAATCCTCCTTAAGAGAAATAGGCCGCATCAAGGCACCACAGACACAGAGGTTCAAAACGAAACCTCCCAGGATGAGCAAAGCTCCTCGCCAGGAAAACTGCTCAATTAAGAGCTGGACCACAGGGGCCAGGAGGAAGGTACCAATTCCACTTCCTGACATGGCTATTCCATACGCCAGTGCTTTCCTTTTGTTGAAGTATTTGCCCACCATCGCAATGGCTG
Source organism: Argya squamiceps (assembly GCA_037834095.1). Lineage (NCBI taxonomy): Eukaryota > Metazoa > Chordata > Aves > Passeriformes > Leiothrichidae > Argya > Argya squamiceps. The sequence continues at coordinate 18,765,284 of JBBMKD010000217.1, forward strand.
GAGAATAACAAAGTGCAAACCCAAGTCCTAGAAGAGAAAGCAAAGTGCACATGGCTTAATACTAAGCATGACATATGGAACATATTAAATCAAACCACATAATGTATTTTCATTAGTTCAAATGAATAGAAAGCTTTTTCTGATTCTGTATCATGCAGCCCAGTCTGAGTGTGATGAGAAACTAGGATGATGCCTTTCTTCCACTGGCAGGGTCACTGACTTGACAAACCTAACCAATGATGATTAATCCACAATAATAAGACTCAGACAGAAGTGATGGGGTTCACCTCATAACAAGAACAAGGATGACCACTAAATATGAGAGAACTGGTGTGCCAGCCTCTCCTGCATGCAAGATGAAGTCTTCCCCCAGGGTCTACACCAATGCTAGCACTGGACACGCTGTCCTGATGAGGCACCACTTTGTGTTTTGGTCTGTGAAACCCTGAACATTAATTATAAGGTCTCTGAAACACAGTACAAAGAGCCTGTCTCTGTTACTAATATTCTACAATAAACCTCTCTTGGTCTGCTAAACAAGCTCCTTGCAACAGCTGCTTGGAGTCTCCTGACTTTTTTAAATCCCTGCCTACAAGTAAAGAGAGGAGGAAAGCCTCAGAAAGCCAGATCCAGTTGAGTAAACAAATAAGATTGTGGCCTCTGCTGCAGAATCAGAGAGCAGCTTTAATCATCAAGTGGTTGCCCTAACACTAAAACACGTATTTCTGAATCAGTAGTAGAAATGAGTTCCTGACTAGGGTTTTGGAGCATGTCCTACATTGAGGATAAAACAATCCCCAGTGCCGTAACCGGCTTGCCACATCCTCCTCAAAGGCCACACTGTGCAGGGCCAGCACTAAACCTGCCAGGATGGAATAAGAGGATTAGAGGGACTCTGGGCAGCGGGTGCCCAGTCTGGGACCCCTCAGGAGGCAAGGGGAGAAGCAGGGCACAGAGCTGGGGCTGGACCTGTACAGGCAGCAGAGCCAGAGGAGCAGCCCTGAGCCAGACGTCATCACTCGAGAGCTATGAAAATCATACTCTATTAGGCATACCAATTTTTTTTAGTGAGTTGGCAGGGGGAAATAGGTCTCAAAAAAACCAACAAATGTTCTGTGAAAAGTGGAAATTTTAGGGCTGAAAACATTTTCATATCTCTTAGAAAGAACTCTGCTACTTATTGACACTCCCCAATCTTCACTCTTTGGTTTCCAGTCCTGCTGCTTTTATGGACTTAGACATTCACTTGTTGTGGTCCCATCTACCCTCTGGGTTGGGGGCACCACATCTAGCCTTTACCAATAGTTCACCTCCCTGTTAATCAGTCCCCACACATTAAAAGTTCACTGCTTGTAGTGAATTTGGCTCTCTACTACTCCATGTAGAAATTGTAACTGCCTTTTCACCTCGGTATTCAGAGCAGCTCCCACTAGGGAAGCCTCAGAAGTATTGGCATGGTATGCAGCACAATCCCTCGAGTTACAAGAAGCCTTTTTATTTGTTATGAACACATTTGTCAAAGATTAACATCGTAATACAGGAGCAACATGCACTAAAATAAGGATTTTTTTAAAAAACAAATAAGCTGTTGGCAGCATGTGAACTGCAGTAATTCCACCAACTCATTACTAAACTCCAGGGGACCAAGTACAAGGTCTTATATCACCGTGGCTACCAGGTCAGTATTAATGAGGAAGGAATGTCAGTGTGACCACAGGCCCCTCTCAAGTTCCTCTGTGCACAACAAACACAGGCAGAGAGGACAGAGCAAAGATTTGTTTTCACCACACCTGAGCAAAAATGGAGGAGCTGCTACAGCAACACTACCAACCAGCAATTTTTTTGCTTTTCAACTGGAATGTAATGCAGACAGGCATACAGCTGAGGTGTCTGGTATTCACCAAGAGCTCCTCTACCTCTTACTTGCATTTATGTTTTGATTTAAACTTCTTTCCAAATATGCAAATATATTAGGACAGTCTACAACTTCTGCTACGACAAACTCATCCCAAATCCCTGACAAAACAAGGAAACCTTTTCATGTGTATCAACTGCAACAGCAGTCCTTCCTGACCTCCCATAATTTCATAACTTTATTAACAGTCCTCTTTCTAACAGAAGGTAAGAGTTGCTTTTGCAGGGTGCTGCATTTGTGTTATGTGGGATCAGTCAGTGCTGAAGCTCTCGCTGGGGCAGCCTCTCTTTTACAATGATCAGAACAGGTCTGAGTATCTCTATTTGACCAGTGCAGTGTCACCATGACGTGGAGAAGAGATCACCCATAATTTTTAGCATTCCTGTCTTGTGTTCTGGCAGCAGCAAAGGGGCTGAATGCATCCTACCTGTGAGGACTCCTAACGATAAGTAAAGATGTTCCAGGCTGGTGGCGAATGAGCTCAGAATTAGTCCAGTAGATGCAAGCAGCCCTCCTAGCATGATACCAACTTGGCAGGACACATGATTACTGATTAAACTCCCAAGTGGGGCTTCAAGGAAACAAATAAAGCTGGTGGTTAATGACAGGTTCTCACACACAGTTCACTGCAACAGTTATAAATGAAAAGGAAGCAGGAGAAAATGGTAATTGCAGCTACAGAGTGGTCTTCCAACATACCCCTGTCATAATGGCATGAGCACCAAATATAAAGAAAAAAACTTCTAAAATAAATTTTCCCGCAAGTCAGGATAAACTTGAATCTTACAGTAGCTTTCTCAGCAGCCATTTCTGTAGATCAAAGTTATTATGGAACACAGCTAATCTGCAGTGTCAAGGGGTCAAAATAGGCCACAGCAACAGCCCACACTGTTCATTACTCCGTGCTTACAACACTCAGACTTTTGCCCACCTGTAATTTGCACTTCAACCCTCAGTAACTTTAGGTGTCCTTCCTCACAACTCCCTGGCCTTGTGGGCTCTGGGTTAGACCCAAATAGGAAAGGTCTCACATCTTTTGGACAATCTCCAGGGCTGCTACCCTTCTCCTGCACTTCTCCAAACACTGATGTCTCCCAGATCACCCTTCTTCTATCATGGGATGTCATCACCAGCCCTCTCCCCCTCTACTGCCTGCAATGCCAGGGCAAAGTTACCCTTACTCGTCTCTTTTGGCCCAGATATAACATGGCTCTCACAGGTGAGTTGTTGCATCTCATTCTAGCTGTATGCCTCTGCCTTTCTAGCCATTCCTATGAACTAACCTCTTCTACAGGACTTGGACATGGATTTTCACCAAGCAGTACAGCCTTAAAGCAAACCCATGAGAAATTCAGTACAACTGCTGTGTTGATGCACACGATTTTTAATAGTATCAGATTTTTTTTTATGAGAGAAGACTATTTGTAAATATACACTTTTCATAAAAAGAGGATGGTTGTGACTTGATCTGGAGGCAAGATGTGCATCCTGGGCTACATCTCAAATACGACTCCAATCAAAAGGCAAAAGAAACAATTGCTCAGTTAATAGCTCTCAAACATGAGGTGTCCCAATAGACCTCAACAAAAGTACATTTCTGAAAAATTGCATCATTTCACAAAACAAAGTTCTGCTTCTTTTCCGTAGTATGACGACACTCCCTTGCACAACAGTGTTGGGGGAAGCACCTCGGATATACCATACCCCAGAGATCTCACAGTACCACTCTTTCCCAGCTGACTCCACCAACTTGTGAGCATGCTAAAACATAGATGGAGCCAATGCAAAAACAGCCACATTATCTTAAAAGGGTAATACACACCACAAAGCATTGTAGCACAGTCAACAATGGAGTGGATCCAAGCAGTTCTGGCATAATCCTGCCCAAAGTATGCCTGGAACTCCACAAAAAAAATGGAGATGCACCTAGGACAGAAAACATGAACACCAATCTGTTAAACATGGAATATTTGCCTCATGGAAAATGCTGGTCTCACTCTTCAGGTATAAAAAGTACCCACTTGAAGGTCCTCTCCAGCTCCCAGGAAAGACAAAATTGTGGTCATGAACATAATAATATCACGTGTTTCTGCTGCTAGAGTTTTTATAACTCATAGTATTTTGAACTAAAAGGAAATTGAAATTACTAATTCTCCCCAGCAACTTACAGTCCATATGATGATGTTGCTTCCCTGGCACACAAAGTCCTGGCTTCACAGTTCTTCACTGACCTTGTTGCTCACTGTTCCACACCCACACAGACTGTGAGGGTAGGGTCACTATAATACCTACAGAGCAAACACCACCAGCAGCTCTGTGTTCATGGATGGACAAGAGCAAAGCAACTCCTCACAAACAGAGAATCAAAACACAGCAGGAGCCTGTGGACCTTCCAGCAGGTTAATAAAATGTTTCCAGGAGAGGTTACTTTGCTCAGCTTAACCAGTGTTACTGCTCAGCATGTCCCTGCAGCGGAACAGATTGAAGGGCTGCATAACTTCATTCTCTTTCCTGCATCAACAAGAGAGGCCTTTTCCCCTTCTCTTTTTCCCGAATCAGTGAGTGAATGACCACTTTCTTCAGCCTTTTTTCTTGCACATACTTCGCTCTTCTATATAGTCTAATGTGTCCCAGGCATTAAATGATTTCCTGAATGTAACACACTGAACACATGAACAAGGAATTAAATCCACTAGGAATTCTCTGCTGTTATTATGGAATTGGTACATTTGTATGCATTAACTAACACTGTCTATCCCCTTCTGTGCTGTTGCCTCCAAGATCCTAGATCCCTAAAGACTTACACCTGGGAGCTTTATTTTAAAATAATTACTTTAGGTAGGAAGCACTGTATTTACATTATACTGACTGTCCAACAAGACACTCTTCCAGTTTCTCTCACTTACCAGGGTGCTTATCTCTCTGCTTAATATAGCTAAATTTTCCATGTTCACACACACCAGGCTCCTGTATCTCCAGTTGACATCAAAGTCACTGTAAAAGCAATCTCATCCCAGCTTGCATTATATTTATGCAAGGCAGCAGTCTAGTCCTGTTCTTTCATTTTTTGAGAAAATATTTTCTGCATATTTTGGACACCAGAAGGTGTAAAGAGGGGTTTCTTCTCTTGGGCTTGGACCTTCTCAGGCAGGACAGTACTTGAAATGCTCACAGTAGGAGAAAGAGGTACTTACATGCTTTTCACATTGACTCGGGAGTCACACAAATTCACTGGGACTGGCAAAAATGAACACGGCTGTGAGGTCAGAGGGACACAGTGAACCCAAAGAGACCCTGCATGATTGCTCCCTCCCCAGCCAAACCACCACAGCCTGAAACAGTGCTACCTGCTCCAGGCCTTGACGCTGTAAGAAATCAAGGAGCAGGTGCTGAAAGCTAGAGCAGTTGTCAGAGGAGGCGAGACTAAAGCCAGAGGGCTCATAACCCCTTGGTTGTCCCTGCAGCCTTAGGGGTTTCAGGCAGGCTTGGAAAATGCAGCAGGAGAGAGTCTGTACCTAACCAGAATAACCCTGTCAGCTGCAGGACAGCAGGGGAGATCCCAGACCCTTTTCCGAAGGCAGGGAAAAAAAAGCAATGCCACAAAGAGGCAGCAAGACAAGCAGCATTGCCTTTACCTCGTCACGGCCCTGGTGCAAATGGTGACAAGGAAGCAGCCAGCGACAATCATCCATCCCCAGCCTCCGTCGGGAGGGCCGCTGTGGCGGGCCCGGCGGGACGAGGCCATGGCGGTGGCTCCCGCTCGTCGCCTCAGCGGCTGCGGCTGGCGGCGGCCCTCAGGCCCGGCACAGCGGCCCGGGGCTGCTCGGCACAGGGCTCTGCGGCCATCTGGGGAGAGAAACAGGCGGAGCGGGGGTCAGGACACACTGCACACGCTGTAACCCGAACGGCTTGGCACCACATCCTGCCTCAGCTTTACCTACTGCAGAAAACTCAGCGTTTTCTTTCACATGCTGGTTAGGAAAATTTGTTGCAACCAAGAGAGCCATCAGAATTTGAGCTAGTGTCTGGTATCATGCTTTTCATGATCATTTGGATAATTTGCCCAGCACTTGCATCCTAGCACACATCTCTTTCCCCCTACGTGTCACTGCGTACATGTAGAAGTCACTTTACTGCTGCCAATCACTCATTCACGTCCAGCAGGCTCTCCACTCACACCAGTCCCTGGCCTGAACTGTATTTTCAGTTGCAATCTCTACTCAAACTAGCTATTCTTCCTTGTCCACAATTTAGCGCAAAAGTTTTGTTTGAGAGAATACAGTTTTCACCTTTGTACGAGAAGGGAATATTTACTCCACCAGAGCAGATCTGATGATAAAATTACCTCCTTATTCTCAACAAGCTAAACCCCAGATGAAAGCTGTAATCAGCAAGACACAACAACCTAATTTTGTGAGCATGGACAGTTCACAGAAGGTTAGAGTTAACCCGTCCCCTAACCACTGCACAGGGAAACCGCTTCTGTCCCCCTGTCCACCTAGCCACCCCTCTCCTAACCACTTGAATCCAAACTGTGTCTGCATCCAGGCCATAAAATGGTCTCTAAATGCACACTGGGTGCTGCAGGACACTTCAGGAGACAACACCCACTGGACCCTAAAGGAGTCACTGGGTCAAGTGCTTTGCTAATGGGACCAACAGTCCTTAGTCCTTTGTGCATCAGTGACTGAATGGCAGGGCTCAATGGAAGGACCTCAAGTGCCCCAATTTTCTCAGTGCAGGAACACACAGTGCTGGCTGTCAGTGCTGGATTTCAGTCCATGTTTCTGCCATCACCAGCTAGCCCTTAGCCACTGGATGGATCAAAGATTTATATGACATAAGCAGAATATTTGGGATGTCTTTCAGTTTTCTATCTCACCTAGCTACAACAGATGCTAAGTATGCAGCATTTCTGCAGTCTTGGCAAGGAGATGCTTCTTATTTTGTGTGTGAGCAGTATCTTCCATTTCCCCTTCTGTAGGAATGCAGTTTTTGTTTGTTTTTTTTTTTTTTTCAAGTTCTGATCATTTAGGGTGGAGGAGGAACTTCCAGGAATGCCAGAATGGATAACAGTAACTCTTCAATAAGCAGAAATATACAGAAAAAATTTCAGAGGAGTCAACAATCTCCAAATACAGACCCCTAAATAATTTTAATGCACAAACAGTGGTAGCTGGGTGGCATGGCCTCAGCCTAGATCTCTGGCCCAACTTCCTAGGCAAGCTTCAGATCAGGGTTGAGACCTCAGTTCACATTTTTAGCTGTACATTAACGTACTTGGGAAAATTTGATGACATACCAGGCTAAGTAAACATAGATTAGCTATTTGGTTACATGGTTACTTGCTGTTATTTTCCCAGAACCCTGGCAGCAAACATTTAATGGGGTTACAAGCAACTGAAAACAATCATATTATAAAAAATGCCTGGCCAACAGGAAAAGGCCACCCAGCCTCCCTATAGCAGATTAGTGCAAACCTCATCTCCTTGACTCCCCACTTGCTTCAAGGAGTGCTGTGCCTTTCACAGCCACTGAACTAATAGGCAAGTTAAATAATTACCTTTCTTGTTGCTACACATGTCTAAAAGCAGTTATTATGTCAACCTGACAATTTCATTCAGAGGTTGGAAAACTTCATGTGCTTACAGCCCAGTGCTGTTTTCTAATTATCTGCATGGTGGATAGTACAGATTGTGGACTCTGCAAATGAAGTTGAAGAGCAAGAAAGCACACTTTATCTGAGCAATCATGTCCTCCCCATTCCCAAATGCCAGTTTGCTCTCATGCTGCATCTTTTTCTTAACTGTTCTGGTATAGGATAAGACTCTTTTTGCATATTTGCTCCACTGTAAGGCCTGGCTGCGTTGGCTGCCATTATAACGTATCTCAGATGTACATGAAAGTTCCTACTGCTTGAGACAGACAAAGGAAAGCAGGGTTAAAATATAATCTCTTGAAACAGCTCTATAATTTTCTAGATAATTTTCACCAAAGCAGTAAGTCAATGTGCTTTGCTGTAAGTTCAAAGATGCAAGTGGGGTGAAGATAGTACAAATTCTGCTGATCCCTCAGAAAGGCATAGTTAACCAATGTGCCCTGGCAGCTCACTAAACAGTGACTCTGTTCCCCCAAGTTAAAACATTAGGTTTAATTTGGCAGGATAAATAGTTTATCAGTTACTTGAGCTGTTTTTGAGAAGCCTAGAAAGAAAACAAATGTTCCTGAGAGCATCTCGCTTACTCAGTCACTCAGCAAGCAGAAAGGAGTGGGTGAGGTTACTAAAAAGGCACTGCCATAACCTTGCACCTCACACAAGGTCCTTTTTGCCAGGAAAAGGAGCACAAAAATCCACGGCAGCTTAGCAACCAGCCAGCACAGCAACAGGAGCCAGTGACCTTTTAAACAGCTCACAGCCAGCAAAGCACTCACTGCTCCCTCTGCCCACCTCTCCTGCCACCCTAAAGGTTGCCTTCTTTAAAGAAATTTGTTCAATAATGGTATCACAACAGTGTGAAGATGCAAAGAACTTGTATGACAAAGGACAGAGGAACAGCAGGTACAGTCTCACTGGCCTGCCTGGGGACCAAGGGTGGCATTTTTCCTGCCTTGTCCACCTGCTCCATTTACAGTGTTGGTGTACTGGCAACTCCCTCATCTCAAGAAATACCACCTCCAGTGCCTGACAGTTTAGGTGATTTTTGAAAATGCTCCATTTGCAGAGGGATACAGCCAGAGGAACAGCCATAAGGTGAGGTTTGTATCACAGCTGCCCCACAGCAGGAACACACAGATCCCAGACCATAGTGGGGGTCCCACTCCACTACTTGCTTATTCTTCACCCTATCCTGATATACACAAAATCAAAATGTCTCTGTGTGTTTAGATGCCTTTGCAATTTCTTTCAGAACTGCATGGAAGGATTCTGTGCAGTTTATCCCAACGGAGCTGGCCCAAATATGTATTACCAGCACAGAACCCAACACTTACTTTTACTGGTTCCATAATGCCGAGATGCAGAGATGTACATGCTAGAATGAGAAAGAGACTTATCTAGAATTTTCTTTCTGGAGCAGTGTGAGATGCATCCATACAGTTAAACTGTATGTGCCATTTGCTGCCTTTACCATGAAGATGGGGTGAGAGAAGCCTGAGAGACTTGTGCCCAGAATGCCAGGACACACTTCCAGAACAGGTTCGTTCACACCAATGAATTTAAACTGTACTTTTCTGGTGAACAACAACACACACAGCTTTCAAAGTCACTTTAAGAACATTCGTGCAGATGAATTTTATGAAGAACAAGTTTAAAGCAGTTTAAGCATAGCTGGAGAAGATTCATTAATGCATGAAAGGTAACAGAATTGCATATATTTACTACATTTAACCTATGCACCTAGCTTTAGGGCAGTTTAATATCTTCTTATATTTACCCTATTCACATAGCTCTAGGACAAATCTTCTATCTTTCTTGTTCTTCAGATTGCACCAAATATTATTTCTAGGCAATTGCTATATTCATGTTGACCTCTTGCTTTAATACTCTCTTGCTTTCCCTTTGACAGCTGCATCTTTAATGAAATGAAAAATAAACAAACTAAAGAACTACTAATAAAAGGAAAAACAAAAAGGGCATGGTATGAGTATCAAAGACAGAAGAAGAAGAGACAAGAAGGAAAAAGTTCACTAACAAAAATATGTATGTTTTGTGGGACAGTGGAGCATAAGATTAAATATTTACAGGTTTTGAAATAGTTCATTTCTTTTGCATGTCCGGAAAGATCAAGGATGACCACGTCTGACCACTTACCAGAGTCCTTCCCAGAAGTTTGCTAGCTGTCTTAACTTACACAATAGAGCACATTGAAATGGGACATGATATTTGATGTGAGCACAGAAGATGCAGACAGATGCAACCCCCCTATTGACTGGTCTAGTTAGGAGAAAAGGGGGTATTCTTTTTTGGCTTTTTTCCTGTTAGGAAAAAAATAAGACACTTTTTCAGCCTCTTTTGCTTTGCCATATTCCCACACTAGCAGTTGAATACCATTTGGTAGGCACTACAGCCAGCATTCTGGGAGGCAGCTAAATCCTAAATGGTTCTTAAATACATGGAAAAGAAAAACTTCAATTCTGTGCAGCTCTTGGGATACAAACACTATTTCTAATCTATTTTCTCCAGTCAACAGCTGTCTCATTCTGCATCCTGAGTTAGCTATTTAACTCAAAAAGAACAGCTTGTTTTGATTTCAGCAGAACCTATTTATCAAGAATTGTATGATTATGAATTTGACTTGTTTAAAAACAATCCAAGAGGTTCTTTGCAACCCTATGTTCCTACATAAAAACACTCCATTGAGCATCTTAAACTCTATATTGTCAGCTTTTTTTTTCTGCTTAAATATGTGTCTGTCCAGTCTCTAGACACAAACAAGGGGGTTTTTTTCTGAAAAGAATGGCTGATGTATACATGGAAATATTTCTTTTGTGAGCAAGTAATCTTGCAGATTATGCACGCCTTTATAAACAGGGTACACATTCAGCTTCTCAGACCTCCATAAAATCAATCTCTCTCCAGCACTGTTACAAATGGTTAAAAAAAAGAACTGCTTACCTGAAAGTTCATTTAGGGAATTGTACCTGAATCAAAGTAAACAAAAAAATATCTAAAAAAATGCCAAAACAAAACCAAAATCCAACCTGACTTTTAATTGTTGCAAAGACAAGAAGCACATTAAGATAGATTGTAATAAGTGCTTCATACTTTTCCAGTTTTTTATCCATAATATTCCTGAATAAATCTGGATGTCTTATTTTGAAAATGCGTAACCATTTTTATTTGTTTAAGGAGGGATTCCCCTATGATACCAAATACAAGCAACATTAATAATCTATTTGTATTGTAGTAGTACTTTGAGGCTTCTAATCAGAGAGCAGTGTCACAGTGCTGAGCATCATACAAACATTTGATAAAACTTGCCCTCCATCCAAAACGTATCCAGATAGAGAAGACAAAATGTGTAACAGCTCAGCTTATTAACTCCTATCACTATGCTGAACAGCAAATCCTCTTTGTTTGCCTCAGTTAATTCATGACGGAGGTGGTTGCTGGAGACATTGAACAGGAAAAGCAGTCTGGAAAGCAAAGGGTGCTAAGCAGTTGGTAGAGAAGGGAGGTGCCAGAGAGGGGCATAGGTGAGTGGGGTGACACAAAAGGCAGGCAAGAATTTAGAATACTCTCTTTTTACCCAAAAGTAAAAATACTCAGAGCTGAAATGTGAAAAAGATAGCAAAAGGAAGGGCTATAGAGCAGCAACACTCTTACATCCTTAAAGAAATGTTAACATCTAATCATAATTGTTTGGAAATTCTGAAAAAGCTTTTTAATCAAAGTGGTCTTCAAGTGACACTTTTCCCACATCTGGTATGTAAATTCTTCCATCTTAAGGACACTCTTGCCCTGAGAAATAACGCCACTGCAAAGCTGTAATGGAACATGTGAGAATACCACATTTTTTGTCAGACCATTACATAGTCAGTCTGTGGAAATCACTACTCTCCCCTTTCTTCACTGATTCTGCACCCCAGATTCTACTTTGGTGATAAGGATCCAAAATTTAACCTCTCTTAGGTTAGCTGGAAATGATCTGGTCAATCATATAACAAGCAAATGATGTTCTGATCCCTCCAGAAAAAATCGGGGTGCTTTCAGGCACACCAGGAGTGCTCAGGCACCAGCAGTGCAGCCGTGCCTGGGTAAAACTGAGAGGCTGACAACATGGAGACACATCTCCCTGAACATTCCTGGAAGTGCCAAAGGCCACCCAAAAGCTGTGGTTGCTGCCAGCTTTTGTGTCTTGTCTCTGATAAAAAAGGAGTGCTGATGAACACCAGTTCCAGCAAATGTCCTTGGTGGGGAATCCCAGCCTGGGGAAGCACTGGCAACCCTTCTGCAGCGTCCTGGGAGAGGGGACACCCAGCCCAAGCTCCTGCTCAGCAGAGGAGATCCAGGAAGGCAGGAGGAAAGGCCAGGGGCCACTTGAATCCCCTCACCTGGAAGTCTCAGTGATATGCTGCTTAGAGAACCTGTATCTGTACTTGGAGCTCTTTCACAGCTATCACCTCTTCAGCCTTTCTGTTTATGGAAAAACCTTGTTCAAGCCATGCAAAACTAATTTGGTTTATAATGTCTTTGATGTGCCTGGCTGGATTTTAATAAGATGCATTTAAACAAAGACATTTTCCCCATGTTCTTGAAGAGTTCAGAGCCCAAGTGGCATTGTTGGGTTTTTAACAATTCACACAGAAAAATACTTTTCACAGTTAATTTTCAAGATGTGAATCTTACACAAGTGCTTTCTCAAAAGGAAAGGAGATTACTGTTTTAGAAAATAAATTCTGTACCTACAGAACAAGATATCCAGAAGGTTTTCTCTATTTGTCTGATGGTTTAGGGCTGCTGTTGGCGTCAATTCATCATCATCTTCAATGTGCAATATTTGCCAAAGCTAATCAGGCATGGAAAGGCAAGGCAGGTTATTTCCTTTTGTTCACACAAGCTTATGTTCTGAAACAAAGCTATTAGGATACTTGATGCCATGAATGCTCTTCTAATGGACAATATGCACTACATGATAGCAAACTGTCACTGTGACTATTATTTGTCTTGGGAGGTTTTCAGCTGACATCTTAAACTCTGGAAAAAAGTCAGATAGCCCTACTATCATGTCAGAGTGACAAATTATTTTTCCTTTAATGATATTAATATATAATCATTGTATATTGTAATTGTGCATTAACCTCTAAATACTGGACAGACAATTGTTTAAGACAAAAAAAAAAGGATGTCTGTCATTTCCTGAAACAGACTTCCAAAAGCAACTACTGATGAATGTGGTTTTACAGTGTTAGGTATTTCTGAAAAGTCGTTGTGCAAATCACATTTGCATACCTTATTAAAAAAGCATAATATAATACATTATAATAGATCCATAGGTACATTCCAATTAACACATCTCTGCACAAGCAAGCTCACATGTGTGTCACTGCATAAACCCTTCAGAAAGTAACAAAAGGGACGCTACTAAGTTGGGAAGGAAACATTAAATACTAAAATGAAAGACAAGGGAACAGATAGAAGTCAAGAGGAAAAACTCTTAGCATGCCATACAAAATATATCTCTGACCAGGAAGAATGCATTTGACAGCATTCACACAGTGAAAATATGCATCTACTCACAAGTAACTGTTTTGGTGAAATCACGTGCTGGGAGTTAACAAACAGCCACAGTGTCTTGGGCAGATCAGCACATTCTTCATGCTCAGTCTTCCATTCAGCCCCACCAAGCCATCCATGTTCCAACTAGATCCTTGCTTGATACCATATTTTAGTTTTTAGGAAAACTTTAAAGCTTGGAGAGAAGTGCCCCAGGTTCCCTTTGCTGAGTGAATACTGGTGCAGCTGCTCAATTACATCATTTTCAGAAATGATCAGCAAGAACTTTCCATGATACTTAAGGGTGTACTCCTGCTAAGTCAGCAAAAAATACAGTTTCTCAATTTTATGTTAAAGAACATTTCTCTTCATAGAATGCTTCTGCTTTGGTAAGCGAAACACAGAAAAAGAAGAATCACCCTGTTATACTTCACATATATTTTACCATTGCTCTCCAGATTTCTACTTTAATTCCTTTAAAAGTTAGTCTCCATTTTCACTTTCTTTGATGTTCCCATACATATCCTTAGCTTGTATCCTCTCAGTTCCACAGACACACAGAACTGTCAGCAAGCAGAATGTTACAGTAAGTGTTCAAACAAGGCTGTGATGGCGATGTGATTGGAAAGAATATTTGAAAAAAATATCTGACCACAAGAAGCATGGGATTATCTTAAACCATAAAAAGCATGACAGCAAGGGCATTGCACCCAGGGACCCAAGGGTGCTTCTGGCAGGAAAACAAACCTGTAAGTAGTGAGGGCAGAAATTTCACAGAAGAGAAGTTTGAGTTACTCTAGCAGTAAATGAGACAGTATGTAGAAAAACAGGAAACCACTTTCCCCAGATTGTATCACATTTGTCTTTTCTCTTCAACATCTACACTGTAAAGCCAGATAGCTATAAAAGAAGAAGGAAAAGAGCACATCTGGAGGAGCAAGACAAGATGTTAGGGAGTCATCTTGTTAAACGTTAGACAGCAATGATAAGAGAGCCCATAAAAGGTGACATTTTAAAGTACTTGAAAAGGGAAAGAAAGAAAGAGGCTGATGCTATCTAAGAAAAATAACCTAGAAATTTATGTAAGAACTGGTTATAAAAACATTGGTAGAAATACTCTGTTTCTTCTTCCTATTAAACCCAGTCCTAATTACAGCAGCTGAATATTTACAACCCCAGAACCAGCACAACCTGCCAAATGTCCCATAAAACACCCAAAGGCTCCTATGGACAAACTCTCAAATGGAAACACTTCAGAACCAAACTACGCAGCCTCTGCTTTTTCATCTGATCCTACAGGCCAATTTGCTGGCCATTTATCATAGCATCTTGAACCACTGAATTAGAAAGTTTATAAAAACAAAAACTGAGCTAAAAATTAAAGAATAGATTGTAGAACTAACTTTCAACCTGGTACCATGCTCCAGGATGTATTCCATACAAGTTATAAGAAAGCTAAAAAAAAAAAAGTAGTCCTGGCTTTTCACTCTCAGCTTCCTTATTCATATGACTGGTCAAGAAGCCATGGTGAAGAAATGCTTTTGGTACCTGTTTAGACTGGACAGTCATATGAGTATCATTTGGTGAAAGTCTCACCAAATGCCACATGTCAGCTTGGGAACAAAAGAATAAGATTCAAAAGGACACCCAACAGTTATCTTCTTATCCTGTTATTCCAGCCAACCTTGTAATTGTCTCTTACCTAGATCTCATTATCAATAATCCTTTTAGTGGGATCAGTTTCACTTTAAACAGCTTATTACATAGATGAAAAAAGGAGCAAAAATAACTCAAGAATTATCAGAAAGTAAAAATCACTTCTAAAACCAATGTTCATATATTGATACACAGAGGATGATATTCCTTAAAATTTTCTTACTGTGAAATTAGTTTTTTTCTGTAAAAATGAACAGGTTCTAGTGATTTTTTCAATAACATCTTCTACTTACAGTGGAAATTCACCACCTATAGGGAATAAACCATAACTATTAAGATAGTATTATTTAAATTGCATCTTCTGAATTACCTGAAAGAATAACTTGGAGCATCCCAAAGAAGAGTCTTTACAGGGAATTGTTGGTTCACCCATAAATTCATTGGCACCATAATAACAAAAAGATAATCTTGATCTCATGCTAAAACTGATAAACAAAAACTAAGGTCAAATTAAATTATTATCTTGTTTATCAGCAATGAGATCTCTTGCTTTTCCATTTCCAATTAAGTACCACTGGTGTATCTTGGTACCCTGAAAAACATTAGAAATATGTTGGCAGCAACATCTGCCTATGGACCTACCTAAAAAAAGCTCTGTTGCCTGCTCCAACAGAGTGTTAGGTAATTTCTCTTCTTGAATGAGCATTTCACATTAGGGCAGGTCGCATTTAATAAATTTTAAATTGCTACAAAGTTCTAAATTCACCTGAAGCAAAAATAGAATCCCAACAAACTTCTAATGAGTCCACAAGTGTCAACAGGTTTCCTTTGCCACCTCCACTGCCACCCTAAAACACACTCCACTGGTTTCACACACTGTCCTGTCTGTCACCACCTTCACATCCTCTGTTTTTTTTCCCCATATATATTTTATTTGGTGCATTGGTGCCAACCACACAGACCTTTCCTGACAGAAGGCATTGATACACTGACAACAGCATTTACATGCTTACTATATTCTCTAGAAGCAGCAAAACTAAGGGATGTTTTATTTTCTAGGAGTTGTTTCATGTACCAGGTTTTCGAAACCCAAGATTTACTGTCTCATTTGGGTAAAAGTAAAAATTGCCTACTAAAGGAGTACTCTGCAAAAGTACCTCTGCTTATATGTCCAAGATGCCCATGCAAGATCTCTCATCTGAAATACTTTGTTAACCCATGCTTTCTGGCAAACAAAGCTTGCAAACTAACAAGTGTCATTTTTCCATCAGTCACTCGTGAGCTGATTTTATGTAGCTTACCTTGCACCATAAGCCATATGCAGAATTACCTCATACGGGTTGCAACCCGAGAGATTACTCTCCACTCCATTAACTTGATTAAAAATAGACCAGCTGTGTGGGATAATTCTATTTATTCTTTTCAACTTGCTACTCCATCAGGCTAAATTAAATGGGCACTGATAGAAAGAACTCTGATCACAAACAAGAGAGGAAACACTGGCTTCATGAAGAGCAAAGGATGGTGGACCAGGCAGGGAACGAATCACAGTTCACCCTAGATTTCCCATTCTCACTTGCACTGCTTTGCTCTTTGCCCTGCCTACTCTACATCTGGATCCCTAAGCTAACCAGAACTGCTCAAAGCTTTGGATCTGTGCTGTGTCCCACAGAGCTAAACAGAGTACAGAAATAACAGTGTTTGCTTTACAGGAAGCTGGCTCTGGCTGGGATTCACAGGGATGTCTCTGCTAACAAAGCGGTTTTGCTTTGTCAATTTGCATGACAGCCACGTGCCAACCTGCAAAAACAAAAATGAGATTTGACCAATTTAATTGTTCTCCAACTGCATCCTGTTTTGACTGCTTAGATTTTCACGTATTTAGGGTGGAAGCCAGGTCCTTCAGTACATAATGACAGAAACTGCATATTTTTGCTGAGAGTTTCAGGGTCCTTTGTGATCAGCTGTGACACCACATTCAGCACATTGTTCATCCAATACTAAATTTTCTGCTGTCATCAAATTGTATTTTATGGCAGCTGCATTTCCCAATTTAAATATTTGGGCCACTTTCAATGCAAAATACCAGATGCACAGAGAAAGTCTAAACTGATTTAGATGAGGAAACAAAAAAAAAATATTAATTTTTTACTTAACACTGAAAACAGCTTTCATACAAAAAAATACCCAGCTGCTATTGGAGCTGATATTGGGCAGGTGGAGAAACTACCTAGTCTTTGTATTAACTCAGTCCTTTCAAGAGGAAAAGTGCTGCTCCTCTCAGCATTTTGGGTTTGACTCTCCTTATTTCAGGCCTTCCTTTCCCTCTTCTTTTAATGAGTTTTATGGGAAATAAAGGTGATGAGTTTGAAGGGCTGATAACAGACGTCTCTGGAGAAGAGGAATAACACAAAGTCAAGGAATTACCAATCCAAATACTCTGGTACCTTTGGGAATGCATAGGAGTAACACAAATACGGAGTCCATATTCCATTGCAGTATCAGCCAAAGAAGACAGAGCAGAGGGGAGCTGGGACAGTGACCATGGAAGAGCAGCACACCCTGCACTGCCCCCTTCTCAGCTGTGCACCCACCAGCAGATTGCCTGAACAAGCTCCAAGCACTCCTCTGCCAAAGGAGCTTGATATTGTCAAACATGACAGCTTGATAAGGCCTAAAGGAGGCATTTGACAAAAAGAGGCATTTGACTATGTCTACAGACTAAATTAAGGACTTTTGTGAGATCTTCAAGAAGCTCTCAAAGCCAACCTAGCTTAATATGTGCTTACAATGAACACTCTAAGACATGACTTATTAGGTACTGAAACTGCCCCCAAAACACTGTAGCCAGCAAGAATATCATTCGAATCAGGAGAGAAGTTAACTGGGAAACTCAACAACACCACAGACTCCAAGAAACCAGCCCCTAGAGAGGCAGAGGAAAGATCCCACTTCCCACATTTGCATTTCACATCTGGGAAATGTGAATCATTACATCAACATTTAGAGAAATCCAGAAACAGCAGGAAGGAAGGAAGGAAGGAAACTTTGAGTTAAAGGGGAAAAAAAAAGAAATATTGAAAGACAGGAGATTATTTCCATTTTGAACAAAGGGGGAGAAAAATGTCAGCACTGTCCTGCTGGAGACTGAGCATGAGCTGAATTCCCAATGCCAAAAATACTTCCAGGTCCTATTCAGAAATGGGGATGCAGGGATTTTGTGGTTGCTAGCTGAAACATCTTCTCTGTTTTGATACTCCAAACCTGCCTCTAGGACCTTCTGCAAGAGCTGGGAAACACCTTTCATTTTTTAAATATCCAAAGAAAATGTTTTCTTCTCCTATTTGTTTTCTATCAGGAGCTTTGCTTCTGACACTGCAATCGAGAACTAAAATTTCTTTTACCATATTTTCATCTGCACTCCCACCTAATGCTTCAAATGGATTTGAGAAAAGCTTTCAATCTTTAGGTACACTGTTACCACAGAAGAAATGGAGTATAAATGGTGTGTGTAGGCAAGTACACTGGCAGTCTGTGACAAAAGTTGAAGATTCCCTGAAGTTTGGCAAGATATGGCAATAATTTTGATGGTATCCCAGTCAGTCACAGATTGCACAAGAAACTTGGAGAGCTGGAAAAAAAAAGGTTGGCAAATGGGTTTTCCATAATTTACCTGCCAGTAGGTTAAAAAAACAAATATGTACATTATAAATAAACATCCACATATGGTCTAGGGATTCCCATGATCATTGTTTCTGGACAATTATGACAACCCTCTGGTAGCAACTAATGTATTTACCATTCAAAAAGCATTCAAGGACAGTATTCCCCAGAAACTGAATAGATGCTAGTGACAATGAGAACAGTAAAAGAAAATAATGTTTAACAGTAAAAGGAGGCCAGATTATTTCCCATGTCTTGTTTTTACATTAGTTTTTAATCCTGTCCACTTCAACAGCATTACCCAACTTGAAAGTTGATGCAGAATGTAAGCCTGATTCCTGGTGCATATAGACTTGGGTGTACATCCCTTACATAGACCAGACATACAACACACATTAAAAAAAATACAGTTCCTTCATTTTTCTTTTATTTGCATAATGGTCTGGACAGCATTCACACCAAAGCCCAGAAAATCATGTTACAATAAAACACCAAACAAGGAAAAAGACCAACAGTTTTTCAGTGCAAACCAGTAATGTTGTCTAAAAGTAAACACTAAAGACTCTTCATTTACTGCTTTCTTGTTTCATTATCTCATCAAACAAAACAAACAAAAACTAATAAATACAACACATAAACCAAGAACAAAAAATGCTGTTCCTTTTTTTTTTTTTAAATCAAGTAAAAGCAGCAAGAATATCTTGGTTTGTGGATAACTTGTAGTTGTCCAACAGTAAACTGCAGCTGAGAAACAACTATTCAGTAGTATTTGGACTGTATGCAAAGTAACCAAGAGAGTTTTACTAATGAAGACTAAATTCATTCCAACTCACTAACAATATATATTGTTGCATACCCTCAAGCCAGTTCTACAATTCCCAGCTGCTGTAGGCTCTGGGGAAGAAATCTGCCACAAATTGCTGGCTAATCTTACCAATAAATAGCTCATCTCACTGCTGAAGAGATTATCTGCTGCCTCAGGGGCCTGCACAGCTTAAAATGCTGCAGAGACAAAAGTGATGGATTTTGATTTTACAGTATAAGGAAAGATAAGTGCCTCCTGGCTATCCCTGAGTTCTGTGGGCTCTTCTCTACTGCCACAATGTTTGTGATCATGCCAGAAAGGTGTCATCTGAGTAGCACCCACCCTCTGGGGCTGAAAAACGCTTCTTCCAAAAACAGGAGGATGAGGAACCTGAACACCAGAGATTTCATACATAGAAGATCACAGCTTTCCCTGCATGCAGTTATATCCAGCATTCTACAGGCTGCAGAGAGACAAGGAGCCAATCCAGGAAAAACAGTCTCCCCCTGGGTGTCTTCACACAGACCAGCTGACTTGTTGCCCCATCAGCAACAGCTCTCCCACTTCACAGCAAGAGCAGAACACTTTTGGAGAGGAAAAGGAAACTATCAGCTCCATAAACTCCATAGGAAGCACCTTCCTTTCCAGTGAAAAAAAAAAAAAAACCCAGAGTGATTAGCTTGGACAGCTTCAGTTCTGGTTTTTAAAAATTGCACCTTTCCAAATGTCTCCATCCCACAGGCTGGGAGCCCATCTTCTGCAGGCAAGCTGCAGCTTGCAGTTCTACTGCTCACAGTCACGTCAATGTGTGCCAATTAACACAGGCAACAATATAGCTCATAAAATATATATTTTGCTCTCATAAGGCTGCTGTAAAGAAAACCCTCTTGGGAAAAAATGGATAAAATTAAGATTTTTATTTCTTTTAATCTGCTTTTTTAAATCTACATGAGACTACAAAGATAATCCAAACTGCAGCTGTAGTGACACACCACAGGACAGTAAAGGTAAGATATTTTTCTTCAATGCCGTGAAGATTCTTGTTTCAGGTTGGAAGGAAAAAGTGATTTTTCTTTGTTGAATAAAGACACTAATAGCATGTAATTTCTCCTTCAAGTTCTATGAACAAGAACATATACCATCATCCTCTAAATACACACTCCTGCTAAATGGACAGTGTGCTGTGTTTTCTTACTGGTTACAATAGGATCATAACAGAGAAGCAAAGTATCTAAAGTAGGAACGAAAACAAGTCCTAAAACAATGCACAAAAGCATCAGTGCTTTCCAAACTAAAATAAATGGTAGCAGATTATGAAAATCTTACATTAAATGGACTTCTCAGTCTCACCATATCAATTAAAACAGTGCTATTTGTCTAATTGCTTCTGTCATTCATAATTTAACAGGAGGTCTACTCTACATTCAAAAGTATATTTAACATTTTCCGTAGATGTAAAAGAGAGTAAAGTGCATGCATGTAACAATTATGCTCTCTAGGATTAGAGGCACCCTCTTAGGGGTAGTTTAATATTTCCTTTCAGAATTTTTAGGCATTCACCTATTCCAGTTAAATACAATCTGATTAATAAAATTCATACTCTTATGATGCCTAGGTCTACTTTCCAGAAAAGAGAGAATATACTCCAAGAGAGAATAGTATAGGGAATGTATCCTTAAGTTGTACACATAGCTATACATCGTGAAAGTCAAATCATTAGGCGAAAACTCAGAGCTACAACAGAAACAGAGGATCATATCTTCGTGTATACAGCTAACCAACTGCACGTGCACACAACTGTATTAGGATATCTGAGCTACATTTTTCCAGAACTGCCATAACCACAAGTCATCCTCTCCCTCTGAACACAGTTTGATAAGCAATTACTTCTTTCAGCAGCAGTGATGACAGCAGAAACAGCCCTTACCTCCTGCTCCCCGCCATGTGTTCCCTCCTTTCAGGCTACCTTCTCAGCCCTGACAGAGCAGACACGCAGTCAGATAGCAGAGGGTAAAAAGTTATGAATAAGAAAGAAGAAAAGGTGCTTTTGAACCCAGTGCAGCCCCCGGGTGCAGTTCCCCATGAGCCCCACAAAGGGCTGTGCTAGTCCAGCTCAGAGGGTGGCAGGGGGCTGCTTACGCAAGCACGGTTCTCTCAGGAAATACATGCCAAATCTCTCCCTCAGGAAGCAATTGTGTTTGCACCAAAACATCTGAAAAATCTTCCCCCCCTGTGCCCAGTGTGTTGGACCTTGGCCTGGGAATACAGATCCGGAAGGGATCCCTGGGGGTGTCCTAGTCCCCTTCCCCACAGCTGCAGACAAGAACCAGCTCAGCAAATCCTGTCAGCCCGGAGCCTGTGCTGCAGCAAGGCAGCTGTCAGGTAAACGCTGCACAGCTTGAGCTGAAGTGAATGTGCAAGCTGGGGCAAAAAGAAAGTTCCTGAGGTTTCCCCTGTTTACACATCAGCTGAATCAACTCTGATAAAGCTTTGTAAAATCAAATTACACACGGTGCAATATTGTTTTTCATCATCACTTTCCACCTTCAGGTGAAGGCAAAAGTTAATGATTGAATTTTAAAAGCATTAATGTGGAAACCCCTTAGGGAAACCCAGAGAAACCTTCCATTAAAATACAGCTTCTGTTACACTGCTGCAAAAAATGGAAAAGTAAACATTAAATACAATGCAACTGAAAAAAAATGAGAACACATTATGAGGTATATAGCACTAAAAAAAGCAAACCAAAAAAATAAAAAGACAGTAACAGCTAATGATTTGAGGTGAGCAATAACATGGCCCTAAATGAGGCATAATAGAATCACACTGAGAAAAAAGCAGTCCTGTTTCACTTCATTAAGTTTCATGTTATCCTCCAATTTCCCAGCACTAGCGGAAACGTTTCCTCATTGCCACTGTAGGAGTGGATTTACAACAACAGTCAGCTGTCCCAACCAGCTTGTTAATTTCAATGAAATCAATTCAGTCAGAATGCTATCACATAAACCCAAATTCATCCCAAATAGCTAATTAACAACTTACCCGTAGAGATATTAAACAGAATAGGTCGATAAATGTGTGGAAAATTATCAGCAAGTTCAAACTAAGGATAACACTCACTGTATCTTTTGGCTTCTTTTTTCCATTGAATAGATTCCCTGAATTTCGTCAGCCTGTGGACACACAATTTCCAACAAGACACATACCACTTAGTTACTGCACACCTGGTTGCCCTACAAGGGACTAAGACTTCTCCTGGAAATACACTGTGTTAATACCCCAGAAGAAATATCAAGGCTGTTAAGGACACAGATCGCTGTGATTAGCGAACTGTCCCTGCGGAAGGCCACAGGCCGGCTCTGCAGCCCGCCACTGAGCAGCCTGTGCCTCGGGCTTCGGAGCTTTTGGGGAGCCGCTCACACACACACACACACAAACATACACAAAACCACACAAACATACACAAACACACACACAGAGCCGCGCACCGCCATCCCGGGGACAGCGGCGGGTCCGCACGCACGGGGACGGCGACAAGGCACAGCCTTGCCTCTCACACCTGCCTCTGAACAGGTACATTTGTTCTGCTTATGCAACAGAAATGAAAGATACCTGAGTTTCCTCATACCATCTAGCAACTTGAAACGCTGTTCATCCTTAAACGCTGTTTACCTGACTAGCACCTTACCTAACCAACAGCTTATATATATATATATATATGTCTATGTGTACGCACGTATCTACAGTTCCTTCATTAAATACTGGCGTTTACATTCATTTTTACTGCTTTTTCCATGTTTCCCCTGTTCTAAGGCTCTACAACACAGGCAGGGCACGAAAGAGACTCAGCTGCAGCCGCACCGCCGGGGAGCCGCGCTGTCCGCCCCGCCCCGCGCCCCGCGCCCCGAACGCGCTGCCCGCGGGCCACCGCTCTGTCCCTGCTGGCTGCTCCCAGGCCCCGCAC
>JBBMKD010000217.1:18788719-18823144 GCA_037834095.1 Argya squamiceps
TTGCCTCTCGCCGCAGAGGGGCCCCGTGGGCTCGCCCGAGCGCTGCCCCTCGCCCGGCTCCGTCAAGCTGTCATCGAAGGCAGCCGGAGTCCCTCCTTCGTGGTACCTTCACCAACACGAAAAAGTGCGTCTCAGCAGTGCCACGGGAGCTTTCATCGCATTAAGAGGGATTTTTTTTTTCTTCCCGTGGAGGCAAAGTCAGCACTGGGATTTGTGGATCAGTGCTCTCAGGCTTTTCATAAGATATTTTAAACGGTTCCGAAATCAGGCAACATTTAAGAGTGGAAATAACAGCAGAACTTGTGCATAAGGATGGTCCTCTGTCACACACACCAGCCTTTCCTGCCCATTAGGAATCATGCTGCTGTTTGGTCATTTTTAAATTTTCAAACTCAGTTCAAAACCCCAGACCAGGGAAGGACTCACACAGATTTGGACCCTAGACTCTTGGAACAAGTTTCAAATTCCAGCAGCCTTCTGTTTATCCAAGAAAGATAAACTAAGTGGCCTGCTGAATACTGCATGTGTTTTTGGGCAAGATCTGGAAAGCAGCAGGTCTTTGCTCAGAAAGGACATTAAACATCCTGTGACACTTGCCATGAGAACAAAGATAAAATGGGATCTTTTCTTACCCTTCTCGTTGCCAGACAAGAGCTGCTTGGTCCTTGTCTTTCCCCAGGACCTAGCTGCCTTTCAGTGCTGCTATGAAGAGAAAGTGCAAAGCTCCCAGCAGTGTGCAAGCAAAGCCCTTGAAGGGTGGCAGGGAGGTGTTTGTTCTGCTGGTCTTCAGGGTAAGTTCAAGCATACGTGATTTGGGTAAGTATGGCAGCTTCAGGGTAGATTATTAATTGGAAAAGACTTTCCTTTCTAGGTGATTCTGGAGCTAATCTGTGCCATACAGAAGCACAGGAGATCTAGTAGAGACTCATCTTTCCCGTCCTGCACACGGGAAGCTGGCATGAAGCTGCACACCACCTCTGCACATCTTCCCTAACGCAAGTACACCCCCTCCTGTGGCATGTGGCCCACAGCAGTTCAAGAGAAAAGGGGCCAGGTTTTCTCCACCATGCATGTGGGTGATAAAAACTTGTCCTTGAACAACCAAAGGGCAACTCTTAGTTTCTTGTTGAGTTTTTCATTTCTCCTGTCTCACCGCCCCCCCCCTTTTTTTTTATGGTTCTTTAATATTTTGGAAAGATTTTTAATCTTAGCTGTATCAAACTGTGCTTCATGTTGGAAGATTTCCTTTGCCAAAATACACTGCTAACATAACTGCAGCAGACTTTATTTGAACTGCTTAACACTGCAAGATAAAATTGTGAACAAGATGGTCTGGGCATTAAGCTGCTGGTCAAGAGATTGGGGATCTCAACATTGCAGTGAACTTCTTCTGCAAGTCTGGTTGGCAGCATTTCTATGACAACTCCCCATCAGCAGTGGGAATGGCAGTGGTTATCTATATTGGCTACTGACGTTTTGACATCTGGCTCAACAACAGGTAGTGCTTCTCTGGAAGCATTGGTGGAAGCATTGAAGAAGTGGTGTGGAAAGGATATTGTCAGAGCACTACAACACACTGTGCATTGTACATACCAGGGAAGCTCAGAGAGGCAGTAATAGCACTCACACTCTGCTGACCTGCCCTTGGTGCTACAACAACAACAACTTTAAAACATTTTTGTGCTATTTAATTTTTATATAAATTAATTTTAAGCACTGAAGTATCAGAAGCTAGATGTCGCCAAATCAAAATGCTTGACTTAATTTGGTTCTTGGATCAAAACTGTAATAGAAACACCAGTGTTTGGGTTACATGAGTGATTACACGTTCATGACAGGCTTTCTTTTGTCACTACTTTTTCTCATGCAAGTTTCAACTGCTGAAACCACATAAATGACCAAGCAACACAAAAGAAGTCACTAATAATGGCCTTAATCCCTCCAAAGTTGCAGGGCTATGCATTTTGCTTTCTCTAGAGCTGCAATCGAGATAGAAAAGGAGCACATGCCCTCACCTGGAGTGCCTGACCAGGCAAAGAAAACACTATTGGGCAGGGGCTTGTTTTGGTTTGGTTCCTGTGCAAACAAGAGTAATTCCTTTACACTCTTTCACACTTTGCAAACCACAAAAATAAACAGAAAGTATAATACTATAGAATTCAACAGGTAAAAGAAAAGGTTTTGCAGTTTGGAGAATGGTTATGTGCCATGGTACAGTGCATGAATATCCTTCCTACACAATGAATGTTAATTTGAACCTTTGTGTATAAACATCTGTGGGAAACTGAAAACCTCATTACCCTCCTTCCACTGCCCTCTTCTCCCATCTCCCTGGGAGCCAGCCAATGGCACAGGGACATGCTGCAATGGCATGACCAGAGTAACATTTCCTCATCTGGTCACTAACGTTTGCATCTACAACCTTTGGCATTCTATAGCCAAATGAACCAGCTTCCCTGGCATCTCTAGAAACTTAAGCCAAAGACTGGGGAAACTATAAGTCCCTATGGTTCCTTCAGCCCCCCTCTCTGTGCCTATAGTCCAAATTTTGCCAACTCCAAGGCAAGAAGGTAAAGTACTCACCACCTGAAAGCCGAGGCTCCTTTCTGGAGGTGGAGGCAAAGCTCTGTTTCTTACCAACACATGAGATTTTAGCAAGAGATCAAAAGACTGTGATGAATTCCTAAAAGTATGTGGCTGTGTAAGTCATATATGTAGCCTGAGATAGAAAAAAGTAGGTATGTAATGGCCTCCTCACTTTTTCATGGACACTAGCAATTCTTGGAATATAAGACCATCATTTGGCATCAGACCAAAAGATCCATTTAAAATCGGACAGTATCTAATGACACTTAAAACTAGATGAGGGTATGTCTTGCTACCTACAGAGTGTATCATCTTCAGAATATTAGGAAATTTTGGCAGAAGTACCCTCTCTTTCTTGATATAAAATAAGTATAGGCGGATCAATACTTAATATTAGTTGAACAAGAGGATGATTCATCTCCTTTTACTGATTACAAACTTCCACATTTCAAATTTTCTGCCTTGCTCTTCTTTATCCACGTGTCACAGAAGTCCTTGGTCCAAGCACACACTGTAAGGTTTCTGGACACATTTATATGCACGTATTTTACAAAGATCTGCATTCCAGCTAGGAAGTGCAATCATTTTTCACAGGAAAACACAGATTCATCACTACAGATGTCCTATGGGAACATGATTTAACAAAATTTGGCTGTAGAAACGCAGGAGCTTTAAAAAAACCTTTTATTTCAAATGACTTGGTTTTGGCAACCTGCTAGGTTTCCTTGCTAACAGGCTTTATTTTGGTGGAGAAAGTGAATGAAATGTAGACATTTTGAAATTTCCCATCAGAATATAAACTTAATCAGACACTGGAATTTTTCACAGCATGGGAATAATAAATTTGAATTAATTGTACTTGGAAGCAAGCCTTTGCACAGCTATTCCAGTTTTTCTTCCATATTCACCTAACTGTGGACCAGAAGCCTGGGCTACTTCAATCCATACAGAAATCTGACACCAAATATAGGCTGTAATTGTGCTGCAGTCCAAGGAGACCTGACTATTGCCATCATTCTACAACTTTTCATAGCATTGTGTTTCTGTTCTTCTGGATCACAAGTATGGCCTGCTGTGCTCTGCAGAAGAAATGGTGTTAGCAGCTTATCCTGCTCATCATCAACGCCCTTCCCTGTAGCAGCTCTCAGGTAATTGCACAAGCTAAAGAAGGGTGAACTGGGGATCAAGGCCTGAAGGCAGTGCAGGTGGTCCTTATCCTACTCAGCAAATCAGCACACAAAACTAAGTAAAAGAAGATGGTAAACCACCACCAATTTTTCACCCCTCCACAACACAGAAAACAAGTCATTTGGCAAGAATTTTCTGTACCTCAAACAAAACTCAGGCTGGTGTTTGCTGCTGCTGCTGGGGCTTTCAGAGAGAGTTCCTTGCTAGCCTGGGGTATACTGTGCTTCTAGGCAGGTTTTTTGCTCCAGCTCACCTGTAAAATACACAGCTTAACACCAGGACTACTTTCAATTCAGTTTTTACTAACTAAGTGTTGTATTTGTTGTTTTCACATGCTGGGGGAGAAGTTTCTTTGGTTTAAATGTTAATACACTCCTTTAAATAAAATATTCCCATTGATAGTATCTATAGCAAACATTTACAGAGTTAACAAACACAGAAAATATTGTCATTCCACACAGAAAATTACAAACATCAAAGATTTCTGTTTTATTTGGAGATTTACCAGATTAGTTCCAGGGGCACTTATGCAACACAGAAACTTACAGATAATTTTTTTTCAGCCTGTTTTTGGTACACTTTTTTTACAGCCATTCATTTCCTTTTTTTCTCTGTGAGTTATGCATGTACAGACAGAGGCCTAAATCAGAGCTAGCTAAAAGTCCATCAGAAACTATCTGTTCTGAGTAGCACAATATTTTGATAAATATTACAACATTGATTATCCATGGCCTTGCATTTCAGTATCAGCCACGTGGCTGCAAGGCCGCTGCCATCCCAGCACTGCCAGGGCTCCCTGTCCCCACAGGGCAGCAGCTTTCCACACCACCTCAGTCCTCTATGGCCACTGCTAACTTTGTAACTGGTGACAGAAACTTCATCCACAGACTTCTGATTCAAGCCTGAGTCATATTTAACTACAGTGTTTTCTTATTTGTGTTTTTTAAAAAGTTCTCTGCTGTTCTGCCTTTTTGTGTGTGTGTCCCAAATTTCCCTTTACTGAGTTGCCAGTCATACACCACTGCTTTCTAGCACAGCAGGGGAAGTGGAATGGTCAGGGACTGAAAAGGAACTGCCTCTAAGTCACCTTCAGTAAGGCAATAGGCTAGAAAAGAAAGAGCCAGATCTTACACTTTTGTGAATAAAGATATTTTAATTGCCTAACAATCTCCATACACAGGACAAACTTCTACAGTGTCTTATGCCCATAGTCAATGGACTCCACAGAGTGGGATCAGTAACAGCTCTTTTGCTCCTCGCCTGATAAAGAGGCTTATAAGGCCAGAGTTGGTGTCTTAGAACTTTATAGTAATGTACATAAAATGAAACTTTAAGCAAATTTCCCATAATGTTGTGAACCAGATGTTCACAAAGGCACTTTTATAATTGCCCTTCAGGTAGGAGACCTGGAACAGAGCGATATGTTGCATGGCACCTTAAAAAAATCAAGCTCCAAATTAAAGTGAAAAAGATCAGAAATTGAAAAAAGAAGTCTCCTTGACTAAAACTAAGCTGACCTCTATGATTTGTCCAATGAATAAAAGGTGAATTAGTCTGCAGGGTTTGGTGCCTTTTCTGCTTGAATTTTTTTGGATCCAATTTCTTATGCGATGAGAGCAAGGAGTGGAGTTCCACTTTTCTCCCTTCTAAGAGGCAAACCAGTGATGTTTTGAGGGCTGCTACACTGCACAGACAAATCTGCTGGGGAAAAGTCTGCAAACCTCCTATATCTGAAGAGAAGACAAAACTTATTTTCTAAGCTAAAACAGAAGTGACAAACACTGGGAAATTTGGGAGTGGTTTTGGTTTAGCTTGTAAATACTTTTGGATTTTTTGTGCACAGCCTTTTGTAGCCAAGTGCAATATGCTGAAAGCTAGCTGGGTAACAGCATGCTCCATGCTTAGGACATAGGAACAGCATGTTTTGTTTACTTATTCAAATAGCAGTAGGGGTGAGGTTGCTCAAAAAAACAGAACAATTCTACTAAAAGGAACTAATTTTTTTTAAGTACACTCAGCATTTTGTGATTCATTTAGCGAGTCACCTGTGAAAATGCTACATTCATTTTTTAGGGTGTTTTAAATTAATATGTATTATTTCACAGTTAATATTTTAAATACAAAAAGAGTAAGAACAATTTTCAAAATTCAGGAGTGTTTTCACTGTTCAAATCAATACCAATAATAAGCTTTTATCTCCAGGTGAAGCTTATCCAATTTTTTTCAGATGAGAAGCCTCTCAAATCTTCAGTTGCCTTGCCCACATTACACTACTGCATTTCACAAAACAGATGTTTACAGACCACCTTGGCTGTGCTGCCTCCATCGCCTCCTGCTGACAATCAGGATGTCAGTGGGGTCATCCCAGTGGGAGGACAGAGGGGGCAGATATAGATAACAATATCACTATCCCAACTCAGGGATATCTATCTACAGGGATATTACATCTACAGGTTGGTAATGATTTACTGCCTTACATGAGAGTATTTCAATTGCAGTCTCCCAACAGATGTAGCTGTTCTAAAAACTTGAAGGAAAGAGAAATTTTGGTTAGCACATCTTTCCTATGGGCTTGACATACTCATTTCTTCATCCCACTTCCACACAACCTAGCATCTGCATTCAGAACTCCTACAAGATGAGACCAGCTGTATTATTTTTGTGAAGTTTGTTAACATAGTAATGCAAAGCAAATCCCCTGAACAAGTCACAGCACACCAGTGGCCACACCATTTTGTTGCTTGAAGCACTAATATGTCTGTTGTGACAAAATGCATTATCAAACCACTGTCTGCCCATGATGAGACTGTCTTGCCCTCAAGGGTGCAACAGAAATGTGTATTATTCCCTTGCAAGGAAAAGATCATCTCAGAAAATACTTTAAACCCAAAAAGCATGCCATTTAGAAAGAAAAATCCTAACATATTATATGAGAAAGTGGTAACATGGTTAGCTGAGACCACGTCTTCATGGATGGGCATAAATGGAAATCTCGCTAACAGGGGCAAACTCTGCTCTGCACATGCCCTGCCAAGGCTGCTTTGGTACCTCAGCATTTGTTAACGGGCAACTTCTGCTTTGTATGAAATGCTCAGATTCACACAAACTTTTAAGTTTGAGAAGAAATGAATGGGTCACCCACCCAAAAAACCTGGAAAACTAAGAAGTTGTCAACTTGGAAAGACTCTTCTGAAGGTGGAAGTGCCCTGGTCATCACAACAAAATAAGCAAAACCACTTAAGAACAGGGAGTAACACATGTTTAAGTAAAACTTGATGCCATTTCATGCTGTTTACCCATCTTCATTCCAGGTACCAAGACACAAAACAGACCACGGTCTTTTTCATAGCCTGTGTTTCATTTAAATCCAAACTCAAAGACACCTTGTACTTTAAAAACAGAACCCAGTAGAACTCCTCATCCGACTGGAAACAATCATGTATGTTTATTTTGTCATCAGTTCAACCCCATATGGTTCTCCCATCTCTAAAGTTCTGCTGTGTCCTGCCAAAAATCACTTGCAAGTATCTTGTGACAGTCTAATGGGAACAGAAGTGCTGATAACAGTGAAACACCAGGACAGCTTTGCTGAGGTTGGAATGAACTGCAAGCACCCTACTTGTCCTAGATGTCAGATTCTTGTAAAGCTCCCATGCACCCCATGCTAGCCTTCTCTATCAAATCTGATAAAGTAAATACTCTTAGTTGTCTCTCTTCATCCAGCACTAGGGATTTTCCCCCAATACTTTAGTCTAAAAATCTTACTTCAGAACACAGACCCTTCTTCCTAGGGGATGTAATTAGACTTTTTGTCAAAACCATTAAAAATTGGGCTGTCTTGATGGTGGTGGGGAGAGAATGAAGAGAGTAGCATGTAATTCAAGAATAAATGTTCAAGTGTAAAAGAAGTGCAGGCCATGACAATTGAGAGTGATGAATCAGATTTGTTCTGCTCTAACTTACCTGAATAATTACCTTACCATGTTTGAGAAAGAGAAGCTAAATTAACAAAGCTTGGCCTGTTAAGAGGTCTTTAATTTACATCAAAACAAGTATTTTCAACACATACCAAATCTGCAGACTCACTGATCTCCCTTAGGGAAGCCTGCTTCTTCAACTTTACCATTTCCAAAACAAAAAAGATCCAAGAATCTGGATATTTCTAGGTTCTCAATAATAACTCTTCGATAGTGCTGGAGTTGAACTTTGCTTGCACAAACTTCCAGTTTGTACCAGTTAGAGGTTTGTCTGTGTCATTGAGCAAGAATGTTTTCAGACTCTTTGCTGGATAACTGATGAAGTGGGACACCTTGGGGAACCCCTTCCAACAGATGACTGTAGACAGCAACTGGATACCAAACACAATCAGAAAAATTCAAGACAACACCAATACTCTTAGAAATGCCCCTAAGTACTCCCCTATGACAAAAATATTGTAACAGTGCCAGAAATCAACCACACTGTCATTCATCCATTACTTTAATTACAGAAGGGGGACACATAGGAGAAAACCAGGAGCTGGGATTAGTGAAGGCAGGCAAAGTCTGAAGGTAAAGAAGCAAGTTATAGTACTAGCAGATTCATATGAAGGTACTGATGAGGAAACAGGAAAAAGTAGTCAACTGTAGATTTGAAGGCAACAAAGAAATCAGGCTTTTTCCTTCAGGAAAGGAAGAATTGAACATACAGTGTCATTTTCCTCTAGTTTTTCCTACTTTGTGACTTCCCACAACTCTCAATCCTAATTAAAGTCTGCCAATATTTTTCCCAAGCAGGTGTACTAATTTATGTTGTATACAATTAAGAGTACTTTTTCTCATTCTTTTAACTACAGAAACTCACCTATTAAGCATTTAAAATATCAAATCAGCATTATTAAGGTAAAGTTTTATTTAGTGTTTGTCTTAGAACTGTGATCAACTTACCTGTCTCTAGAATCTTAGAGCTAACTTCAGGGCTACCATGATTCTGCTTTTCTTCTTTAACCACACAGCTTCAATTTGTGCATCTTTAAAGTCCATATATATTTCTCTGAATGGCTTGCTAGGGTTTGTTTTTTTTTTTTTTAATATATGTGGGTTTTTTTGGTTTTTGGTTTGTTTGTTTTTGGTTTTGGGAGTGGTTTTTTGTTGTTGTTCTTTTGAGAAGTAGAGAATTTTAATCTTAAAAGAACATCAGTCCTTTTCATACTTGTTTACTTAACATTATAGTCTTCCTTCACAAGTTGAAATGGGTAGAATGCAAGAACACCTAAGTGACAGACATTCCCATATCAAATTCCCTTCAAGAAAAAGACAGGATCTTTCTCTGAAACAAGCAGTTACATGGCTGATGTCGTGCTTCCCTCTACTGTTTATCCTAAGAAGTACAGTTACCTCTTAACATTCTGAAGTTTTCCTTAAAAAAAAACAAAACAGTGCACAAATGAATCTTTATTTGCAAGCAAAACTTAGCCAATAACCTTAAACAAAGTTTTCTTTTCTTTATTAAAAAAATAGAGGCACTGAGCAGAACCAGCTGCACTTATCTCAAGTTCAGTATTACAGAAAATATCAACTTCATGATAATATTAATATGCTAATATTAATATTACATGCTAATATTATCTCATACTTTTGTTTACACTCCTTTAAAGTCAACTTCAAGTAGGCAAAAGGCTTCGAAGACTTAACCTTTGTTATGAAGAACCAAATTATTACCATGGAAATAAGTAGTCACAAAAAAGGTGTTATCTATGTCACATCATTGCTGTCAAGAAATTAATTCCACAGATACACTAAAACTGTCCAAACAGTAGTGGTCTTTATTTCCATCAGACAAGTTAACACTTCAGTTAATATTACCATCTTTCAACATTTGGGAGATATGTAAGTTAATGACTTTAAAAAGCAAAATATATACCCCCTTCCAAAAATATACTGAATTTTAAACCGTCCCTCTGATGAGTCATTTACATTATGTGACATCACATATAGTCTTGCAAGACAAAATAATTTACAAACTGTTTTTCAGCCTCTTATTTGTGAGCCCTCAAGGTGTCCAAGGAAAGCAAGTTTATACATGCTCTGCAGCAACCTAAGTGCATGGATTTCAAAGGAATCTCAATTCAACTTGGGAAAAAAAATCTAGAGAGGCCCACAAATCAGAAAAGGTAGAAAATACTGTATTGGAACAAACACTCAAATTTTAGTGTCCTGGAGGGAAAGTTAACACTAGTTTAACAGCAAAAAATACTTTAGTCAGTATTTTTCTAATTTTAGTAATTGGGCTTTTAATAATGCTGTTATCAGTTGTTTTCAATTAAGAACAAGTTAAAACTTGCAGACTACAGAAAAATAACAAGACAATCTCCCTTTGCCATCTAATACCAAATGTGCATAACATCTTTACTACAGAACTCTTCATGTTGATCAGAGGTTTTCATCAGAAACAGATTTTCATTTTAGTGTTAATTTAATAATTAAAATTTTAGTACACATCTTATTTAAAATTTTTATTATAGAGAAGAATCAGCCCTGCAAAACCAGTTGGCAGTCTCTTCCTGTTGCAATTCATGACCACTGAAAAATTACAAACTTAAAGCCCCTGCTGTTACCAAGCTTCCTCACAGTCCTTCGAAGAAACACATTTAGCCACAGAATGGTTTGCAAATTTATTTTGTGGGGTGGGCAGAGAGATGTTAAAGTGTCTCATCTAATGAGGAAAGGAAAGGCAAAAAAATCAGTGACTAGTTTTCACAGTAAAATGCATGAGTTTTGTAGTTTCATTTGAAACCAAGAACAAATCATGAAACGTCATGAAAATAAGATAAAAAAATCTCCTAGAGTGATTACTAAATGAAGTTAAAATTACCACACTAATCAGTAAACCCCAGAAGAAAAGCAGATGCCTCATATCACAGGTCCTACATTAAACAGTATCCATTTTTTAAAATAAATCCATAAAATCTGTATGTTTGGCCACTTTGCACATTTTTCCCCTAAAAAATACGGTGTACAGAAAAAAAACCTCGTAATTCCCATTATGAATTCTGAAGTATAAGGTCAAACCCCAGAAATTAAAGATCAGCTAAAAGGATTTTAAATTATTTACAAATCCAGCAGGTAGAACTACCATAATGGCTTCATTTCCATCCTTGTAGTAGCTTTCACTCTTACCCAGCAGCATCCACAGTAGGAACCTCTTCAGACAGCTTCATCACTGATCATCTGTCATTTTAAGCATTTCTAGAAGAGCCCCAACAGCTCCAAAATAACCCTTTCAACAAAGGCAAAAGAAAACAAAACCAATCAAATTCCAAAATAAGACATAACATTAATACAAAGTTTTCAGTTCTGTTAAGACAACTAAAAGAATGTCAGCCCTGCCAAATATTTGCTCTATCTAAAATAGGATCTAATAAGATCATCCCTAGATGGAAGAAAGGGCATGATATTGGAAAAAGTCTTACACAGTTCTCCAAAATTAAAAAAAAAAAAAATTACAAAACTGCAATATTGATCAATATTGATGCTGTACTGAGGCAGGGCAATTTCTATTATGGATCTGTCCATCTGGTAGTCACCTCAAAATTATGCTTACAAAAATGAGTTGTACTTGAGGTTTTCACATACCAGCCCACACAAACGAACACTGTTGCTATCAAGGTCAGAAAGCAAATATGAGAAATGGGCAATGTTTAACAGCATGTACCACCAGATTAGTGATCAAACCAAGAAGTTAACAAGTAGTATTTTCAAATGAATTTGTAAACTAAATAGCATTTATACAGAACTTAGCTTGTGCACTCAATTCAAAGCAATGGCATTTCTCCCCTTTCAAGTTCAGCAAATAAAGAACTACAAGAATTTTGTGCTTACAAATAGAAGTTCAACACGTATTTGCTTACCTCATGTTCCAGAAACAGAGCTTTTAGCTGTCCCTTGGACCAATAATCCATAGCATATGCCAGCACCTTCATAGAAATCATATTAATTCTGAGAAAGTTGCCAACAAACACCACTTTGTCAATGTTCTGTAAAATTGAATTTGAAAAACTTATCAGAACATTATATTCAGCTAAATGACTTGCCTCATTTAACATGTACCTCTGCCTCTACTACAAAGTCAAATGGGAATTTTAGGTTACATTTAAATACTTCAAACTCAAAAGTCAAAAAATATTGCATTTACTGACTGCTATGTAAGGGACAGTGCAAGAGCAGGCAGGTGCAGAGTTTTATTCCAAAGAAAGTGAGAGGCTATTATCACAGATGATGAATATTTGTTTAAAATATTGAATAAATATCACAGTCTTCCTAACATGACTCAGATTATGAGCATTTTGGTGGTGGTGTTTGTTTTTTTAATTGTATATGGCCACACTGAGGACATTTTTCCCCTCCTGCATATTAAATGAAGAAACTTTCCAGAGATCACTGTGATTACTAAATCCAGATGGAGAACCTCTGAAGGGTATCTGAGAAGGATTACATTAGAGATGGGAAGGAGCATCTTTCATTATCTTTTATGAGGACTGTGACTCCATTTTCAAAAAGCAAGTGATATGAGGCCAACATAATACTTGATATGTATGGCATTCCTTTGTTTCAAAGCTCATTTGAATTCAGTTTTCATTCAGGAAATTAAGGTTTTTCTGAACCATCAGCACTGGCTGCCAATGAGAAAGCCACAGACCACCCTTACTTGTATGTACATCACATAAGCACATGTAAGCAGTGGCTCTGTGTGGTGTTTAAACAATGCCCATAACTACCTTACCGAGCCCAGTTCTGCCTGCTATGCACAAAATTGCACTTGCGTTTTGCATTGGTACCAGATGATGTTCATCACACACTGGTATTAGTCTAGAAGATTCAGTAGAAGGCCACATCTTGGAGATAAAAGCTTTTCTAGGAGTCCTGAAAAGCCCTAGGAATGTATCTGCAAGAGTCTTCTGCAGAAGTTTGCCAGAAGGGCTGCACAGGGGCCAGAATTAGCAAGCTCTACATTGACCCAGCTCTATAAAGCCCAACACTTGGCTCTGCAGCAATTCCTGTGCTACAGCCACAGTGGTGCCATGTCCAGGACCATGCCTGTGACACCCCAGGGAACTAACTGTATTCCTCACTGGAATACTCAGTGTTGGAGAGAGCTGATCCCCAGATGCTGTAATTCATTCACCCACTGTGTGAGGGACATGCCTGACTGTCCTCAAACCAAACACAGCACCACAAACTTCACTGAAATAATTCAGCTTCAGTCATCTTTCTCCTCAGACTCTGCAGTCACATCACATTCATACTCAGGAATTTATGAATGAAAATAAGAACTTCTTAAATTTCAAAATGCTGCTATGGAACACGGCCAGGAGCACCCTGCATCCTTGGATAAGGCAGGTTTGTCTCTGGAGCAACTTCAGACAAAGGAGGAACAAATATGCAACTAATTAATTTCCTGTAACGCCATAGCATAAAATTGATTAGAATCTACATTTCACTGTCACATGCATATGATTTTCTCTGAATATAGAAACAAAGCTACTGTTACCAGAAGCAACACTTAACAGAGAGTATAAAAATTACAGCAAATTTTGAATTTAAAATTACTAGTCATATCTACTAGAATAACAGTTATATATCAACATGCAAATTTCAATTTTGTTTCAAACATTCCTTGAGTGGACAAGGTTAAAAATTGTATTAATAATATAGTTTCCTAGATTTTCTGAACTGAACCAAAAACATCAGCATTTTTCAGAAGTCAAAATGCTACACTTAAGGGAGCTTTGTCAGTTTACTTTTAAATTGTCCACTGCTGAAACTTTCAAAGCTGAAAGACAGAAATCTTAAACTGCTGAAGAGATGGTGACATGCTTATTTAAGCTAATCAAATTACACATCCTAGAAAAGACCTGCACTCTTTCACTCTGTGGGGTCTTGTTAAATTGTTCAACTACCCTGCTGCAGGGTATATATATACCATAGCATATATATATATACTATAGTATAGTATCACTTTAATATAGTATATTCACATATTTCCCAATATAATTGAATAGGAAAATCTATATCAATAACACATTAAAAAACCCTGCATGTATTTTTTGCAAGGCAGCTTGTTCAGATGCAAACTTACATGTTCTGTGAGTAAAAAAAGTATAAACCAGGAGATCAGTTTCCTTTATGCACTTCTGCTGTGCCTAGGACAGGCCATTTCAAAGGATCTGTGGCCAAATGGTTCCAGACTACGGAATTTTTCTACCCCCTGCCAACTTTGTGCAAGCAAATTTGCTTTGAAGTTCTGCAGACAGAATATTTCATTTATTCCCCAGCCTCATTTTTCCTGCACATATGCAAGTAATTTTCAACACAATATTAAAGCTGCAATCATTGGGAAAAACTTATCAGAAAGTCTTGCTTCAGGGCATAAATTGATTCTGTCAGCCTAAAAGTGAGCTTTACCATAACCCTAACCTAATACATACAAGCTCCACAAAAGACTATCATATTCAGCTGTTTATTTAGCTCTTATTTGAGGATTTGATTCATCAAGCTTGCTGTAAGTAAGAGCCATGTGTCCCAAAGGCAATTTAGATGTCTAGATTATTTAGCAGAATGATAGCATTAGATTTTTTTCCCCAAGAGCAAGCTATCTGAAGATAAGCTTACTTGAAAGGATACTGCATGTTTTTCTTTTTAATAGTATGTAAAGCAACTAAATGAAGTTTTCATTCTCTAAAACTACAAAATAATTTACTTCAAGTGTTGGAGAAATTCTGCTTTGACACTGTGAAGAAAATTTAACACATCAATTCACATTCCTCCACAAAATTCTATGGATCCCATCAGTTTTTAAGAGGCCTGCCCCAAGAACAAAGATGTTAGGAACTTTTCCACAATGACTCAGAAGCATTAGTTTCGTTAGCAGCCTATCTCCTCCTCTGAATGCACTGCATGTGGCTCCCTGCTGCAACTCTCCATGCTTTGATAGCCCTGTACAATGCTGCTTGAACTCCATGCCACAAGGCAACACTGTAAAGAAGCTGAAAGCAAAGAGAACACTGAAAGAACATCATCCTGACAGAAAGAGTTGCATCGCCAAGAAAAAAAATACATGTCTGTAGCCACTTTTCACAATGAAGGAAGGTTTTCAGTGGCATTTGATAGGGGCATATGGTACAACTTGTGCTGATCAATGTATTTTAAAAGTCCTCTAGAGAAGAATATGAGCAACAAACATAATAATGGCATACAAAATCAAAAGAGAATAAAAAATTAACAGCATAGCAGTGCTGAAGAGACATATCCCATGACTGAGGAAACAATGGGAGATGAAGTTCAAATTAAAAAAGTGAAATGACAACTGAAAAGGGGAAAGACAGACACTTGATTATGCAGACACAATGAAAGGCTTCAAATTAGTCACTTTAAGATGATATCATAGAGGGAATGTTGATGATTTCTTAGAAATCAGTTCCATGTTCACAAAAATGAAATATTATGAACTGTTAGTAAAGGATCTCTGAACACAAAATTTATCAATATGCCATCACATAAATTCATTGAGCAACCACACTCTGAATATGATATGAAGATCTTATAATTCAATCTTAAAATTGCAACCATGAAAAAATTTAAAAGACAAAACAAAGCAGTGCATAAAGGAGTGTTTTCTTTTTTTTTAGGCAAGGAGACTAAGTATTTGGACCTTTTGTCTTGGAAAGACCAAGAGGGAGATGTGGCAAAAGGTTAATTAAAAATCACATCAAAACCCTCACCCACCACAAGCACTAGTGATTAATTATTTACTATTTCTGATAAAACCATAAGCCAAATGGGACCCAATAAAGTGATTAGATGGCAGTTTGGTGACTTTCTTGGGTTTGTTTTGTCCAATTTTTCTGGCTCTGTGTGTGTATTGTTGATTAAAAATATAAAAGCAACAACATTTTTTTTTACCAACAGAATGCTGTGCAGCTAAAACACCTGTGTATTAAAAAAAATTATATAAATTCATTATCTGCTCAGAGCAGATAAAAGGTATTAGCTACCACAATTGAAAGGATGCAATCTGCAGATAAAAGCAAGGGCCTAAGTGTTTGGGTTTCTGGTGGGGTTTCTTGGGTTTGTTTTTTATTTCAGCTGCTGGAAGCCGTAGTGTATAGATGGAACAATCCATCCCCTATTTATCATGCCTAATGAAAAGAATGTAATAGTCATCTGATAGGAGTTTGAGGCAGGAAAATGAACTGCATTTTTCTTCTTTCTGTCATAATGCAATGGAACGTGCATCTATCCAAACATTTAACACAATACACAGTTTGAACCCATTGTGCTCTGGAAACAATCCAAGCAAAATAGTATTCAAAATAAATTCTGTCATGCTATAGTAAAACCTGTAAATAACTACCAAGCAAAAAAGTAATAATTAGTATTACAAACATGTTAATATCTATGTATTACAGCCTAAGAACAACTGAACACTCCAGGCTGAAGCTCAGTGCCTAAAAGAGATCTTTACAGAATTTTTCTCCCCTCTTCCCTAGCTTTGAAGCTTGAACAGCCTCACACTTTGCATCAAAGCATACACATAACAAGCCACAAGAGTTATGACATGACATTAAATATATGCATATTTACCAAGGCCAGTGACACATCTACCATTTCAGCAATTTGCATTTTTGCATCCTGATAATCTCACTATGTTGTTTCTAAAGGTTTTAAGCTCCTGCTAAATAACTTACCTCATTTAATGCACACATACGAGCAATAGAACCTATGTTGTTGGTGATGGTGACCAAAGTGGCTCTGGCCAGGTCCTCTTTACTGATGGAATCTCTCTTTTCTTTACTCATCATATGACCAAAGCTGTGTGAGAAAGATCATGTCTTTTAACGTGAGATATTCAGAGTAATAAAAGCCCTTAAAATATTATCATTTAGCAAGCTTTGCTTGGATTTGATAACAATTCATTTGACAGATTTGAAATGTGAAAAGGGATCTCATTAGAAAGGCAGAACAATTAGTAAGGACACTTCCAAAATAACTTCAATTTAAATGGAAGCAAACTGTATCAGGCATTACTTACACCTGTTTAAAAAAAAAAAGAGCAAGAAGTAGGTGAGAGATCTAAGGACAAACCCCATGATATATTGAGTAACATTTCCACGGACACAGTGCATAGTCCAGGGATTATGCACTCAGTTTAGCATGCACAGGAAGTTTCCCAAGGGACTGTTACAAACAGCTCAATTAACACAGACCTGGATGCTACAGCAGATCCTTGAAGGCCAAACCGCTCATAGTCTCCTCCATAAATATCTTTCACCAGTTTATCCACATTGGTGCTGTCTCCTTTGGCAGCCATTTCCAGCGCTTCTTCAAACGTCTCGCAGCCAGTGAGCAAACAGCAGAGCCCCAGGAACGTTCCTCCTCCAAGGCTGGAAAAGCACAGTCCCTTCAGACCAGCAGCCTGGACCAGCTTTTACCAAACCCTTCAGACTGCCGCTTACAGCATGCTGTACACAGGTGCCAACAGTATCTCAACTCCTCCCTCAGAGGAGTGAACACAGACACTCTGCACTGAGTTCCTATTCAACACAAGTGTCATCCAGTGTGGTTTTAACTGAACTAGACTTGAGTCTTTAATGCTTAAATAGGAGAAACTATACTAAAGGGTTAGCTAAGAATAAGGTCCAATCCAACACCACAGATAACACTTCGCTATTTGTAGCGCTCTGACAAGTTTTCTGCACATGAATAATTAGCCAGCAGAGCACTCAAATGAGTGAGGAATGAATGATCAGTGAACAAAGGTAAATCTATAAGGGCTGGCAGCCAAGACAGACCTTGTCCCACCCCTAGGCAGTGGCAGGAAGCAGTCTGGCTGGCTCCTGTTCAAAGCATGCTCAGCATCAGTCCTGAATGTTCTTTCCCTGCAAGAACTCTGAGCAAGGAGCACTCACTTGAATATTTTGTAAAGGTTGAAGTACAATAGTTACTGACTACATAAATTTAGCAGGGAGTATTTAACTGTGCATAACATGTTGCTAACTCAGTAAAGTTCTACTATGGACTTTTCAGTCTCACAGACACAAACTTCAACTTACTTATCTCTACATCCTTCCTCATTCTTTCTTGGGCACTGACAAAGTTAGCTTATTTGCAGTGACTGCAGTCACAGCACTGAAAACAAGGTGATCAGTGAGACACCACACTTGCACTTCATGAAAAAGCACAGCCACAAGTCAGTATTGATTTCATCATTTGTAACAAATCAACAACACACTGCAGTCATGTTTTTTCTTCCCTAGTGGAAAGGATTAGAGGCACATCTACCAAAGATGCCAAAATCTCTGTGCTTGAAAAAGACCCAGAACTGCAAGGAATCCAATGCCTCCCACTGAACTTGTGTCCATCTGCACTGCATATAGAGAAATAATGCAGGGGAGAGAAAATTCATTTGCTGGGACAGTTTTATTTTGGTAATTCACAGCAAGAGATGGGAAATAGGTAAGAATACCAAAAAGAGACCAAGACAGGTCTAAAGTTGAACAGTTCAATGATTTCCCTTTCATAGATTCCCTCTCTGAAGATATCCTAGGATATTTTCAGCCTTGCTACTCGTAGGCTTTTAAAAGAAATGGGAATACCATGCACAATTTGGAGCTGTAGCAATCAATCACACTCTCTAATTCTACCTGGTCAGTTGTGAAGGAGAAAAGAAAGCAATTAAAAGAAACAAAAGTAAATTTACCTGGATCCTGTAACTCTTTTATAATTGTCCTTAGAATACACAGCTAGGATGCTGACCCCTGAGCCTATGTTAACCAGCAGCATAGGATATGGATTATCAAGGCAGTAAGGCTTTTTCTGGCACTGTTCAGGATCTGTAGGATTTTCAAAATAATAACACTCTGGTTGGCCATTGAAACCAACAGAATCAACATAAAGGAGGCCCTGGATCAAACAGTCCAATTCATCCAGTTTATAGAGCTGTAGATCAGCCATCTGTAAAAGAATAACAAGAAATTAAGAAACACACATTTCCTAGTATAATACAACACTGAGAAGGACAAAAGGCTCCACTGAAGCACTGTGATCACTTTAATAGTAACACATTATGCTATTTAAGCAGTACAAAGATCTAAGCATGAAGTGAACTAAAAATTCACTATCTGCCTGACAACAGGGACCTCCCAAAACAATGATGCAGTAAAGCACCTAGTTCATTTGCCTTTGAGACATCCTGGGCTCTGCAAGCAGGAAGTATTTCTCCCCCTTGGTATTCTGACACAACAAACGTCTTTCCCCTCATTCCCAGCCCAAGAGGAGCTGTGTTCTGCAGCTTTTGGGCAGTATCACACATATACCTACACAGCAGCATTCCTCAGGATGCAAAGTACTTTAGTTCATCATCCAACTACATTTCCCAGCAATTTAATGAAATTTTCAATAGAAGCATTAAGATGTGCATGTTATGTTAATATGCATTAAATATACAGTGGATTTTTTATTTTAGTACATGTCACTAGTTATTCTGGTTATTCTTTTAAATCACAATGAGCACTTTAAAATGCCTCATGAAAAACAGAGGCATAACCCCTATGTTTGGTGAAAAACCATATAAAAAATCCAAACAAAAAGATTGTCAGGCCCATGGCCTCAGCAGAATATAACTTAAAGAGAAGACAGATGACAATAACAAAAGCTGACAAAAGACATTCTCTCTGAGACATTTCAGGCACCGTGACTGTACTTCAACAGACATATCTACTCACCATAGCATTCTATTCACTAGAATTAAAAATAACATCCCTTTCTCAAATGGGAATAACATCCCTTTCACTGACCAACTGCAGAAAGTCTCCTTTCCATTTTTAGGTAGAGGAGAGGGTAAAAAAGCCTGCAAAGTTGCCCATCCAAATTCTGAGGTCATTTTCACGCTCACACATGCAAAGGAGGTCATGCCTAACTCTACTTTCTAGCAAAAAAAAAAAAAAAAAAAAAAGCAACAAGTGTATAATGGAGTTATACAGTACACAGCTGCTTCTCCAGCATTTGCATACTGCAGGATGTTTTCCTAACAGCTAATGGAGAAGATTTACATGGGGAACTAGGTCCTATTTTTAATTCTGGAAGCTATATTAAGCCACTATATAAAGAGGGAAGATATATCTGTGGAACAGGCATGGTCAATAGGTTACATTCTTTTAAGCTATTTAAACCTCCCCTGTTAAGTCTTTGCTCTACTTATACACAGCTCTAACTTGCTGTAAGTGAAAGCCACACCACTCTTTGGGTCTGTCCTTTTGTTTTACTTGCCACTCCTCAAATCCTGTTTCTTTTCCTGACCAGGGAAAAGAAATAAGACCAAAAGGACCCTAACACAGCAGTCTCAAAGACCTCAATATAGATCCAGTTATTCATAGGACAAGTGAGAGAGGTGGAAAACATTTCCTCTTGCTTCTGTATTTCCTCCTGCAACTTCTACAATCCCCTCTTTTTCTTTTTTACCACATTGCTACACAAATTAAAATCAGAGAAATGCAGCATAAAAGACTTGAACCATTTAGCTAGCAAATACAAAGAATAAGCATAATTCATGAGAAGTAGTTTTCAAGAAATGTTACAAGATTAAGGCTGCTTTGCAAATATCTTGGATTTAATTGATTTCTCTTAGACCAAGAGGAAAAGCTCCAAGATATACACAAGACTAGGTATGATGCTAGGTATCAACATAACAAACCCTTCATGCACTCCTTATTACAATGAACATTGCATGGAGTCCACTAAGTCATCACTCCTTACAGGATTTATTTAGTTCAACAACCGTTGCACATACCTGGATGACATAAGGAAATATTCTGTACTGCCCATGATCTTTCCCTAGGTTACGTGCTGTGCAGTGTCAGTTTCCTCACCTCGGTGAGGAAGCTGGATGCAGCATGACCAGTCATGATCTAACACAGATGCACAAATGTGCTGTGAACCAGGAGCTGTTGTACAAAGACGAGTCATCAGCAGGTTTATGGCCCCTACTGTCCAAACCTCTACTCTAATGTAAGTCAAATACCCAGCCACAAGCTGCTTTTGTCTGAACCAGGCTACACTTTTACAGAGACCTTGCAAGACACAAACACATAATACAAATCAGAG
This sequence comes from Argya squamiceps, assembly GCA_037834095.1. NCBI lineage: Eukaryota > Metazoa > Chordata > Aves > Passeriformes > Leiothrichidae > Argya > Argya squamiceps. Next base: position 18,809,632 of record JBBMKD010000217.1, read on the forward strand.
TAGAACACTTCTGACATCAGTACAAAACCACAGACAAACCCCTTGATTCTACAAACTCTCCAGTCACCTCGCCAATTCTGTAAGAACAGAACAGGAGAAACTAATCAGGTTCTTTCTCAAGCACTACACATACAGGTTTTATTAGGCCCAGCCCTCCACATACAAAAGACACACTAAAATTTGTTCTGCTTTTTATAGCTCTGTGCTATATTTAACAGTTGATATATTGTAAGCAGAAAGTCCTATTACTGCTTTCATGTATGATATTCATAGCAAACTGAAAAGCTATTTTCTTGTGTCATTGCAGAAGTCTGGTTTTAATTTTTGGAATAATCAAGACGGGCATCAGTATTCTATGTCAATCCAGCTTCCTTCAGAGAACCAAAAGCTCTGCAGCCACCAGACACCTAAGGCTCCAAATAGCTTACTGAGCCACCACTGTTCTTATTTCTAAACAGAAATTAGGGCAAAGTTTCAAGAAATGTAGTAACCCAATCTTGTCCAAGGAGCCATGATAGAGCCACTGTCACAACTCAGTCCCTTTCCCTGCATATACAACTGTAGTTCTGCTCACAATGTGTCAAAGCAGCAAAACTGCATTACAGAATGGATGTACCTGTAACCACTGTAACTAATTTACAAGTAGGCAATAATTTCTTCTGCTGCCGTTACCTGACCTACCACACTCTATTCACCCTCAACTTTCAGCTGCTCAAACTGCTTCTCCTTAGAGGAACCAAAGTTTATGTGCAAATATACAAAAATGGAAGCTGTGTCTAGAAGCACATTTTAATTGGATGTTTTTCCTACAACGTTTACAAAATGGATTTGCAGGCATTTTCCAGCCCTTTACAACTGCTAATGTGAAGGCAGACAGCAAAATGGTCAAGTTGCCCTACTCTGCACTCCCATAACTATATTCAGCACAGCAAATATAGAGGTTGTCAGAAAGTTGTGCTATGAGATGAACAACGGCAGAACAAAATACTATACATGACCCTGGAGGGAAAATTTATGATGATTACAGGGAAACCACATGTACATTTTTCAAGAATAATTTTTCTGCATTATAGCTAGACTGTAGCTATTCCTCTTTTTTTATGATCGCTTTTTAAATACTGGGGAATGGAACAAAACACTTTAGACCTCAAGAAACTCTCCAGGACCATCAAAAGGAGTGACTTATAACTTCAACCATGCAAACAGGTGCAACACACCAAGAGAAAGTAGCCAACATTTCCCCCTATAACCTTAGCAACAAATTCCTGAAACACAGCTGATTTTAAGAATACAAAAAGTCTGTTGTTACTGCCTACAGATGCTATTCATTTTTCGCTTGGACTTGCAATGAGAATTATCTTTTTTTTTCTGGAAAAAACTGTAAGGAACATAACATCTTGCAAGTTTTTAATTATCAAATACAACAGTCTCATTTACTATATCACTCTGGGTTTTATGTCTGCTGAGCATCGCTCCAGGTTTTGTTTCTTAGAACAGCTTACAATCTAGCTTTTCCTTCCATCTCTCTCCCATTACCTCTCCTCCACTTTCATAAAGACTTTGCTTTCTTTATATTTTGCTTATCTTCACTTCAACCCCGACCCTGCTACTTTATGGAGCTGAAAATAACCACTCACATTCAAACAAGACAAAGTCTAATGCAAATAAACTGCAAGTCCAACATTCACTGAGCCAGAAGATTCTCTCTGTATCAGCTGTGGGCAAAAAAAGCACTCATTAGGAATCCTCTGCAGAGCTCTGCCCTCTTGCACAGCGAGCCATAAGGATCTCTTCTCTCTCTTGGTAGGGAAGAGATGCACATTGTTTCCCTCCATTCCCTCTGAAGAGGTTACTTTACCCATTCTCTAGATGCCACTTTCAACTCCAGCCCAGCCCCTACAGCCTGAACAGCTGCCTCCAGCCTCCTCAGCAAGAAGATTTTTTGAGTGTCTCACACTGACTGTGAAAGAGTTACACAGCTCACTCATCCTACAACACGGGACAGTGAGTTTATTTGTTTTAAGATGAACACAGTCTACAAGTCATCCTCAGGCATTCAGCTCATACCACAAAGTCAAGCCCTAGAATTAGCTAATAACTGGCACAAGAAAATCACTATCCAGCAACCAAGATCACTTTTAAAGAATTTTCCTTTATGGGAAGGTCAAGGCCTGAGTTTGAGTCTGTGCTGGTAAGAGATTTCCTTCTCCCTCTGTCCCAAATGTTCTTGATTAAGTGATTGGGGTTTTTTAGCACAGATGCTGCTCCCAGTGAAGACAGCAGTAAAATTTCTATTAAGACAAGTCAGGTTCTGCAGGTGTCTGTTCAGGAAACGAATAGAGAGATCCCACCTTTGAGCCACTGCAATAAACAGAAATTTTATAATAGAGCAGGTTTTAATCAAAAGTCTGAATAGTGCTTCCTCTCCTCATCCTGCCCATCCTTCAGTATGAGCTGCTTTACAAAACTGAGTGGCAGTTTTGTAAAACCAAAGATATATTCCTCATTACGTTAAGAGCACACTTCTGTGCAAGTAATGTGCCTGTGCTATCATGGAGGAGTCACAGAGCACAGACAGACTGATCTCATAAGCAAGTAAGTCTAAGTACTCCTTACTTTTACAGAAGTGGTTACTTGACCATTTACAGCATATGTGAAGTGACAGAACGTAGCTGGGGAAAGGAGGAAGGATTACCAGAATTAGGTTGCAGATTCATCCATACCTTAACATCACTGTTACCTGAAAAGTCAGCCAGCCTTAAAGACCATTCAGAGTCATTCAGAAAGGAGGTAAAAAAAGAATAAAAAACACAAGAAAAAACCCCTAGGGTGGAAACAGTCCTTTTGGTGAATTACTTACTGATGCTTTCTTCAATGAACATTAAGTATAAACACATGGTTGGTAATATTATTTCTGTGGTCTAGTTTAATGAATAGAGTCAATTTTCCTGCTTCTAAGGGAAGCACTCAGATGTTCAGAAGGAGTCACATGATTTGCCAAGCTACTGACTAACAAAAGATCCAACAAACATACTGCCAGCAATCAGCAATCAGACCATGGAGACTTCTTTAGGGATCCACCTCTCCAACACTGCAGATCATAGGAGGGAGGTGAAATACCTAAGCCTAGGTGGCTTTGTAGATTAAGTTTCCTTTTAATAGAAAAAAAAAATCAGTCTTAAAGTAAACAGAATATGTCTCACAATTTTATGCTATTTTTAATACACAAAAACAACAGAGATGTCTAGATCAAATCTATTTAACTCATTTAGGGAGTTAAAACCAAAGGAACAGACACAAGTAACAACAGGGTATTTGTCTCTATTTTAAGGAGAAAAAGCTTCTATAATCTTAGAAGGCTTCCTTCCTTGGGATTTGAATGTTGTTTTGCAATATATTGGATCTTCTGTCCTAAATCTATGCAATCATACAGTCACATTGAGAAATATTATGAAAGACAAGTAACTTAAAAGCATGTACACAGGAAAGTAAAGGGCCTGAACTAGCATGTTAGCTAGATCAAATGAGTTTACTAGCAGTTAGTCAGATTTTTTTATGAAAATAACAACATTTGCAAACATACCTTAGTTTTTCCACACTGCTTCTAAGTAACAAACAGGAAGGTTTAAAGCCTCCTCCACATAAGGCATTTTACAATACTGAATCCTGCAATAGCAAGATTTAGACTTGGCACATATTCTCTACTTCTAGAGGTGAATTAGTGGTCAAACACTTGAAACAGGTAATTCAGAGCTTTGACCGAGCAGTCCTGAAGCTGTTGTCCAGTGTTAATTTATACACAGCAGAACACACTGATAGCCAGCTGCTGTTGCCATGGCTAATGAAGTGTGACAATTTAAGTGCCAGTACCCAGAACACTTTGCCCTGTGAGAGAGATTAAGCAAGCAAGCTTCCATGTAAAAGATAATATTCTGTTCCTGTAATTCTCTATGGATATTACAGTTTAAGCCAAAAAAATACTTGCTATAAAGGAAGGTATGGAACTGGATAGTTTTAAGAGGTATCCAAAGCACTCTTTTTGGTGGGAGTGCACTTCACTGATTGCTTTATGCTAGAAAACTCCCAGGCCAGCCATTATAGGGTTTGTCTTAAACTACCTACAGGTGTTGTAGCACACAGGATGTTAACAACACTGCAGAGATGTGGAATTTCATGCTAAAGTCCACCAGTCATTTGCTATGTGGCCTCATATTTGTGTTCAATAGCCTGGCAAAACAGCCCCAACCCCTCCAGCTATGGCTTCCCCTGCTATACTGACTATACTGCAGCTGAGACAAGACTGATCCCTCGCTGTAGAATGCATATTCACAGCTTGTAAGGCCAAAGCTACAGAGAGAAATGCTCAGCTGTGAGAGCCACCAGGTACGTTCCAGTTCAGTTCCACAGCTGTGGGAGCAAGGGACATGAATGTCCTTACTAAGCAACTGTAGCTGTTATTACATGATGCAGGAAGAATGAATTCGGAGTGACTGACCATCCCAAGGTGATAGTCAGCCTCTTCAGAATGTCCTGAAGTGACCTCCCATTGTCACCAAAGAATGTGGCCTGAATCATTCCCAGGACACATGAAAAGATACTCAAAAACACCTAAACTGAGGCCACACTGACTAGAACTAAAACTCACCTCCTACTGTGGTGCCAACATTCTTACACAATGTGAGGCAAACAAATTTCTGAGGACCTAATCATCAGTAGACTCAAAATTGTAAGGGACTTGCAATCAACCTAAACAAGAAATCTAGCACTAGTGGTGGACTACTACACCAATTCAGAAACTTGACAGTCCTTCCTTGGACATGGAAACAGTCTAATGTTCACTGAAAGTGACTGCACAACAACCTAACAGTTGGAATTCATGGTGAGCTCTTACAGCAGTCTTTTTTCCCCTTTGAATCCTGGTCATGTGGTATGTGAGGATATTGATGACAGAAGGGTATTGACAAACAAAAAAAACCTCTTGAACAGCAGGAATGGATGCTTAGAGTTAAAAATGAAGCACAGAGAGCCAAGAACTGCAGTCAACAGCAGTTGGTGATTCAGTATGAGAGCTCCCTGCACTGAAGCAGAGACAGAAAAGTAGCTGTAACCTTCCATACTCAGCAGCCATCCCTCAGCCCCAAGATCAGGTCAAAAGTTAGGGACAGAAGTGACAGACCCACCAGTCAACTAAATCATTCACATTAGTCTCAGTGACACTGTTCTAGACCAATGAGATTAGTCTCTTTTTTGCAGAAAATAAATGAAGATATGTCCCAATACAGAGGGATACACAACAGACAACTGCCTCCTGAATGCTTTTTCTCTTCAACACAGTTTGTACAACAGCTCTTTCATGCTTCTGCACCACAACCAATTTTTGAAGAGTACTCTAGCGCAAAACATCACATTCACATCAGCTTCTGGAATTCCCTGCAAAGGCTATTTTTAAATCCCTAGGGATCTGAGACCTACTCATTTCATGAACTTTCTTTAAATGGCACAGTCACAGAACTGAAATCAAAAGCTACCTGGTATTATTATGCTCCCACATGCTGTTTCTCCCCCATGCTCCATGGTGGGTCTTCCATACTCTTGACTTCAGTCTATTTGAAGGTTAGTACAAAGGGAAGGGAACCTGAACCAAATCTCCAGCCTGTATGGTTTCATATCTGGTTTCCAATAGATAAGCAGTTTGTGAGTACATATAGTGTCAGGCTTCTAGGTTGTCATGACATACCCTCAGTTGATTATGCAGCATCTGATCATCACAGCTGTACTCTAAAAAAATTCCACATTTACTAAAAACATCCTGCACAGCAATACTTCAGTAGAATACCCAGCAAATAGAATACCCTTCCTTCTCCCCTCCATGTTCTCAGGAATGTCACCAATTAACAAATATGAATTGATTCTGTTGCTCCTAATCAGTTAGGATGGACTAAAACAAAGTTATTTCCCAGCAAGTTTTAAGAGATGGGCTGTCATGATGTTTTCCCAAAGTACTTCCCACTGAACCCATGTGAACTGCTCACATACCGTTCTAAAGTCCTCCTCAAACTTGTAAGCTCCACCTCCTGTGGCACAGAGCGTAGTGTGCAAACTGGAGAAGTTCTTTTCACTGCCCATCTGTATGAACCTGTGCATGGCACAGCTGGGAAAGCGGATGAAGTGCAGGTTTCCTTTGCGTCCACACATAGTCAAGTTTTTCAGTTCCAGGTGGACGTCGCGAATGCCAGTTTTACCATAGGCTGTATTGGAGGTCAGGTATTTCCTAATGCTTTTCAGGTTTTCCACCTCCTCCTGTTCCTCCTCTGCAGTAATGTCCTTAGGTTCAAAGTAAACCAGTTTAACCAACGTTCCACCGATATCCATTCCAAACCATGGGAATGCTAAGAACAAAGGGTTTTGGGAGGAAAAAAGAGAAAGTCACTACACACATACAGGGTAAACAAATCACTTAAATAATTTGCTGAATGACAATTCAGTGCAGTCACAGTAGCAGTATCTACTCCTGAGAACTGGGGGTCACTTACATCCAATTTATATCCTTCAAACACATCTCTAGGTTAAGCCTTCATAAAGCCTCAGTTAAGAATAAAGGAAATTTCAAAATATTCTTGTTTGAAGAAGCAGGTTTTAATAAGATGAAAACATTTTTATTTCCCAGGAAATCATTTTACTCTTCAGTCACCACCTTTTGACAGAACACATTTACTGCATTTCACCCAATCGGTACCAATGGGTGAGAAATTAAATGAAATTGTGTTTCACCCAATTGGCTCAAATTTTGCTGAGAATTAAGGGGACAAGGAGGAGGAAGAACCAAACAAACAGGAAAACTAGATTTCTCAAGTCATATTCCCACTGTGTAACATCTACAATTGCCTTTCCAAGCACAGTCAGAATTTCCAGGGTCACAGGGCTGTGTCTGAAGAGCAGCAATACAGAGCTCTCATTATGCAGGAGGCCTCCAGACTCCAACCCACCAGAACCAGCAGCTCTGCTGGACTGCAACACTTGTTCAGAGTAGCCAAAAGTGAGCCAGCTTATATTCAGTATTTACCACTGACAGACCCGTCCTGTGAGCATAGACTCCCTTTGCTGGCATATACATTAGTCTATCACATAATTATATAAGAAATGCCACTATTTGCTTCTCAGCTTGCCACGGCTGGCCTAGGTCCTCCAAAACCTTTGTTTTCTTAATAGCAGGAGAAAATGATTATGGAGAACACCCAGGAGAAGACAGTAAATGAATCAAGCTGGTCTACCTGCTTCGCTCATATATATGCATACATTTTAAATAATAAGCCAGGTAACTTTATGAAGCAATAAAGATTGAGAATACAGCATCTGTACACAGGCACTGCAGATGGAGGGAGCTAGCAATGTTTCTTAGAAAAATTAAATGAAAAGTACTGAGTATATAATTAACATCTAAGACACTTCTAAAATAGCAGTCACAGAGTCACCTTGCTGCTTTTAGGGAGGATCAGGCGGACTGGCTAGAAAAATGATTCTACCAACTAGGGCATCTCAACTTAAGTGTTGATACAAACTTGAAACCATAAATACCATATGCATAGCTGATTTTTCTGCCAGTGAATCTAAAAATAAACAACTTGGGGCAAACACTTTAATAAGCATAGGAGATACTTATCACACTGTCCTTCCTCATGTGATCGCACATCACTGTTAAGTTACTCAGCTTCAGGCTGAAAGAGGCTTAGTCTTTTTTTCTTACCACAAGTGTCTCAGCATCATCTGGCTGAATAATTTGAAAGTCTAAATTTCCCAATTTTTAATATGCTCTCCCTGCCCAAACCAATCCTTAAATGTCATACATTTAAAACAGTTATTTCACTCCATTGCTCTATGCCAAGTAATTGAATCATTGGTTTCCCCTCCCAGCTCCCAGGCAGGCATAATGCATAAACTCCAATGAAATAGCTGCTATCTGTTGTAATTTTTCTTTCCATGCTGTACAAGCTGCACAAAGACAGTGAAATTTAAGTCTAATTTGAGGTTTGGGAAGATACATGAGACTTCCCTGAAATGGGAAGTCTCCAAAATCAGTGTTTTTAAAAGAGGCTTTATTTTAAATAAGAAAAATATGTTATAGACTAACCTGCAACTCAAACACTTGTGAAAGAATAAGGTAAATATTTATGTGAAAGCTGTCTGGTCCACGCTGCACGACATTTCAATGCAGTGGAGCTCAAGATGCCAATCCTATTAGTGATTTACACAAATCTTCATTAAAGCTCACCCACTGGAACAGTAAGTCTCCTCCTCAGATGTATCTTAACTATGCAAGCAGGAAGTTCAATTTTAAAAGCAGCATGGTTGGACAATGCAATATAGAACCAGCCTGTAGCGAAGTATATACCAATTTCCACTATTTCCCATTAAGGGCATAAAACCTGCTACACTATACCTGCACCAACATTTGTTTTAAAGCCATAGTGCAAATTTCATCTTAAGTGAAGCAAGAAGTTTTCCATCCTCCAATCAAGCACAAGCCCAGCAATAAAAGTGTTAAAGTAAGCACTAACAGCTGAGAGCTATTCATAAATGACTGCCAAGACATTTCATTTTATATCTTAACATTTTAAGGAGTTATAACCAAATAATTCATGAAGAATAAGTATTGTAGAAAACAACTACAAAGTTTCTTCAACTCTGCATAATTCTTGGGATAGCTACACATAATGCTTGCATTTATAAAGGGAGCAGAAATACCAGGACACTTTTTTTTAAGCTAATTCTCTCTGTGAATCTAAGTTCCTTTCATTTTGTTGTGAGCCAAATGGACTGCTGCAGAAAGAAAGGAACTTTGCTTTTAGAACACCAGCAGTTTTCTTCAGCACAAATAAAGAGCCCAAGATCCGACAACAAAACCAGATATTTCAGTTATGCAGAAAAATAGCTTAGTTTTCTTCTCAGCTTCTAACACCAGCTCTCTGTTGGAATTACTTGCAATAATTCAACAACCATTTTGAGCAATTAGTAAAAAAAAAGTCTCAAAGTTTCTAACAAGTCACAACGAAATTCATATAACTTCTGCACAACTGGAGTGAGAATAGAAACACTTCTGTAACACTTCTGTATTCCAATGATTATTTTAAAATGCATTCATTGTATCCTTTGTATACTATCAGTATATTCCAAATCAAAATGCACCTGGGACCCACCATCAGTTTTTCCCATATCTTTATATAATTCATCTCAGCTGGTACCTACACACTTGAACTTTCCTGGTGCCCCTAAAAGTGGTGCTAATGGAAGTGTGCACACAGACTGAAGGTGTTCCTGCGGTTTGCTGCCTCTGTGAATACAGAGAGTAAGATGATTCAGAGGCCACAAAATTAACAGAGCCTGCCCAGTACTACAACCAGGGGGTATGAAAGAAAGGTGTTTTTGTAGACAAGTTTTCCACAGACTTGAGGGAAAACGGGGAGAAAATAGTGGAGGTTTTTTGGTTGGTTTTGTTTTTTGGTTGGTTTTTTTTGTTAGTGTTTTTTGGTGGTTTTTTTTTTTGGGGGGGGGGGGGCAGGGGAGTGGTGTTTGAGGTTTTCTGTGGGTTTGTTTTAAACTGGAAGTCCAACATTTCATTGATAGCCTAGATAAGTGTCTCTGAATTACAAAAAGCCAGGAAAGCAAGGATGGGAAAGTAAAATCCACCTCACCCCCATCTCAGGCTGATCTCAGTCAAAACAGTGTAATTTACCATAAGCAGTAAAGACACTGGATATGTTACAGAAATGTTCTCACAACATAAAAAAATGCACTAATTCATTAAAATTTTCTGATAAGGCTTATGAGATGATTTCTCTGTTTTCAGTAGCTATGCAACAGACCTATTGGATCAGTTGAATCTACATCTGTGGCAAAACCAGGCCTATTCTACTGCATTGCTACACAGCAGTAAGTCAAAAAATAGCACTGTAAAATCTAGTTTTAGGTCCCGTAGAACCGATACAGAAAGCATCAAAATGCACATGTGTTCTCAAAAGTCTAGTCTAAATCAAAGACTCTACTTATCTTCCTAAAAAAAAAAAAATCTCTTTATGTTAATAAACTGTCCCAACTACTTAGTGGTTCGTTATCGTGAGATAAAAATCTGTACTAGTGCAGAAGCATGTGACAATGCAAACAGAAGGTATCTACAGCATTGCATAAGTAGGTAATCTGATGCACACCAACAGCTGTGTATCTGGGGCAAAGGTTCACTCACGAGAAATTCCACGATACATTTTACCTAGTTTCTGCATTAACTCTGGGGTGGCAGGCTATTCCGACAAGGCATTATTATATTCAGATTTCAACACCTTTGAATTTTTAAAAATCATATGCTTAAGACACAGTATAATGAGGGCACGTGGAAAGTAAATATCAAATCACAACATTCTCCTCACAGACGGGCTCAGGAGAAGCAAGAATGAGAGGGAATTGCTGGGTCACCAAGTAACATTTACCCCCATTAAAGAAGATAACCAAGAGTAATCCTTTTCATACATTTAAGCAACCACCACATAAGGTTAGCTGAATCTTTTTACTCCTCAACATTCAGAAAGATATTGTGCTTGAATCCTGCTGGTTAGAACATTCTTCTCTCTACCTGAGCCCTGGATTTATTCCTGACCCATTTGCAGCAGTTTCTTCTTTTGCCAAAACTTATACATCTTATACATCTCTCGTATAAGACCTGTATTTCCTTGAAGACAGGCACAGTATTTCCATTTTTTATCAATAATTTGAATGGTAGTATCAATACCCTGATATCTTAGTCATAAGTATCTCTGATGAAATATCTTCGTTTCAGCTGCTTTTCCTTCTGAACACACACATGTTGAAATTCTATTACTTCATTTACATTTCATTTGCATTGCTTGACACCTTGATGATTTAGGAACTTCCTGTGTTAACTGGGTCCAGAAGAGATGAGAGAGCGAAGAACAGTAACAGGGGAAAAAAAAATCAAAACAACGCACACATAACATGGCATAGTATTCTTACAGCTTCTGAAAGCCGATTTTTATTTTAAAAATAAAGGGATAATAGCTTACACATATTTTTCAATACTTCAAACATACTTTTTCAAACATACTTCTTCCTGTTTTACATAGTTACAAAAAGAAATGGAAGTATTTTTTTCTTTGAACAAAACTAGAATATGTAGCACCAAAAATTAATTATATCTGCTAGGTAATTAAAAGTTTCCTCAAACCTTAAAATGCTAGAGCTAAATTATGCACACATATCAGGTGAAGCCTTCCAGTTCATCTTTAGTAGCAAGGGCTTATTGAATGTCTTCCTCCTCACCAGAAAACCAACAGACCCAAAAGTTACAACCAATCCCACAAAAAGTTCAAACCCAAAAGCAGAAAGCTTTTTGTTAAACAGGTGTGACCACCCACACAAATGAAGTTATATTACCACAAACTGATTTCTAAAGAAAAAGAAAACCAATGCAAGCCAAATATCCCTAACAATACATCTAGTTAAACTAAGGAAAAAAGAAAACAAAGACAGGATTCCCAACAGAGACTGTACTAGGTGAGCCCTCTCTCACCACAGGCTTATCAGCAAAATACACTGATTTTATGGGGAATCTTCCCTTCTGAGATGGGAAAAAGACTTGTGAACATAGAATTCCACCTCACTTTGCCAGAAAGTAAAAACAATCAAGAAAATAAGAGTTTAAAGGAATAATTGCTGCAGAAAGATAGGCTTCATTTGTTGAAATATTGGGAAATGCCAATTATCTCATTATCCTCTCCACCACACAAAGCAAACCCTGCAATCAATACTGGTCTCATATGCCATGTGGCAACTGCACTTCATTTTGCCATCTGTCCTTAAGAAAAGAACAAACAACTGCAAAGGCCAGGATTAAAAGCATCAAACAAACTAGTAAAAATGGTACTGTGTTATATTCACTAGAGGAGGATGCAGTGGAAAGGTACACAGTACCAGGACAATTTGAGTAATAATGTTATGAATTTTTAAGGTTATGACAATGTGTTATCATTATTTCTTGTATGACTAATATTAAATTTCAAACTTTTTCTTGTACAAAATAAACTATATATGAAAAAGCATATCAGCAAGCATTTATGTATCTTAATCAACAAATACATTGCTCACAAAATAGTTCTACAAAGTGCTTCCCTCAGCTGCTGTTTTTGTTAAAGCCTCATTTCACTAAAACTCCACACATGAAGATTCAGTTGTCATACATCTTGGGCAATACACTCAGTCACCTATGCTTTTTACTCTGATGGGCTCCTTTATCCCTCAAGATGGGATGGAATTTCCAAAGCCCTCATTCTTTCTTAATCAAGTGATTACATGAATCTCTAAAAGCTTTATTCTTTGCTTCAAAATAGTTTCTACTATTATGGACAGTTTGATATGCAAGTGCTGACTCTTCTTAATTACACCAAATCAAAATATAAGCCAGTCCAAGTTCTGCAGGTTCTGTTCATGAAGAAAATATGAAGCAGGACAAAGACAACAGAAACAGTTTGAGACAGAGAGCAACTAGGTCATTGATAGGTTAAACTTGATAGAGGACTAAATTAACTATCAACAGGTACTGTAAGCACTACATGATTAATCAATCAGAGAACATTCTAAGGGAAAGTGGCATAAGTAGCTCACCAAAAGCATTGAAAAAGCCAGAAAAGGCACTGGTTAATACACAGTCCTGTGAAAGGTGCAGCTCGTCAAGGCTGTTTCTGAATATTTTGTTCTGTTTAACCAGGAAAGCTTTTTAAATAATCACTTCAAGACAAAGCAAAAAAATCAAACCCCAGAGTAGCTGAATGCACACTACTTCCTACTGAGTAGAAACATCTTTAAGTTTTGGCAACAGGCGGCTGTGATCCTGACCATCCCTATTACCCTTTTGGAACATGCTGAACTTGTAACAAAGAAGCAAACATTTGTGGGCTTATGTTAAAAGCTAGCAAAGTGAGAGTGAAAAGAAACGGAGTACTTTTCCCCCTAGATTGTTTCACTCGCAGGGTTTTTCAGAATTATTCAGTACCTCCATACCTACTAGTAAGCAAGACTACTAATCAATAAACCATTGAGAATTAAGGAAATACAGAATTAACAAGTAGAACGTTTGAGTCTCAGACTCAAAACCAAACCTGAAATTGACGGCCAGTTCATAAATACTTCCTAAATGAGAAGCATATTATAAATTTAAGCTGTTTAGAAATATTTTTTCCCCACCAGTCAGAATAACTTGCTCTGGGTTCCCAGATTAACTTTTTCCTCCATTCTAATAACATTTGGGAAAGGAGCACGCACTAAGCCCGCGGAGCCTTCCCACGCTCCAGAGCGCCCCGGCGTTACTCACAGTGTTGCTTGGGCACTATGAGCTTCATGCGTGCGGCGGGGAGGCGGCGAGACGGGCAGGACCCTGGGCACCGCCCGACGCGCAGCTCGGCAAGGAGCAGCCGCCCACCGCCCGCCCGCGTTTGTGCCGGGCCGCCGCTCC
>JBBMKD010000217.1:18823966-18841173 GCA_037834095.1 Argya squamiceps
CTCCGCCAGCGGCCCCGGGGCGCGCCCGGGAGGGCCGGCAGGGCACGGCCACCGCAAGCTGCCCCCGGTACAAGTGAGCCCTGCTCGCCGAGCACATTGAGCAGGCTGCCCCTGGCACCGGCTGCGGTGTCATTTTTGCTTCGGCGTACCCTGGCGCACGCCCATGTGACTCAGGTAACTGTGTCTCGCAGGCCTCGGTGCGTGTGCTCACAGGTACACCTTGTACCTCACACAAAGTTACTTATGCATCGGTAGGAACGTTCAAGTTTTTGTCTACATTGGCACTTGTCACTCAACAGCTTAGAGGGACTAGTGTGACCTTGAATGTGTTCGACCTCATGCTTTTTTAGTATCTTGGCTTTCGCGGCACAGCACTGATAATCTTGTGACTGTGATTTATTCTCTGACGGCTGAAATATCCGAGTGTAAAAATGCATTTTCTGAATGGAATATATCAAATATCAAGTGGAGATAAAATAAAACTGGGTGAACTATGCTGTGGTGCCATGTATACTTGAAAAGAAACACTAATTGAATTTTGCTCTGCACATGAAGGTCATTTCTTTATACAGACTGCCAGTCACTACACACATGGCTGTCCTTAAAGTAAAAACAGGTCTCATAATGGCTCCTTCTTACACATAGTATGGTACATGGGGCCTCCACGGTAGAACCCGTACAAAGAATGAAGAGCTGTTGTAACTGCCTCCAGAAAAGGATACTGCATTAAGAAATGGCTTCGTGAGAGGTAATGTGGCATTCTCTCCATTTCTTCGCTGGGACCAGAACATTATGTTTAGGTAACTGGGAGCAAGCAACAGAAAAACATGTACACCAAGTTGGGAAAATGAAGAAAAAGTGTCTTGAGAACAAAGTAAAATTTTCTTCCTAAAAGCCTGCAAGTAATATTCTGAAGATGATTTAAATGCTTAAGAGTCTTCTCAATATTCTTATGCATAAGCACTTGTAATTGCCAGCCCAAAATCAGTTGCCCTGAAGAGGGTAAGAAGGAAGACAGGCTGCAAACATTCACTGCTACGCGGGAGCTTAGTGCTTCCAAAACTGAAATTCCTTGAGAAGTCCCTAATTTACCTGATTATGTTTAAACTATAAAGTAGAAGGCTGCTGCCTGGACTGGCACAGACCCTCATGTCATTTGATGGCAGATCTAGGCAGCTGGCTGGGTACACTTTATGAAATTGTCACGTCCAACCTCTTAGGGCATGAGGAATCCACGCTACTGTCCCCAGCTGGTAACAGTTGTCATCCCTGACACAGAAACCGACTGCACATACAGCCAGCCCAGTGTGGAACAGGAGATCAAACCTGGTTTTCTCTGCATTTGCTGGAAGCAGACACATGAGCAGTTACTGTGTCTCAGCTGAAAGATGGAAACTTTTTACCTTACTCCAACAAAAGCAAGAGCACCTTTAAATGCACACTTAAATTTCCTTGTGGTAGCAGAACAGTTCTTCCACTGACTCACTGGAATACTGTACTCAAGTACTGTGTCCAATTTTAGGCTTCTAAAAAACTTTTGGAGTAACTAACAGAATGAAATGAAAACTTCAAGTTTTAGTGTATGAAATTAAAGAGTTCAAAGGGTATACATTCTGGAACAGGTAGCAGCAAAGGAAATCATCACAGTTGAGAAATAAGAAAATTCGTAAGTGGCAGCTGCAGGAAGGGAAATTTACTTTACACTGGAGGCAGACATTCCCTAGCATAAAGTTAGACAAGGATTAGACTGAACTGGAAGTCTTAGCAGTCATTGCTGGCAAGTTTTTAGGAGAAGCTAAGTTATCTAAGTTTAAGTAGAACCAATCCAGACTTGAAGCAAGAAGTCACCTTTCTGAAGTTCCTTCCAATCCTTTATTTCTAATTAAGTATTTTCCTAACATTTTGCTTTTAATTATGCACAATTATGCCACAGAAGTGTATTGGAACATATAAAATCTGTAAATGAAGTCACGGCATGTATTACAAGTGAAGTTTCTAACACCTTAGTACAATTAAAGTAAATTTCCCCTTCCTTTTACCATAGCTTTCTAAACAAACCCCATTTGCCAGTTCAGTTTTCAGTTAAACTTGTAAGACAATCTAAATAGAATCTAGGTGCAACATTGACAAACAAAGTCAAGGATGATTTCAGTTCTTTCAAAATTAACGTTTACTCAGTATTTCTGTCTTTCTTCTTCAACTGAAGTAGTGGTAGCTCCTAGTTTATATATTAAAATATTTTCTATATATCTCACTGTAAATCTGCAATCTGGTGGGAAAAGGACTACAAACACATTGTCTGCTGAACAATCCAGGACACAAATGACCTTACATCACTGAACAAGTCTGCTATATTGACTCACTGCATATCACACATTTGCACATAATCCATACACTTCATGGATTATTCCGTACCTGCCTGTGCTTCAGACACTCATCTTTCTTCCACTCTTTTTATTTGTTTATAAACACAGAGGGCAAGTCTGTAATGCTCTAATGCTGTCAGTTTCAGCAAACTACTCACTCCCTTGCAGTTAGGATAATTTGCCATGGATCAAAAGTGCTGTGCTCCAGGTGTTCCAGTTTCAAAACCAATGGAACTAGAAAAAACAAACAAACGAGCAAAATACACCACCCTTTCAGGTATATCATCATCAGGCAACCTGGCTTGCAATTTTTTAGGAACATCTGAGGGTTATATCTCCCTCCTCTATTCCATGGGACTCCTATATCCAATGTCTAAGGCTAAGCTAAAATAAGTACCAAACAGGTGCAGTCCATATGTAAATCTGTTATCCAAAACCAACAAAAATCTTACAGAGCACCAGTGGTGTTATTCTAATTCAAAGCCAACCAGCTATAAAGGTTTGGCCATATTTTGGAGAGAAGTGGTAATGAGACACATGTACCTATCTTCTCAAACTACACAGACTGTTTTACACAATGCAAAGAATGTAAGGCAAGAGGCTCCTGCTATAGCTGCCTGAGGATTTATAGCAGCAAGCAGTTGCTGGCACTCTGCATTCCTGTTTATATTTCTATTCAAATTATTTCCATGTTTATCCTGTTTCTATACTGCAGGCCAGTTACACTAGTTCTTACTCAATTTTTCCTCATTGAAATAAAGTAAATGCAGTAAAGCAGAATAAATTAACTATTTAGAACATTCCTCACAAAAAAAAAAAGATACTGTTGATTTGGTTTTGGTATATTCACATATTGCACATATCAAATAGAAAGTGCCAAGTCTAAGAGTCTGGTTATTTCTTCTCAATTTCTCTTCAGAAACTGGAAAAAACTCCATGCTGTTTTGGTGTATGCAGGACCTTTGGTGGACACATGTTTTTTTCAAGTTCTTTTTCTCATAAATTGCAGGGCTAGAAGACCAACAGTCAAAGAAAATTATATTATGACAAGGGATAGATGTGTAATCAATGGGACAAAACAACTCTAAAACTGTGTAAAATTTGTATCTGGAAAGTGCAATATCAGAGTATTTAAAAACAGACATAAAGATCTCTGGAACTATTGGTGTGACTCAGGAAAGCTAAGTCTTACTATCAGCTAGCTCACATGAGAATTCTGCTTTCCCCAAACATAATGCACCCAAGAGGGGAAACTGATTGCAGATGACAGAGGAAATGAATGGCATAAATTCAGTCATATGCCCAAATCTTTGTCAGATTGAGGCCACGAAAGATGATATTGAGACCATCAGTTCCTTCCCTTTTTACCCACCTATTAGTACAGGCTTCTTTCAATTATGCCTTCTGTGGCACTTAAAGAAAACCTGTTGATGTTATGAAGAAAAGCCCTGCAGAGAGGGGAAGCTCATCTCCGCCTTACTTTCATCAAGTGACAGGAGCACAGAAAAAGGCACTCTGTCTAAGCAGGAGCATTGCTTTGGCAGTCTGAGCAGCCCTGAGGAGGAATGTTCTTTCTCTTTATTGATGACAAATAGGGCATAGATAGATCTCCCAGCCCAAGTGCCAAGCTCAGTGGCTAGGCAAGGCAGCATGAATGCTACCTGCAATGCTGTCTGAACTATGATACAGAATTGTTTGGGGTGGAAGGGACCTTAAAATACCATTTAGTTCCAACCCCCCTGCCATGTAGAGGGATTCAAGTTGCACAGGGCCCCATCTGATCTGGTCTTGAACACTCCCAGGAATGGGGCACCCACAACTTGTCTGGACAACCTTTTCCAGTGCCCCACTATCCTGAGTATAGAGAATTTCTTCCTAACAAGGTCTAATGTAAATCTCCCCTCTGCTCCCCCTTATCTAATCACTCTCTGCCTGTGTAACAGACCTGACTTACACATCCAACAACAACAGGCAAGACTAGGGAATGAGTCAGAAGGGTACATAGGTGTAGGCTGGTCTTACCATCTTGCCCATCCCTGTGGCCAGACTTTGCAGCGGTCCAAGTGGTTTCTACAGTTCTCCTCTGGCAGTTCTGAGATGAGATTAGGGATTGTGGTTGCTGTCTTTCATCCCAACTGAAAAAAAGCATGCAGCAGTCACAAAGCAGTGATAACCTTTTCTCTCTAAAGCCTTCCCTACCAATAACTCTGTTTCTATGTCCAACTAGACAATTATAACTTAGTTTTCACACTTACTCTCTCCAACTTTAACAGATCCCTGGCAGTTAAAGAGCTGTTGGTGCTCTTCTTTTACAGGAAACAAAAAAATTAAGTGCATTAGTTTGGACATTTCAAATAAACCTCCCCATATTAGTAGCATTTAGGGTCCTTGATCATTTCTTACAAGTACCAGAGAGTGAAGATAAAACAGTTGTTGGAAGCAAATAATCTTTTTTTGTTCATGCCATAGTTTCTATTCTGCAGAGAACTTTTTAAAGAAGAAAACAAACAGGTAATGGATTCAGACTCTAAGGTATGTAAAAAAGCTAAAAACTCATTTCCAATCCACTCTCCTTTGCCCCATAAAGTCTACCTTGTACCCAAGTATTTGGCTCAGTGTACTGCTGCTAATCTTTAACTATCGAACTTAAATATACAAAATGTGATTAGAAAACATGCAAGTTCACAACCCACTGATTGAGAAATAATGTTCATCATCATAAAAAAATAAATTATTGCAACAAGTGGCAGAGCACTTAATAGAAAAAACAATGGCCTTTGCTCCTGTCTGCTCCCCCACAGACAATTATCCTCATATATCTATACATACTGGTTTTGCTCAGCTGAATGCCTTCACTTTCTTTTCAACTCAGCATTTTCATGTGGTCCTTCACAATGCAATCAGGAGGTAAGTGATAGTTTCAAAACAAGCACTTTGAAAGAATGAATGGCTGCCAAGTACAACAGACAACCTCCTCCTTACTCAGCACTGCCACATCTAAAGAGGAGAACCTGGTTCTCCTACCAACAGTCAGCTGCACAAGAGACTTTTTACTTGCATTGGTCTGTACTCCCAGAGTTTAAATGCTGACAAGAAATTTCCATGGATATTAATGATAATGAATCAGGTAACAACAGGAAACCTGACTTCCTATGCCTATGTTTGGAAGTGATAAAAAAGGTATCTCTTTAAACTATTCTAGCTCCACACACATACCTCCAATGCAGACAAAACTGGCTTGCTCCTCAGAAGGGAACTCAGAAGGGAACACAGTGTCCATCAGAGTTTAGAAAGGACAGAGAGGTTTAATTTCCCTTTTTTTAAACTAACCAAGAGATGGACATTAGTGTAAAATGGAAACACACTACACCTTTAGTATTTCTCCAGTAGCAAGGAAGCATATGTGAGAATTTAAGCACAGGGTTTAAGTCCAAACACCACAACTCACCTGGAGCTAAAAATTTAGTAGAATATGTGCTTTCAGACAGATAAACCACAGATCTGTTTAGGCTAAAAAAACATTTATTATGTCCTTGTGAGTTTAAGTTGAAACCACAGACAATAACACATAAATGATAATAATTTTAAAAATATATTTTTAATACATATTTGAAAAGAATGAGAATCTTGTGTAGGAAGGAGCTATGCTACAAATGACAAATTTGTCCTTAAATGCTCCAACTACCTGGTAACAAAGGAGGGAAACAACCTTATGCTAGCATTGGGTGGGTTTGCCATAGTTATATCTTCTGAATATTTCTGGAACTAGTTACCTTAAATATGTTCTGTGCTATGCATTTTATTATGGTCAAGAAGCCAATTTAGAGCTTTCAGGTTTTCACAAGGTCAATACAAACTATGTATACACTAAAAAAGAATACCAGAATTGTAAATACAGACTTCTGTTTCTTCATTAGATACATTGTGAAAAAACCCTACCATTAAAAGCAACTTTCAGGGTCTCTCCTACATAGGAGGTGATTTGTATCTCACTGCAGGGATCTTAGTGTCGCCAAAATATTTGCTTTATTTTAATAAAACATATCCAATACAAACACACGCTTGGTCTAATGGGAATTTAAGATTTAAAGATACCATATGTGTGATCAAAACAAGTTCTTTGGATCAATTATTAACATGGAAGTGTCTAAGAAACATACGCCAAGTACTATGGAGCACAAAAGATTTTGTATCTTGTAACATAAGGTGTGACACCCTGGGATGTTACTTTAACACTCACATATAAAGTTCTGATTATACACATTTATTGTTCTTTTCAACCCAAAATGGCAAATCAGACTCCTTGATCTCATGAACACTGCTAACCAAATTTATTGTATTTATCCTTAATTTTGACATGCATGTCAGATAAAGAAGCTACCGTTTCTTTTGGTGCCACTGATCTCACACAAGGAATGAGAGAACAAAAGCATTGTATATCTCCTACAAAATAGAAGACAAAGATACTTTTTTTTTCAGTTTACAAAACCTTTGTATATCTACTGAAAATAGAACTGATACAGCAAAGACATCTCTCCGTCGTCCTTTTTTCCTGACTGCTTTAAAAGTAGTAAGCACCCACTAATTTGCTTTCTCTTCATTTATAAAATTTAACTAATATACCAGAGGAGACACGTACCTTATCTTCATTCCATTTCCTCTTAGAAGGAAAGGGGGAACCTAACCAAAAACCAAAACCACACGAACAAAACCAAACAAACAAAACCCCAAAACACACACACACAAAAAGGAAAACAAAAAGATTGAGAACAAGCAGAACAAGCACACAGATCAGAAAGGAAGGTACACATACCACATCAGATAAAGGTATAACCACTGATGCAGTGGTTATGAGGCATCAGTGGTCATGGACTGTGCATAACATAATGCCCACAAATATGACATTAGTCTTCATTCACAGGCATAACTGCAATCTGATACAAGCTGAAATTGATGGGTGTAACCTAAAATCTTAAACAAAAGAAGAGTTGTCTGATTTATGGCCTCCTTATCATCAACAGACTTAGTTCCTCACAGAACATCTATAGACATAACATAGATAAAGTCATTTAGAGCGGATTCTTTCTCATATTTTGAAGCAAATGCAAAGATCACCAGTGATGAACTCATCATGACTATTTTCATAGGAATGGCAAAGACAAACAATTAATTAAAACATTAAGAAAAAAACCCTTATATTTCCTGCAGAGAGAAATCAGGCTGGAACCCGAATTTCAGTGAACTAGAAAGTCTGTGATTAAAACAAAAATCCCAAAAGTCACCAACCCTAATCACCAACCAAGTTTAGATTTGATTATAAGCAGATTGACTTCAGTCACAGCACAGACAAACATATGGAAAAAAAAGAAGAAAACAAAACACAGTTCTGAATTTAAATAATTTTCACCTACATAGTGCTCTGTGCATGCAGATCTTCAAACCCTTTACAAATTCCAAACTGCTCTTCTCACCTTCCATTTAAATAAAAAGCAACAATGCTAAAATAAAAAGTAGCAAGGGAGCTGAGAAAGGACTTGCAGACAGGTCTCACTTCTAAAATTAAAGCTGTATTTGGATCCATTTGACCTAAACCAGACATTTAAATGTCCATACCCCTCAACTGAAAAATTTAGTAGCAGAATTCCAGAGTCATTTTCAGATTTTTAACTCGTTTGCCTAGGCAGGGTCAATGCTGAAATGGAAATCTGAAAGACTTCTATTTAAAAAACACTGGAATATCTTAATTTTCTTTAAAGAAAATTTGGAAACAGCTTTAGTTCCCCAGAAGCTTATTCTCAGGAAAATTGCCTATTAATCTAGCAGTGCTTTAGGCAGGCTGATTAGCAGTGGAACTTACATTTCATCAGGCAGAGAACACGCTGTCTTCCACGTGGTATGGCAGTGCCCTGGAAATATTCCTCCTTCATGCTGCTTATTGGAAACAGGATCCATTTAAGTTTAAACACCAAACAAAGAAACTACCTTGCTTGCAGTGTCAGCAAATTAATTCATCAGTATTAGCTTCCTTTGCTGAAGTTCCTTGAGCATATTAGAAACACACATTTTCACTGCACTGACATTTCTTGTTCTGCTTGAAAATTCAGTGAAAAGCTGCCTATTTATTGTCACGTGTACATTCACCCAAATTATGTCATCTGGCCATTACCAGTGTGATCAAAGTTCCAGGCACACAGGTAACTGACCTCAAAGCACGGTGTTTGAAGTCCTTGTTTGACATGATTTGTGCTATTCTCTGCGTCAATAATTATTTCATCTGCTGTCCGCTGCACTTACAGCCCAACAACAGAAAGAGAATACAAACTACTATTCAATGCAGCTTGCTTAAAACATTCTCCTGTCTCACTACAGGAATCATTTCAGCTATGCTTTTTGAGAATAAGGCTCTACAGGTATCTGCAGTAATTATGATTAATTTCTAATGCTACTATAAACTTAAATTCTCAGTTTAAAAATCATAGTTTAGAAACATGAACGCTTCACTAAAATACACCTGACTTTTCATTGCTTCAGCTGAAAATCATTCAGAACTATTGAAACAAAATTGTTTTCTATTCTCACTGCATGATGAACTCCACCACGGAGCTAATGTGATTTCTTTAGACTTTATGTAGACCCAAATGTGGAGGGAGTTAAGCCTCAGGAGGCTGTGGAAAGCTGGAGAGAAAGCAGCCCCTAGGGTTCAGGGTTGTGGTAAGCCCCCTAGGGAAGAAACCTTAGGAAACTGCTCTCTCCCACAGTGATGTGTTCCCCCTCCATAAAGCTTTATTAGTACCAGGTTAATTACCCCATAAAACTTATCCCTACCAGTTTAATTGGTTGTACCCCACTGTTCTTCCTCTGCTTCCTCCTTATGACCCCAGTTAATTGGGCCACTTTCAATTCTTCCCCTGGTTGGTCCATTTTCCAATCCCTAACCTGACTGGCCAAGTTGTGTAACCCTGCCCCCTGCCTGCCCTGCATAAAGTCCCTCCGTTCCTCAGCTCTCTGGTCTCCTGTTCCTAGATCCCCTTGAGAAATAAAGATCCTGGAGAACTTCCCCCCAAGGCTCTGTCCCAAATCCCACAAAAGAGCTGGATCACTCCAGTGGCCTGGATGTGCCTGTGCTCCCCAGGACATCCTTTCCAGGCTTCCTCCAAGGAAGGTCATGGCACTCCTAACCACCAGCACCCAGCCACAACAAAACTGGGTTCCCAGGAAACTGACACTGAACTTCAATATGAGTTAATCATAACAAGGAAAAACAGAAACAAAAGGAACCAATGGGGGTGAAGGGGAAGAGGAGCAACAGACTTACCTATTAAGAGGCCAGAAATCCCAAGTTTGTAGTCTGGGTTCCCTTCCCATCATAGGCAGGCATTGGCATTAGCTGTGGTTTTATAAGATCAGACCGCATTGTGATAATACTTTACAGACTGCAGCCAAGGAGGAGCAGGAGGGCATGGAAAGAAAAAGAAACAAAACAGAGAGAGTATGACAGCTAACAGCCTGGTACTATATTCATCCCGAGCAAATATGGCATGAATTTTCCCATCATCTCCAGATCAATATTCTCAATAATGACCATCAAATGATTCATTAAGAATCTGAATTGAAAAGTTGAATCAGAGAAATGCTCTTGTGATGAGGCTTTAACAAATCACCATTCCTGGGTGGAAAGAAATACATACCAGATTAGATTTTCCTTGTCCAAATACACTCCTCAGATTCTTGGTGACCATGGCTGCTTTAGACACCCAGAAGCCATCTACACCATCCTACCTCAAAATGAAAAAAAAACCCCATCAGATTAAAGGAATCTGCATGCATAATATACCCTCAACTAGCACTGTGGTATAATTTGCAGGGTATAGCTACATTTGTTATACCCAAAATCACACCTCGTGTTTAGTTGTAACAGCAACAGCCATAAAACTATAGAATCTATTTCTGAGTCACTAGTCTTGGATAATTAGTTTGCCAAGAGCATGAGTCACCAAGCTAAGAAATTAGTTAGAGTATGACTCATTTATAACTTCATACTAATATTATCCTTTAAAATAAAAAGGACTCCTCTCTTCCCCCCAAATTGTTAAATGTTTTGGTTCTTTTCATAATGCCAAATTGTGCTTTATATAGAATATCTGGATTAAATGTTGAAATAATTATCTCCTTTTTATAATGCCTTTCACCCAGAAGGATTTCACAGTAATTTTTAAATGTGTGTTCTTCAGTGCATCCACATACACAATGAAGTGAGGCAGTATGACAGTACTTGGCAACAGTACACAAAGCACCTGACTGAAACTGCAGTCAGATCCTATACCTTATTTAAACAAGACAGGAAAATTCAGATGCACAAAACTGGATTAGCAACAATGGAATTTCACCATTTACCTCTCAAGTTTTGCAAAACAGGGTTTATTCTGATTACTGAGGGTCAGATCAGCCAATACTTAGCAGCATTCAACCTTTCAGTTTCTTCAGATTTCAGCTGTGAGCAAAGTTTCAGTAAGAAAGCCTGACCCGTTTCAAAACTCTGCTTATCCTTGGCTGCAGCATGTTGTGACAACATCAGGCAGGGCAGCATCAAACTGAGAACAAGATGTTAAACCACCTTTGGAAATACTCTCTAACTCTGCAAGTCTGGATATGCTCAAAGGCTGCAATCCAGGCAGGCACCTGCACATTCGAGTCCTTGCTGAAGAATTGCCAAAGATGCAACTTTACAAACAGTTTAGCCAATCCAAGACTGCCTAACACAAGAGAAGCAGCCCTGCCCTCCTGTCCCACCAGCATTTCTGCCTGCTCTTCTGCTGCCCCAGCATCTGTTTGGCCACACAGATCTAATGGCCAATTTGGCTAAAAATAATGGCAAAAGAATGTGTCAAAAAAACCCTAGCTGCTCATTAATCCACCCTTTGAGAAGCAACTGAGACTTCATGAGTTTTCACAGCCTTTCATCTGCTGGTCCACTTTGAGTGAAGAAGACTGTGTTTCTCTTCAAGGACTGCAAGGAGCACTGTAGTTCAATTGCATGGCACAAACGCAGACTTTTCTATTCAGGACCATGATTTTATTCTTTGCAGATGTCTAGCATATATTAAGCTGTCTGCCTTCTGTTTGTTTTTCCTCCAGCATGGCCAATGCCCAGCTGGTAATACAGTAAAATGTAAGCCCTGCCCATTTGCTATTGTCAAAGAATCATTATTTTTCAGTCCTTTAAAGGTGTCATGATCAAGAAATTTGTTTTCTCAATGTTCATTTCTCACCCTTTTATCTTGTTGTAGGATAAACATGTTACCCAAAACTAGACACTAATTTTGATCTCTAAGCTAAGAGGCTAGCAAAGCAAGCAAGGTTCCTCCAAAGGGTAATTTGGGTTATAATCACATAGCTTAGCTGTACCATGTTGTTTAAGACCACTTCAACAACAAGAATTTACCACAGGCCTGAATCCATTCTGAGTGTTTCTCAACACAGGCTGTACAGGAAGCCCAAGTTAAAACATCTGAAGGTCAGTGGTGTGACTTTCCTATTCCAATCACATCTTCATGTGAGTTAGAGCAGAAGTCCTGAGTGCCCAAAGCCAGGATGACATTCCAAAGAAAGGTAGGGAAAGGTATACAATGTCAGGGAATGGCACTAATTCCTGAGATCAAGACAAATGGTTGACATTTGGCAAGAATAAAAGAAACTCTGTCTTGGGTGTCAGAGCCAGCAAGATGAGTAATACTACTATAACATAGCCTGCTCCTTGGATTTAGCCCATGTTATTTGAGCAGTAGACTTCTTACTCTTGATCTTTTTGAGGCATCTTGTATTTCTGAAACACAGAATTGTCCAGTCCTCTGGCTTCCACAGAGAACCTACAGATGTTTGTATGCACACCCACCCCTTTACTGGAATTCTTTCATCTTCTTCACCTAAAAGCTATAAATCTCATATATATTTAGAGGTATCTTGGCCAGTTTCCCTATTTCTGAATTGCATTACTCTAGATATGTATTGAATTCATGTTCCAATTTATTTATCTTGTTAAGCTTTTAGTAAGATGATAGAGTAACAATTGCAAATACAACTTTTAACAGTGTGTCTTTGGTAAAATTTTCTGGGGCTTTCTGAAGGTTCTGGGACCATTGGACAGCTATTTAGAGCCTGCATTTTACACACTACAAAAAAACCCCCTAGCAATATTCTTCAAAAAGTAATACTAAGGATTAAAGCTTGAATTTCTTACACTATGAAGAATATCCACAAGCAGCTTGGAAGTGAAATAAAATTTCTGAAACCTCAAATGAAATAAAACTCAAACATATGTTTCATTTTAGGAAAAGCCAACCCTGAGATTTTACCTTCAAATTATAGTTACCCTTGTTGGTATTTATATAGCTCAACAGATGATTGAAAAAGAATCAATAACACATGGGGAGAAATAAAGTTTTACTAATAAGATTTGGAATGCACATCCAGCCCTTAACCTGGAGCTAGCACAGTCTGCAAATAAAATAGTTAACATCATATATACAAAAAAGTAGCAACATACCTGGCCTCAGACCTGGGAGGTAAAAGGCATTATGCAAATCTTTGCAGAACTTAGGCACAGCTTTAGAAATAAAAAATAAACAAAAACAAACAACACAAACAAACATAAAAAAACAAACAAACAAAAAGCAGGAGGCATTTCAAGGAACCAAGCAAAAGCTGAATGCACAGTTCAAATATCCTTCATGAAATATAAGCAAAATACATTTTAAAAAGCTCTTGAAGTAGCCAGTGCTTCTGGACTGTATCTTCTGTATCAACAATACAACTCCATTTTTATGACGAAAGGTTATAAGAACTTGAAATCCACAGGAAAACGAAGAATGTAAGATCCAGACTATGGGAAAACAGTACCAAAGCTCATCCTGATTTATTCTAAGTACAGTATTCAGTTTATTATTCCACCTGTAGAGCCATTTCTAGGAGTATGTCCTGAGGTTTCAGTATAATGCTGACTAGGAGGAAAGAATATTAACCATCCACTCAATGGCAGCCATCAGTCTTCCTGCTCGGGGATTGTCTGTCAAGATTTCCAGTTATGTGATTACCAGCAACTCAAAGATGCCTCATTTACAGGACTCAGCCCCACAGAGTTCTGACACACAACTGGTCTAGCTGGGCTGGTGGTCATTTACTGGGGCACTACACAAATGCCCCAACTATATTTAGCTGTGGAAAAGCCATCTTGAACACTTGTTCCTAAAAATCACACAGCACACAATTTAAGAGCAGTCATCTTTTCTCATAAAAACACACAGAATTTCACAGGATAAAATTGCTGAGTGCCTATTTTATTAATTATATTCTTATTTATTATTCTATTACATATTAACAATAGTTTTACTATTGAATACACATATCTTAAACCCCTAAAAACTAATTACACCATTCACCATATGATTATTAGTCAGACAAAACAGTTGATACATTTACAGGACAAATACCTGTGTCACAATGTGAAAACAGTTCTAACTATTTATGAGAGGTAGAAGGTTCTGATTTCAAAATGCAAGATCTGACCTTCAAAGCAGTGACTATTTATATTAAAGCATTACAGAAAACAGTTGAACGTTTTTGGCTTAATTACAAGATTGAAAGGTTGGTTACAGCTGAAATGATCTCTTTAGTTCATCAGAGAATTATGCAACAATTCAAAGAGGGACAGAAGGAATTCCATAGGATGGGGGGGGGAAACAGGAAGACACAGCAACAGCTTTTTGTCTTAACTGCACTCTTTCCAAAGACAAAGTCTTGAATTATGCAAAGCAAAAGAAATACATCTCAGAAAATATGTCAAATCTCCTCCTAAGACAACACAACTGTTGCTGAAGGAGTAATGCTCTGTTTGCCGTGCACAGATTTTCACGTGAAGCTTTGCAGATTTAAAAATGGTATATTGAGCACATGTAGCACATTTTCATTACATAAAACACCAGCATGGACCAGGTGGCCTCACTGCATCTGTGAGAGGCACAAGCAAGGCAGTGTCCAGAGGACAAGTTTTAAGGCCTAAGTCCAGCACCAGGTGTTACAGGCGCCTTCAGCTGCCCATCAGTGATCCCCTCCATCCTTTCCAGGCCCCTGACTGGCTCCCTCATGTTTGAATACACTCCTGAAGGCCCCTTTTTGCCACTGAGCCTATGACTCATTTTCCAAACAGTATTTTATATTCCTAGAGCTTCAAAGGAATAGTCTCACAACCATCTGTGAGCTCTTTCCAGAAGGATTCCTCCTACCCCACCTGAAATCCCACAATTAGTTAATGAAATTAGCTACAAAACAGCAGCAGCATTTGCAGAGAGAGGACAGAAAGTTCCTGCCTCCCCCAGAGAGGGGGGCCTGATGCCACAGCCAACTGCTCTTCTTTGTCCAGCACCAGAGATCTCCATGCCACAAAGACACCTGACCCCCAGGGCAAAGCCTTCCAAGCCAGGGAGCATCCATGAGACTGAAGAAGTAGCTCATTGCTTAAAATGATAAAGGAAAAAAAGTGAATCAACAGCCTGTGAAGTTTTGAGTTCATAAAATCAGCTGTATGTGCATTAGAAGCCTGAAGGCAACTGATGAGAGTGGGGCAATGAGGATCAAATTAAAGGACGTGTGAAATGCATCCACCAGACTGTGCAAGTTACAGGATAAATGACACACACTGCCCTGAAAGACAGGAATTCAAAAGGGCTGGCATGGCAGACTACCAGGAGGATTACACAATGCACCACTTTCCTCCAAGACATCTCTGTGACAAGGAACAGGAGTGCTCTTGCCAGTCAGCTCCAAATGACCCCTGCAGAAGGACTTGGCCTGCACCCAGGATGAAAGGCAGTGCTGCCAGGGCACGGGGAAGCACAGCAGAGCTGAGAGTGATGAGAGAAAACTCAAGTACTTGGTTAATTCCCTGGGGAAGGTGAGCTGAGTACAAAGAAATTGAAGCCAGTTCTGGTTTGGCTGCTACTCAGACGTGCTGAAGGATGCTGGGGAGTGTTGACTGTGTCTCCAATTACTCTGACAGCAATGTAAAAGCAAGCTGAGATATGCTGTCTCATAGGGCATCATCTCATCACTGTCATCAGTAGACTATCCACAACTTTTGAATCCTGTCTCAAATATGAGGAACAGAAGTTTCTAAGGGTAATGGTAACAGTTCTAACAAGTCCCTTATAAAAATCTTTTCCTCTTGTGAGTGCCAAATGTGATACACAAGTTATAAACAATTTGAAAAGAAACGCAATTGAATTTCAGGGGTGAATGAGTTACTGAATGCTATTTTAGCAGCAGATATTTTTGTTGCAACTGGTGTCCTTGCACAAACCACTTTAAGAAGAATATTTTGGTAGAAAGCCATAAAGCTTATTTACATAGGTGGAGTTTCATCATCTCTCACTCCAAGCAGGCTGGATTGGTTACACTGACCTCATGTTTTCTTTATCATGGTTTGTGTGAGGCTGGGAACACGTCAGATTGGGGTTTAGTTTGCCCTTTCAGTATCCTGATGGGAGTCCTTTGAGATTCTAGTTTCATTTATGCAGCACGTGCAGCATCATGAAAACAGTTTCAGAAATCTAAAATTTAAACAAAATCAAAATATTGCCTGTACAAGGAGCTTTGTGATGCCCTAACTTAGCAAGAATAATTTTCTGCAGACATAAAGCCCAACGTTTTTAGGAGTATACCTTGCTAAATATTCTGAGATGCTCAGTTCTCCTTTCCAACAAGTAGAAGACAGCAACGTTCATGTTTTCTCCCAGGAGCTAATTTTTTCCCTTATTTTGAGAGCCATTCATAGTCCTCTCCTGGTATGAAAAAGGTGATTTGGCATGAGGTAAGTTCAGTAGTTCTTATTCTGTTTAGGATAGAAATCAAAATAATTTTTTAAACGTTAGCCACAGTCTTGCAGCATGATTTCAAGAACTTTCCAGTTTTGCTAGCAAACAATTTGAAATTCAACATTGCATCATTTTCTGCTGTTAAAACACACCAACTCTTACAACGTGGCCTACAACTGAACTGAAATCTTTTAGTATACCTCTTCAACTGATATGACACAGTCTCTGTTTAAAGAAAGATAGGATTTAATGTTAAAGACAACCTCATGAAAACAGTTGATACAAAATCTGTGTAGAATTATTCCTTTACAGAATTGCTTGCTTTTGCTGGCAGTCTTTTCTTCAAATGAAAAACAAACATTTGGTTTTGGCAGATACTGACTGCTTTCAAGTTACTTGTCCTTTTATTTCAATTCAAAGCTGACAGACATTTCTTATTAAGGTAGAATGAATTTCTGTCTGATTCTAAAGAGAAACTCATGGTGATTTTTGTTACCAAATTATGTACATTTCCATACCCTGACATTCCAGGAACCAGTGATCTCATTGGTATTATGACACTGTTTTGAAAATAAAGCCAAAGAATTTCTCTCATTGCTGATTAAGAAATTAAATGCCCATCAAGCAAACCTGGCACCCAGCAACAATTTCTGCCTGGGGAAGGTTTTAAACAAAGGTACCATCCTAAGTGTCTTCTACAGCTGTCATTTGTCAGGACGGGAACCCAGAGTAAGGCACAAGTACATCCTGATCTTAAAACAGGTGTAATCCAATTCAGCTGATCCCTGCTCTGGTACAAGACATCGGGCAGGTCACTGGCCTCTTCCCTCTCACCGCCTGCAAACAGTGATTATCCTGTTTATAAACAGACAGCAAAAGGCCTATAATCACCCAGAGCTCCATCGAGCTCGAACTTACACTCCTCCTTTTGCCACACCTGAGAGAGGCCAAGTCCGGGCGCTGCAGCAGGTGAGTG
>JBBMKD010000217.1:18850674-18986530 GCA_037834095.1 Argya squamiceps
ATTGTTTTTGTGAAGCTGCATGAGAAACTCTAGTTCAAGAGTAAAAACAATCCAAAGACTTTTGCATCAGGGCAACAGATAAGTGATAATTTTTAAAAGTGGATAATTTGTGCATCTTTAAGGTAAATACTGTGATTTTTCCTTGTCTGTTTTCAGATTGTCCTTATGTGATCTTGCTGGTTCTGAGAGATATACCAAGACCCGCAATGAGGGTGACAGGTTGAAAGAGAGTGGAAATATAAATACCTCTCTCCTGACACTAGGCAAGTGTATTAATGCACTCAAGAACTGTCCGCAGTCAAAGTAAGTCCTTCTATGAATTGCCAACTGATTGTGTTTTTTGGGTATTGCCTACAATGTTTAAGAGCTATTGTTTAAAATATACAACAGTAATACTTAAATCTTTGGTAGGAAAAAATGTATAGATTTGACATCCATGCTCTAGTCTTGTTGATGTACCAAAGTGATCTTTAAACTTGCCTTGTTTTGCTTTTTAATTAAATCACTTAAATTATAACATCCTTTAAATATGCTATCATAGATGGTAGCAATTTTACTTACTTGTTCTGAGCTTGGCTTATCAAACAAACTTCGGAATAAATTTAGAATTTGTATTTAAAACACCCTTGTCACTAGTAACATAGTAAGAGTGAAACTTTTAAGTCTTCAGGCTGGATAGTTTCACACTGACTGAAGTTTACTAAACTTCTGATCATCTGTTCTTTTGTTTTTTAAAGGTTGCAGCAGCACATACCCTTCCGGGAAAGTAAGTTAACTCATTTCCTTCAAGGATTTTTCAGTGGAAAGGGGAAGGTGTACATGATAGTGAACATCAGCAAATGTGCATCAGCGTATGAGGAGACACTTAATGTGCTGAAGTTCTCAGCCATTGCACAAAAAGTAAGTCTTGTAGTCTTATCTTGTTCAGTAACCTTGATTTGCTTTGAAGAGCAGGTTCTCTCAGGAATATGAATTTAGTTATTGGATTTTTGTCTCATACTGCAATCATATTTCTGATTACACTGGATTGAGCATTATCTCCTAGTGCTTTTAAAAAGGCTTTATTGGGACTTTTTTTTTTTACTTTGGCTCATTGGGGGTGGAAGCATCTACTGAAAATTTGTAATTCCTATGAAACATCCAGCCTAATAAGAAACTTACTATATTTGGAAGAATTTCTGTGAGATCTGGGTAAATTTCTTCTGGAGATACAACATCCTCTCCCTTCTAGCTGTCCCATATACTACTGCTATCTTAACTTGGAATATTGCTCATCTGAAGTACTGATAAAATAGATTGAGCACCAAAGAATATGTAAGATCATCTTTATGCTCACAGAGGCTTTAGTGAGAAGGTGGAAGCAGAGTCAGTAGGAGTAAGGGCAGTGATGTAACTTTGGCAAAGTTGGAAGATGTGTGGAGGATCAGTGGAAGCCGTGGAAGAGTTTTGTTGACAGGTCCATGCCTTTGGAATTTGGGCAGGTTAAGTACAATACCAGAAGGAGCAGACTGTAGTGGTTATATAGCTGTTAAATAAATAGATTTTGTAGATGGTGTTCGTGTAATGCAACTAGAAACTCAAAGTGCGGGAAATGACATTCTGTTGCTGCCTCTTGTAGGTTATCCAGTCAGTGAAACTTGATGTTCCTGGGATCCAAAGAAGGGTTAGGCTGTAATGTGACAACTTTGTACTCTAGCTGTAAGCTGGTCTAAGTAGTGACTCTGAACAGAGCATAGGTAAGCTGGGAGAGTGCTCTGCTCAGGAGACCTTAGGAGAGTGCAGCAGGTCTTCAAAGTGCCAATGGAGCTTTAAAAAAAATAGCAATAACTTTTTGTTCTTGATTTTCTGGGTAGGTTCTAGTTATGGACACATCTATTCTTCCCCAAGATCAGTCATTAGGCCAGAAATCGGCAGGAGACTCACCACTGCTCAGTGTCACTAGAATGTCAATCCCAAGGGAAAGATCTACTATCCTATGGGACAGAACCTTGGAAGATGTGCTTGAAGATGATGATGAGATGGAGGAACAGCCCAGTATGTCAGGAGAAGAAGCAGTGCAGAAAAATGAAGAAAATGAAATTGTTATTGCAAAGGAAAAATATATGGTATGTGCCAGGGCTACTTTGAGAATTAGTATAGCATGGAGCCTTGAAGCAATGTGTTCTTTTGGTTTCCTTCATCTCACCCTTTTTCCTCTTTTTTTTTTTTTTTTTTCTTCACCCCTCATTACCTTATTCTACCTAAATCGAGTGTTTGGAACTACAAGTGGGATTACTTATGCCTTGATGCTTATTGTGGGAAAACTATGAAATGTGTCCAAGTGCAAACTGAGCAGTAAGAATTGCACATTTGGCTTTCTCTTCTTTTGGTATCCTATGGTCAAGACACAGAGGATATTTCGTGGTTTTTGGCAACACAAAATTGTTCCTTTATTCTGTGCACAAGAAAACTCTGTATGCTGTTCTTGAAGCAGCAGCAATTTTAGTCACTTCTGGGAAAGACAAGGAGTAGGGGAACAGAGGACTAGAGACCATTTTGTGAAGGCTTCATTAATACCCAAAAAGGGGCATCTGGAAAAAAAGGCCAAATTTCTGTGGATCTTAAGCCTGTCTTTAAAGATAATTTTTGTTATAAACTTGGTGTTCTTTGGAAATACCCACTCTGTGCAAACCTATGTTGTTGTGTGCATACCAAACAGGTATTGCAATCTACTCATAAATCCTTCCGTTCATGAATTAGCTAAAAAAGAACTGGAAAAACTTTTTCCAGCTGCAGAGTAAAGTATTGAAGTGTTTGAGGAATGGGAAAAATCTCACTTGTGGGAAAGTATTCCTTTATGAAAAGCATAATACTAATTGTAATTTTAGATGCTGATGGATCTGGTAGAAGAGCTGAGGAACAAACTTCTTACTGAAAAGAAAAATAAGATGCTTCTGGAAATGAAAATTCGTGATGAAGTAATGCAAGAATTTACACATCATTTTGCTAAGAGAGAAATGGATTTCAAGTAAGCTGGCTTCAAGTGGTTTTAAAATTACTTGTTAAGAAAGTGAAAGTAAATTTGTTTATTTGACTTCTCTTCATTGTAAGGGACCACAATCTTCTGCTAGATCTGATCTTCTGCTTCATCTGTTCATGTGTTGGTTTCTGTTTGGATTGTGAGCTCAGGAAAAATGCTCTTTAGAAAAGGCTTTGATTTTTCTGTGGGATGAGTGGGAATGTGTGTATATAATTTGTAAACAGTGGTTTTTTCCCCTGTAGAACTCTAAGGGAAGATCTGCTTTGGTAAAGTTGTAGAAAGAATTTGCAAATGTCACTCTTTGGTTCCTTTTTGTTTTGGTGATACTCCAAACATACTCTGTCTCAAGCAGCTTAGAAAAAATGCTCTTCAAGTGCTATCCATAATCTGTATTTGTATCCCTCTTATTCTTCTGGTGTGTGTGAAATATACTTCTGGTTTAGGGTAG
The DNA here is from genome assembly GCA_037834095.1 of Argya squamiceps. NCBI lineage: Eukaryota > Metazoa > Chordata > Aves > Passeriformes > Leiothrichidae > Argya > Argya squamiceps. The sequence continues at coordinate 18,854,142 of JBBMKD010000217.1, forward strand.
CAGCATTGTTTTGTTGTGCCCAAATAAAGAAGAAAGCATCTCTGTTTATGGGCAACTGTGCTAATAACTTTGTAGCCTCTGTGATGGCTAGCTTTTAGCTGACTTATTTTTTTTCTACTCTAGAGAGTGCCTGTCTCAAGAACGAGCACAGCTTGAAGAAAACTCTGACAAACGCCTGGAAATCTTCAAGGAACTTGTAAATAGTTACACTAAAACTGCAGATGAAAAGAGTAAATCACAAGATTGTCCTTGCAGTGAGCAAGCTGGAACTCTGGTATTTTTTATCTGTCTGCTCCAAATGTCCCTTTTACTAACTACCTGTTATGGTTATGGTATTTCTCAAGAAATACTGGAGGTGGTTTCAAGGAATTGCACACAATGCAACTGTGTCCTCAGCAAGATATATTTGTCTTATTTTATAGATGAGGTTGCTGCGCCTTGGGATTCATGAATTTTGGGGATTTTCTGCATTCATTCAGCATAAAATGACAATTATTCTATACAAAGAAATTGAGGGGAAATCTGCAATTTTTAATGTTATAAAATCCATTTCCTTTAGTGCCTATTTAAGATCTTTGAGGCTGACTTCTTAGGCCCTATATACAGACTCTGCTGGAGTAGTCAGAGACCTCTCTTAGAGCATTAGTAGCTACAACTGAAGCAATGAGAATTATTCATCCACTTAAGCCATACCTAGACTCTTGAGTCTGTATCTTGAGAGTTTGAAACACTTTTTTTTAAAAAAGAGGTAAGGTGTAAAGTCAGTCTTTTGGATATAACTTGGTATAAATTACCACAGACTTCTTTGACCTCACAAACTTTTCCTGTCATGAAAATTTCAGATATGTTCCTTCTAAAACAGTTTGCTTGCACTGTTCATTCAATAGTATCATTGGTTTAAAGTATACTAACTTTTATAGAAACTTGGAGGGGATGTTTTTGTCAAAATATAAGGGGGAGTGTAATGGTGGGTCATTAAATGTTATGAAGTAGCTCTAGCTTGATATGGAAACATGTGTGAAGGTAGACAGAAACTGACAATCAGTGCATATGAACCTACAAGGTGGTTTTGATGTCAGTTATAACTATACTTACATGTTAGATTTCCTAACAGTCTTCCATATTTTCTGTAGAAATAATGGCTTTTGTGTAATTATTTGCCATTTCTTTCAGAATGAAGAAAACAGCACAGACACAGGTGCCTATGTTGATTTTGGGGGTGTTAATGATTTTCTGCAAAGTGATGTCACTGATATCAAAACCCAGACAGAAGCAGCACACCAGTACATTGTGTCATTGGAGGACCCACAGGAAACTATAGATTGTCTTGAAAAGCAGCTGGCAAAAGTAACTGCTGAACTAGTTGAGACCAAGGAAGAGATGGAAAAGAAAACCAAAGGTAAGCTGGGCCTAAGTGTCACGTGAAAGCCAAAAAAAGAAATGACTGAGTACTGTAAAACTGGAAATATAATCTCACTGAGTAGGACTGTGTAACCAAATCATAAGTATAGTGGTGGTAATCCATTTCTTTGTGTGTGTTCAGGTTAAACAATTCTACAGGCCTTGCTTATTTCATTTTTAAGATGAAACTTGAAATTGTCAATTGCAGACTTAAGAATTGTGGGATAAAACATCAAAATTATTGATTTCCTTGTTGTGTTGTAATCCCTGTGCTGCTTTACGTTTTGCTGATGCAGCATTTTCGGGCATCATGGAGATGGTCGTGGAACTTTGATGGAGAAAAAACTAGCAGCACCTCATAATGACCTCAGCAGGGGTCTTGTGATACAACCTGTATTTAGAATGGGTTGCAAGGCCCAATTGTCCAGCTCAGAAAATGTAAACAACTTCTGAAATGTCCTAGTAGCAGGCAACTTGAAAATAAATGTATTAAAAAACTACTGAAGTACCAGAAGACACAAAGACTTGAGTACTTGTATTGAGTAAACTATGATGGCTGATTATGTGATGTAGGCTTTTCTCCTGTTACAGATTTTGAAAAACAGAGAATTAAATTGGATGAGTCTGCTGAGCAACTTAAAGAAGCAACTGAGGTAACTTTCTCAAAAAAAAAATTTGTGCAAAATTATTTACTTTAATTCAAAATTCCAATAACTTGAAATGCCTTTAGACTGTTTCTAGCAGGGTTTTTTATATCAAACATAGTTTAACTGACCTGGCTTCTAAAAAGCATGGTAGAGTTCAATTTAACACTGAACTTTTTTTTTTGTTTTTTAAGAAAATGAATGTACAAAATGAAAGGATTCAAGAGCTGATTGACATTGTGAAGCAAAAAGATGAAACTATTCTGAGACTACAAAGTCAGATAACCCGTTCAGAAGAAACCATAAAAGACTATGTAAGTCTTAGATATCTTAATGTCTTTATACAAAAAATCTTAATATGTGCATATAATGGACTTTACTTTGAAAAATTGGAATTTTCTTTAAATAATTGCTATTTACTTCAACTGATAGCAGGTCAACTGGCATTGAAACTAAAGCCACAGAAAAATGTTAGCAGGGGTGTGTGTAAATAATGAGACTTTCAGAAGTACTGATCTGAAGCTATTATTGGCGAACTCCAGATGAGACTCTGAAAAGCCATTAAAAAAAACCCTCAAACTGTGAGGACTTGAAAGAGTGGGAATAGAGGAAGTGCATCACTGTCTGAATAAAAGAGGAAGAAAATGAGGTTTTGTTGCAACAAAAGGTCAATTTTAGTTGAAGTTAGAATTTAAGAATGTAAAAAGAAGACAAGAATTGTATAAATTAGAAAAAAAATCAGTGTGTTCCACCCACCACCCACATGCTTGCACACTTTCAAGGGAAGAGTGTTAATGTGAGTGTACTGAGCAGAGTTTGAATTTAGAAGGTATGACATGGGTATCTCTGCTTTTGATGTTATTAATAAAACTTGGAATTGTATAGTCTAATGATATCTGCTGAATGCTGGAAGCTAGCTTGGCTAAATGCATACACATTAAAAAAATCAAAACATGCAGTTAGAGGTTTTTTGGGACTTTTTTTTGAGCCTGTTGTCCAGTAAACTGAAGGACTTTTGAGAACACTTTAAGTGAAATTTAATCAGCACTCTGATCCATTTCTCTTACACTGTAAACTCAAAGCTCTGGTCATACTTTATCTTGTTTTTTCTCTCTGCCTCACAGCTGCCTAACTTGTCAATAGTATGAATGCTTCAAGAGTGAGTGCAGTGATGACTTACTGTTACTGCTCCTTCCAAGAGCAAGGCTTTAACTGTCCAGTGGTTCCGTGAGACTGTGTGGCATAAAATTTTAAACATGACCACAAACCTCAACTCTGTAGTCTATTGTGGTTTTTTAATGAAGTACTTATACATGAATAATTGGTCCTCAACAACCACATGGCTTGCCACTTGTGTCATCTTGCATGCAAACGACATTTAAGAAAATGTTGTCAATTAGATATCTAAAGTATGTATGGCAGAACTGACTAGGCTTTCAAATTGCATCAAATGTGTCATGACAAAAATGATCTGTGGCTTTGCTGAAGGCCAATAAAGCTCCCAACTCTATCAACCATGATGAGAAAGTGATGAATTTGTAGAACAAGCTGTGTGCCCTTTTAACAGATTGAGAATTTCATCAGCTCTCTTGACACTGGAAATTGTTCTCAAATGGTAAACTGAGTCCTCTTAATGAAAGTCTTGTGCTTTGTAGTTCTCTAGTCTCTTGCTCTGATTCCTGTATGGTGCCAAGTATTGTGTTTCTTAGTATCTGAAGTTTCAGGAGCTCTTTGTTGGTATGTTTGTTTGGTATGTCACTGACTTTTCCTCTGACAACCCCTATGCACTGTAACCATAAAGTTTTGTAAAAATATTTGTCTAGAAAAAGCTACTAAGCCTTTTAAGTGCTCAATTTGTACAACTTCAAAGCAATTGATCCTATTTTAACACAGGAGAACACTTTGACTACCATTAAAAGACAATTAGCAGAAAAGAACTCTAACAAAGTGAATAAAAGCAGCCAGTTCAAGGATTGTGAGGGAGCTGTATTAGAAGTGGGAAGAAAACGTTGCTTGGAAAAGAAGCCTACTGCAGAAGAAGAGCCACCTACAAAGAAAGGTACAATTTCTACCATCACTCAAGAGGGGGTCTTCAAAAAAAGATTGATTGCTATTCCAGAACAGAAGAAAATAGCTGGGAAGCATAAACATTATACTCTGAGGAGGGAATCTGTGTTAAACTGTAAAAGGAAGTAACTCTTCTCTAAATGTAATTTATAGGCCTCTTTTGCAGACGGCCCAATATCATTTATTCCTAAATGATATAAATAAAAGTTAGTTTTTAGACTCTTTCTGATGCTTTTTCTTATCTGTGTATGTACCTGCATACCCAGCTGTAGTCCTTAGGCAATTTCTTAACAGTTGCTGTACTAAATTTCCTGTTGCTGGACTTCTGAGAAAGGAGCATGTCCTGCTCAAGTTTTTGTAAATTGCCTAAGCAAGCATCAAAGGTGTCAATGACTTACTGATTGTTCAGTCATACATTATGTGCTGTGAACCTTGACATTTCATTCTGTATGCATGCTGTGAACACACCAGCTCTGGTCAAGGTGACAGTGCTGGAAAAGGAGAAAAATTGATGTTACTCCCATTCAAGTGGAAGCTGAAGTCCACAAGAGGCATATTTTGTACAGCTCTCATGCTTGCATTTTCAGTCTTTTTGCCTTTCTTGCTTTATCTATGAGCTTATAAGGTGAATAAAATACTATTGAGACTGACCTATACGGGACTTGTGCAGAATGGTATTTGCAAGAGCTGTCTGCCATTAACTTGACTTCAGGACCCAGCTTGGTTTTGGTTTCTCATAGAACTGTGGAAAGCATGTGCAAAAGGAAGGTGAGAGACCTTTCTTTTCTGTAAAAGGAGAATTATCGAATTCACATGATCACAGAAAAATGAGGATACAGTGAATAAACTGAATGTTGGACTACCATTCATTACATTGTGCTGTGAAAGAACAAGGGAGCACTCACTGTAGTAGATCAGTTTTAAGTTTATGGTGCAAAGAGTTCTGGTAAATGGGGTTACATCAGGCTGGCTTCCAGGCACTAGTGGGGCTCCCCAGAGCTCTATGGGCCCAGTTCCCTTCAACATCTTCATAAACAACTTGGATGCAGGACCCAAAACTATCTGAAGTTTGCCAGTGATAGCTGTTGACTCCCTTGAAGGCTGGGAAGCCCTGCAGAGAGATCTAGACAAATTACAGAGCTGGGCAATCACCAACCCTGTGAAGTTAACAAAGAAAAGTGCCTGATTCTGCACTTGGGACAGGGTCACCCTGGCTCAAATGACAGTCTGGGGAGTGACAGGCTGGAGAGCAACCCTGCTCCTGATGATCCTTGAGGGTCCCTTTGAACTAAGGATCTTCAATTCCATTGAAAAAGCACTTCATGGAGAGATTATTGAAATTCTGATACTTGCTGCCCTAGAAGGTGGGAGAGGCAGATAGTGTAGGCAGAGTTAGTTAAGCTAACAGCAAACAGGTGCATGTATGGATACAGAAAGACTTAAATAGACTATTTTTCAGTGTCAAGAAAGGTCCACAGAAAATGGCTGGGCCTGCCAGTAGTAGCAAAAGGAGGTAAAAAATATTAGGCTAGGTCAGCTGATGCTATGTCATCCAGTAGGGCATTTCTACTCTTTGTACAGCTTCAAGTGTCATTTGAAGCTAAGGCTAGAACTTTGACAAACCCTGTGTTCAGACACCTCACCTGTAGTAGTTTGTCTGATCTGTTTTCTTAGGACTACGCAATTGGGCTTTTGGAGAAAACTATTTCCAAATCCAAATTTTTTAATCTTTTAGGATTTAAAAATATGACCTTACATGCTGCAGTAAGGTTGCTATTGTGGTTGAACTAACAGAAGCACTTGATGTATCTTATAGTAGGAAAACTATGGACAAGCAGGAGGGAAGTGTCCTGTTGACTTTCAAAAACCAAAACAGTCTTGCTAATGCTTCAGAATGATCATTTGTTAGTGACTCGACTATGCAACTTGTTGGATCTGTTCAGAGGATCAGGAGATGCTGTGCACCTGTGCTTAATGGTCCTAAAGAGAGATGACTGCCTAACACTTACCTTACTGTAGATGTAGCACTCACAAGAATCCATAGTATCTCCCTTGGTATAGAGCTGTGATACTTGAATCCTTAGAGATAGTCAGGCTTGATTTAATAGTAAAATACAGCATGCATGCTTCTAAAGGGACACAATTGGATTCTAGAACACTTTAGCTGGAGTTGGTTTTGAAGGTGATGAAATACATGTGATTTTAGTTAAAGTGGCTCACTACTTTGGGAAAACAGTCTTAAGTTAATAAAAAATGGAAGTTTTGTGTTGGAATGATGTGTTGTAAATCTTTCCTGGAGTAGTTTGTATGCAACAAATTTGGTGTGGCCATTAATAGTTATCCTTTTATCTAGTTTGGAAACCTGTTGAATATAGAAGAGAGGAAGGTTCCTAAGACAAAGCAAAAAAACCTTGTGCTGGATTTTTAGCTTTGTTTTTAAAGTATGGTGAGGTAGAGTGTGCATAAAATTTCTCAGAAAGGTATATGACACCATTGCTCCCCTAAATGAAGGATGGGTAATTGCTGGCTCTGTTTAAAGGGATTGTCGAATCAGTGGAGATGGAAACTGCTTATCACTGTGAATGTTACCTGGCTTATAGGTGTTGCAAATGCTAGTAAAATTAGCTAAATTTTTCTGCTGGTGAGGCAGAATAGAAAGCTGGAATAGAACTGTAGCAAACTTTTTTTAAGTCTTCGGAACACCTCTTTCTGCAAATTATGCCTAGAAGCTCAAGAGGAATTTTAGTGCATATAAAATGTTTCAGAAGGTTCTAACAACTTCAAGACTGTAAAATGTTATGAGAGTTTGGCTTTTAGATGGTGCTAATTTTCCTCACAGCAATTACAATTTGGTGTTGCTAGTGACTTGTTGATTTTAAGTAACCTGAGCTATATGGGGATTTATTTATTCTTGATGTTTTGCTTTTGTTTTTAGGAGATAAAGGAGAGAGTTGGGAGAACTACTGTCTTGATCTAAAGAGAACTAATAATTCTGAGACCTACATGGAAATGCTAGTACTGAAAGAAAGAACTGAAACCTTGGAAGGTCAGATAGCTGCACTTGAAGAACAGTGCCAAAGAGAAAAAAATGAAAAAGAAAAGTTAAACCAGCAGATAGCAAACTTGCATCTCAAACTTTCCGCTTCTGAAGAAAAGGCTTCTGGCTTAAGTGGAAAACTTCAACAATGTCAGGCCGAATATCAGGAGACTGTTTCTGAACTGGACAAACAGAAAACTATAAATAAGGAACAAGAAGAAAAGATTGTTCAGCTAAATAACGAAGTAACACGTGCTAAACAAAATATAATGGACAAAGTGTCACAAATTAAAACAATACAGTCCCAGGTAGATGAATTGTATAAATGTCACTCAGAATGTTATGCAGTGGATGTCGATTCAGTTAATGTAAAGGATTCCTTAGATCCTCAAAAGCATGAACCAGAGACAGCTCAAATGGGTCCTCTATCCATGCAGTTCCAAACTGCTTCTACAGCAGAGCTGGGACAGGAGAGCTCCTTTCACCACAGTATTGAAAGCATTTGGGAAGAATGCAAAATTATGATTAAGGCTTCCTCACAAAAAAGTCGTCAGATTCAACAACTGCTTCAACAAGTGGAGGACTTAGAGAAGAGACTTCATGGGAGTGAGAATTGCAATAATCAACTAAAAATAAAATTAAATGAGATTTCAAATCAAGATCATCAGTCTGTGAAGGAAAAAGGTCTTATTAATCAGTTACACGAGCAAATCCAGAAGAAAACCCAGGATTTTGAAAAACAGGCTGCAGAAAGTCAGAGGGTAATTGCACAGCTTCAGGGGAAGGTTACCAGCTATGAGGGAAAAATAAAGGATTTTGAATGCCTATTGGAGGCTTTTAGTACTAAAGATGACAGAATGAAAGAGTTAGAAGAAGAACTAAAAGAAAAAGAATCTACTGTTTTAAACCTGGAAAGTAATACAGTAGTTCTGCAAGAGAAATGTACCAATGCAGACAAAAAACTGACAGAACTCAGTGGTCGAGAAGCAAATTTGAAGGATGAAGTTGCACAACTGAGGAACAGTTTGGATACCATGAAACACACTCTTCAGGAAAAGGAGAAAAATGAGTGTGAGCAAGTACAGTCTATAGAACTGTAAGTAAATCATGAGATTACTCCTAACCCTTTTAGAATAAAATCAGGTTAAAACTCCCTTATCTCAACATCAGTTTATTTTGACATACCACATCTGCATGTTTATCAAGTTGATTAACCAAACTGCTTCTTTGAGAAGTTTCTATACACTACTTGAATTTAATATTTGGATATTCTGCTGGCTATGTTTTCCTTACCTGTTTGTATATTCTTTCAAAAATACACATCTAAATCATGTGGAATTATTGTGCAGGGAAATAGGAGCATACAATGAAATTTATTATTTGGGAACTTCTAATAGTTTTTTGCAGACCCTTTCTGAAGGAAATGGCATAATGCAATATTACATCCTGTAACTTGTATAAAAGTAGGACATGTTTTCTTAGGAAAGGACTGAATGGTAAAAGGAAAGGAAGAAAGGAGGTGAAAAAAAGCCCAGTGAGTAAACAGATGGTTTTGGTAATAGCTATTCTAGGTGAACAGAAGACGTGAAGGAATAATGGGTGCAGAGGGTAGAACTTTCCTCAGCCCCCTCTACTTTTTAAATCTATGAGAGATTATGTGCATCTGAGAGGTTATATTTGCTATATGGTAGGGAAATTGCAATTATGTAAAAATAGCTTTAAGGTGCTATGGTTTCTTTAGTGCCATACCTATGGATACTGAACATACTCCCAAGTACAGTTTAGCATGAAGGTCTGATGATTCCCAACCCTCTGCTGGTGAAGCTTTGAAAGGATTTCTTTTTGTGAGGCCTTGTATTGTATTGTCATTTACAGGAGCTGAAACACCTTCCTTTAGTTAGTTTAAAAGTCAAAGATATCTTACTGGAAACTCTTTGAAATAAATGTGATCACTTATAAACCCATCAAAATTATTCTTTACTACAGAACTTGTGATGCTGGGATTTATTGCAATGTTATTGTTTTTTTCCATTTTCTTTTTATTCATCTTGATACTTACAAGAATTGGGGAGTAGTTATCAACTTTAAACTTATCTGATTTTAACCTTGGGCTTTTCTAATTTGTAAGGTCACCTAGTGATAAAAAAGGTTGTTCTACTGTGTTTAAAAAGATAATATTTTTTTAAAATTAGGTGTTCAGAAGTGAATCTGAGCAGTTTACTTCAGGCTCATATAATAAGACATTGAAATCCAAATGTGAAATTATAAGGCTTACCATTGATCTGATAGAGCTGAGATTCTATTTGCAAATAAAACCAGCAAAGAGCCTGAGCTAATATGTAAGATTAATGTTATTTATGTCTCTTAATTTCTAACCCAAGACTACGTAAAGATCTTTCTGAAAGCTCTGCCCTTGTACAAAGATTGGAAAAAGATTTGCAGAGGAAAGAGGAAGAATACACAGATTTGAAAGAGAAATTTTCTGATGCCAAGAAGCAAATTCAGCAAGTACAGAAAGAGGTTGGTAACCATAGGCAAAATGTTTCTTCTGCAAGTTTGGGCTTCTGTTATTAAAACCTGTTTTCACAAGTCTCAATCTATGGATGTTAAAAGATTCATGATAAGGCTATTTGGAGTGATATATTTAGAGTATCTCTTGTGCACTACCAGCTTCTGAAATTTAATGAAAATGCTTGCAAAAATTTAACTGTAATTTAAGGGGCTGGTTATCTAGATAACTTACAGAGATTGTAAGAGGCTTATAACTAAATGTAAGTTTCACTTGCTGTCTTGTTGCAGGTGTGTACAATGCAAACTCAGGAGAAATCCCTGAGGAAACAAATTAATGAACTTGAGAAAATTAAAAAGCAGTTTAGTGAAGAATTAGAGTTCAAACAGCGCACAATGCTGCAACTTAAAAAGGTATTTTGTTTTATAACATTTTACTTGCTCTTAATTTTTTTTCAACTGATCTATTAATGAGGCAAGATTTCCAAGCGACTGGAGAAAGCTTACAGATGCTGGGGTAAAAATAAGAGTAGCTAGCTGTTTTAACAGATGAATGAAAGATGTTTAAAGAAATTCTCTTGCAGAACCTATTTAAAACAATTTTACTATTGTTCTAGTAAATAAATATTTAATACCTGCAGAGTTTTTGATTAGTGACACTTAGATATGTTAGTAGTAATGTCTCTATTTTTTAAACAGCTGGAATGCTGCCTTATACTATATAAAGAACTTATTCATTTTGGACTATCTGTCATAAATGTTTTACTTATTTATTCAATTCAAAATGAAAAACTATTAATTTCTAGCATATGTGTTTGTTTCTTTCAGCATGTTCTAATTTCTTTAATTTGCTTTCAATGTGATATTTAGGAGCAATTGAATAAAGAAAAGCTGGAAGAAATCTCCAAACAGTACGAGAAAACACAGAAAGGTCAGAAAAAGCTGTTATTTTTCCAGTTTTTTGTGCATGTGCAATGACAACATAATGAGTGATCATGTCAATAACAATTTTGGAGACTCTTGTGTATTTATATTTTAAAGTACCAAGACACTCCAACCTGGACATTAGAATCTCACAGCCAGAAAGTAATTTTTATTGAATTGTTATTAGATATATTTGTAAGCAAAGAAACAGTCTCAGGTTAAGAAATGTAAGCAGAAAAAGTATTAGTATTCATTTAGTCAATATTGAGATTTACTTGGCTTTATTTTAGTGGTCCATTTTAGCACAAGCTTGAACTAGCACACTGTTGTGTAAGCTAGCACAAAGTTTCGGCGGATTTGATAAACATTTAGAAGTTGAACAGTAGTTAGTTTCTCATAGCCACCCAAGCCAGAGTCTGATATTTTACACCAAAACATACATATAAATTAAACTGGTGAGAACAGAATCACTTAAGAATTTGGGATGTGGGTAATTCAGTATAGATGCTCTATTTCTTTGTAACAGAGATTTTGATCTCAGGGAATGGAGAAATGACTTGTAACTTAAGGCAGTTTGGGAGAGAATGGTGGGAACTAGGAGGAGGCTCATCTGTAAAGTAATTTTCAAATTTTCAGATCTGCGTGCAAAGGAAAAAATAATTGAAGATATGCGGATGACATTAGAAGAACAAGAGCAGACTCAGATTGAACAAGATCATGTGCTTGAAGCCAAGTTAGAAGAGACCAACAGATTAATTTCAGGTAATCTCTCCATGGAAAGGGAGCAGGGAAGGAGGATTGTTTTGAGTGGGTATTGTGATAGCTGCTTTACATTTCTGGCTTTACTTATCAACTGCTATTTAGGAGTTACTTTTATGTAACAAATAACAATTTCCTAAAAGGCATCTGTTGTCTGTGATCGTAGCTGATAAAATCAAGCAATTTTAGTAGAAGGATGGGAACATGTTCAAATACATGTATGTGTTTGTATTTTGTATACACCACATTATAGGAAATGTGTAAAATTATACACTAAGTAAACTCATTTTGTGTTCTTCCTAGAACTGGAAGCATGGAAGCAGAAATATAGAGAGCTGAATAACCAGTGCAATAGTGTCTGGCAGCAAAAGACGAGCAAAAATGAGGAGAAAACCGTAAATGAAAATGAGGAATTAATAAAGCTGCAAAAAGAACTGAAGGTAAAACGTAATGATATCATTCATACTTAAATCTAAGGCCATAACTCCCATTTAGGAGTCTAAGATTTTTTTGTGTCTTCAAGGGTCTGGGGCGTGATATGGCAAGTTATTACACTGGCAAAGGAAACCTTTGGAGCATCTCTTCCATAGGGCATCACTGGTGCCCCATAACAGACTGCACCCTGCTCTATGTTGTGCTACTGCTGTGCACAGGGCTTCTGTAGCTGCTTTCCTCTTACAGTTGTCTTAATCCAACTCCTGTTATCAGTTCCAGGGATCTCTCCTGTCAGTTGCTAAATCAAACTGTCTCAAGATCTTGTCCATGCTGCATGGCCTGTAAGCCCTTTCTTGTAAGGCTGAAGACTTCCTTCTAATTCTCCTTGGATTAGAAAGTAGACTTATTTTCTAAGCAACTTTACAGGTGCTTCCTGTCCTATGTGGCAGAATGTGTGACAAGAGGTTTGATTGTGATAGAAAAGGAGATGAAGTTGCTGTGGATTGAAGTGACATTCTTAGGTACATGCTGTCTCTGCCTACCACTCAAACTGTACTGCATTGTTTCCCTTTCAGTCTAGAAGCAGAGATTAGTTTTCTAACATGTCCTTTAAGGCAGCATAAAAGCTTGGGGATTTGTAATGTAGGAGTGTCTGTTTACCATTACTTGTGATGTATGTATCTGATTGACCCAGAGTGCTTTGAGGAAAAAAACTGTATTCCATGAAGATGTGCCAGTCTGAATAAGAAATGCTGAAAATTGATAATTTTTTGCAATACAGAAGTACAAATGAGTATAATGCTTGTACCTGGGAGTATGCTAGAGGAAAACTGTGCTACTGTTTCTGTTATGTGTTTGAAATTAATCCATTCAATGGTATTCTGAATTTTAAGTCTTTTTTCTCTCTCTCTCAACTTACGGTTTTATTTCTGGTTTCTTCAAATTAGGAAAATCAGGCGAAGTATCAAACTGATAGAAAAAAATGGCTCGAGGAAAAAATGGGACTCATAAATCAAGTAAAAGAAGCTGAGAACCATCGCAACAGGGAAATGAGAAAGTTTGTGGAGGATAGAGAACACCATGTAAAGCAACAAGCAGAAATTGTAAGTGACTTTATCTCAGCAGTGTCCTGCGGTGTCTTTAGTACAGAGTAAATCACATGTCAAGTGTTGAACAGTGAGGACATTTGAGTGTAGCTGGCCTTTGTCAGTTCCCTTAGTTTCTCACATGACAAAGCCTGGATGAGATGCTCTCAATATGAAAAAGGAAGAATAGGAGGATCATAAAATGAAAAATCTTAGCACATAATGGAAGTTAACATGCCTGTTCCTTCCTGTTTCATCACTACCACCTCACTATGAAGTCTTCAAATTTCATATTGTGTGTAAAACACCAATAAATAACCTACACTTAAATGAATTGCTCCATAGAAGTTAAGAAAGCTTACTTTGGAAAATACTTGGTCAGTATGCTGTGGTAGTATGTGCTAGTATTGGGGAGACTGATAGTTATTACCTAAGGCACCTTGTTTACTGGACTGCACCAAGGTTGTAATTTTTTAATCAGGTGAAATTATTATATGAACCCCTGCAATCTGAAACTGCATTTGCATCTAGAAGTAGTTAGCAATGCCTTTGTGGACCTGCAGTCAGTACAGAAGGCTGTTATGAGCTTACAACTACTTTTACTTTATCTGTGACTTTTCTTGCCTGAGAATTTTAATTAATAAAATCATCAAGCAAGCAAACAGGAGCTGTGGTTCTCAAAACAAAAATTCTCTTCACAAAGAGTATAAATACAGACATTCCGATTGAAACTTCGTTTACTTTTGCATATTTGAACTGAAAATATTTCTATGTGAGCTTTATAAGATCTGCATAGGCTCTTAAGTTTACTAAAGCTATAAAATAGTACTAACTGTGCAAAACAAAACTAATAGAAGGGTTCAGATACTGTGTAGAAGTGGTGTTCTATTCTAACCTACCTTTTTTAATATTTAGGAAAGACTTGCTGCACAGCTGGTAGAGAAGGACAGCAATCTTCAAAAGTGGCGTGAAGAAAGAGATGAACTAGTAGAAGCTTTGGAAGTACAGCTCAAAACTTTGGCTACTAGCACCATCCAAAAAGATAAAGAAATAGAGAGGCTGAAACAGGCTGCATTAACAGCTTCAGAAGAGGTCAATTTTCTTTCTTCTGAGTGATTTTCTGAGGTTTTTTTGTTACCCATTAATTCTGCTAAATACTATAGCTGTTCTTTGCATTCTGGTTCTATTTTTATGTTCTTAAACACTATCTTATTGAAACAATTTGCAGCTAATTTTAAAAGAAAATCTTTTAAAATTACATTTGTTTGCAACTGAATTTGTAATAGCAACTGAAGTTTGAAAATATTTAGTAGTTCAAGTAAACACTCTTGTGAATTTGGACTGGATATCTGAAACAACTCTGTCGTTTGTTGTCTTTTTCACAGCACCAAGAACTTCATGAGTAAATGGGAGGTGAACTTGGAATTCTAAACAAGTATAGTAAAATAGAAAGTTTTGCGTTATATTTCCTCAGACTCTTCTAAGACTTTTCTTCACTACATAGAGACATTGAATTATTGGCTTTGTATTGGATACCTGACTGGTTTTGCCTGCAGTTCTAAAACTGATATGACCAAGTAATCATAATGATGCTTGTGATATGTATTACTTTCTTTTGACAATCCTGAAATTTGTGGCAATTTTTGCTATGTTTATTAGGACAAGAAAATTGACATAGAAGATCTAAAAAAACAGCTGGCAGAGAAAGACAACCTTATAAAGGAAATGAAACAGCAGATTGACCATGAAAATCCTCAGTCTTTGGTAGAAATACCCTTACCTGAAGAAGGACAGGATAAAATTGATCAGTCTGTAAACAAAGAGGTATGTTTGTTTATGTATTAATGATATGTTTATAATTCTGTTGGGTTTTTTCAGTATATATTTCTGTATATAGTTCTGGAAATCTCCCAAATGTTTTGTACCTTACCTGTATCATCTGAGTTCTTATTTGTTCTTTCACACTTATTCTCAGAAAATAAGTACTTTAGTTAAATGAATATTACCTCTCTATATGTTATAGAACCTTTACACCTGAGGCAAAAACTAATTAACTACTCCAGGTTCTAGAGATTTTGGAGACGTGCTATTTCTAGTGTCATCTCAGTTTGATTATGTCAGTGTAAAAGGGATTTCAGCTCAAACCACTTTCATGATGTCACCTATTGTGTAGTGAGATGATTCTGTGATTAACCAGCCCAAATGGGGTTCATGAGAACAAAACAGTATCTTGCATCCTACTTAAAGCAAAACCGAACCAGTATCTGAAGTGTACATAAAAGTAGAAATAAAAGCTGTATAGTATAATCCTGTGAATAATTATCTGACTTCAGCTGTGTGCTCTTGAAAACTTATCTCTCAGTAATGCATATGTGGCTGATTATTACACTGGTCATCTGGGAAAACACTATAAGCCCTTTTAAATGTGTGACCAATAGCAGGGCTGACTGGGGTGTTTGCTTCCTTCCACTGTAGGAAACCTGTGTGTAGCTTTGTTAGCTAATGACAAAGACTATTCCTGGGCAGCTTTATTAGTCTGCTTCATTCCTGGCAATGCAGTGCTGCTGGGATTCTGGGTGGGATTCCTTCTCTGGATCCCATCAGAGGCTGTTGTACCTTTTGGCTTTCCATAAGCTTTTATCATTTTCCATTTCAAGAGGAAGGAGGTTCACCCTTCAGGGTGAATGAAAGTAAGGAGAAACAGCTGGAGTTCTCTAGAAGGAGAAGAGAGCTTCCTAAAGATAAGCTACAGAAATATTATACTTTTCTCACAAAAGCTGCTATTACTGCCGAGTTCCCAAGGAGCAGCGGAGATAAGATGGAGACCATCGCTAAGGGTCTCTGCCCTTGAGGAAAAGTTACTTGGAAACAAAGTATCAGGCTGAGTTCAGGGAGGAAATTTCTGTGATCATAGATACAAAAAAGCTCAAAATGTAACAAAAAAGGTTTTAGATAATAAAGCTTTAACTCTGCTGTAGTTGATTTCTTCACTCCTGTTGTAAGTATTCTGAAAGCTAACAGCTGGAAAATAGAGCACCTACTTTGCAATCTCCTGGGAGATGGCGACTGATATGTATCATATAGTATTTAACTCATAGTTAGCTTAAAACTTGTTTTCTTACAATTCCATGTACTTGTAGGACCATTCTGAAATTGTCCTGGACTCTACTGAAGTGTCCACAGAGGATGGAAAAACGAGTCGGTTCCCAAAGCCAGAGATGGAAATCCAGTTCACACCTCTGCAACCCCATAAGATGGAGGTGAAGCACCAGGGCAGCACCTCACCAGTTACAGTTAAAATGCTCAAGTCAAGAAGGAAAAGGAAGAGTGTAGAGATGAATGAGGTGTGAACTTGACTAACTGATAATATCTGTTATGCAGCTTTCCAGTTTATTACTCTGATCGTTTATAAAACTCTAACTTCTTATTTTCTGCTGAGATCCCAGGGATTTATGTAGCCTATTATTTAAACCCCATGTCTCCCAAGTGGTGCTTCTCTGACCTGTGTTGAATAAGGTCATAGACTTCAGCTGATCCAGACTGTCTCCTTGTGCCTGATTTGCACTTGCTCTTTACCTTTTACGTTTCTCTCTCCCAGAGAGTGCCATTTCTTGCTGTCTCCAGTTCTGATCTGTGGGATTACAGATCAGTTCTGTAAAATTATTTCTTTTGGTTTAGGTGGTGACTGGTATCAATTATAATTTCTTCTAATTTTCTTTAGGATTTTGTGACAAGTGAGAACAAGAGAAATGCAAAACCTCCTGTGGCTGATTCACCTTCTACAAGCAACAAAAAAAAGGTTTGATTTTGTGCAATTTTTTAGTCAGTTTAGCCTTTTCTGTAAAGACAGACTTATGAAAAGAGCAAATAATCTTATGCAGAAGTATCTTATCTATATATTTCAGCAGGATTCTTCAACAATTTATGGTGTCTTTCTACTAAGCTCTGTATGCCAACGGGTCTGTATTTGCCAAGAGTGTGTGGTGTCCCAGCTGCAGTGTGCAGTGATTCAAAGGGGAAGGATGTTGCATATTGAGTAGTTAAAAAGACTAGTTTGAGCATGTTATTAAAGTGTGATGTTACAGGCAATGCCTTTGAAGTAAAACTAAAGTTTATCTATATATGGCAATTATAAAAATATTATTTTAGGCCATAGTAGTAACCTGGGCAGGTTCACAGGGTGAGTGAGAGATTTATTTGCTCCATCAGATTCTTTTATTTATAATTAATATAATGTAATTATAATTAGCTTGTCTACTAAAATACTCTACAACTTTGAATCTGCCTTTAAAAAAAAAAAGCAGGCTCTGTTTCCTGTGTATCTCACACTCTTAAATGTATTTTCTGAATCACTGATTTTCTTTCTTCTAGCTGTAAAATGACGTTGTCTACATTAGTTGCTCTAGTGATGTCATCACTAAATTGAACAAAGGTGTCAGTAGCAAAGCTCAATGTGTCAGCTTGAAAATAACGAAGTAAAATAAAATGAAATGGAACTTGATGATTAAGTCAGTTTTCAGCTTAAACAATGATCCTGTATTTCTGTACAGATGGCTACTGCACAATCTCTTAGAAAAGAATATCCCTTAAGAAGGCAAGAATCTACTCTAAATAAAAAGTCAGCTAAGAAGAAAGATGGGACATTACAGAAAATTGGTGACTTTTTCCAAAGCTCTCCAACTATTATTCAGTCTAAAGGTTTGTACAAATAAGGCTTATTCCCTGTTCTCTGGCCGTTGTAGAATGGCAGAGAAGAAAAGATTGTCTTTGTTGTTTTGATCTCATAATTCTAAAACTTAGGTTAAGCATGAAATATAAACCAGATGGAATGAAAGATGAAGTGTGAAATATCTGCATATTTATCATAAAAGCAATGATAACTGTTAGGCCCAAAATGTTGGAGTTACTCTGCTCTTACTTACACGTAAAGACAGTTTTAGAAACTTGCCCTGCTGCTCTAAAGAAATCAAAGGCTGAATCCAAACTCCAAATCTTACCTTGTTCTATAAGCAATTCCTTGTTGCTGTGGAAACTTTGCTAATGTTTTTTGAGGTATGTTAGTTTTTTGAAAGCTGAAAGCCAGTGATTCCTGAAAATATTTGGAAAACTTCATTAAACTGAATATAGAGCAATTAATGGATTTTGTTAAGTTTACGTATAGCCTTGGAAAGACTAATTGCTTGGACTTTTGGTTGAAGGATATGTTTTTATTCTTTCCTATGTAAGAATGATATCTGGGTTACTGTGTGTGTTAAAAAAAATAAAATTACAGAGGACACAAGGAATCACCAGTATTTAATTCTAAAAGACACTATTATTTGTTTAAAACAAAGTTGGTAATTTTTAATGTGGGCAGTTAAAATAAACTCCTGTATCAACTTGAAAGCTTGTCCTGCTACAGAGTACATCTTAAATTATCTGACATAATACAGTCTAGATAATAACTGTGTGAAATTTTTAAAAATTTCTGTGGTTTTCATATTGGTTCCAGGACCACAGTATTTAATATTATCAATAGAAGCTAAAGTCAGACTACTTAAACTTTCATCCTTAATTTGAATACTTAATTTGAGCAAATGAGTTCTGTGTTGTAACCTTTATTACCATGTCCTGTATGGTTTCCCTCTTTGTACAACAGTATTGCTTATTTCTTATTTTTATTTTTTCTAGTGCACATACTCGTCTCTTTATAGAGCTAGTACTAGTTTGATAAACCTATAAAAAGGTATAGAAAAAATTGACTGTGCACTGTGCTTCTGTCAGCACAAAAGTTAATCCTGTTGTTCAACTTAGTCGTCTTTAAGTGAGATCTCAGTGAGATCTGAATCCTAATTGATTTTTAATGTGCCTTTTAAATGTGTCTTTAAAGCTTTTGCACCTGAAGCTACAGAAAACTGCTTCCACCTAGAGAAAACTGGTAGTCAAATGACACTTCTGAAGTTTTATGTTTGAAATGGGGTCTACACTGGTTTAATTTTTAAACTGTTTTAATAAAGCCTACTTTATTCACAAATTTTGAGGCTCACAAAACCATGACATGTATTTATGATAAAATTTGTCTTCTAGCAAAGAAGCTTATTGAGACAATAAGCTCTCCCAAGTCTGCAGAACCAGAAAATGTTAAAGAAAATGAGCTCAAGCCAAAACGAGCTAAGAGAAAGCTGTATTCAACTGACATTTCTTGTCCTCTGGATATCCCTGGTTCTTCAGTAAGTGATTAAAATTCCTGTTTTGCCCACTGTAATGTTCTTCTGTAATCTTAAAATTAACGATTAGAAGAAAAAGACAAATCTGAAGGTGTAATCAAGTTGCAGAAGAGGTTTGAAAATACCAACTTACATATTTATTCTACCTAACTATTCCTTTTGATATTTTCTTTCTGCTCTTTTACTTTTTTGTTTGTTTTCTTACCCATCTTTCTTTGACTGCTGACTGACTGTATAGGTAGTACAGCAATCATAGAGAACTTTTCATCTGGACGCTGGGATAACTTGTAGTGTGTGGAGAATTACTTTTTCTCTGCTACAACAGTGAGGTCTTAATTTGCTTTTGCAATATTTATAGTTCATTTAAGTGTAGCATAAATGGAGAATAGAGACCAGTAAAGCATCCACAGATTTGGAATGACATGGTTGTGTTTCAATCTGCATGTACAATTAACTTTACAAGTAAGCACCAAATGTTTTTTTCAATTCCATTTATGCCCAGGTGATATTTGGGCATAATAGCACGTGGATACATCCATGCTTTTCAAAGCACAGTCTAAATAGCCTTCTGGATGTGTTTTAATTTAGTGGCTTTGTCTAAACCTGTCTAAGAGTCATGCAGGCCAGAGTTTGATATATTGTTTCAGAAATCCAACTTTATGGTTTAGACAGTAACTGTAGTGCTGAGCATTTTTCTACTGTGCTGGAAGTACACCTCTTCATTCTGTTCCATCCTTTTTTCCCTGTGCTGTGGTAAGCATTTGCCCATACTAGAGTAGCCTATTGAATTTTCTGTAAATTGTATGAATGGATGCAGCAGAACCCAAAGTGCTGTCCATAGGAGGAAGAAGCAAATGGCAGAAGTGCTGAGCAAAATGAGTTAAGAGGCTTGGAAGTGAAAGAAAAGGTGAAAGATTGAATCCTGGGGAAGTCAGAGAAAGCTAGAGAAATTTAAGCTAAAAATGTTTTCTGAACACTTTCTATATCAGAAAATGAATATCAGAGACTAGAAGTGAGAGCTGCATTCAGATAATATTTTTCTTTGGACTTTGGTATTTATTCCAGCAAAAATGGGATTTTCTATGTTTATGGAATTTGTCATGATGCACTAAGATTGTCTCTCTAATCTGGAGACCCCTGACAAAAAAAATAGAATTTTTTAAGGTTGGAAAAGACCATTGAGCCCTACTGTTAACACAGGATCATTGGGTTAGCTCCACAAAACCATATCCCCAGGGGCCACATCCACACAGTTTTTGAACCCTTCCAGGGATGGTGTTTACACCACTTCCCTGGCCAGCCTGTTCCAGCTCTCAGTGAATGGGTAAGTTTCACCAGAGTGACTTGGGTAAAACTCTGCAAACAGATTCTGGAAGAAACTATTCTGTTGGGCACACAGGTCTGGAAGGTGAATGTCATTTGTCTCTGAAGAAATGCTGAATAACCATCTTTTAATCCATCTCTTTCAGATCCTTGTAGAACAAAAAGAGAAAGAAAGTGATCATCTAATCATCAAGCGACGGCTACGATCAAGACTAGCAAAATAACCTTGCAAAGGGGTGTTCATATTTCTTAACTGGGACCTATTTCCTATGTTATTATTCCAGCTCATTGTATGTAGGAAGAAATATAGTCATGTTTCAAAATCTGTATATAGTTGTATAGATTTGTTCTGAGTCCAATAAAATTTACAAGTTCAAAAAACCTTGTGTGTGAAACTTTTTTGTTTACTAGGAACAGTGTCTTTGGAAATGCTCATAACTTGTTGTGCAGTAGAACAACTGTGTGGAATGGTTTAAATTGCTTTTTTTTCAGGCAGCCTATCTGCCTTGACTTTGAGCGGAAAGAAATGAGTACACATTGATACTTGTTATCCTTAAATTCTTCTAAAATATTCAAAAAATTTCTTGCCTCAACTTCATCTCCTTTTTGGTGAAGGGTTTTGTTGTTTTTGTTTTTTTTTTTTTTAATCCATATGGCACTCCACTTACAAAGTAAAGGCTTCTGAAGGAAAATATGAGAACACTGCTTCACAGAGGTCCAGCCTTTAAATCGAGGAGGAACAGTGACGCCACTTGATCAGAGAGCTGATGAAGGGGAGGGGGTGACTTTCTTGAATTAAAGTGAAAAAGGGAGCGGAATATTTCTGGGATGATCTTTCAGCAATAGGACAGCTTTCCGTAGACAATGCAAATATTTGAACGTTGTTGAAGTCTGATCGGTGCTGTGAGAGAGGAAAACTAAAACTTCTTTGACCGGAGGCGGCCGCAGGTTGTGTGCAAAGCCGGGGGCCGTGCGGGCGCCGAGGAGCGCAGCCGCCGGGAGGTGGCGCCGGGACACCGCGGCACGGGCAACCAGCCGGGAGGGACTGCGCGTTTGTTTGGGTTTAACCCCCTTTGAGCCCATTTAGCCGAGCTTGGCAAAAGAAGCTTCAGAGCAGGGCCTTGCAGGACTATATTCTCTTGCCCAAGTCCTCGCCCTCCAGATCTTTTTCCCTGTTCCTGCCTGCCCAGCACGCAGCAATCAGCACAGAGGCCTGGCACCAGCGGGGTCCCTTCAACACTACTTCTGCAATGCCAGAAATTGTTGCCCAGGCTCTGTACAAAACACCAAATACTAATCCTCCTCTCAGCGACTTTTAACACCTTGGCTGTAGTCAGATGAGCCAGTTGAAAGGTTCTTGCTGGCAACATGTCCCCGTGCCATCTCCTACTGATTCAATTTCTTAAAGAATAGAAGTATGGAAGTAAGCTGATATGAGTGAGTTACTTGAGTGTTTGACAGGAGCCTTAAAAGCAGCTTGGCAATAGAATAAGGTTTTATTTTCTGAAGAAAAGAGAATCACAATTGCTGTACAAATTAGTTTTTCCTTGCTTGTGGACTTGTGATATTGAGGTTTATGTTCTAAGGAGAAAGGATTGGTGAAAAAAAAGGAGTTTCATGTTTATACATCAATACCTCCTTTAGTTTAACTGCTTAGTATTAAGCAGACACTTCTGCATGAGGATGCCAATATGGAATTTAGTACTGATCTCAAGAGGGATCATAGAGTCATGTTCCCAGGGGAGACATGCAGCTACTACACAAGTACTAAACGAAGGAATTTATAGCAGTAGCTGCATTTGAAATTAGCCATCTCAGAGGTTTTTTGACCTGTTCCATGTATAACAGTTAGAATATAACACTGTTTGAACTTAGCGAGAAACCGGTTTCAGAAGTTTGAATGCTGTAAGAGCATTCAAAACATCAATAAAACATCAATGTTTTATTCCACTGTGAAAGGTATGTGCTACATCTATCCTATATTACTTATTTTGATTTTGGTTTTAGGGTAGCACTGAAGAGGGGGGAAAAATACTAACATGGGAGGTAAAACTACCTAGAAAAAATAATCAGATAAAAGCTGTTATCTCCTTCCAGTGTTAATAAGACCTGGACAAATGCATCCAGTAGACAGCAGTATGACTCAGGACCAGATTGCAAAATCAAACACTGTAACTTGAAGTGATCATAAGGCCATTGAAACTGACTCTAATTAACTGCACTCTGTGAATTACTTAAGTTGATTTTTCCATCCCAGAAATCTGAAAGTTATTGACTATATGATGTTGGAGGCAGAGGCATAGTAGTAAACAATCTAGAACAAGACGTGATGATTGAGTTTCACCTATAGCTAATATGTGATTATATCACAGAACAACTTTTTTTTTTTTTGTAACAGCATTTTCATCATGAGAACAGCCTAATTACACATTTCCACTGTACACCACCTCCCCTCCCCCCAACAGCGTATTTACTTGTGCTCTGCTGCTACAAAATTGACCTTTTGAAAAGGTCAGTGTTTGGTGATTATCACACTTATTTGTGTGCATTTTCATAATGCACAACTGGCAGAGAAGATAAGTTCCTCCAATTAAAAGAGTAATTGAACATTTAACACAGCACTTTTATCAGTTTCACACCCTCTGACATTTAACTGCTGTGACAATAAGGTGTCATACAAAGTTATTGGCAGTTTTTTGAGACACCGTGTTGTCAGTGTTCCATCGAGGCTGACTCTTTATGAGGTGACGAGGGCAAGAGACTTTATTACTAGACAAATTCATTTCAGCATTGCTTTTTGTTAGCAGGAGTTCTAGCAAACAACAGTACTAGCTCCCCTCTCTCTCTTCAGCCCTCTGGGCTGCTGCAGTGCTCTCAGCCAGAGCCAGGCTATGGGCACTGCAAAGCAGCTGGCTAAGGAACAGATAAACTGCCTAGCTTGTCATTTCTACAAAGTCTCTGAGCTCCCTATTGCCCTATGATAAGTGGAATAAAATTACCTGCATTTACTCCCAGATACATCAGCCTTTTAACATTTAACATGATGTTACTTTTCAAGTTTTGATGAATTATTTAGACCATGATTTCAGTGGAACTGAGATTTTGCATCTAAATGCAAGGAGCGTTTGGAGGTCTCAGGCTTTGCTCAACACATATGAGGTCACAACTTCCTTCTCTGAAAGAAGTGTTACAATCACAGTCCAAGTCTTTCCTCATGGACAGAATTTTTTTATGATCATCTGTGGGAAAGGAAGTTTCAGTGATTGTTGAGATGCTGCTGCACAGGTTGACACTCCCCCTTCCTCCCCCAAGAAGCTCTGGCTTAATCACCATGATGCTTTGGATGTGTTCTAGCTCTATCTTTGTATCTGGGATTTAAGATCTTCATGAGGAAGAGACATTCTGAGAAGAGATAAAAAAGTCCATGCCTTTACTCTCTACAGGAGCATGCTGCTTCTGTAATATGGAAGACTTTGAAAAGTGGATTTGAAGGAATCTTATACTTTGAACATTACTGAGTTTTGAAATAGAGACAGTGAATGAATTCCTGAGGAAAGTGGTTTTACAGAGACACCTCTGTGCTCACAGGTACTTGAAAAAGTCACTTATTCCTCTTCTGGCAGGGACAAATGTCACTAGCCCTGATCTGATAGCATTAAATGTGGTGCTCATGTGTGTACTTGAATAAGATGTGTTCCTCTTTGGAAAAGAACACAGCTGTGCCTGTTGAATGCTTCACTTGTTGAAGTGTTTCTGTCTTTCCTTGTGATGAGAGGTCAGGAGAAAGACTCTATCTTTTAGTCACCCATTTAAGTTTTCCTGTTCTGAAGTGCAAATCACCCAGCACTCAGATTCCAGAGCACTGGGCTTTCTGCAGCCACCAAGCAGTCTTGGGCTGCTTGCTTTAGGTGGTTCAAATAATTTTGAAATTAGGGAAGTGAAGGCTTTGTGGAAACTCTGTGAGCAAGGTGTTCTGGATATCTTTCTTTCCAAATGGTTTATCCAGCTAAAAAATATTATCCAAATAATAAATTTGAATGATCCTTGTTTTCCAAACAACAATTTCACCTTTTTTGAAAAAAAAAAAACCCTGAAGATAATGCTTTGAGTTTAATTTATTTCATCTTTTTAAGCATATAATGTCCATGTGTGAAATACCACATGGTATTTATTTCCACTAGCATCTATTGATAATGTCAAGATGATCAGATAGATGTTCTCATCACTAATATTGACTGTTAAACTTACTTATGAAAAAAACACCCAGTGAAATGCTGACGCCTGCAGACACTGGACAAAGCTGGAACACTGAGTTCCCAGCAGGAAATCCCTTAGACAGTCTCACACAAAGAAAGTTTTCCTTTCCTTGTAGATTAAATTTCATGAACATAGTCAGCCTCTGGTGATGCAAATAAGTAA
This sequence comes from Argya squamiceps, assembly GCA_037834095.1. NCBI lineage: Eukaryota > Metazoa > Chordata > Aves > Passeriformes > Leiothrichidae > Argya > Argya squamiceps. The sequence goes on from JBBMKD010000217.1 coordinate 18,878,950, forward strand.
TAAAAAATTAAATAGCATGTACAGTCAGTCTCTTTCATTCTTATGACAGCTTTTGAAAGAAAAATTCTGGAGTTGAATTTCCCTTAAGGAGTAACTCTTGTTTACTAATGCAATAAACATAACTGATGAAAGAAATGTCTGTTATACAGATATTACCAAAATACAAAGTTCTTCATAACTTAAACATTTCAGTCTTGTGGGAGGTACAAATCTGTGTTCCAGTAACAGATATGCAAGCCACACTTCATGCAAGCTGTATTTGCTTATCATTTGTGATTTACAGGAATTAAATGTCCTGCTTGATTCAAACACATTTATAATATTTAATCCCCAAAGATGTAGAAATTTCATTTTTAGTTACAAAGAAAGTTTCAAAAAACTGAGTAAAATGACCTTTCTCACTTCCTCATTGCTTAGCATTATAGTTACTAGGGAAAATGTAAATTAAAGCAGCCACAGCATGGTCAGCACCTGAAGTTTTGGCAGGTGAACCTTTAGTTCATGAGATCACAGGGCTGATTTTGGAACATCAGTGGGATCCGTCCCCATTCAGCCAGGCCATGGCTGTACTGCTGAGCTCGTGTCTCTCAGCACTTCCTGCTGTCTGCTCAGAGTGGCAGCTGCACCCTGGACCCCTGAGCCTGACTGACCTGGACAGTGACATGGCTGAGCTGAGCCTCCCCTCTGTCTGGTGGAGCTGTCCTGGGCCTCCTGGTGCAGGTGTCTCACCAACACAGATCTCAGCCTGGGCTAATGTTTCCTGACTGGCACCTGAAACTGCTGCAGAGGCTGACTCTCTTTGCACTGAGGATCTTCTGCTCTTGTAGATGCCTATCAAGTGCAATCTTGAAGTTGTGCCATCTTGAGAGCAAACAAGTCTCAGTGGACATCTCTACCTCTGCTCTTTTCCTCTCTTGCTCTTTTTCTAATATGTCACAGCTTTTGAAATAGAGACAATGTTATTCCAATGTTTATCCATTCTCTTATAAAGATTTATGTTCTTTATCAGTATTTTGGTTTTACAGTTTAATAAAGTATTATCTACAGTAAAACAGCACTTGAGGGTCCATTTTATTACAGTTGGAATGGGCTGAATATTCTCAGTTCCCTTTTGATCTAACATTATTTCACTTCATTCCTTTTCTCCCAGCCTACGTGCAGAATCAAAATATCAATCTTGGTTTTGTTTTTAACTTTATTGGGAGATATCTTACTGCTAAAGCAAAATAACACCTCTCATTTTTTTTAACATCTAATGTTTGAGATTTTTAAGATTCTGTTAGTTAACAAAATTATCTTATTAATTCAAAAACTGAGTTCCAGATCCAATGAGCCCTTAAATAGTATTTTTTAATGTCAATACACAAATGACTGAAAGCTGATTAATTTATTACCACATGCATGGCACTGAATTGAATTAAAAGAGTAGGCAGAGAACTTCAAAACTACCTTTTACTTTTTCTGTCTTTTGACATATTTTTCTCTTGGTTGCTGTCAGTTTGTTTTTGCATTAACTAAAGGCACAGGAAATACTAAAACTAACTACAAATGGTTGGGAACAGGTCATGATAGATACAGTGTTGGACAGGCCACTAAAACTCCAATCAGAGCTCAGGTTCTGCAGACCACCAGTTATGACAGAATCACAGAATGGATCAGGTTGGAAAGGACCACAGTGGGCCATCCATTGTGTCCAACCTCCCTGTTCAAGCAGGGTCATTCCAGAGTACACAGCACAGGATTGTGTTCAGGTGGTTCTTGAATATCCCCAGTGAGGGAGACTCCACACCCTTTCTGGGCAATCTGTTCAAGGGCACGGTCAACTGCACAGTAAAAACATTCTTTTTCCTACTCAGGTGGAACAGCCTGTGCATCAGTTTCTGCCTATTGTCTCTTGTTCTGTGTACTTGGATACCCAAGGTACACGGATATCAGCCAAGCACCCTGGGTTGGCAGAGAATACTGATATGAGAACGTAGCAACTGTAAAACTTTAGATAATGGAATCATTCTTTCGTACCTCACAACTTTGCTTTTCACTACTGCCATTCATATACACCAAGGACTAAAGAAGAAATAGGAGACTACAGCATTATGTTGGGAACATACATCTCTTTTTGTTAGAAAATCCTATCCCAGCCTGGAAATTGATTTAATCTGTAAATCAAATTGGAGCAATTTGCCTGTGTGGTAAATAAAATGTCCGTTCCAGCTGTCCTGACTGACTTCTCACAGTGTGCCAAAATCTTGCAATTTTATATGATTGGGTTGGCTTCCATGGACGTTTGCCTGTGAGGAGGTTTCATGAGGGACTGTAGTAAGGAGAAAATACTTTAGGAGACTCAACCTATGAGTTCTGAATGAAAAGTAAAAAAAAAGTGTGGCTTGGAGTATTCCAAAAAACCCCAAAGTTATGGTTTCATGGATGCTGATCAAAAAAGGCTCCTGAAGTACTGAATTACTTGCTGCAGTTACCAGAGATTCATTGACAGGCAAGTGCTGAGAAAGTGATTTTATTTAAACAGGGAGTTGGAGGAGCTGTTGGCAGCTGCTATGGAGAGCAGAGCCTCAAACCAGCAGAAGCATAAAGTTTAAACTACCTCAGGTATTTTAAATAGTTTTTCATTGATGGGTGCTTAGACTCTGCAGTGCTTCTTTGTAGGACTCCAAACAATGAAGGGATGAAAACCAAACAAATTAAGCAAAACTGCCACATTTCTAGCCTTCTGCCCTTAGTGAACACCACAAACCTTTGACAAAAAGCAGTTCTGCAAGTCTGTCTCTACAATTTAGCATCAACCTTCTCTTGCATACAGTTATGGTGTCAGTGCCTTTAGGACCAGAGAAACCTCACAGAGCTCCATCAGTAGCCAGTGAGAACAAAAACCAGCATGGCAGAAATCTGAATTCCCACTTTCCCCAGTTTGATCTGTATTCTGTCAAAAACATTCCCTGAAAGCTGCGAATTTCTCCACGAAGCTAAGAAAGATAAGAATGTGAGGCTATAAACCTGAGATGGTATTTATCTAAGATGCCCATCAGCAAAAAGACTTTTTAGAGTCAGTGATGTAATCTTCCTGTAACAGAGATTAACAGTGTCTGCAGGCTGTCAGGTGTTGTCTCTGGTAGAGGGATATGACAAAAGCACAAAAGAATAGCACATCTCTGGAAAGGATAAAGCTACTTCTTAATTTCAACCGCAGTCAACTTTTGTGGGAAACAATCCTCAAAAAATACCCTACATTGCATATCTCTGTGAGATTTATTTTTCCCTTCTAAATGACCCAAACTTCAGAAAACATCCAGGCATAAACATTTCACATTTATTTTGATCTTGCTGGCTTCAGATGCCTTTCATGTATTTTTTTTTATTATTTTGACTGTTTCAGTAAGCTTTACAACAGAAAATTAGGGAGAAAATAGGGTGGATTACCTCCATGAAAAGTTAGGGAAAAGATTACTGAGTGAAGTCAAAATGTCTTGAATAAGGGGGTAAAAAAAAAAGAAAAAGCTATAGGAATAAGAGACTGGAGTAGAGTTGGATCAGATGGTTTGTTCAAGAGTCAGGTCTCTCTTCTGCACCCATAGCAGACAGTAGCCCGATTTGGTATCAAAGCCCTTCAGAACTGGAGCCCAGATCCTTCTGGAAATCTAATCTAAGAACTCTTGACCCTCAGCTTTCCCTGCCCTCTGGATCTCTTTGCTGCAATATCAGTTCATTATTCCTTGTTCTGTCCTCACAGGATATAATCCCTTTATAACTACTTCAATGCATTTAAAGTAGCTTTCTTTGGCGTTCTATGATGTTCAGGCTTCCTTGAAAGGTCGTATTTTCTAGATGTCTGCTCATTCCCCGTGCTCTCCTTTTGTTATCCCCAATGTGTGTGGGGGGAGTTCTCCTGGTCACCGTCCTGCCCCACAGCCTCTGACTGGCTCTGGCTGGGGGTGGATTTGGGGGTGGCTGCCAGCAGGGTGCTGTAATCCTGTGCCTGACACACTGGGCTAGAAAGGGTGAGTAGGATCAGGACCTTTGGCTCTGAGGAAATGTCCTGTGGTACGACAGGAGCTCTGGCCAAACATGGAGGGTGTGAGAAGAACTGGCCATTTCACAGGGGACTGGGGAAGGCTTAGATGTTCATTTTGGCTCTGTGTAGCTTCTTGCTTTAATGGAGCTTTTATAATCTATGGGGAGATTTAAATCTGTTTTCTCTAGAGACAAATATTTGCTATATGTAATGAGATTTATGCGCTTTTAAGGAAAAAACTAACAAAGTAATTTTCATCTGCTTTTAACTATGAGACTTCAGGCTCTCCAGGGATAAATAACAGTAAATAAAATACATAAATTATCATAAAAATTCTCTCTATCAAGAGATGGATTTTTACTTTGTGTAAACTGCAACATAATTTTGCTCTGTAGAGAGAATAAAAAAGAATTGTTGCAAGATGTGCTCCACCCGTAGTCTTCCCATGCTGGCACATAAAACTCAAGGTAAATTTTTTCATCTGAAAAAAAGATCAATTGTCAGAAAATACTGTCATCAGACTCCTCTAGGACAGAGCAAGGTTATTCTACTAATTATAGTTCCAGTCACTTGTCTTACTAATGTCAGTCTTTATCCACAATATTCCACCTCAATGAACAGCTGAAGACAAGTGGTGGAGCAGCATTACAAGCTTCTTGTTTCTGCTTTCAAGCACAGAACACAGAATGAGCTAATTACGGATTTCTCTCAGCAGCTGCAGTGTGCTCCTCCAGAGCAAATCCTGGTGTGTCCCTGAGATTCAAGAAGTTTTATCCCATGGGCTGCTGTGGGCACTGCTGCAGGAGTGGGGTTCTGCTGATTTAAGGAGCAGGCTCAGGTGGTGCAGGGCCCACAGGTGATTTGGGAATACAGGGGCACAACACTGTGTGCAGGGATGGATGGATGGATGGATGGATGGATGGGTGGGTGGGTGGATGGATGGATGGGTGGGTGGGTGGGTGGATGGATGGATGGATGGATGGATGGATGGATGGATGGATGGCAGGCATGTCTTCTAGTGTCTGGTAGTAATGTGCTCTGCTTTTTGAACTCAGGCTGGGGTTTCACAGAGACCACTGTAGTCAGAGGCACAGCCAGCCAAATCCACCCAGTCTGTTGGTGGAGCAAAGGGTGTGAAATGCAAAGAGGATGAAAAAGCCAGTGGTAAGGAAGAATGTGGGGATCACCCTGTGCCAGTCATGTTTTCAGTGAAAACTAACATGCCCTTCTAAAGTTACCAGACTTTTCTTAGCATGGTGTATCAAATGGAATGGGAAGAATACTGCCCTGAAAAACTATTATAAGGCTATCCCATTATGCCTGCCCTCCCATCTTTTGCTTAGCTTAATTTAAATTCCTGGGTTTATTTTTCTGTCCATATGTCTCTATCTAGATACCTGAACTTACTCACACTAGAATTTCAGTACCAGTTTCACATTAAAAAAGGCAATAACATTTTTCACTCTTAATTTCACGGTAGTAGATGGCTAGTTGTGCCCTTGGCACCTTAGGTGTTACGGGAAGAGTTGGAACTATGGAAAAGAATCCTAACAGGATGTTAAAGTAGTTCATAGTGCAGAAATGGTTAACAAATTAAAGCTTCTGAAGACCAAATGTGCTTCTGGCATACTTGGAACTGTAATACTATTTTGGAGGGGGAAGTACACAACAGCATGCATACTTACAATCTTCAGGTAAACACTGATATATTGATAAGATTATAGAAACACTATAAACATAGGAATGTAACTATGAAACAATGAGAACTGTAGATTTGTGGTAAAGGATATCTCTGAATAGCTTCAGGCAGTTTACTGTGTGAGTACAGCCCTTCCTAAGTTTGTTTTGGGTAGAACTCACTGAATTTTTGAACCTGTGGTTTGCTCAGTCCCTGCAGCATGCTGAAATCTCAGAATTCATACAGTTTAAGCTTCTGTCCCTCTTGGCCTCCCTATGGAGATAATCTGAACAGTTCTGTGAAAACACAGCAAGCAGTCAGCAGCTGATAGTCCCTGAGTATTTATCAGTGCTGAAGGCATATTCTTGTCTCTAAGGTAGGTGAGAACTGCTAATTTCCTAGTGTTTAGCAAACTCTTCTGGGGCTCCCAGACAAATCAGTTTCTGTGCAGCCCATCATTGTTCCCTTCATAGATTTACACTGGCCATAAATTAAGAGCTTTCTTTTGTGCTTCCTTCACACAGCAATACAAAAAAAGGGAGAAATTGCACTAAATTCTGCAGTGAAAAGCCTTTCCTTCAAATGCAGTTTTTGCTTTAGATGAAGTATCTACAAAGCAAGGAAACTCTTGCTGACACTGCCTGATAACTCTGGGCTGAGGGGTTGCTTTCTTACAGTGTTTGGGGATGGGATAGATACCCCTTTTTCTTCCTGATTACAGGTTTTGCTCCTTCTTGATTGCACCAACCTCTAGCTGGGGGTGTGGAAAGGAAAACAGAAGTGCCTTGCTTGGGGCACAGCCAAGGATGGCCCCTGGTTCACTGAGGGCTCCAAAGGCAAATATCTTAGTGTCCATCCAACAGTGCTTGTGCAGTCACAGCTGCCTCTAATGTGGACCTTGGTCACTTCTTTTAATTCTGCACACAAAACTGCTCCACAAAAGATCACATGGCTCTTCCTCCATCTCAGGAGGCCATTTGATACACAGAATTTTGATGCAAAGCCCTACTCTGGTAAAGGATTGGCAGCTTACTTTATCTCTGTCTTCACACAATTTGTGTATTGCCTTATAATCTGATGTGTGCTGAGTAAATATTTTTGGTAAATATTCTTCTCTTAGAAAAGTTATAAAAAACATTGGACAAGATCTATCTTTGGATCAAAAAATAGATAAGAAATGTGGAGTAGTTTAGCATCTTTTGTTGTCTTTGACAGTATTTGTATTTTATTTAGTTAAAACCCCCAGGAAAAAAAAACACATCAGGCCATCTTTGAAAAATCTAGGAACATCCCAAATCTCAGCTAAACTTTCACCTTCACAGAGGTCAGTATCCTGGTTTCCATTAATAAATGCAACCAATGATACTTGGAAAATGTGTATATGTCCAAAGGAGTTGATCTGAGGCAGTTTCTAGGTCAGATTTATTGGAATTTTCTCTAAAATCAGATTTTATGGAATTCCTTTTTACTTCTCAGGATGTTTCAGTATTAAAAAAAAACCTCAGCAAACAAAATAAAATGTATGTGCATGTGCACTGGTGAAAGAAAAAGACTTTTAACTCCAAATTCAATTATGGTAGCCAAGTCTTTGCTCTGTCTGATTTGTTAGCATAATTTTACAGCTGTTCTCAGTTAAACCAATTACTCACAAATCCTTTAACCAGCCCAATGTCATTGAGCATAGATAAAGTTTCCTCTCATTTAATTATAGCTACTACACTATAGGGTATAATTGGATCTTCAAGAGAATTTCCCTCTAAGTTTTGGAGGATAGGAAAAAAGCAGCCTGACCACAAAATCAGCTGTAAATGGTTAGAAAAGGGCTGTAACTATGTGTTAAAATTCCCATAAAGAATTTTGAAAATATAGCTTCTTTCCAAACTTAATGTTTTATGGGGTTTTTTGTGGTTTTTTAACATCTAGAACTTCCATTTTATGATATTTCATTGTTTACCACTGAATTTGAGAATCCTGAGACTGAGTTTGCCTTATGTCAACAATTCCAGGTACAGATGTTGGGGTTTTTGGGTTTTTTTTTCAGGAAAACGATTAGATTTAAACATGCCACAGAAGTGAGGCCCCTATGGGAGCAAGAAGGTGAATGTTGATGTGATATTCCTAGTGCAGAATTCTGCTGGTCTTTATATCAGACTGTCTCATGAAGTGTTGGACAACGATGATTATGAAAGCTGGTTAAATATCTTGTCAGTGTAATACATAGCTGCGTAAATGTGTAGGGAAAGGAAAAATACTTATTTCATCCACTCCAAGGAGTTCTATTGTAAACTGTATTTTTCTTGTCAGTGTTGTCTCTACATCTGATAGAATCTTGGTAATTTGGAAATGGGGATCAGAGAATTAAGTGAAATTCCCCTCATGTTTAATTTAAACAGGCGAAGTACAATTCAAACTAAACATAAATGCGAGGAACAGTAGACAGATCTTTTATGAAAATGAATGGCTGTTTGAAGGCACAAGCAGTGCCTTTTTTTCTATAGTGTGAAATTGGTTTTGCTGCTTCTTCTTCAAACAGTCCCTTGAGTGTTTTTGGATCTGCAGAAAACGTATTCTGTTGGTTTTGTTCTGTATTTTCTGCACTGATTCCTTAAGGGTTTTAGCTCATTGCAGTGTATCTTTCTCTGAAGGGCACAGAAATTCTTGCCTGTAAGTGAGAAGATTCTCCAAGTGGCTCTTGTCCTGCTTGCTGCTTACGGCTTTCCAGGCAGGGAGGGGACATGTCTTCTTTCCCTGTCATCTTGAGCAGGGCTGAGGGCACGGAAGTCAGTCACATTCTGTCTCTGACCTGAACACCAAGGAATTACCAACTCTTTTGTGGGAGTATCTGTAATGTAAACCAATTAGCATTACACTTCTTATCACTATAACCTGTAAAAGATGGGGAAATATGGCACTTTGCAGAAGCATTTGGCAGCTTATATCAGACATCACCTGATACATGATTGCCAAGCAGATTCTACAAGCAGGGGAAACATCAACTGAAACATCAACTGAATTCAGTTTCTGATCAGCCTAGTAATTGCTGTTTACAGCTGAAAGACAGTCTCCCAAAATGTGTCACACCAGGGTTTGGTGTCAGAGCATGTTGTTGTGCCAGGAGAAGCTGCCCTGGCTTATTTCTGCAGCAGCATGATGTCTCTGCTATAGCCTGGGCTCCAGCACTGGGTTCCCATGCTCAGTCTCTCTGTGCCAAAGTCTAACCTCCCTCGAGGAAGCCTGATCTCACCATGCCTGTGTAATCCTTACTGCCCAGGGTGGGTAACTTCTGATTAGTGTGTTAGGCACAGAAACTCTGTCCTTGTGCACTGGTTAGTTTTCCCTTGTCATGAAGCCAAAATCATCATCGGGTAAAAAGTCCTTTGTTAAAGTCCTTGTAGGACTCACAATTTCAGCCCTAAGTGACACTTCAAGAGGTAGCAGCACTAACCTGCTGCATATTTCTGAGAGGGAGCTTATAGATGCCCCTCATTTATGGATTTTACAACATCCTAACACACCCATGTCCTTTATATGACAGAACACTGTATTAAAGAGTCTTTTTCTTATAGTCTGTAAACACAGCTAGAGGTGCTATTCAGTGATGTTTCTCAAAGGCATCCCAGCAAATTCTAAGAATCCAGGGACTTCACTGTGTTACTTCACAAAAACTAAACCAGAAAAACAAACCCAACAAACCAACCAACCAAAAATATATAACACTGTAAAAGCAAAACCTAGGAAAATGGTGTATGAACTGGCAGATCCACAAAAGTCATAAACCAGCAGTATTTCCAATGAAGCTGTAAAGACCAGTGTGAACAACTCTGGGTTTTATTTAAAAAATATGACGAAGGTATATAAAATCTCTTATAGTTTTATGTTGTTAAGTTATGGTGAGAGGTGAATCACAGAGCTAAGCTAAACCCATTCAACTGAGATGTGTGTTAAATGCAATCCAATGCAAAGCTCAGCATCTAGCAGAAATACTAGATGGTCATGCTTACAGAAGGGAGGAATGCTTCTGGAATATGGTTTTTCTGAATAGCTTTACAGGGTTGCAGATCAGACACCAATATGTGAATGACAAGTTCAGGACCTGTGTTTAGGAATGCAGAGATCAAGGCAACTCAGATGGGAAAACAGGAATCACTTTTTAGACTTCGAAAGCTTAGGTGTTTCTAGCACATCTCCAGGAACAGGTAAACTCAACTGCTTGGTATGCTCAGGCCTTTCTAATAAAAATGTTGTAACAAACAAAACAGCTTAGTGGGTTCAATTAAATACTCCGACCTCTTCTTAACAATTTCAAAGAAATCTGGGACTGAAAAGGTACCAGTCAATCTCCTTATGAACCATTCTGGCCTTGGTTCCCTCCAAGCCTGAAGCAGGGAAATGGCAAAGGCTGCCAGTAGCTGTGTTCCTGTTATCTGCAATGTCACCATAGGGCAGCACAGGATGACATTTCATATGCTCCACAAGATGGGGTAGAAGCCCACAGAAGATGTTCAGTGTTATGAAAATGTTTAGAAACAATCCTACTCAGCAATCTCTGAGTGGGAGTAATAAGGACTAGAGGAATTTGCAGCTCAGATTGAAAAGGAGCCTCATCAATACCCAGAAAAACATAGCTTAAGTTAGCTCCAGAGTGACCAGGTCTGGATATGGTGCCCACTTAAAGTGCAGCATATTTAAAGATTTAGGTGTGACATTGGAGTCTTTCTGTTTGTATGTTTGACTACAGAAAATCATATAAATTTGAAAAAGTCCCTTTCACTTCACAAATTTCTAGGGCAAAAATATAAGAGCTAGAGTCTACTACTACTTGTTGACTCTCAGCAGAATTATTTACTGAGATAAATTGATTCAAGGTGTGAGAGCTCACAGGGATCTCTGCAGGGACAATTTGCTGCCTGAGGTGTTGTTCAGGTGTTGGTGATCATGCCTAATCTGAGATGCATTAAGGACAGCTGAAAGCTGTAGGTAGAGAGGTCTTCTGGGGCTGGAGGGAAGGGAGATGTGGCAGTGGAGGTTTGGATCAACTCTAAGGAAGGTAATACTTTTCCTCATCTGCAACGTGTTTTTGCTATTTGAGAGGTTATTGAAGAAGACTTCTGAGGTAGGCTTTATCTTTGGTGGTGCAGAAAGAGATAAAAATACTGAAGATTTTTCAGAATCTCTGGTCTTGATTTAGCCTGTGTTTTGTAATACTTTATTTCACTTCAGAGAGTGCTGTGCTTATATAAGAACTGAAGTAAACATTTTAAAGAACAGTTATTTCTGCAGTAGTTGAAAAGATTGTACTTTTTCTGGTGTGTTGTTGGGCTGTGTATTCAGTGCTAGGGAAGTGACTATTTTGCTAAGAATTCCATGAAGTCTATGTTAATCTTTGGGCTTTCACAAGTGCAATATGTTGGTTTTATCTGTATTTAGCTAGCAGATTTTCAAATAAATGTGTAGGTAAATGTTAAGGTGCTGTTAAGGCATAAAACATTTGACCATAACCAAATATTAAAGAGAAGTGTTTGTTTTGCTTTTTCTCACTTAATTGGGTGTGGAAACCTGAGTTTTGCTGAACAACCTTGTGGTGAGTTTGAGCAGACAAAACACTTCATGTCTTTACTTTTATAAAGACTAGCCTAGAAAAACAAATTATAGGGACACACCTGAAACAAATGCTCTCCTAGAGAAGCAGGCTTAAAACAACTGCATGGCATTTAAATGATTTGGGGGATTTGAGGTGCCATAGCTGACTTTGAGTATGGTTTTCTGTTAAGAGTTCTGTCAAACCTGCTTGATTTTATAACTCCTTTGACTCTCGTTGTGAGTAGCCCAGGCTGGGAGTAACAACAGGCTTTCTTGAAATGTGGCAGTCTGAAATATCAAGTTGTTAGCCAAAACATATAGTTTTCATGGGGAGTGTGATTCCTCTCACAATACTTCATCAACTGTCATAAGAACTAAGTTTCAAAAGAACAAACAGCAAAGAACTGCAATCAAAGATTTTGGCAGGTGAAGAAGGAAGGACAGCTCTCTACCTGTCAGTCAGCTGTGTTCAATAAGCCATGATTGCTTTCTGTAGGTCTGGTTTATGGCAGTATGAGCCCTGCCTGCCAATATAAAATTAGGTGTTTCTATCTGGACTCTGATCTGTGTTAGCTGTGTTTTATTTGTGACACCTGTGGATGGTACTTTCAGCATGTGGCTAAAGCAAAACCTGTCTGAAACGTTAAGTGGTGGAAAGAGGAGGAAGTATAGCCATGAGCAGTAGCATGTTCCCTGAAATCCCTGCTTCCCTGTGGAGGGACAGAGCTGACTCTGACAGAAGGGTGTTTTTGCCTGCAAGTTGTTTCTGTCGACAGGTCAGTACAAAAGGCGTCGTTGTTTGCTTAGATGCATTTTAATTCTGCCATTAAATGCAATAGTGGTTTGGTAAAAGCTTAGATTTACCCACAGTACTGGTTTCAGCAAGAACCAAACGTGAAAATGTGGATGTAAACAGATTTGTACAAGTTTACCTACACTCTCTGAAGGTGGTGGTAGCCAAAGAGAATCCCTGGAAGTAATTCTGTTTGCACTGGGTGTAACTGTGCTGTCAGATTAGTAGGGGTTGTATGGCAGTGCTGTGAGACTCAGATAAAATGAGGTGCTTCAGGGTCTCAGCTCACTGTTTTTATGCTACTGTGCTTTGCATCTGAGAAGACCCAGCTGGTTTTGCTTAAGCATCAGTTGCAGCTCCTCACTGCAGAGATGTGGAGGTGAGCCTCCTGTAGATCTTCTTCTGTGGTTAAAGTGGAGATCAGTGGGACTTCAGATGTAATGACAGGTAATTACTGTAAAGTAGGCTGATAGCACTGTGGGAACCAACAGGACTTTGAAGTTTATTGTACAAAGGCTCATTTCTGTGGGTGGGGGATGTGGGCAGTAGAAATGTCAGATGTTGCTTAAAGAGATCAGAGTTCAGAGAGGGAAATGTGGTTTTCCTGCTCACATACTGCTTAACTTGCTGTCCTGGAATAGTACTAAAAATCACTTGGCACCCTAAATTTTTTTTAGTTAATAGAACTGTTTAGATACTTTTTAAAGTACTTTCTTTCCCCTAAAAAGTATAAGATCTTAAATGCTTCTAAGAAAATACATCCAGTAAATAATTGTTCTGGGTGAGTTTAAAATGCAAAGGTTAGTATGTGAGTTTTATGTGATTCATAAATATCCCAGCTTGCTTGTGCACATTTTCATCTCTAACTGAAGAGACTGGCACCATTTCTCCTCTGTTGTGACAATTGCACAGTCTTATTTAATGGCTACAATGCACTGTAATGTGAACTATGCCTGGCTGGTCCTTAGGGCTGCCTGCTTTAGTCTCAAGGGCCAAAGAATTTTCTGTGTAAGCACAAAGCATTTTAGATGCAGCTACTATTTGAGAGCTGGTGTTTGGTCCATATAGACATAATTTGTGTCTCTGAAATGTTAACAAATTTTCCAGGTTGGAGCACTGAGTTTTCTGCAGCAATCACCACGGAGGCTGGCATGACAGAACTTTTGAAGGCTGGGGGACAAAGCAGAGTAGCAAGGAAGGTCAGGATAGGCACCAAGCATCTGTCTTCAGATGCAGCTGTGCTTGGGAGGGATGGCTGTGCTGTCAGCTGTGACACCTTTACCACCTGGCTCAGGTTTCCTTGTGAACGGGATTTTGGTCGCTTGGGAAAATTGTTCCTCTCCAGTCCACTGTTAAAGGCACCAGTTTCTTCTCATACAGAACTCACTGCTGTGGCTAGAGGTGACAGCATTAGGAGAGGAAAATTCTTAACAAAATGTCTCAAGGAAAAAAACAGACCTGGTGAGAAAAAGCTTCCCAAGCACTTCAAAAACAAACAAACAAAAGCAAGAAAAATCGTTCAATGTTCAGCAAACTGGAATAGTACTCCTGGAAAATTACTGAGCTATAATGTGCATTTGGGTAGTAACAAACTAGGTAGCTTCTCAAAGAGCTAAAAAGGATAAGTGTGTCGTCTCTTCGTAACAGCAAAATAAAACCAGTTCATAGTGATTGGGTGAAGATTTTAACAGGCTTTAATTTAAATGTTCTAAATAATTAAGGTTTGGACAGTGAGCCAGACAATGAAATTGATTATCTGGGATTTAGCTTAAGTGCAGTGATCATTCAAATAGGTTGATATGACCAGTATAGATATGAGACAAATTTTTACTCATTTTTAATATCAGAGGAATTATCTGCTTCCATTTTTCACATAATTAGACAGATTTTTCTAGAGGTTTATGTAGTCAAACCTTTTTCTCACCTGGCTCCAAAAGCCTATACACTGCCCAATTAATATCCTCTTCAGGGTCACAAGGTGTTGCTTAAGACCAGGTTACAAGTAAAAAAGGCAAAATTAACAGGTGACAAGAACTTTCTGCTTTTCATTTTCATTGACTATTCATGGCAAGTCAGCTGTCCTTCCTGAACTTCACTGAGTAACTCACCAAACTCACTGAAGAATTATGTCCCCAGTATGTTACATGATCCAATTAGCTCAGTCACTCTCATTTCTTGAGAAAATGATAGTCTGACTAATTCCTTTGTTATTCTTGAGATTTTTACAAGTAATTTAACATCTTGTAAAGATTAATGTCTCAGAAATGTCATTTTGTTCTTTACTCCAATCTGATGACTACTATTTTCATTTTGCAGCAAGAGCAAACCAGTGAATTTCGGTTAATATAGCAATTTTTCTTCCTGAATACAAATTTACCTTGGAGGATTTTCTTTTTAGGTTGAGGGATTTTAACAGTAGTAAATATTAGTGTTGAAGGAAACCAAACGCAATCATATTATTTCTCTGCCTGGGCCTGGAGTACTCCATTACACAAGTTACAAGAGGTGATTGATTTAACTCTTCCATTAACTCTGAAATATTTCAGTGCACATTCCTTTGGATGTTTAAGCTGAACAGTCCCCATCCACTTGACAAGCTCCTTAATGTTCTTAACAGTTTTTGTGATGTGGGATTTTTATTTTTTGTTTAGAGTTTCCTTTGTTTTCAGAAAAATCTAAAATTTTGATGTGAATAAATCTCATTTACCAATTGGCTTTAGGTGTACAAGACATAATTATTCAGTTACAGTTAATACAGTTATTAATTGTATTGAAATAATTGTGATGCCTGTTTTGGTCCAGGCATTAATTTCAGGTGGCTTAAACATTTTGTCATTCTTAATACATGAAATAATTTCTGAGGTTTTTTAAATCATGTTCTCATGTATAAAATCTGACATTTTCCCCTTAAGACAACACCTTACTCATACACATTTAGTCACACTTATATTATGGCTTTAATTAAAGAGACCTGAATAATTTCTGAAAACTCTCATTTATTTTTCCTGTCCCTGTACATGGATGAAATCCTAAATAGAAGAAGCAGCAGATGTTTCCTAGGTAACTGTAGTACTCACAGTTAGCTCTGATTCTAAAGGATACTTGACCTTACTGTTCCTATTTATCATTAATACTTCTAAGTGACTCCTAAAGTTAGTGTTTATAGTTTGGCTTGGTTTTGGATTTTTTTTTTAACACTGTTGTTAGCCTGAGCTCTCTGCCTATGTCCTTTCCTCTTCACCTGGATATCCACATGAACCTAAATGTGTGTAACAGGAGTGTTAAAATGACTGATGGGCTAAAGAAAGGTGTCCTTAAGTGTGCTGCTGGGGTGGAGGAAGACACAGAGCTCCAACTTTGATTATCACCATGTATGTATTTAATGTACGTATGGCTTTGCTGGGGATTGTTAGTGAGAATTCAGCAGGTGCACTCTTAAAATATTTTTTACCAAACACAAAATTAATCTAATTAAGTTTAGGAAATGGAATTATATTGATTGCATTTCCTCTTGGGATGGAGTTACTCAGATCCATATCAGTAACCCCTTTCTTGACTCTTTCTGTCTGCAAATTAGTACTGTGTAAGAGCACTCATTTTTCATTGCCAGCACCATTTGCAATAAAGCTGAAGAAAAAGCTGTAAAGTTTATCAGCTGTGTGAGGTACAGGGAGCTAGAATGCCAAGCAGCTGGTAGTGGCCAGGTAGTAAAGATCTAAAATGGAGCAAGTCTGAAGCTTTCCAAATGAGGAGAAACAATGCAGAGGGGAACAGGGGCTTGCTTTGTTTCTCCTGCTTGTGTCTTACCATAATCTCCTGGTCCTCTCCTCATCAAAGATGACAGCATATGTGCATTAGTCTGTGGAAGAACTTGTAGGTGTTCCACCAGTGTGATTCTTCCCCCGCTCCTCCTGCAGCAGCACCTTTTTACTGAGAGATTTGGGCTGCCAGCTTCTGAGGTGTGACAGCTCTGTAATGCCCCTGAAAACTTTCTCATTGGAAATTTGTTCTTCCCCTAAAATTTAACTCTCAAAACTGAGTTTTATTAGCTTGATATATTTCTAGATTGATTCATTTGGTCTAGAGGTCAGGCAAAAACTTCAGGTATTCTTTGTGTTCTCTTATTCCTAAGTAATGTTATGTTCCCAAATGAATCTGGTGTAAGCAACACAGCTGCTCTTCATTTAAATTAAAAAATGTACTATAAAATAAAACCACTGTATAAAATATATGTATATATAATATATGTATAATTAACTGGTTATGAAAAAATCATAATTTGGGATGTATCATGAAAACTACTGAAATAAAAAATAAAAGCTCCCAATAAAATTTGGAGCATGACTATTTTGCACAAGAATATTTTATGCAATGACTACTCTAGCATTAAATTCAATTACCACAGACTTTCAACTGGGTCTTATTTGATAAGTTTTTTTTATTAATTTTTATTAAACAAAGTGGAATTTTGGTCTTATTAAAGTGGGTGATGAAATCAGATACTTCCTTTTTGTTTCATGCCAGGAATAGCTTTGCCCCATATCTTTAGGGGCTTCTGCTTAAGATCCTATGCATATGAGGAGAAAGTGATGAGGTGGTGAAAAGGGAAGAAGCTGAAGGGCTGAGGCTGTAGAATTGGGTAAAATGATGACCTCATGTCACCTGTCAGTGTCCAGAGGTCACTTCCTTGGATGTTTGCCTCGCCAATATTCTGCTCTGCTCTTTCCAGGCATTCTTAAACTTAGGACCCCTGCATGTCTGAGGAAGTGCTGCTTTGCCTGCCAGTAGCAAGTGCTATCTTATAATCCTTTGGTTCCAGGCACATCATACCAAGGCACTCCGCAGTGATATTCATCTCCTCTTCCTGTGAAGGGTGCTCTGTATAATTGTGTAACATATTAGCTTGGCTCCTGTCAAGTTTTCAATTAGGAAACCTCCTATCATAGCTCTGGATTTTAGCCCTGTTTAGTAAGAGCAACTCCATCAGCCAAGTAACATCTATTTATAATGTGATGGTTCAGGGTTTTTTTGGCCTGGAATTTGTATTCTGTCGTCTTCAATTTATACTCAGTCTTTGCTGTAGTGAATATTACTCACCATCCTGTGTTTATCAGTCTGAAACTCACCTTTAAATCCATTGCTCCAATGCCATGGCAAGGGGTAGGAATGTTAACCCAATCAGGAGACTGTAAATGAAGAGTTATTACTATTGTATGTAAATTTTATGCTATTTAGATAGCAAATGAAACAATTTCTACCACTTGTAGAATGAAGCACTGGAGTCCTGTCCTTTTTTCTTAGCCCTGTAATAACTTGTGCCTTTGTTGTGCCAATAAAATTATTGCTGTTTACTTTACTCTGCAAGACCCACAGGCTGAAAAAGTAACACTGCAAATATAGTTGTGACTCAGCCTGTGGCTTTGTCTCCATTTTCAGCAGGTTGGTAGGTTTGTACATTTCTTGCTGAGCTTTGTTTTCAACTTCTCTGAGAAAGAAAGGAACGGGGGGAAAAAAAACCAAACCAACCCCTAAAAATATCCTTTTCAAATCTTTTACCTCAGAGTATTTTGATCCACCACATTACCCCCCTTGAATGGGGCATGCTACTCCAGTGCTGCCAATGCCCTGTCAAGAGACCATGGGGCTGTGATGTTGGCACCAAGATGTGATACTCAGCATGCAAAAATGTCAACACTTTGCCACTTTGTCAATGTTTTCCATTCTTAACCTTAACAGAAATTTTCACCACCTCTTCTTCATCTTTGTGTAGGAGATAATAGCACAAAGAGCCAACCTGCATAATTACCATAATATGTGAATACTCATTTATTTTGTTCTTTTAGCTTGTTCTAAAGTACTTATTAGAGGGGCTCTGTGACTCAATAAATAAGTCATAAAATCATAACACAAACTTCCATTTTTGTACATACCTATAAAAAGTATCAATGCAAATAATTTGTTGTGTTGCCTATTTTTAATAATTTTTAAGTATCAATTGCATTCAGATGTTCTAAAGCATTTGTCATATTGCTGTTCCAGACTCCCTTTCTTTTCAGTTCCCTCCTACACATCTCATTATTTTAAATCTTAAATCCTGGCAGTGAGAGTTAACTCTTTGATACGGCTCTATCAGTTCAAGGACAAACAGACGACATCCATGAAAACTGGAAAATGAGTGCAAAATAATTAGGTAGAAGAATACTATCAAAGAAGAGCAAAGTAATAGAACCAAAATTTGTGTGAGTAATCACTCTGAGATAATAGGAAGCTACTACAGAATTTTTTCTACTTTAGACAAATCCAGAGCCAGCTGGCTCTCATGTGGTAGAATTGTAATGTAGGTATGAGCCAGAATACTAATAAGGAGAAAAAAAAATCTTTCTGGTGTAGTGATCAAACCTCTGATTTTCAGGAAAAACTAAAGGGAATGGTACCTCTTTGGCACCTCTTTGTGCTGCTTGAGATGAGGGAAGTAACGTCTCCATTGTGGGGAAAATTGACCTTTTTTAAAAGCATATGACACAGATATTAGGGCTCAGCTTTTACTAAGTTTGTTAGTTACAGAGTCTATTTTAAAACAATCACATGATGAATGGAAAAGTTAAACATGAAAAAAAAAAATTCTACCAATGGACCTCCACATACAATAGGCAGTGTCAGCATTCCATCTTAAAATAGAGTGATGCTAATATTCTCCTGCCTGCCTTCAGCAAATCTCTGGAACTCCTGTAAGGTGGAAATGGTCACACAATTGCTGTTTGGGATCAGTCTTATTATTTTGCCTCTGGGCCAGCCACATTTTTCACACTGAGTTATTTCCTTTGCCTTTTCAGTTGTTGGGTTCAGTCATTTGTTCTTCCACCTCTCTCCTCCTGTTCTCCTTCCTTTATCTCTTGGTGAGGCTTTTCTCCCATCCAGAATATTCTGTGATTCTATGAAAAAGCTGCTTTTATTTTTGTCATTGTTAACTCCCCCTTGTTGCATTTCGGTAGCTCTGAGTGAGACATTATTTACCTGGAGAGTTAGTTTTATGTTTCCTTGGAAACAATAGCTGAAAACACAGAATAATGTGACAAACTTACTAGTTTCACTTTTTTAGTATTTATATTTAAAGTAGGCCTGGAAATGCACCTTTTCAGGAGGCAATGAAATAAAAATTTTCTACTCTAATCTCCTGATGTTGGTTGGCTGTATTAAGAACCCAGTAACAGGACTGTTCTAAGAGAACTGACCCAGAGTGAGTGTTAAAACCTGACAGTTTAAGCCTTGCCTTAAATATTTCTGCCTTTGTTCTCTGTGACCAATATAACAAGACATAAAAGGCCTCTGAAGTTATTCTTCATGAAAATATATAGCAGTTGTGACTGTGGCTGTAAGATGCCTACAATGAACTTCGCTTTTAAGAACAAAGAAAAAAATATCTTTCTACCTGGGTTGTGGTGGTGTGAGGATTTTTGTGGTGAATTTTGATTTAGCTTTTTTTGTTGGCTTTCTCTTTCATCAGTCATTCAGGAATAGTGTGATGCTGTCTGTATTCCACGGGATGTAGAAAACTGGGCCTTCTGTCTGTGTGGGATAGTGTCTATAGTTTATAGTCTACATGTTAGATGTCAGCTGTTCTGAGGTCTGCTGGGCCAGTAATTGCAAATGTGCACGGCTATGGATGGCAGCAGTAAAGTCACCTCTGAGTTTCTTCCTACCTGTTTCACTCTGTAACCTATGGTCATTGGAGAGCAGACTCTCAATGCTGCAAGGGAAAAGCTTGCAGCTTTATGAATATAGAAAATTGTCACCTATTGCCTACTGAAATAATATTCAAAGCTACTGCAATGTCATCCTGCTTTTAATAGCTGTTTTGACATAGGTGTCTTTTTTGTCTTTAAATCTGAATTTTCTAAACAACTTGTGCAGAAATAGAATGTTACATATACCACCTCAGATATCTTAGTGTCAGATTACTACAGTCATCTGGAAAGTCTCAAGATGTACCCTCTGATTAGTTAAACTTGATGGCTCAGAATGTTTTAGCAAATGAAGTTGTTCCTTTGGAAGTGAATGGGAAATGCACTTAGGATTTTCATTATCTGTGATATCAGATGAAAGCTTAATGCTCAAGTGTTGGGAGGTGGAGAAAGATCATGCTATGCTTGTCATCATCTTGACAAATGTTCTTTGCCAAACACTTCTCAGCCTCTTATCTGGAGGTATGAAGACAAACACAGAATATTTTTTTGTTGCCAAAAATAACCAGTGAAATACAATAGATTTACACAGCTGAGCTGAACAAATGGTTTCAAAATTGTATCCCTCCCAACAATGCAGGACAAAGTGCTTTGGAAACGTATTGGGAAAATGAGTCAAATATACATAAAGAATTTGAAGAAAAGATAGGCTATTGTCTATAGCCTATAGACAATTTTTTTCTGGAATCTGATTCACTGATGAACAGAAATCTTAGTTCTGTGCAGGGGTGTATTTCTGAATGTGAAGATTTATTATGTGTTTGTCCTGGGTAGACATTTTACAGTCAATTTTGGGGGGCTTTTGTTGGTTTTTCTGGTTAATGTGTGGTATTTTAATGTGGTAATTTTGTTTTTATTTTATTTCCCTTCATTTTTTTAACCAAAAAGCACTACAATTGTGCCTCCTGACATAAATGAAAAGACCTCATGGGGCTGGATGTGGCCTTTGCTTTTCCCCTGTTCGAGGACAACAGATGCCCATGTATATAAAGCGTTGCAATTTACAAAATGAATATATAAAAAAGGTAATAGCAGGTGTTCAAGATGAAACTACTTTAAGGAAAGCTTTGGGTTGAACACCAGAGCATCTAAAAATAGATATAATCAGTAGTAATACTGTTAAAAAAACAAAACAATTAATTTAATCTATCATAATTATATTTTATAATTTTAGAATATTATCAACTTTTAACCACATTCTAAGTAATTGGTCTGTGGCAAGGCAAGAGTATGACAAACTGTAAAATAACTGACTTTAAAGTCCTATAAAATCATCAGAAAAAACCCCAAAAATATTACAAAACTGAAAAGTAGAATGAGAAGATTTAACTCGATAATAAAGATTTTCAGTCCTACAGTCCAAGAAAATCTGACACAAAGCATTTCATCCTGGTTTGTAATAAGTCTTTCATTTGTTCAAGTGAAAAATCATAAATGATGATGGATTATCAATTCATTGGGCAGAAGAAGGAAGGTTCTTGGGGGATTAATTAGTAGTTAAAGTTAACCTGCCTAAATAAGATTAACTTAGAATAAGTTATTTTCTGCTCTGTTGGGATTGTCTCTAAGGAGATGGGATTATAATAGCAAATATCACATTCTGTCATGCCTGGATATCTGTCTGGATGTCTGGTTGGATATGCACTATTCTACGCAACTCACTGGAAAATTGTTCTTCCTTTTCTGGTTCAAGTGTTGTTTTTCTACTGAGTCTCACTGTGAAATTAATTGATAACCTCAAACTCAATTACATATGGCTATTACTGAGTGAGTTTTTCAATTAAGTCAGATTCAGCTGACGCATTTGGAACACCACTTGTTCACACTTTTGATTGTGAAGAAGTTGACTTTTTGTAGTTGTAGTCGTAGAGGATTTTGACATGGATATATACCTTTGGTATTTTAATGATACATAAATAATGCATATGTAAAAACAAAAGAAGCAATGAAACCCAAACCAATCAACCAGAACAACCCAATACCAAAGCAAACACCAAATAATAACTCTTGAAGGCTTCTACTGAATTTGTGGGTTTCAGTAAGGTAAGCCTGGGTGAGTCTAGTTTATTAAAAGCAAGAGAAACAAGCCTCAGAGTTAGCTGTTGCAAATCTGGCCTTTCAAATTATTTCTTTGGCTCAAAAAGTGGCTCATTATTTTGCTTTCTGTTTTGCTTCCTTGGTTTATATTCCAGCTTTAGTGTGTTCAGCATGAGAATGATCTGGCCTTTTCCTCTTACTCATTTTTGTGCATGTGTGTGAAAAGCAGTTAATCCTGACAAGTTAAAAAACTTCTCTCCTTTGAAAAGGTAGACAGTAGCTTCATTGAAATAGGAAGCGCCAAACATAAAGAATAATTTATGTACCAAGTAGGCAGAGCAAAATTTATGTCCTTAGATGACTTTTTCCTGACTTGTCTGGTAACTCTTATTTCTGAGGAAAGGCAATGCAGGCAAGCAGGTCTTGCTCACAGATGTGAAACTTGGATTATTCCAGTCCCCCCCACAGGGAGCTGTAGAATAGCAGGTTGATTGCAGGAAGAATTTTTTTCCATTCTCTTTCAAGCTTTAAAATTGACATAGAAAATACTTTAATCACCATTTCCAATCTCTAGCTCGTGTGTGTGTGTGTAGGGTTTTTAATTTTCAGTCTCTATTTTATTTTGTATTCTCGGCAAAGAGAGCGAAACAATGTTTGGGGTTTCAGAATTTAGGTGCAAATGATTCTTTGTCTCTATTTAGTACTATGGGCTATAATCTGTTTACAGTTCTACAGCTGTAAAAGTGAGAGGCAGGCAGCTCACACCAGATAATAGTCTTCACAAGGGAAAAATTTGTGAAAACTCTCGCAAAAATAATTGTTGTATTGGTGTTTAAATTGGTTCTCAAGGACTGTTAGTTTGAACAAATTCACCAAGCAAACATAGATGCTGGGAACAGACATACCAGTGGACTCTCAGTGGCAGCTCAGCAGAGGTGGTCTCGCATAGATGTGGAGTGAGGTGAGATTGATATGAACTCTGGAGCAACTGAGATTTAGCTTCTGTATGCAATCAAGTTTTATAGTCACTATTTGCAGTTTTACAGCCCATATGTTTATGAGCTGAAGAATTGCCAGGAGCTGAACATTTCACCTCGGCTTCACTTTGTGTTTCCCTGTCTCCTCATTTCCACCCAGTTGTATTCATTTCCCATGGCTATCATAGCTCTCAGCCATCTCTAGCCCCTAGCAAGCTCCAGTCTTGCATGTGTCATTTTTCATTGTATTTGTTGCTCTGAGTTCCTTTCTTTCCATCCTATTCCTCCCATACACTTGTACTGGGAGCACTTAAATATTACCTGCTGTTCTGTCTGTGATGCCTCACATAGTAGAATTCTGTTTGTGGTTGATGCCTTGTCACTCTTAGAGTAGAAGTGGAAAGTAACAGTAAGAGGCAGCAAAAATGTAGTTGGACTTGAATAGAAGCTTACCTTTAAAGAGAACTGCAGAGACAATGTAGTTAGGTGGATGTGAGAAGGGAAAAATGGGATAAAATGTGTATCTTTACTGTGCTGACCCCAATCATGCCCTTTCCCTCTAAACAGAATACACCAGACTCTTCCAAAATACTTTTACTTGTCTCTTAGTTATAATTTTTTAACTACTTTTCATAGGTATGCTTTATCAGATAAATGTTTTCTTATGAGCTTTTCAGTTTTCTAAAGTTTTTGTTATTTTTCTGAGAATGTATTTTCTATGGTAATGTTCAAATATTTCCATTGAGACTACAAAAATAAATTGTCTCTTGTTGGTTTTCCATTTTGAACTTTGGCCTGACATAACTGCAGATTATTTCTGCTTTTGTTGCTGGGAGACTTGTTTCTGTTTTTCTACCCCAACTGCACAGTGCTTCACACCTCTCCAAGGCTGCACCTCTAAAATGTGTAGGTTCAACCTGGAGAAAATTTTCTAAGAGGGCAAGAGCAGCCTCAGATGCTCAAGCAGAGAGATGCTCAAGCATTTATGTGCACTTTGCCAGTGTTTGTTTCTGTTTTAAGGAGCAGTGGCCCCAGTTACTCAGGGCACTGTTTACTGAGTGATAGTTTTGCTCTGTTCCAGTGGCACTGATCTCAATTCTTTTGTAATTCACTGATTTGGAGAGATGAATATGCTTTTTTTTTTTTTTTTTTTTTATCCCCTCTGTAAAGGGGAATTGCAAAGGGAAGCATAACAATAGACATGGGCTATTGCCAGCTGGCTTTCACCACTGCCCCAGACAAATTCAGCCTGGCCTTGAAGCCTGAAATAACCTGCCTGCCTATTACCACTAGACTGGAATGGGAATATTTATACTAAAAATAGGTCAAGACCTCAATGAGGATACAAGAGAAGATTTTCTGGCTCTGTAAATTTATTAAGTAGGCCCACATTTCTGCTTAAACAATTTTGAAATTCTAAATTAAGCATGGATATTCTGAGATTCATTGATGAAATTTTGCCTTCCTTCTCTTACTGTTTCTGCTATCAGTTATGGAATCCCAGATCACTGTCTGGACACCTCTCTGGGAACAGACATATGAGCTGCAGACAAGCTGAGACAGAGCTAATGACTCCTCCTGTGGGTAGCATTCCCCAAGGGACATTTCAATGTGCTTTGTTTGATTCTGTGATAACAAGTCAGGATTTCCAGACTAGACAGAGGAACCCCTAATTTCTTCTACTCTTGACTCTTCACCTGCCTTTTCAAGGGTCAGATTAGTTTACTGTGGAACCTTGTTTTTGTCTGGAGATTATGCCATAAATTGTTATGGTACAGAAGAGGTGTTGCTCTTACCTTGTTGGCTGCAGTGCTCTGACCCTGTGCTCAGCAGAGTCTGTACCACTGGCCATAGTGCATTCTAGGATAGAATTAGGCTGTGATAGAAAGGGGATCGTGCACTGGGAGATGTACAAATGCATTCATTGAATTAAAAAGAAAATAAATTTTAAAAGTATATCTCCTTTATCATGCTAAACTAGTTCCAATGCCAAAGAAATCTTCTTGGTAATCATTCTAGAGTAGTCATTTTGTTTTCAATCAAAGCTGTTATTCTGAGATAACTAAGATTCCAAGGGTAGACAAGAGTTAATAAATAAAAGTGTCATTTTGTTCACACAAATTACATTTCCACGATCAGTGTTGTTTGTCTTCTCGGCTGCTTTGTTCCATGTTATTGGTGTCATCCCAAAAGGTTTTTTGTACCTAATTTGCCATGGTCTTTTTGCAGACCTGTTGTGCAAATGTTATGAAAACTTCCCTCAATTTTTGGAAGGGAAAAGGCTTAAATGTTAAAAGTGAAACTAAAAGCAAAGGAAACAAACAAAAAACTAAAACACAAATGCGTTCAGTGACAACTGCACTCCTGTTAGAATCTAGATATTTTGTGAAAATTAAAATACCACATAGAAATTAATTTCCATGTAGCAAAATTATTCTGGAAGGGTTTTCTACGGCTTAAGTGATCACATAATGGCAAGAGATGGTTGAGATGGTCTTGAAAAGCTCTTTTGAAACAAAAAATGTCATTTTAATTCTGTGACTAATTTGTTCAGTGTCATGTGTAATATTTCAAATTGCTGAGAATGGACCATTTTTCTGTTTTTCCCAGTTTTTAATTAATTGATTTTGCCTTACATTTGTATATTTTCTCCTTTTGAATTGTCTCCTAGCATGTAATTTTCTAACTGCTGTCATTCTACCTCAACAGTGTGGTGTGGCTGTGGTGCAGAAAATGAAACATCTATAATGTGACTTTAAACAGGTGACACAGGGAGATTTGATCTGAGTACATACTTGTCTTTGATGTATTTGCCTGTTTGTCAGTATTTCCCACAAAAAAGGAAGCGGGGAGGGGGAACCCTGAAATTTCTCCTTCGTCAGTTTTTTCTGCTTTTGAAGGAGAGAAAGTAATTTGAAAACAACAGTTCTTCTAGAGTAACACTCTCATCTTTCTGAGAAGGGCTGAGCCAAAGAGCCTCAGCTGAGCTTCAGAATCAGGCTGTGAGCAGAAGCAATCGTGGAGTGAAAATTCACTCTTCTTAAATAAAATCTTTCAGATGCTTTGCAAACTGTGAATGTGTTGCAGGAGTTGTCAGTCTCAATATGACCATGTTTCATTTTAAACACAAGCACATAAAAGTTTTACTGATCTTGGACAACACTTATTTTTTTTAAACTGAGTTTAAAGGGAAAAAAAAATCACAGCAATCACGACAAAAGAAAAAGCTCCAGAATCTTTGTTAATGAAGATAAATGTATGGATTTGCTAAAATAGAGGAGGTTGGCAAAGCTGAATTCCAATCAAGATAGTAATCATAGTATATAGAGGGCTGTTTTTCAGGAAGCTGATTAGTCAATCAAAATGCAAGTAATTTGCAATCTACATAATATTTTGAAGTATTCAGTTTATGGGTACTTCTAGCAAAGTTCCCCTAACACATTCACTGTGTTTGCATTTGAAAGCATGTGGTTTGTAAAAGGATTAGTGAACCAAAGCAGTGTGACGTGATTTGTCTGGTAGAGGGCAAGCTGTTTCTTTGAACCTTTGTGTAGCCTTTATGTGGACAGAACTTTTTAGCTCACAGGCTTGTGCCTGTTCTTTCACAAAAAATTGTATTCACTGCACTTGGAGTCCTTGGCTCACAAAGCTCTTCTGTGAGACTTCAGCAGACCCAGCTGGGAAATCTGTTTAGGTCCTGTGAGTGAGTCCATGGGAATAAATTAATTTATTTTCCTATCCTGTAACCACCCCTAGGTCTGTTGTGGGGTGAACAAAAAGGAATCAAAGGCAGTCACTCAAAATAGATTTTAATCAATCTACATATGTGTCCAGAGCTGGTGTGAAAAATACACTTCTTAACATGTGGGACAATGTACGTTGTTGCATTTGCAAGAAAAGACAACTAAGATCTGTGTTTGTTATGCCAGAGGAATGGGCTGCTCTGTTTTATAATAATCTGGTAGTGAAGGTGACTACCTGACAAGTGGGAGACTTGAAATCATGTTCTTCCACTGCCTGAGAGGATGCCTTACCTTCCTGCTAGGCCTGTCCTAGCTTGTACAAAAAAATTAAATGGGCGTTCAGATGGAACCAGAAGAGAAAAGCTTTCAGCCTGCCGGCAAGGATGTGCTCTTCAGCGAGGACACAGAGCTTTTATTCTCTGCTCCACTAATTTTATTACTTATTTAATTTTTTTCTCTACAGACCTTGGCTTATGTACAGGAGAAACATTTCTCATTAAACTATATTGTATATGTTTGGAGAGGGTAAGCAAGCATAAAGGCAAAGCATTGATACTGGAAGGATACTTTGCCAGGACACCTCACTGCATTCCTGCCTTCAGGGCATTTCTAGGATAAGCAAGGTGTGGGACAAAATCCAGCCAAATACAGGAAGGAACTGAACTTGTATCTCTATCAATAATGCATGACTGCCTCACTCAAGAGACCTCCATGTACCTAGGGATAGCACTATTCCTGGTGTCCTCTTTGGAAAGAACATGTTTTTGGGAAGCTTGCCACTGGCAGTGGTCAGTGCAGGATTACAGTGAGCAAGGGTTGTCTGCTCAAAATTGACCAATACCTATTTGTCTGTGGAGCAAATGAATTTATCATATAATTATATTCTCCTACAAGGGTAGTGATCGTTTGCAGTGGGCTTCTGCAGGGATTTCTCCCTGTGCCTGAAAATCAGGGCTATTAACAAAGCCCATTTGTTTGTCTCTTGTTCTAGGAACCTGATTTGTGCATCTCTGCAGCAGGCTTGTGGCAGAAGATGAAGTTAAGCAAGCAATACAGACTGGATTGAGACCATTATTATTACTGTTATTATTATTGTTACGTGTATAGGCTTTGTTTTGATTTTTTTTTTTAATTTTTAATATTTAAACTGGAGTTTAACTTTTTTAAGCGCATCAGTAATTGTAATACATGAGACAAGTTATCCCATGTGCATTTTGTGGTTTGAAGCACACAAGCTGGATGCTAATATAGAATGTAAGTTCCCAGTTTAAGAGGATGGACATTAAACAAGGCAGCCAGCCTGCTTCTGAGGAGCACTGTCTTCCCTTGCATGCTCTCCCAGGCCCTGTGCGTAGGCACCAAATGCTCTCCTTTATATCTGCTGTATTACTCACTAGGCAGTAATTTAAATTATACATAAGTGCGTATGTACATGAAACAGAAGCAAAGCATGAAAAATAATAGAAAATCCTTCTTCAAAAATACCTCTAACATGGGCTAACTTCTGCCCTTTCAGAAGAGCCATCTTTTCTTTATTCCACCCCATTGGAGAAATCACTGCTTGAAGGCTTTTGAAAATTGACTCTCTGGTGGTTCATTTATTATGTTGTCTTCTCTCTCACTAACAATCAGTTCCCATCACGCTGGGAATTACTGCCAGTAAAGTACCTGGAACCATTGCCTACCTCTACTGGAAGGAGAACGTCATCCGACTCCACTATACTATGGACCATATTGATAATTCCTTTGCTCTGCATATTATGATTATTTATTTGTGTTGGTATGGTGGGGAGAGACAGTAAAAGAAGGCAGAGTTTGGGGAGACTTATATAATCCCACTAATGAATGCTGGCATCAGGAATCAAACCCCATATTTGCCTGAGTCACCTGGGAATTTTGCCATTGAGTTGTGTCAGGCTGGAAATTCTGTCAGTACTTGAAATTAGAGAAAATTTGTTTGAGGCTTTGTTTTAGCAAAGGATCTCTTTTTACAAAAAAAAAATTTAAATTCTTCTTGTGAAGATTGGCAATTGTTATTCTAAATATAACTAATTGCTTAAAAAGAAAACTCAGTCTAATGAGCAGATAAATGAGCATGAACAGAACAGTTTATTTGGACAGTGCCATCTAGTTGTTGTAAAATATAGTGTGTTTTTCTTTTAAATTTAATTACTATTGCAAATCACAGCTCTATAAAAAAACTGTGTAATTTAAAGCTGTTCTCATCCATTATCCAAGTACTTATTTCTCTGAAAAGAGACCAGTAATGCAAAGTAATGACTGTCCTAATTAATGGAGTTTTTTTGACCTGGCTGTAATGTGATTTTCCTGTGGTACTCTGCATTGGGAAGACTTTATTTATGATGTAAAAGGTAATCTATGAAAAGATCTAATAGCTTCCTGTTTTTTATAAAGCATTTCCCCACCTCTTTGTAAATCTCCCCAGTAACGTCTCCTCACCACAGTTGTCAGTGATAAAAATTCACCAAACCTAACTTATGTGGATATTCTTAATGTCTCTTTGCCTGGATCAGTCAAGGTCAATGAACAATTTAGATTTTTCAATTACACACTAAAAGGCCAGGTAGCAATAACTTCTAAGGAATTTTTTTTTTAAAATTTCGTTGATATTTCATGCTTCTCTGACACTTGCCTTGTTATATACATTATTCTTGATTTGAATATTGAGCAAATGTTTAGTATGATTACTTTCTGCCAAAGACTGCAGTCCTCTCTATTTATAATAACTGAGCACTCTTGTTTGTCTGAATATGGTTCCAAAGAAAGATTAGGAACACAATAGCTACTTATTGGGAAAATAAGTCCTGTGCTGGTGGATGGAACAAGTATTATGGGAAATGTCAATATTAGCGAATATATTGCAAGACTGAGATCTCTTAATTTTACTCACTGTTAATTTTTTATCACACTGAATGCCTTCTGAACATTGCCTTACGGTTGAGACTCTTGTTAATACACAGAGTAAGTCTGCAGTCAAGAGGTTGGTATTTGGCAATATCATTAGATCACTTTTACACCCCCTGCTGTCTAAAGTATTCCTCTCATGCTCTATAAACCCCTTAATAAAAAAAAAGAAAATAACAAAGAATAATCACCATATATTTATTCATCCACTTTAGTGGTCCTTTTTCCCCCTATGTTATAGATTGAACAACTTTTCTTGGACTGAAATCATCAGGTGAAAAAATTTTGGCCAGCACTTCTAGTATTCAAGGGAGTCATTGAGCAGAAAGATTTCTGGGATAATAACTTCTTAAATGACAAC
This sequence comes from Argya squamiceps, assembly GCA_037834095.1. Classification (NCBI taxonomy): domain Eukaryota; kingdom Metazoa; phylum Chordata; class Aves; order Passeriformes; family Leiothrichidae; genus Argya; species Argya squamiceps. The sequence continues at coordinate 18,908,810 of JBBMKD010000217.1, forward strand.
TTCTTGCTCTTTAAATGGACTCTTGGTGTACCACTGTGGGCTCAGAGCAGAGGACCCTGCAGCTCTCCCAGGCTGTCTCCAAGAGCAGCCAGCCATGGATATGTCAGGCAGAGTGTACAGCAGTCAGCTCGCTTCCAGCAGGTTGTTAAAGTTATGATTTGAGTATATGATAGAAGGCAGACTGGGAAATGAGACTGGTGGTGAGATAAATCCAATCCTGTGTTGGAAGGAACAACAAAAATCACAGGAGTCCAGCTCCTGGCCCTGCACAGGACAGCCCCCAAAATCACACCACACACCTGAGTGTAGTACAAAAGCTTCTTCAGCTCTGGCAGACTTGATGCTGCTCTTCCCTGTGGACCCTGTTTCAGTGTCCAACCACTCTCTGGGTAAAGAAATTTGTCACAGGAGCTAATCTAAGCCTCCCCTGACACAGCTCACAGCTTTTATATAACCTGGGTTTGTTTGTTTGGGTTTTTTGGGCATGGTGCTTTTCTGTTGGGTTTTTTAAGGAACTTGAATCACAGTAGTATGCAGGGAAAGGAAATCCATGTGCTAAGAAATTAAGTCCATTTCACAGAAACTTTATTCACACAGCTTTGTAAAGTTTGAAATATTCTTCCTTGGGGACAGCTCTCTTTTGCAGGGCTGTTGTGTATAAGATATACAGGTTTAATCTCTTTCTTGGGCTTGGGGTCTTAGAGCTCAGTGCTGAAAAAGTTGTTCTTAGGACATCTCATTGAGAATCAGAGGGGAGTGCAAGAGGTCACCAGACCTCCTCACATGAAACTGCTGCAGTGAGTTCTGCAGCAAGCGTTATGCCTTCAGCCAAGAGAATTATCTGCATATGTGAATGACACTGGGAGAACAATGATGCTCTAATCTTTCATTTCTGCTCCCTAGGGGAAACAGTAAATAATAAGCAACATTTTTGTGCTCACAAAACTCCTAATGAAGCTGCAAATATGCAGACAAAACTGTTATTACCATAGCTTTGTTTCTTCTTGGTGGTTTATTTTTACTGAGTAAGCCTCTGCCACTTCTTTTATATTCCCCGCAATTTAATATTGCACTATTCCTGTCCCAGTATAGAGCTCTCTCTGTAATGTAATTCCAGCTTTCCTGATTCTGAAATATTGCTTTCACAAGCACTTAATTTGTAGTGATAATTCCTGGTATTTGTTCAAGCTGCACAGTTGTAGTTGAGATGTTTTGCAGGCTTTTAGAAGAGCCCAGAAGTTACTGGAATGAATAAAATAATTAGATGGTCTAGAGTAAAGCTTGAAGAGTAAGAGTAGTTTCACTGATGTTAATCAGTTGGAAGTCGTCTGGGGCAAAGAATCATTGTGCACAACTATTTTATAAGTTCAAACAGTATTTCTTCAGTACAGATAGAAATTGTAAAGGTATAGGAGCAGTTATGACTTGAACTAAGTTAATTTGGTGGCTCCAAGATCAACTTTACAGTATTCAGTCTTCAGTGTTAAAGAAGATAATCATTCCTATGCTGTAATGGCTTTTAGATCAGGCATAAATCTCCAGTGGCATTGCCCAAGAGTGTCACAACAGATATCTCTGCTCGCTCTGATGAGATGCAGTCATAGCATCATTTTAAAAAATCCGAAGTATAAATTTTGTTGTGAACTAGGGGCAACCTAAGGTTGAACAATGTTTTCTTCACACATCGGAGAGTTTGCCAGCTGAAAGCTATTCACAGCGTAATTTTTTTTAGTCTTACGCAGAACTTGTATAGGAGGACATAAAAAAGAAGCTATAGCGTCAGCTGAAGCATACGCAGAGAAATTTAGTTGCTTTACCAGAACACGCATAATAACAGTTGACGCTGCAGTGTGTGGGTTCCACAGAGGCATCAGTTGATAAATTCTGAATCTGATTTTGTATTTTTAGTTGCTAATTGATTTATTCCACTGGGAAGTAGCTATGATGATAATTTTTCTTGCAGTTATTAAAAAATACAGAAATGCCAACCTGTCTTAGAGCAGTATTCCAAACTTCTCAGTACATTAATTTTTGGTTATTGACATGAAGATTGCCAAGTTGGGAAGGGATTCAAGGTAGGGCATAATTTTTTTAATGCATTATTCTTTCCCAGAACTGTTTTTGTCAAGGAACATTATAAGCCAGAATTTATAATCATTCCAGGCTCGGTATGCCCATTTCAATTCCAGATGTGGTTTCTCTTCCTAAATCATGCAGGTCATTTTGAAAATCTTATTTTCCATGAGGAATACCAAAAGAAGAACTCTATGTATATAGTCTAAGTTTCACTTGGGAGTTGTGGCTGCTTCTAAACGTTCTAGATGAGAAGAGACAAAGGGTCTGGAAAAAAAAAAATGTTCCAAGTATGAATAATTCATTTCTTGTTTTAAATGAATGAGCACTCATGGTTATATTTTAATTGACAAGATTTGTTTTCAATAGAAGGCACTAAGAATGGTTTGACAGAATTTGCTCTCTGTTTCTCGCCCATTGAAGCACAGAGTCTGCCAGCCCCAGGTGACCGTGCTGTCAGCTGGCCCTGCAGATGGCACACAGCTCCAGATGATGACAGCCTGCTTCATGGAGTGGAAAGTGTAATTGCTGTGTTAACAATGCATAATGTGGGGTTTACTGTTGGTACTAAAACAAGGGAAGTGGAATTATACGTCGCTGAAGTCTCTCTCAAGAAAAGGCAAGTTCTTTAATGCAGGAAGAATGGCTTTGCTGGAGTCCTTAAAAACATTCAAGTGTTTCCAAAAGTGTATCTTCTCACTTCCTATTTGTCAGCACAAGCAATGATGCCCAATGAACAGAAGCAGACTTTTCTCCATTCTCCAAACTTTTCATTACCTGTTTTAGGTGTCAGTTTTGCCCACAGCCATCTGAATTGGCTGCTGGAGGAATAAAGGTGGGAGGGGAATGTGAAGCATGGTTCCAACTGAGACACACCCAAAACCACCTTAAACCATTCTGAGGTACTGACAGAATGGCCCAAGACTGCAAAAGTGACCTATGACTACTAGTAGCTTAGGTCACCCAAGGAATTTCTAAATGCTTTTCTAATCTCTTCAGCCATCTTTGAAGACTTTGCATGTTATGAAGCAATGCATTGATAAGATAGTACAGTATTTTATAACTATTTAATTTATATATAGTAAATATACAAACTATATAACTAATTTATTACTGTAATTTCTATCTTATGTGCATATGATGAACACACATATATAAATACATATAAATTTCAAAATCTCACAGACATGTTTCATAAAAAACCCTAAATGTTCCTCTGAGACGGTTTGCAAATTATTATGTGTTATTAAGAGTATCCTTACTGGAAAAGTTTAGCAAGGTTGCTGAAAGGAAGAACTACCTCTAGATTGCTTGGATTTTGAAATTTTAAAAATTTTTAATAAAGTGCATATTGGGCACACGGAAAAACAAATGTGTTTAGGAAAAGCTCTTAATTTATGACATCATGTCTACCTATTTTGATATTTAGGGATTAAATAGGATAAATATTGAAAATAATAGCTATCTGCCTAAGGCAGCAGTGACTAGTAGCTTAGTGAAGAGAATACTGGCCAAAAACTCAGATGGCAACATCTCTTCAATGCTAATGGAAGTGTGTAGCCCAAGCTGTTCTTGGTTATAAATTTGCTACCACTTGTTGCCTATTAGAAAAGCTGAATGTATTTTTATATTCTCTTTTATATACTCTCCAGAAAATGGCAGGCAGGTGCCTTTGAATTTACTGAAGTAGAAGGAAGATGGGCAATAATTTAAATTTCCATCTAAGTACTGAAAGCTCTTAACAATGCAAATGCATGTTAATGTGGCATGTTTACTACATTAATGATGACTGTGATGATGAACATGATTGTGGAGATGGGTTTCAATAGTCAGGACTCAGCCCAGTTCATGTCCTTATATCATATTTGCTTGTTTGTCTGCACACCCAAATGAGGCATGGCTGTACAGATGGTAACAGGACCAGTTGTGTGCTTACAGGTCTGTACAGGACTGGGGCCTGAAAGCCAGTACAGAACTGTGTAATCACTGAAGCTACATTCCCAAATATACAGTGTTTTTGCAGACTTAGTGGGCTTGCTCTTCCAAGGCATGATCCTTCTTGGACTACCTGTCCTGGAGTCCAGAAGACACAAATTTTAAAAGTCACTGAACCATATGAATAACCAGGGTCAAAGTGATGCTTCTCTTGATTTGCCTTCAGGCAGCTGAAATTGAGTACATTGCTTGGTTCCTAAAATACTGCTTTGTGTAAGTTATAAATAATGAATCATTGCCACTGTTGTATTTTCAAGTACATAAATTCCTTACACCGACTTGTGGGAATTATTGCTCTCATGGTTATGAACCTGTCTTCAACTAGACCTTGTTGGACAGATGTGTTATCTTTTAGTGTGTAAATGGAGAGCAGAAAGATGCCTGTTTTCAGAAATATCCTTAAGATTCTCTTCTTACAGTTCTTCAATTTTATTGATTTGTATTTGCTGTCTCAATTTTTTCCTCACTGCAGCACATTTCAAAGCTGTCACTATCCAGTGTGCAGAGTAAACTGAGTAGACAGAAGTAAAATTCTGGGCAGAAAGTGATGAGTACAATTGACCTTCAGCTTATCAGACATTTTTACAGCACTTTACTTTTTCATATGGGTTTTGGAAATGCTTTTGGAGACTATTTTCAAGTTGAAATGGCAGAATAAGGAAAAAAAACATAAACCAAAGTTAATTCTGAATATTATGTCTGTTGGAGTTTTATGGTCAATTTTAAATAGTAGTTGCTCAGTGCCAGGAGCTCTATGCCTCAGCACTTTGTCTATTATCTGAACTTATCACTGCCTGCAGATGCATAAAAAATAGTGAGCTGTAAAGCAACCCAGTGGATATTCATGAATCATTAACAATGAGTGTATGAAGAGGATACTTCTTTAAAATTATTAGTTTGAAATGCAATGAGGGTGAACTTGGCACATCCAGGGTAACCTGACATGGGCAGCCTGATGTATCCCACTGTTGAGGAAACACTGATTAGTTTAAACTTTGTAACGTGCTTGGTATGTGAAAACATTTCCTCCTTTTGTTATTACTCTCTTCTTTCTCTCAGTGGCCTTTCAAACAGACCATCACCTTAAATACATCCAGGAAAAAACAAAAACTAAAAGAAGGGAGTTTGTGTAGAAGTTTCTAAGTAACTACCTAGAAGTATCTAGGCTTTGGTATGAAAGGACTAGTTTATGATGCAGAAATAAAAATCAACAATAATGGAAATATTTAATAACCAGTGTGGTTAAAAATACTTTATAATCCTTTTTAGTTGATTGAACAGATAAGTTTACATTGATTGGCGTAGCATTTTTTCCCATTGTCCTTCTCTCGAAAGAAAAATTATTAAGGGCTGCACTTAGGAGGTCTGAAGTAAGAGGACACACTTGTGCTTTAGGTAGGGAATTAATTGCACTTTCAAGCCAGGCTACAAATCTTGAAATCTCGACATAAAAACATTTATGGTGTATCCATGGGGCAGAACAGATGTTGCCTTATGAAGCATATATTGAATATGTCTGGCAATGAGGCAGTGGTAGCATCACTCTGGCAAATGCTGCATTGCCTGAGGAGTTAATAACTATTATCAGTGCAAAGCTGAAACCCTTTGCAAATGGGGGTTTTAGCTTTTACCTAATTTTCAGCAGAGCTTCCAGCACAATATGAGAATGCAAAGGATAAATTGAAAGAGCTGGGTTCACTTATACGTATCCCGCAGTAATTCAGTTGTTTGACTAAACAAAGGACTACTGGCATTAGTGACTTTTTCTCTCTGTCTTCTCTCCTCTGGGTGACATCTGACAGGCTTGAGCATCATTTGCAGTTAACATAGTTTCTGCAGTTGACGAAAAACAAAACTGAAAAAGGGTGCCTGTGCTAGTTAGTGCAATACATTTAAACCATGCTGTGTTCCCTCAGCTCTACTACACTTGACCAAACTCATTTGGGACGCTTGTTTGTCAAGATCTATCCTGACTGTGTGCCTATAAAATAGGAAGAAATAAAGATCACTGTTTTCTTTAGCCGGAAAAAAGAATCTCTTTAGAATGTTTCTCCCTTATGTCCTTGTGCTCCATGTGTTAAGATCTGCAAAAATAATTGCTACATTTGGGTTAATTATACTGGAACACTTTTTGTAGACTCACCTCAATACATTTACTTCAACATTTTCAGTTTTTCCAAGTTGCACAAATCTCCTATTAAGATCAATTAAATATAAACTCCTGCTGATCAGTTCAATACAAATCAGCATTTCCTTACTAGTGAGAGAACCACCTATTTTTAATCGGAATTGAATATTTGTGAGTGTGTATATGCATTTTTTCCCAGCTGCTGCTTTGCTACTAAATCCTTTGATTTATGACAGTCTCATAATGACTCTGTTTTCCCTACATAAAACAGAAAATGCTGTTTACTTTCATCCTTGATGACTCTTATTGAAATAAACACATATAGACACTGCAGGAGACAAGGGAAAATGATGTTCTGCAAACAGCAGTGACCCCAATAATTACCCTAGTAGCTGACAGGCAGACACAGATGTGGCAGGCACAGTGTGCAGGAAGAGAATATGCCCTTGAATGTAATAATAGCATATATTGCTAACACATCTTGAGGTCTAGTTCAAAGATCCAGTCAATCTCCAACTTTCCATTGGGTCCCATGCTGACTGGAACAGGGCTGTAAAAACCAGCACAGTTGTAATGATATTCCATATTTTCTTTGTAGAAAAGATCCTGTTCATCTTGAATGTTTGGGGAACAGAATGTGAGCTTAGTGAGTTGCAGGACTTCCATCAGATGCTGCTGCAAGCTGTGGAGTTTCAGAGAAAACTAAATGTGCACTCTATTTCAGAGGCTAAGAAGTGCATCAACTATAAAAGTGCAGACTTAAAGCTCTGGAAAACATTCCCCCCCTGCCCCACCCAAGGCCTGCAGTGGGCAAAACTTTTAATCTTGAAGTAGTTAAAGATTTCTTTTTTTTCTCAACCAGTGAATTTTCTGTTAAACTGGGTTTTCATGTGAAAATGTTAAGAAGTGTTGATTTCAATGGCACGAAGCACAGATATGTTCTCACAAACTCTTTTTCTGCAGACTTAATGGAAACTATGATTCAGTGTGCTGTCAGATGAGAAGTAAAAATGTGGTTTTTCTAGGCTGCATCTTCTAGAAATGCTTGTTGGCCAAACTTATCTGGAGTTTGATTTTTCCAGATGCTTAATGTCTGTAAATCCTATACACTGTTATAACTGTGCATGCATGCTCTTTATCAGGATTTTCATTATTTAGCATTTTATAAGGAGGCTGGGTTCTCTGGATTTCAGATCTGATTCACTTCTAAACTGATATGTAAACTTCTCCATGCATTCTTGGCCAAGTTGCTTCATCCTAGTCTTTTGATTGTGGAGAAGGAAGTGATACATATTTCATTTAGAAAAGTCTAGATGCCCATGACAGACATTGGCAGAGAAGTTGCAATTATATTTTTTTCCACAGGTGAAATCTTTCTGTATTCAGGGACTCTGAAGATTTCAGTCTCTCTGATTAATATTGATCATTGCGTTGCCCTTTAGTCTGTTTCTGAAATCATACTTACAACATGCATTTTCCAAAAAAAAAAATTGTTTATTACTACATATTCAGTTCTAAGGCTAAATATCTCAATCCTTTCTGTTTTTCACTTCAATACCATTGATTTTTTTTTTTTTTGGTGTGTATATGAAGTGTACTGTATATTGCTGAGAACACCCACCTGTCTTTGCAGTCTATAGATGTGTACTTTGACTACTCCATACTATTGATACCTTAAAATGAAGCTGTGTCTCCTGGAGAAAGGCATCTTCTGCTTAGACAGTTTGACACAAATACATTGCAAAAATCCACATATGTGCAGCTGAGGTTTGATAGGGAAGTGATTTCATAAACTGTTCTGTTTAGCTTCTTTTGAGTTGAAGCAGGGGTTATCTGGTTGATGGGACTTGTGCAGAGGGACTGACATTTACAGTAGATAAAAGGTTGAAGAGGTACCTGCAGTGTTGTGCTGTTGAGAGAGGAAAAGGCTCCATAGAACTTGTAGAAGACATCTTATGAAGAAAGGTTGCAGGAATTGATGTTGAATTTGTCCAGAGACAAAAAGACAATTTTGGTCTATGGCACTACAGTTTTCAGACAAGTGAAAGGTAAGAATGGATTAAACCTCTCTCTCTCTGTGTACAAATAATGAGCAGTTGCTTGAATTACAACAGGAGTAGTTTTATTAGGCACTGAGAAAAGCTCTAAGGAGCAAAAGGAAAGCACTTCATTTACCCGCCAAGGGAGACTTAAATCACAATGTCTAACATATTTTTGAAGATCGTCATCATGCATCCTTCTGGAATGGCATGGTGTTATTGATTTCTGCTTTATGACACAGTTATCTTCTGTCTCCCATGGAGGTGGAAAAAACTAGGCAGGTTAAAATTTCAAAGCAAAAATAGTTACAGTATGGTGAAAGTGGAAGAAAGCAGTTATGAAGAAATGGGTAAATCTGCAAATGCGTGATGTGCTAAATCAGTAAGCACTTGTAACATCTGTTCTTTGTAAACCATGCACCAGATCTGATATTGAGGCAACAAAGCAGTGAATAGAGAATATTCCTGTGGACATGCACAATGAAACCAGGTCATAGTCCCCCAGGTGTTGCAGTTATGCTGAGTATAGCACACATCCTGGATTTGTATTATAGAAAAAAACCCTGCAGTGTTCCATCAGATGCCTGAAAACTGGAATGCTGAAAAGGGTAGCAGTTTGATAATCTGATGCAGAGCTGCTTTAATTAGTGTCTTAATGCCAGAGCTGTGGGGGGAAAAAGGCTCAGACCCCTGGACCCTGGTGCAGCAGTCAGAGCAGAGCTGGCAGAGCAGAGAATGGCCACAGAGTGTTGTTCCAACAGTGACTGCAGCACAAAGGGCAGGGCTTGGACCAAACTGCCAATGTGTTGAGAAGGCTGTGAATTCAAACTGCTCCAATGATGGACATTAATAAGTATATCGCCTGCATGCAGGCTCTTCCCTAGATAAAAAAAGGAAACCAGCCCCCATTGTCAGGATTTCATTCCACTGTTATTCAAAAAGCAAATGATTTCTTAACTTTCAGTAGCTAAATTCTTCTAAGATAAGTCCTTTGGCAAAAATGGGCCTTAAAATTGGCTCAGATTTTAGTATTCTCCCCATTGATTCAATCCTAAATATGCGGTTGAAAAGGGACTTTCATAGCATAATTCTTCATCCACATATATTTCCTGCTTCTTGGGGTAAATACAGAATCTGTTTATCTATATAATAACAGGATGAATATAAAAAAATAATCTTTCTGTGAATCCTCTGTTCAAAAATGCTGAATAGGTTTAAACACTCTAACAAGGATTTCATGCTGGCAGTAACAAATTCATGTGATTTAGATTTTGGAGAAGGACAGCCTTTCATAAGTGAACCTACTTGGCACTGGAGCTGTATCTGGAACTGGTGGGAAAGAACTGAGCAGCACAGTGTGCAGAATTTCAGATAGTAAAAGGCCAAAATACAGATTAGATGGGAAGGCTGCTAATGATTTTACTTTGCTCCAGGTGAAACTCGGTCTGTGAAGATTTGCAATACAATTGTTTCCCTGGAATTATTGTACTTTTGTGCAAGTACTATTAACCAGCTAAACATACAATGTTCACAAGACTGAATTAAGAATGTCCCAAAGAATCTTTTTTAAGTCCTTACTTAAAACATACAGTGAAAGTTGATATCTCTCTATAGTTGTCATTATCAGTAGTTAATTTTTTTCACACTTTCGCTATTCATTTCCTATGATAAATCAGGAGGAAATGCACTCAAGTAACCCCCTGATGTTAATAATTGCAATACCAGTGACAAGTTTTTAGATTTGGAAAAAAATGCTGCAAGAAGAAAATGGTAATTACTGCAGAAAATCCAGAAATGCTTAAACTTGATGGGCACTCAGATTTGTGAGATAACTAATTTGCTAACCACACATAATACAGCTACAGTAACTTTCTAAAATTGTTTTGTCATTGTAATTATACCTTGTGCCAGCAATTCTAAGCAAAACTTGCTATTAGCTTAATTGAGGAAAGGAATTAAGTGAAAAAATATCTGATCTAGGGGTCCAGAAGCTACTGCAGGTGCACAGCAAATCCAGGAAATAGCTCCCTGGAGGACACAGGTGTTAAGTCTTGATCCTGGAGCACTAAAGATAAATACTGCCAATTACTCCAAAGGTGCTTCAGGAATGGATGTACTCAATGTGTTTGCCTACTTTTGAAACAGGTCTTGGAGTGAATTCAGCTGTACATTAATTACTGAATCTTTTACCAAGTAGGTGTCCTTGTACTGGCTTGGCTGGGAGCTGGGAAGTGCATTTACTTTCTTATCTAGCCAAAGAGAATGACTGAAGCCCTGAGCCCATGAAACAAACCACAGTAGGACAGGGCTGTGGGCTGACCATCATGTCTGTAGAGCACACACTGGCAAGTTTCCCTTATGACCCTGCAAGTTAGAGCTGGAGTTTGATGGCAGAGAACAGCAGTGCTGATGATAACCTACTCCTTTCCATCCTGAATCCCTTCTGGAGAAAAGGCCAATACCTGAATTTGGTGACATTATACCTGACAGGTATATAGCTGCTATCATGCAGAGTGTGACTAGACCATACTAGATTTATAGAGCATAAGAAAGGGAAAAAAATTTTTTTTTGAGATGTAAAATCTGGACAGTGAGCAGAACTATATGATTTTACAGCAGTGCCTTCTGCATGAAATACTTCTGTCAGATTCTACCAACAGCACCATCTTCTAAAGTAGCACTAAAGTGTTGAAGTTCCCTCTTGAGAGCAACGCTGCCTTCTCAGCAAGGCTTGTCTGACTTGCTTCAGGCCAAAAGAATTCCTGTCCTTTATCTAGCAATATTTATAAATTGTGATGGGAGCAAAAGAGACCCTGCTTTATTTTAACACCATAACCTCTGGGTATTTTATTTAATTATTTTGCTGCTTGCTCTTTGGTGTCTAGGGTAAAGCTGATTCTCTTGACTTCCAATCTGCCTACTTATCCACTCTCACTTTAAGAGAATTAATGGAAGGTATCTTTGAAGCTCTGTGAAGTGCTCTGAGAGTCAGTAACACAAATTCAAAATATTTGCTTCGCCTTGAAAGTCATTAATTTCTCCTAGAATGCTGTTATGATTTTCAATCTAATGAAAAGTATTCTATTGTCCTGGTAAATACTGCTTTGTGAATTGAGGGAAGAAAGTGGTGATTTTTTTTCCAATTTGATTGTTTTTGTTACTAATTTACATTGTTAATAAGTTTTATTAGAAAACTACAGAATAAAAGGTGAATGTTCACAAAGGATGAGGCCTCTATCTCACTGAGTAATGTTCAGATTAATTTGCAGTTCTTGTTCCACGAGTTTATCAGCAGTTATCAAAATATGAAGTATGTAAAATTTTATATGTGCCTGAGGGAAAGTAATTTAATCATAAACACATGGATTTACGCTTAGCCCTGTTGATATCAGTGACCAGGTTAAAATTAATGATGTAATCTGGCCTCAGGTAATCTGCATTTTTAATAGCTTGCTGAAACAAAATTTCAAAGGTCAAAGATGTAACGCCAGTTTCACATGATTTGTCATTACAATGCTACTAGAGTGATGCTTAAAATGCTTGTAAACCATCATTATTCAGTGTGTTTCAGAAGTTAGCCACAAGTGTGTTTACCATTTGTAGCTGTGTAGTCCATTTATATTTAGACAGTTTTGGGGACAGCTGTCATTCCCAGTGGCTCTCAGAAAGTAATGTCTCCTATTTTAGTTGGAGGTAATAGCAAAGACCATTTCTAACAAAATACTTTTCCTTTCCAACGTTTTAGCTATTATGACTTTAAGGGACTTAAATCCTTAAAAGAACTTATTTTTAACTGGGGAAAATACCATCTCTTTTTACCCTTTATTTTGAAAGTTGATGTCAAAATGGTGCTATAAGTAGGATTTTAAGTCAAACCATGACCCATTCCTTGCATTGAAACTGCAGGGTTTTTATCAAGACCAGCCCTTGGAAAGTCAAAGGGAATATTTAACTCAGATGAGTGGTTCTTCCTGATTCTTAAGGATTACAGGATATGGTTCTTTCTGGGCCCATGTGATATCCTTGCCCCCTCATTGATGTTTGTCTTTGTTCAAGCAAAAGCAGATGTATAAATAACTGTGAACATACTGAAGTACTTACAGCGTTATTCCATTAGTCGTTAAGGGTATAAACCAGAAACTTTATTTTGTCTTGAATTTTTTTTTTTAAGAAAAACATGGTAAGTAAATTTGCTATTTTAATAAATCTTAAAATACTGTAATGCAAGTAGAAATCTTCAGCTACAGCCTAGCAATGAGGGGTTCTGTGTACTCAGAGATTTGGGCAGACCAATGTTGAAGGCATATTATTAAATCACTGGATTTTACTTTTGCTTATATCATTATTAAAATAGACTATCATATACTTCTGAGTTTTGATAACTGTTTCAGGTAATTTATTGGTCTGATTTCATTCCTGACATGCTAGGATGGGAAATTTTTTCATGTTGTATGACTCAGCAAAATAATTTTGTCTTCTGAAGACCAAAACTTAAAATTGCTTTGATTTACAATGGTGCAGAAGTCAGTCCATCTTGAAATTTTCAGGATTCACGGTGTCATTGTTTAGTTGGGTTTTGTTTTTTCCTTTTTACTAACGGCCGAAAGGAGTACATACTTGATTTGGGGTTTTCTTCTAAAAGGTTTCAAACTATTTTTAAGTTGAATTAAGTAGCATCTATTAAAAAGAGTCTCTCTTAAGTTTTTAAAAATCTTCACTTTTTTAAGCAGCTGTAGCTACATCTATAGCTCTTGAATGTCCTGGGAATCTGTTTTGAAGCAAAACTGTTCTCTGCACAGACATGAAAGCTCTGAAATTTCAAAAATATTTATAAAAGTCTCATTCAATCTCTGAATGATAAATCTATTTCTAATTGTACTTCTTCTGCTATAAAGACACTCCATTCTTCTTTGCTTTATTATGCATATTTATAAGACTTGTTTAAAAAAGAAATAATAAATCAGGGATAAAGCTCCCTTCAGAATAACAGGACGAGTGGATGAAATCTTCCACAGATGTTCAGTGTATTAATAACTCTTCAACATGAGTTTGTGCATAAAATAAATATATGGCCACTAGTGATATTCTTTTCAATTTCATTGTGTACCTGGGTCCTATATATTGTCCAGATTGCATGTTCCCATACTGTGAATATACAGAGCAGTGGCACGAAAGTCAAACATCAAGAAGTAAAAAGTGTACCTACACCAGTAAACTTATAATACTCATTTAATACAGATGCTAGTGTTAGATTTTTCCTGATATTTTCTCAGTAGCCTTCCATCTGGATATTATACATTATGCAAAGCCTAGAATTTTGTGTGAATTCTTCTCTAATAATAGTTTTCAGCATGTTGGTCTAAATCTTCCTGTTTTGATGCCAGTGGTAAGGGTTCCATTAATTTTGCTAAGATGAAATATGCCTGTTTAGAAAACAACCATATGCTGCCGTTTGAAAGTTTGATGCACAATTTTATTAGAAAAAAAAGTTTAAAATTACTTTCATAACCAATAATACATGGCTAGAATTCTCACACTTTCATGGCATTAAGAACTGAATGGCCAGAACAGCTGGGCCAATTCTTTTCATTTTAGCTAATTTCCCACTTTCCCTTTTATCTTGTGGGATGAGCTGGCAGTGGTGGTGTGGGTGTTTGAATACTAATGTTTATTAAATCATTATCTGTTATGTTTATGTTGGTCCTGGGTTATGTATTTTCATCTGGGCATTTTAATGAGTCTTCTGTAAGTATTTTTAAATGGTGATCAAAGTTGCCAGCAGCATTGGTTAGCCATGTCTACAAACTGTAAAGGAGCTGTATATTAGGCAATTTAAATGTTTGCCAGACAAGTATCACCAAGCGTGTACCTGCCAACTCAGGAGCAGTGGAACACAAAATGCTTTTTCCCTATGTGGCAGAGACAGACAAGAAAGGAGCTGAACCTTTGCTCAGGGTTAGAACACAGTGTGGAGTTTCAAAGTCACCTCTTAGCTACTGCTCAAAATAGAGCATCCAAACCTTGGCCATTTTGGTGGTGGGTCATCCCCTCCCAGCCTGGAGATCTGCCAAGAAATTGTCTGTTTTGCTTTAAGCCTGTTAATAACTTCTAGTGAAAATATAAAATATTTACCTTTTCCTTTTAAAAACGTAATTACTGTTTGCAAAAATATAGCTTTTTATCAGCAGATACAAAGTGGTACTTGCTGTTGTTGCTAGCTTTCATGAACAGTCTTCTAGAATTAGAACAGATTTGATAAAACCTTTAAATGAAATAGAAATTGGATTGCATTGGAATCTAATTGCTCAGAATAGGAAACAAAATGGTAAAATCCTTTTCTTCTGATCTGGCTGAATGTCTATGTAAGAATAGGCATAATACTCCGGTGAAGATGCACACACATGCAAACATATATACATTATCTATATAAAATTTATGCATGCATACATTGTATGTGTTTGTCTGTTTAGGTGTGCACATACACTCACTTTTTTTGCCAGTATCTTTACCCCTTCAATGTACCATTGTAATTTTATTTGTATTGATGAACACAGATATGATGACAAGCTTATATGCAAATTAACTTTGGCTTGTAAAAGTTTATTGAATTTACTCAAATATTACGACGTAAAAAATATTTCCAGTGCATGATAAGCAATCATTACTCTTATCTCCCCATAACACAGGCATTGCTGGACTTTTGATTGATGAGAAAACTTAATCCTTACTAAAATCCTTATCAGAAGCCATACTGAGTATGTAATATAATGTGTGTGGAATTAATGTGTAGTTGTGTAATATATATTATTACATAGCTAAAATTCAAGTTTCTCTGTGTGAATCCACTAGTTGCAAGTTTGAGTCAATGTATGTCTCTGTTATGCATGACAAATATTTGAAGAGTGCTGGCAGGGGAGTAAGCACAAACATCAAATTATACCACTTCATCTTTATGTTACTCCATAAAATCGGATTTCATGTTATGCAGTGGATGCTGTAAATGTCTCCCAGTGGCTTCCTTCTCTTCCCCTCATTTACTTATCTCCTTTGGCCTCTACATGTTGTAAAACTGCCCATGTAAGGTCTCAGAATTTTCTGGTGGTGGAGCTGGAGAACCTGCAGAGAATGGCAGTTCCTGCTGCTGTGGGCAGGGACAGGACCTGACCCGACCCGACCTGACCCCCTCACTGGGAAACTGCCTCAACTTCCTCTGCAGTCTGTCCACTGCAAAATAACAAGAGAAATGACAGTTTTCTGTATGCTCTGCAACAGAAGAGTTCAGCAGAAATACTTGTCTTTTTAGTAGGGGTCATAACTAAACTTCCTCTAAAAAGGAGAGCTAAGAGGAGTGTGAGTCACCAGAGCTGTCACTAAGACCAAAGGTTAATTCATATACATTGAGGAGATTACTTCATAAACAGGAATAAAGAGACACATAATCCCCCTAGATGAAGCCCTCGCATACTATTCCTATTCAACATTATGGTTTCCGCTGTTACTTCCTAAGGCATTATTAAAAATGCTGCATCTTTAGAGACTGTAAAATTTCTTAAGAAAATTGGAAAAAATCTGAAAAGTCTTGTGCAGTATCAACTGTCTTACAAGGTCATCTTCTTGGATTCTGGAGAGTTACAAATTTTTGAATTCCTCATACGTGTTTCTGGAGTTCTTTTTATTTTCTATACTCACTCAATTACAATATATCATGTGTCAGAACTTGAACCTTTCCCTGCTTGGCTTGGTGACTTAATTCACCATCACAAATAAGGCACCCTAATTCCATCTGTTTGGATTGCTCCTGCTTTCTGTTTAGATTTCGCCCTTTGCAACTCAGTTGAGATACTGTAGTTATCACCTGATCCTAAAATCATTGTTAATCCACTCAGCTCGAGCATAGCAGGCTTAAACTCTGTTCTGGGCAAGGCTTGTCAGAAGGGCAGTGCTTGCAAGGCATGCCCTTGCACACTGGTGACTGCAAAGGTTTGTTCAGTATCAGGAAGGATCCTGTGACTGCTTGTTCTGATAATCATTGTGGTTCTCCTTGTGCCTGGACACAAAATAGAAAATGCCAAGTGCTTCTGGACATACCTTTGCACTGCTGCCAGCACCCTGCTTGCTGGCTGCAAAGCCTCACCTGAGGGCTCTCTTCCTTTATTTTCTTGCACCGACAAAGCTTCTCACTAAAAGTTGTTTCTGAGCTTCACAAATCGCATCAAAATTAAGAGTCTCTATTAGAGCAGTTCTTTCACTCCCTTTTCATGCCTTATAATTAATTTCTCCTTTGTTACATCTTTTCTTGTGCTTTAGTAATGTACATTAGTGTTTCTGTTTCATAAGAGAAATAGAAAGAAATGCATTTAACAGGCGCTCTAAACTTATATTTTTAGAAGTAGATCTGCCTCTACCACAAATTGTGACTTTTTCATTCTTCAGCAGAAAAACAACATTTTTCAGTAAAAAAAAAAAATAACTGAATGCTTCAGCACAGATAACTCATTCAACATATAATAGTAGATAGTCAGTAGATTACTATCTTAGGTTGAAAATCTACTCATCTTGCTGAAGAACTGAGGCTGTAGATTGTAAGACCCTTTCTTTTCTCTTCACAAAGTGGTTTCTGTCCTGTTCCAAGCTAAATGAAAACAGCTGCATGTCTCAAATTATGCATTCAGAGAGAATTTTGACATGATACTCTTCAAAACACAATTAATTTTAATCTTTCTCATGCAATTTTCTGTCAAAAAAGATTGATGGTGCTTTGTTTCTCCTCTTTTCATTATAATTTTGATAGTGAAATATCAGAGTATATTAAGGAGTCCATTAGACATCTGATTTGTAGGTATGTAATTCTTAGTCAGACTATGACCAGGGAAGATGTAGCTTATCTATTTCATATTCAATATTTCATGAAGCGAATCTGAAATGTGACAATGCAACAGATACATCTAAAACAAAAAAGGAATTCCACTATGTTGCCATGATACATTTCTTTAAACAAGGGTCCTTAAGGATCTGCCCACTATTACAATGTCATTCATAAGGCACTGACAGCTTAATTTAGACCTTTCTTAAGTGATATTTCTAAAGGCTTTCTTAAATGGCACCATGCTGATTAACTCTGGAGCAGAGGTAACACCAGTGCTGACTGCCTGAAGTGTGTGATACAAAGTGTGTGTCTAAGAGCCATCATTGCAGAAAACCCTCAGCATTTATTAATATCAAAAATTATATTAATAAATCAAGTGGGAGAATACTTGAACAGCAGTTGTTGTGAATGCATTTTTTTCTCCTTCTCATTTTTCTTAATGCAGTGTTTGAAATTCACCAAGACCATTTGTTCCAGCTCCTCTGCAGATGTTGCATATTCTTCCTACTTTGGTCTTTACCTGAATATGAGTGTATCAGCAGCAAAATTTTCTGTTTACTGTTGCAACTAGTAACCTTAGAGATCTGCACAGCCTTGTTTTCCTAGTGCCTGCTCTGTCACTACTACAAAATTCCAAGGATGTGTTTTGCTGTGGAGATGACAACCTAACCCTTGACATGGCAAAAGATGTAGGATGCCTATGCTACTGAATAGTCTTGACCTGTCTCTGAATCTCAGTATCTGCTCATCCAAATAATTAACACATGTTTTTGCCATGATCTGTGAAAATTGTCTACATTTCAAGAGCATTCTTGCTCAAAGTTGCCAAAAAACATACGTTGTGAAGAGTTTTCTCAAAATTGAAATTTCATGTTAATAAGGGAAAGGGTTTCATTCTGTTAGTATTTCCTTTAATAAAAGGAAAGTCTTGCTCGCACTGATTTCCAGGTTGAGGACTAAGATTCATTAATTCAGAAACAAAAAGCAGCTCATTTTCACAGTAGGGATAGAGAGTGGCCAAAACCCCTTTTATTTGCTTTATGTTGGCTGGCACTGAAGCCCCAAGAAAGCTCCCAGCTGTGTGAGTCATGGTGACTGCAGCCTGCGACTACCTGCTGTGAAAATGAGCTGGGAGTGTGGTTTTAGGCAGCTGTACCACAATTATCCAGAAGTGCAGAAATGAGATAGGAGATGCTTTTCACTCTTGGAAAGATGCACAAAGGACATCTCCAACTCATGAAATCCTGGAAATGTATCTTAGGCAGAAGAGTTTTGAACAGTAGGAGAAAAAGTCACTCTTAATTCAGTACTCATTTTTAGGGCCAGATGTATGCTTCTAAACTATAATTTTATTTCCAGTTAATAAATGCAATAAAATTCCAGTGATAAGACAAAAACTCTGCTAAAATCCTACATGAATTTGCAAAATTAAACCTTGTGGTTCCTTTTCCTTTGATTTTGATATTCAGACATTCTTATAAATCTTGTAAATTCTGTAAAGTTACTTTTAATCATTGAATTGTGCAGCTTTTTTCTACTAGATTTGCCCTCTTAATTTTTTTTTAATATTAAAAGGGAGTGGCTTGCTTTAAAGAAAAAATTAAACATTTTAATGACACCAAGTAAAAAATTCAATAAAATTGTTATAGCCTAACTATTTTATCTGTTTTTCAAACTGTTCAACATTTCTGATCTAGATGTTCTTCTTAATTTAAAAATTATATAGACTTATAAAATGTCTTCCCTGCATATTTGTGGAATAATATTAAATGTACTCATGGAAAACTTAAATGGAAAAAAAAATAATTTTTCTCAAAAATTACCTATCCAGAGGCATAGCTGGTATTTCAGGTATAAGGTGTCTGATGAGGTATAGTGAAACAATGTCAGACAATGTATATTTTGACTAGGATTTATGAAAGACTGACAAAGAGTTTTGTAAGAGATATATGAAATTCAATAAATGATTCTTCCCTATGGGCCCAGTATAATCTGTATTGGCATCCTATTATTATTCAGAATTGCTTGCAGTAATACCTCTGGCAAATGGATTTCCTGATGCAGCTGCAGCCTGTTATGTGGATAAATGGCATTTTGTTTTGTTTGCAAACCCCCAGGTCATTTAACATGTCCCTGAAATTTTAACAGGCAGTTGAGCAGTGGTAATAGAATAATATTTACAAATTCAGCAAGTAAACACTGTCTCTCATTACATTTGATCTGTTTCTCTGTCCCAGCCCAATATTCACTGACATTGTGACTGGAAAGCAAAGAGCCTGCCAACCTGGCAGAGAGAATGCTGCCTGCCCCCTGAGCCTTGCTTCAGAATCACTGTTTGGTTTACACTTGGAGCATCTGTTGAACAGTAATGATTGTTGCATTTGTTGTTTCTCATGTAACTGACACAGTGCTTTCTTATTCTTTTTAGAAACCTTTGTTTTGCTTTGTCTAGAGAGTGTTCTTGAAAATTTTCAGTAGGTTGCCAAAAATGGCTGAAATGTTCACCTTATATAAACTATGTTTAATGTGGAAGAGACAAATTTCAAAAGACTGTAACTTGACACTAATAAAAATTTTAGTTATACCACATAACATGATATTAGCAGTTCTGAGGGTCATAGGAAGTTTTATCTGACTACAAAGAACAAAGTTCTTTGAAACATCCTCTGCCCATTTCATTACTAATTCTGTCTTATATTTTTACAGTTCTGCCTATACTGTCAGGAACAAAGTATTTTTTGTCTTTGTCTGGTATATATTTGGTTTTTCTTTCAGTTTTTGCCTTCACCCAAACTACCAGTGTGTGCGTTTCATGTAATGCTTAGGAAACTGAGAAACTCCACATGCTGTATTTGTAGAAAGAGAAACCAGTTGAACAGAAGTTAGAAAGATTCCTCTCCCAGTATTTTAAGCGCAAGAGCCCTTTTTTTTCTACATATTTTAATTTCAACAGAATTTTATGTTTACTCCTATAGAATTTAGCACATTTGCAATGTATCTTATTTTGCTGATTGCATCCTAATTTTGCCTCAAACATTGGCTGACACTGAAAGTCTCTCTGCAGACTTTAGCACTGAACAGAGGTTTGTGTTCGGCATGTCTGAGACAGCAGTGTCCTGTTAGTTCCCTGTGTGTTTCTACCAGATTCTGAGTGATGCCATTTCACAATGTAAAAGTTGATAGCAAGAAATAATTACAGATTTCTGAGTTTTCTTATTTTCTATAAATTTTCCCCTAGAAATATAGTGTTACATGGAAGACTATGGGATTTTGAGAAAATTTCTGATAAATAAAATTTCTATTACAACTAAATTGTGCTGCTGCTCTGCTAATGTTGCTCTGCTAATAAAATACAAAAAAAATACTATAAACAATTTAATGAAAGAATTTTTCCTTCACTTTGCACTGTGAGCTTTTTTAAAGTATTATGTTCACAATAAAATGGCTCTGTGTGTTCTTATTAATGACTTATCACAAAATGCATATTACATAGCCTGGAATTCATATCAGTACCTTCCTGTAGTACAGGAGTAAAGAAAGAAACTGTTGAAGAAGAGGTAATCAAAAATCAGGTTACTGTTCTTGTTAATGACTCATGATAATGCAATATAGTAACCAGAAAGTAACATTAAATATTTATAGTACTTAAAAATTATTAGCAACTTCTAACTAGTTCTGATAGAAACATTTAGCCTTCCATCTAGTGCGGCTGCAATGAAATTCTGTGACGCTGCCCTGCAAGCTGTAGAATTACATGGAAATACCTAAACCAAGCTTAATTTCCAGAGGGCGTCTAATTGCAGCAGGGTAGCAATTCAGCACAGGCTCTTTCTCCACCAAAGGAGTTCTTTCAACATGAATCCAAGCTGTGAGCCATGAAGATTGCCTGTAGAGTAGATCAAATTTCTGTCACACATCTCAGAACATTTCTGTTCTTTTCTATTTTTACTCTAGAGATAGGAATATTTTACAGGGCGGGTCTCCCTGCAAAGCTTAAAGGAGACGGAAGAATTTTCTGAATATTCTATTTGTTCTCTAGGATGTATAACTTTGATGTACCATGTCACTGAGAGGCTCAGTTGCCTTTGTTTGGTGGGAGTTGCTGAGCTGGCCTGTAAGTTGTGTGCCAAGTTTCACATGTAAGAGCAATAGAGAACTTTCCTTCGTGTACCCGTGTGCAGTTTTCTGTACTACTGACTTTAAACTGACTCAGTAGTTTTCCAAAGGCAACCAGAGACAGATTTTAGGACAAGTTATTAGATCTCTTTCAGATAGAAGGCCAGAAAAAGAAGCTGCTGAAGCTGCAGCAGAGAAATTATAGCTTACTTAGGAAAAAACAGGTTTCAGGGGGAAAAAATTAACATAAATGAACTCCATGAAGAGAAGCCTGGCATAAATGCCTGGATTGGAACTTATGAAACAATGCAAAGAACCAACTTCTAATAGGAGTCAGTGGAAAAGGAAGGCTGTGTGGATGTTTTGGCCCCAAGACCAACCTTTTCTCATCTGAAATCAGCAAGAGCAACTCTTGAGAGGATACTGGTTCTTCTGTGTTGCAGTGTGTGAATACTACTCCCAGGCTTCTTAGAGCACTCTGTTGTGGAATGCTGAAATCAGAGGGAAGGTTCTCTAAGACACTGCCTCATGAGAATTAGGATCCTAATAGCTGGGCATCTTTTTTAACTAGGAGGTGCTAAGTTATTTGCATCAGAGTTGAATTTCTATACACAAAATAATGAAAAAATCCAAAGCATTTAAAGCTGATAGTTTCCATGTTTTTAGTGGTTTTGGTGGCTATAAATAATGTTTTGGAAAATATTGTTGGGAACACGAGTGAGTAATCCTGAAATGAGTTATTCTACCAATGTGGCATTTTTTTTAGTCTTTTCTGGAGAACTCTGTGTATAAAACCAGAGAGGAAAAAAGCTGTGGAAAGGAAAAAGGAGATGAAAATTAATTTGAAATGTGGATGAAGCTGATCCTGCGGAATAAAAAAGTAAGCAGTAAGTATAATGTTTAGGCAAAATTTTCAGAGTTCATTACTTGCCTAAAGACAGCCAAACACCTGAAAATCCCCCTAGTTGGATGTCTACATCTTTAGGCAGATAATGACCCTGCAAAGGCAAAGCTTTTCCAATGCATACTTCTAAGAAAAAGACCATGGCAGTCAGCATGTGCAAAGTGCATGTGGAAAATAAGAAGTGAGATTTTTTTTCAGGGTAAGTTTTGATTGACTACAATTCCTAGCAAGAAAACCTAGCATGATATATTCTACTCAAGATCTTATTTAAGACAATGTTTTAGTGGTATACATTTGATTTAGTTACTGAAGAGCATCAATCCATTGCATAACTTTGGAAGTAAATGCTTGTTAAAACCACATTTAGGAAGTAGTTAAATAATGTTTGACTCTTGTGAAACTTCTTGAAAAATGGTGAGGGAATAAACTCCTATTTGCTGCCTATAAGTTCCTGCTGTCATAACAACTTTATGGTAGCTGCTTTGTAGCATTCTTTCTTGCATTTCAGCATCTCAATGCTCATATTTATTAGTAGTTAAGTAATTTTTCCCCACTGAGCTTGCATTCTGCAATAAGAGTAGCTCTATATCTAGGCATATGACAGAATAATCTGCTTTTAATTCATCCCTCTGTCATTTTCAGTACTTTAATTAATATTTTAAAAACTTGAACAGGCCTTGAATTCTGATTTAAATAGCAAAACTTGTCTTCTTCAATAGTAAAAAAAAAATAACCCACACATTAAAATACCCACAGCAAAACTATTTCTATATAAACCAGGAATAATAATCTACAAATATACCATGACTGTTTCCAGAAAGAAAATAAACTATGCTAGTTATAGGTGTTATTACTCCCAGTTTCCACTTTTCTGTTTTTCAGGTAGCTATGGAACAGCAAAAACATGGAGTGTTCTGGCATAATGACATTTTTGCCACCTCTGTTTCAGCATATACAAAACATTACTGAACTGAATGTGCTACTACAGAGCAAGTGGAGAAAAGAAACAATTGACATCAGAAACACAGCAACAAGCCTGGGTTACTCTGTAGGGTTTGTGTTTGCAGGAAAATAGCAGTAAGTGCCCAGAGCAGATCTGTCAAATATTATTGAATGTCTCTTATTTACTCAGTTCTTCCCTGCTTGGTGTTTTCCGGAGCACTTGGCAAATGATTGATGTCAATGTGTTGCTCATTCAGTCCATAAGATCCAGATACACCAAAGCTCCTTCAATTCTCATTCAGAGTTTAAGAAGAAAGCAAAACTCTCCAGCATGAGCTTTTTAAATAGCTTTTTCCCCCACATCATTAGTTTTAAAATTTCTTTATGTGCCATTTTCTCTTTGTTATTTATTTCAAATTCTCATCTTGGGACCAGCCCTCAGCTTAGCAAATATCACTCAGTCATGGCACCTGATATCTCTCAAAATACCTTCTGTTCAAGGGTAAACTCTGAATGTCCTCATTCACCAAATCTGCCTTTCTGCTGCCCAAATGATTCTTCTGTTTAGTCCCAATGAGGATGGAATCCTCAGTGCAGCTTCTCTACGTGGCCACAATTTCACCCAGGGTTTCTACAGATATGAGTCTTAGCTATGGTATGAAGTTTTTGAACAGGCAGCACTCTACATTTCTTGGAAAGGTGCAGACAGAAATGGAGCACAGAAATATCTGAAATGAGCAGAAGAAATTATTATTAAGGTTTGCTGGGCAGGACTTTTAGCCAAGGTGACAACCTATTTGATTTGTGTTTACTGCTGTTTCAAGGTCTGGTGAGACTACTTTTCCCCTGATTTTCAGTAGCAAAAATGTAGTGATATTTGAGCTGGAAGAGATTTTAAATTGTGCTGACACAGGCCATTTTTCATCCAGTTGACTAATGAAATACAACACATGTCATGGATTTTTCATCTTATTTCATATTTTTACTTGTAATTGGTTGGCTTTTTTTCTTTTGGCTTATATTTTTTCTCTTCCTATGTGCATAATTATTTTATTCTCCTACCTGTACTTGTTGTTCAACTATGAACACAGAGCTGAAGACTTCAAATAAATTTTTCAGAAATACTTCTTTAATTTGGTGGTTTTTTGTGTTTTGTTTTGAAATGATGGAGAAATCATAAATAAAAATAAGCATATTAAAATATGCTACCAATAGAGTTATTTATAGAGGATTATATGGCATTGATATATTCCTGAAACTTGTATGAGCAGCATTCTGATTTTTTTTGCTTCCACTTTACATTTTAAAATGTAGGTTTAATAAGACTTTTTTTATCAGGTTCATCTTTTCTTTGGTATGGCTGCTGTCCAGATAAGACTCTCTACTCACCATATTCTAAATCAGTTTATTTTCTGATTTTATTTCCAGTCTTTCTTGGTCAAATTACTTTTTTCTGTGATAACCTCAGTACTGATTTTATTGACTTGGGTTTTGCCCACCTACCCAACATTCCTGTATCTGTTGAAGTAAAAACTCTGTAGGTTTTACTAGAGTAGTTTCTTTTTAGAAAGAGTAGAACTCTTTCCTGAATATTATGAACACCAGGGTACCTAGCTTACCGTTTTAGCCATGAATTGTCTGGTAATTTCTATTTTTCAGCCAGTACTATGAATTTCAAAGCAAAGAATCTTTATTTTAGAGATAAGATTTCATTATATACTAGGAAAAAAATACGTATAGCAGCTGGAAGCTCTAAGTATGATATTAGAAAAATAGGTGCAAATTAACATGTTGAACCACACCTGTGATGCCCACACTTTCAGCAGCACTATGGTATTGCCATGTCTCTAACTTGAGAAAAAAAATGATCACGACATTATGCTTGGTGGATGCTCTATGCCATTTCTGGCTCTTCTGCAGTTTTTCAAATCATCAGGGTACTATAAAAGGATGGGATGCAATATGGAATTCTTCCTTCTATATCAAGAGCTTGACTGGAGTTTAGATGGATTTATTGTATTCACCTCCCTTTTTCCCTGCCTTCTCTGGTTCTCAAAAAATTAAGAAACTGGGTTGTTGAAAGTCCAGAGAAGGGCCACAAAGTTGGTAAGATGACTGAAGCAATTCGTTATGAAGACAGGCTGAGAGAGTTGGTGCTGTTCAGCCTGGAGAAGAGAAGGTTGATGGAGACCTCACAGCACCTTCCAGTGTCTGAAGAATACTTCCCTGCAGAGAAGCCAGAGAGGGACTGTTCATCAAGAACTGAAGGGATAGGACAAGACTAATGGGCACTAATTGAAAGAGGGGGAATTCAGATGATAGGAAGAGATTCTTTACAGTGAGGGTGGTGAGGCTGGAGAAGGTTGCCCAGGGAGGTGGTGGATGCCCCAGTCCTAGCCGTGGATAAGGCCTTGAGTAACCTGGTCTTGGTGGAAGGTGTCCCTGCCTGTGGTGGGGGTGGGGTAGGCTGGGACTGGATGACCTTTAAGGTCTGTTCCAAACCCTTAACACTCTATGATTCTAAGAACTTGGTAGACATAATCCCATTAAAATTTATGTTTCTTAGCTGTTCTCAAAAGTAATATATTAACAAAAATGAAAGCTTTCTTAGGCTAGTCTTCAGTTCTTAGATGAGTTTTGACTTTACAAGGGAGCTGTCCTGGTCCCTCTGAGACCATTGGATTTTCCAAGCAAGGACGCTTCTGCAGAAATTGCACAGTTCCACTTCAGACATGTCACTGTTTATAGGATAAAGCTCCAAGCCCTTTGGAGAAAAGAATCAATTGAGCAGTGGATTTTGAAAAGGGAAAACTATATTACATGGGAGAGTGAACAAAGTCTATGTGGTAGTCCTTCTGGCTTTAAAGTCGTTAGAGTTATAGAATGTATTTAAATGTGTGTTACAACTTAAATTTAATACTTAAAACTGCACCATAACTCTGTTATGGGTGCCAGGCATAAAATCATTGAGTAAATTATTTACTAATGTTGCAGTGTATAATAACAGCATAACATGGTCCATGCCCTATGGGCTTGTTTGCAAGATTTGTGGTACTGAAACACAGCAAAAAGGAACCATTCTCTGCCAGGTAATACCAGGAGAAAACAACACCTCTCTGGTCATGTTTAAACTGTATTTTGGGATAATATAGCATGTAACCTACATCTTCATTTCACTGAGACAACTCATGGTGATAAAATAAGAAAGTAGTTAGTATAACAATTTTTTGTCTTGGGGCCTGCGATGGTTATATGAATCTAAATGCATGTAGTATTTAATTTAAGTAGATAATTAAAGGGTAAAGTATTATGGAAGCCATTAGAAAAACCCTGAATACTAGATTTGAATGTGAACGGGCTTAGTTTTGCCAAGATAGAAATTAATAAATCTTTTAGAAAGATCCTGAAATGGTGAAAGAATTGGTTTCTGGCTATCAGATTTCAGCATGTGACCAAGAAGTTAAGTTCTGATTCTCACAGCTTCGCTTAAATTATCGGTGTATTTACTTGCATTTACTACTTAAAGTATTGGCGTATAACCAGGATAGCAAAAATAATCATAATGGTTTTTTCTGCACCCAGAAATACTCATTTTTCAGGTGAAGAATGAGCAATCATGTAGCGAGTAGCAAGTACATTCTTGATATTTTCAATGTCAGACCCTGCCCTAAGGTGACTTGGGAAAAATTCTTTATGCCAGTTCATAAAATGTCATTAGGAGAATAATATGCTCATGTTACTGCTACATTTTCTGGGAATTCTATTCCAATAATGAATACTTTAAAATATATTAAGAGTCACTGAAAAAAAAGTGTTTGACAATTCAATTAAGTGGAATACTGATTTCTAATTAGTATTTAATTACAAACTGAATTCAGATTGGGAAAACAATGCCTTTATTTTACTAATTACCAAAAAATATTTACTGCTTCTTAACCACCAGGTTAACCTGGTGGTTTGTGAGGTCGTTGCATGTGAATGCAATGAAATAAAATTGTTTATATCCCACGCAACATGTTTGGTTTATCCCCTGAGTTATCTACTGTGATGTTTATTTTTGGTCATGTCAATGGTGGCCTTGTGTAGCTAAAAATGTATGCATGTAATAGTTGAGAGGAAAAGAGATAGCATTTAATGTGCAACTCTTGTTTGCACTTCACTTAGGTGAAGCAGGCTCTTGTGTCTCAAATCTGCAGGATTCATCTCTGTGCACATCTAGAGCCATGTAATGGCCATAGCCTGGCCCTTCTAGAAAGAGTTTTCCTTCAGAAGATATTCTGTTCTGGGGGCAGAAACACTGCCTTTGGTACAGATATACAGATCCAGGGAGTTGGGTGTAAAACCTATAGCTGTTCCTGCCCAGGAAAAGGAATTTTGGCTGCTCCTCCTCACTGTGTAGAGTATTCAGAAGAGCCATGTGCCTGAGAATTCAAAGATGTCCATGCAAGAAACCTTACCAAGTAAGATATTAATGTTTCTCAGTATATCATACAAAACAAGCTTTTTAAACTTTATTTAATATCAGACATGTAACAACATTTTCTAGGCACAGTGGATTACTTGCTGCTGTGGAAATGTGTTAGTGATACAAGTATTTAGCACAAATTCTTAGAAGATACTAAAACCAAAAAAATCTAACTGAATAATTATTTTTATCCTTTACGTGCTAAATAACAAAAGCTCAGATATAATTTATAACTATAGAGAGGGAAAATAAAACTAAATTTGAAGATTCCTTTCCATTTTTTTAAGAAATCAGAGTTCTGACTAATTCAGGACCATCCCATGACTTATCTAATTCTAATATAAAGGTTGGTTTTTTTGCCTGGAGTACAGTTAAAATTCAACAGTCAGAGTTCTTGTTCCTTTAGAGATATTAACCTGCTCTTGCCAGTTTCCCATTAAAGAAATGTCTGTGCCTCAAAATGATTTGTGGTCAGTTCATGTCAGGAAATTGTCATAAGTATACAAAGAGACTGTTAATCTGTAGTACATTTTTAAATTTTATATTATTCTAAGATCGTTTCTACAGACAATAAGTAAAGTTCAGAAATTTGATCTCACCTGTAAAACCAGCACTTCTGGAGAGCATATCATTGCTTCTGAAATGGAATTGAAGGAGGGAAAATACTTGCTTATTTGAAAACTCGCATTGTTTTCTAAGTAAGTGTATACTGACACTGTTCAATACCTGCTTCATCTAGGGCAATGATTCAGTATAGCTTTCTAATTGGTAGGGAGAAAAAAAAATGACTTCATTTTGGAATCCAGGCATCTTTACTTTTTTTTATCAACACTTATATAATTTTTCAACTGACCAATATTTTGGATAAGTATTTCCAAAAGTAGGAATTGGGAACATGATATAAAGAGATTGATTAGAAATGAATTGTGAATTAACAGATACAACAGTGTCTGCAACAGTAAGCAAATGTAATCTCCAATTCAACTCCTTTAAAAGATTTGCTGTTTTAATATCACTGCTGAATAAATAATCTGAGTGAGTTGTTGAGATGTTATAAATCAATGTGTGTTTCTGAGATGGAGTGAATTCTCTTATCTTGGAGTTCTGTTTAATTATGCATTTCCTTGATTTATGCTCTTGACTTCTGTAAATACCTGCTGGAGAGCTACACTGCTATTTAGCAACTTGCACATATTTGTAAAACCCAGCCTGTTTGCAGTTAGTTTGTTTTTGCAAATTATGATGTGTAATGGTGAAACTTATCACTTTGGTAATAGGAGGGATTGTGTTTCTTAGGAGAGAAACAAACTGATTACCTGGATTTTTGAGATCAGATTCTTTGTAGTAATCTTTGCCTTGTTGAACAACTGATGAAAGGAACGAGACTGAAATGACAATGTAAACATAACCTGTTGTTTCTTTGGCTCTGGGTGCAATTAGGCAAAGGGATACCTTGCCTAAGAAAAATAGAGAAACTTCATAATTAGGGGCTTTAAAAAACAAGATGAACCAAAATCTGTTGGGAACAAGGCAAGTAGAACTCATGCAACAGTTTCTTACTGTTACCTGTAATTCTGTGATCAAATGGGTAATAGATCAGTGGGAATAAATGAAAATCTAGTTCTTCAATAAAAGTAAGAGTAGTTTTTGCTTTGCATAAAGACAAGGGTACATTTTTTCTATAAATTACAGTGAAATAAACTATACTTTACATGCAATATTAGTAACTAGGTTTTTTTATTCTTGCAGCAAAGAGTACTGTAGTTCTTCATTTCTTCAAATGCTGAACCCTAGGTTTTTTGCTCTAATCAGAAATAATGCAGACATTTGCAATTTTCTGTGAAGAAAAATCTCTTCTGTAATAGTTTATTCTGCTGACATTTTGGTGGAAAATGTTCAGACTTCATCAGATTTGTAATGCATGAAAGACATGAATTGATACAGTTCATAACAGCACAGAAAACTGCAGGAAAAAACAGTGTCTGATACAGTTAATGAGAGCCTTTTTGGGACTGTGTCCTCAAGGTACTGTGTTTTTTCCCCTTCCTTTTGGCATCATAAATAACTGTCCTGGCATTCTGGTTTGCACTTAGACCAGCTCACTCAGGAGCACCTGTGGGCTAGTGGCTGCTCCACTGTGCCCCACTGCCTGGGACTACTGGTCAAAAGCAGGGAAATTTCATGAGTGGATGCAGAAGGTCTGAGTAATGTGTTTGTTTAGCAGTTAAACTCTGCCCTTCAGTGTCCTTGTGCTATGCAATGCTAAATACTGTGACTCCTGCTATACAAAAATCTAGAAGAAATGGTCAGTCAGAAATGGTCTCCTTCAGTGTGTCCCTTACATGAGAAAATTAGCAACTCTACTTGTTAGAGCACTGAACCACTCATTGAGAACAGCTTTTATTGAAAATCTCTTTGAGTCATACCTTAATACCCTCTAATTACTGTATGTAACCAAAGGTATTGTTAGCAACCACAAGAAAGTACACCGCTCAGTTGTTATGTAGGAATTGAGAAGAATTGAACCAATGTAGGAACCTTATAATATATAACCTTTTTGTAATCCAGTGGTGACAGGGAGATATATGTCTCTCTATTATATGTAATATGAACCCTATGGAGGAAGGAAGGAAATGGCTTCTACTATCTTTTAAAATACAATAGGCAGTAAACCTGGATGCTGAGAATGATTCAGTGCATGTATTAGAGAGTGTGTGTGGGAAGTCTGAAATTATGAGCAGATTGACAGTTGTATGCACAGTAATTCCCTTCTGACAGATAGCCAGAATGCTAATAATGGCAGGCATGCACGAAGAAATACATGAAGAATGGGCCAAGAAAATGTTCCTTTCCTGGATCTGATCCCTGTAACCAGGCAAGCTTTATGAGTTACTTCCTATAATTAAAGAATTCACCGATTCAAATTTTTCTCCAATGGCTATGGAATATTTTAATTTCTTTCAAAATTAGTCTTTTACAACATCAAATTTATGATTAATTTTTAATATATACCCTATAAAATATATCTGGCTATGAACTTTTAAGGCTAGTGAATTGTTGGGCCAGAATTGGCAACACTGGAATACTGTTCTTTCACTTGGCCACAAAATCTTTATATTCTATTTGTCACCAGTTTAAAGAGATGATTTAAAAGCAGTCGATTGGCCTTTAAATGCCTTCAGAGATCCCACATAATTACATAGATGCCAAGTTCTACCCACAGGCAATCTGCAAAATTTCCTAGCACTCATAAATTGCCTTCATCTCAACTAAAAAGAAACTATTATCCTTGTTAATGGATCTGATTTCATAATGACCTGGATGTCATGATAAATCAGTATTAACTTTCCTTCTTTGTTAATATTTAAAATGAGAAAATTCTTGAAATAATTAAGATCTTAATAGAATTTATCTGTTAAGGTAATTTATTTGAAATGGACACTAACTTTACATTATAAATGGCTCTTTATCATTTGAGAAGGAATTCTTGGGCAATGAGGAGAGCAGTAAAGATACTTTATGCCAAGTGATTTCATTAGCTTTGTACGGAGCAGATGGGCTTTTCTATTACAGGAATATCTGTGGAGAATGTTTTGAAACCTCCTTCAAGAACACTTGCTCTAAATTTCCTATTTCTTCTTGCTTGCTTTTTCAGATCCATGGCTGAGATTTTGCCAGATTTACTGTTATTTTAGAAATCTCTTCTCTTTTATCTGTGGGCTGAATGAATGATGGGTATCACTAACAGTTTAAAGGATGCAAGTCTATTGCTGATTAGTAAAAAGTAAAGCTCAGTCCTCATTCCCAAAGGGAGCAGGACTGAAAGATGGAGCAGAGAAGGTATTTGGCATAGTGCCTAAGATGTGCAGAAAAGTCTTCTGCATTAGTTTATTAATATAGAGGCACTTAAACATATGTGCATTTGCAAAACCCTCATATTTTGAATCATGGCTATGGAAGGAAAGACTTCATCTAAGACTCTTCTAGGTATGTTTTCCACATGTTAGTGCATCTGGCTTGCTAAGAAACTCTGTATTGTATAGAATAAGCACAAATCATACCACATCTCTCTGATTTATCATTGCTAAACAGAAGCATTAGAGGACTTCACATTGCCAACTGTGCTTCAGGGTCTGAGCTTTTGTTCCCAAATGATGTGGGGATTCTGGGTGGTTGGTTGGGTTTCTTTACTAAAAAAAAGTAAGAGAACAAAAAGGGAAAAGAGTCACTATGTGTTTGTTTAGTTGAAAGTTTTAAGTTATTGAAAGGAATGATACAGCTAGTATATTCTTTCACAAAGCTAAACTAGGATAAGATTTGTTTTCAGCACTTTGATATTTTTGAAAACCCTTTCCTAATAAATTTTAAACATTCTTTTGTATCTACTTCCCCACTGTGGGATTTATTTAGTCACCTATTTATATTTAAGGTTAAAAGACCCGTGAGTTATATACCCAAGATAACACTCAGTAAACCCTCGATTATGACTTTTTTGTACCCTTTTTCCAGGAGCAGGATTCCCTTTGGATGCCTGTGTCAAACAGGCACTTCAGATTAGTCAATATATTCTGGTTGGTTCTCAAGAGCTGTGTTAGGGCTCTGCTGATTCATGGGTCTTTGAAGAGTTCAGATCTTGGGAAAAGCCAGAGCTGCTCCTGGGATTTCAGGGGTTTGCATTTGTTTGGCTGGTGTTTTGTTTTTCATGAATGTGTGTTCGTTCCTTCCCAATAAGCAGATAACAATATCCAATTCAACCATGTGGCACATCCCAGAGCAAGACTTTATTCTGCTTGTTCACCTCAAGTTGCCCAAACTGATCTTGGCATTAAGCTAAGGGAGTTTTCTCTGGTTCAGTCTTTCACACAAGACCAAGATTTGAGACTCGTGATTAACCATGATTTCAGCTATGAATCTCAATGCCCTGTGTTACCAGGCCAAAAGAGAAACATTTCTTTTTCTTATTGATTGTCTGCATAAGCCTTTGTCTAAGGATTGACATAACTTGTGGTTTTGGAAGAAATACAAATAATTGCAACATTTCTGTTTTTTGTAGGAAGTAAAGCTTGGGTATGTAACCTACTTTACACACCCCCCACATCCCCAGCCACAGAATAAACAGAGACAATAAAACATATTTGTTTTCTGAAACTCAAGGCTACTAATCTCCATTCCTCCAAAAACAGAGACATTCAAGACACCCAAATTAACTCCAAGTCTTTTTCCGAGTTCACGAGATCTCATGAGTTACTGTAATAAAGTAGTGCATGTGGAATTCAAGCAGGTTAAGTTGTCTGCTTCTGGAGTAGCTCTGTTCATTTCCCTCAGTTGTGCTGGCACGAAGGCACTCCTGTTTTCTGGTCCTATGGATGCTGAAGTGTTGAGGCTGCTGGCTCCGGGCACACAGGGACAGGCACCCTTTGACTTGTGTTACCTGGAGGCTCCCTGGCAGCCACAGAGAGCAGAGGAGAACTGATACAAGCTTTAAGAGTTTTGGGTGAATTAACATAGAAAACAGAGAGAATTCCGTGATTCAGGATTGTTTTGAAGGACTTGGATGTGGATGATGTGTAATACAGTTTCAGATTAATCTTTCTACATTTGTCTCCCACGTAGATTGACTGCTTGAGCTTATTCTTGTAAATAGTTCTTGAAGTTCAGCTTAAAATAACACTTTTGTCATTTCTTACATAAATTTGTAGTTTTCTCTTTGGTTGCTACCCCCAAGAACATCTGATTACCGGTGTTCACTGCAATCTCTGTGGGAATAAAATCACAACCAGCATTGTGCTCTGACTGAGCTCATTCTCTTGATTACTGTCTTTGACTCCTGATTGTAAATGAGCTTTTAACAATAAAACCATACAAAAGAAATTAGAAAAATGTCAGGGCCAGATCTACTAGTCCCTCCTGAGGACTGCAGGATTGACAGAAATACTCAGTACAGCTGATGAAATGAGAAAAATAATAGCTCATTTTTGAGCTCTGAGCTATAAACCTTTCCACTTAGCAGAGCTCATATTTACTAGAGTTGTTTGTTAAAGCATCTTTTATCTCTGATCTGTCTCTTGAATGCAGTTTAATCACATTTATCTACTTAATATTTTAGGAAGAGAAGTTCTGGACCTTAGGGAAAAGTGATACATTGACTTTTATTTGACAGTTCAGTATATTGCACAGGACATTGCATTTCATGGAAAGCTGACCCAGGGACATCAACAAGTGCCTCTGAGTGCTAATTTAATGCTTCGGAGCTTCTCTGTAAGTGAAACTTTTCTAGCAGAGTGTTTTGATTCATTAACAGCAATTCCAGCCACGTCTCATCGAACTCCCCCTTCCCAAATCAAATTGCCTTGCCAGTCATTAACATTTTTACTTGATTTTTTAAAGTGTTTTAAATGTATAGTGTGGTTTCCAGGTCTTTCAAATCTCTCTATGCAGCATTCTCAAGAAATACTTTAAAGTCTGTTGACAGAACTGGGCTTCTCTCGAAACACTATGGAATAGCATCCCCCTTCTTGCCTCCCTATCACAAAATCCATTAATGTGGTATTACAGGACCTTCATGTAGCAAAGAGAAGTTCAATTTTTAAATAAATCCAAGAGAATTAAAATCCCCTCTTTCAATCTCTGAGAGGCCTGTTCTGATAGACCGGGTCACATAACAAGAGGGGAACACCTCCGTTGTCCCCTTCCAGTTCTCTTCAGGAGAAAATCATTCAATGGCCTCAAAGTGCAGTCAGGTCAGATCCAAACATCGTAGACCAGCAGGTAGGGCACTAACCTTGGAGACAAGAGCCACTGGTTCTAGTTCCTTTTTTGAGTACTTCTTTACAAATTCAATTAAACATTCCTAGGACATAAACTAGCACTCTGCTTTTAGAAGTGTGCTCTTATTAGTGAGCTTCAGAGCCATGCTTATGCTTGCTGTCTCTTTCTGGTTCCACACAGACACATAAAATAAATATATCTGTGTTTCCCTAACTGGAAAAAATTAAGTGGTGTTAGATGAACAGTTAAAAACAGTTTTCAGTTAAAGATTTGGACTCGATAGTCCAAATAGAAAAATGTAGCTTTCTTATGCCAACCTAAAGAAGGGGTCATACATTTGGAGCAGCAGAATACCTGCTTTTTGAAAAATTATTATAATTATTATTTGCTTAAATGAAGACTTTTTTTTTCCAAGGAAGGTTTTTTGATAAATATTTTTTACAGCCATTTAAAAACAA
This sequence comes from Argya squamiceps, assembly GCA_037834095.1. Lineage (NCBI taxonomy): Eukaryota > Metazoa > Chordata > Aves > Passeriformes > Leiothrichidae > Argya > Argya squamiceps. Next base: position 18,943,564 of record JBBMKD010000217.1, read on the forward strand.
ATCCATTTAGTAGAATGTGTTCCACAGTTTCTGTTTGGAGGCAAAAACTGATGAGCAGGTCAGCAAGAGTAGGATGACAGTCCCTCAAATAAGCTTTTATATTTTGTCCAGACATTCCTGAAGCTTCTGCCTCTCATTTTGTCCATTGATGTTTTATCCTGATAATGTCTGTTATTTTGGCTTGCCCTGAGATTAAAGTTGAGTTACTAGTGCCTGGGCAAATCCCTCTAGGGATGATTTAGAAATCTTTACAAAATCAAACTAATTGCAGAAGGATATATTAATTAAGCTCCTCAACATTTATTCACTTTGGAATAATTCCCAGATAATAAAATATAGTAAAACAAGTTATTTTGCTAGAATAATTTTCTTTTGCTGAGTGTAAAAATGTGAATGTGGCTTCTTACTATTGGAGTATCTCTAACATAATAGTGTGGATCACTGTAAATGAGCTTTGTTTTGAAATTTCAGTGATTTACAAGCAACATTTGAAGTCAGACTTGCTGTGGAGATCAGAGGTCTCTAAGACAAACAGTGTGTGAAAAATATGTTCAAACCACATATGGCTCACTATGGGTGTATGTGGTATCTGTAGGTCATGTAGTGATTCATGATTTATACATGAGTACTAGTCATAATAAAGAAGTACAAAAGGAAAACAAATTATTCAATTGCAGCCTTTTTGTATTATCTTCAGTTGCTGCTGTTAACAAATTATTCAGTCTAGCAATATATATGCAAATAGAGGTGGGATTTAGTAATACACATATTGAAAAGGACTATGCTTGCTTAAGGAATTAAACTTCAGCTGAATTTCCCAAGCATGAAGGAGATGAAGTACAGTCCAAATGACTCAGCCCCTCTCAAGTTCACGACTCCTTGGTCAAACACACCACGACCCAAGAGTCGTGAAAGACACAAAAGACACCAGAATCTCAGTCGTGAAAGACACCTCCCTGAAAGACACCAGAGTATCACTCTGCACTTTCCAAGCAAGACAGAAACCAGCTGCACTCCCTTGCTGTAGATTCCTGTGTGGCAGGCAGGGCACCTGCAGCAAGTGAGCAGCCCTTCCTGTGTAGTGCTGGACAAACTGTAATTTTCCAGTTATTTTTTCCCCCCAGCAAGTGCTGCTTCTTGTGCATGCAAAAGGTTCCTCTGATTCTGCAAGTGGGGTGTGCTGAGGTAACACCTCGTAGGAGTTGTGTTTTTCTTTCTTCACATCTCAGGGGGTTTTGTTGCCCACGTAGCTGACAAATGCTCAGATAGGCATTCCCAGATGTGTTTCGCTTCCTTTGCCATGTGCATGGAAATATAATGTGCATAAAGACTTGGCACAGTCAGGATATGATCAGAAGGCACCCAGCTGTATTACTCAGGAGGTACCAGAGCAGCATTGCTGAATTCAAATGTCTGAACAAGCAGGAGTAATATTAAGGAATCAGGGAGAAGAACAAAAGATAGCTCCTGTTCCTTCCTTTCAGGCTTAGCACATTGGAGTTCTCCTTACACTCAGATTATGGAAATGAATTGAGGGGATATGTGGAGCAGAGCTTGCTCGTGCTGCTGTGCTTGACGGGTGGTGGTGACACTGCTGGTTTGCACAAGTCTAATCTGGAACAGGTTGGCCAGAAAGGAGGGTGTGGTTTGCTCTGTGCACTGCTGGGCTGAGAGGCATTGCAGTGTTTGGCCTGGGTTTCAGAATGAGCTTCTGGAAAAGGATGTAAAAGAAAAATCTTTGCACTTGTAGACCATCATAAACTTTATGATATTCTTAAATGTATATATGTTCTCTAATTTTTCCTCATGGAATAAGCACTAAGAGCAAAGTTAGTTACTCTTCCTTCTCTAACTTTCTGGTATGAGCCACTCTCTCAATTTTTGTCTCCCATTTCCAGGAGTACAACTGTTTTGTGGCTGGTTGGGTTTTTTTTCCAGTTGTGTTTCTTAGCATGATCTATCCTAGCTTTGCAGTAAAGCTCTAATATATTAAACAAATGTGTCAATTTGATGTGAGTGCCTGACAAATAACCAATGTTTTCTATGGCTTGCATGTATTCAAGACAGAGGGACAATCTATGTCACTGGCTCCACCAACCACTCACATTTTTTACTCCCAAAGCAGCAGTTAGAAAGGTTGGCTGAACAGAGCAGGGCAGAACTAGTGCTTGGTATGTCTCAAATTTCCCAACCTTTTAATCTGTACTGGAAAAAATGGAGTTGGAAGCAGAAGTGTTCCTCTGCTTTCTAAATCAAGGCTGTAGCATGTTACATATTTGCTGTTTTAGTAGTGCACCTTCCTGAGGTGGAAGCCAGCAATGTGTTCTGCACTGAAAAACCATGGCTTATCCACCTTAATCACATTGCAGCAGGTTCAGATTGTGCCTGAAAATGTTTTCCAATCAAAAGATCCAGGATGATTAAAAAAAAAAAAAAAAACCCTGATATTTTTCTGAAAGCTGTCAGCATCAGAATAGCAACAGTTGGGCTCTTTCCATCTGTACTTTTTGTTGCTGGATTAAATTTAGATGTGCTGCACATGGATTATGCATAAAATGTTGCCTTCCTGCTTTTGTTGTTGCTGTAATAAACTCCACAGTAGTTACCTCTCCTTGGGATTTCATGGTCCAGCACGTGAGCCTCTCTGACAGGGCTACTGGCTCTGGGAACAGACACGTACTGAAACCTAAGAAGTTATAGGTGCATTGAAAAAAGATATTCGTGGTTCTAAAGCTCCCTGTGGCAGGGCACTGGAGAGACACAGCCCCCAGCACAGATTCCACCAGCTGTGGGCTCTGTCCAGAGCTGGGTGTTATCAGTGATGTGCTGGCCATCCCTTCCTCCACCTGCGGAGCTCTTGAAATTATCACACTCTGGAACTCAATTTAATTTAGATGCAAATAGCATATCTAGCCTGATTTATTACATTTTCTCCCTCAAATATTTTCTGATGGCATCAAGGAAACAGAAACTGATGGTTTCAGTTTCAGGGAAACAGAAATATGATAAAAATGTTCTCTGGTGACTGTCATTAGTTTTCCAGTATAGACTTTCCCTGTATTACAGTTTCTGGTTGTTTAAATAGTAATGGGGAGTCTATTGCCATTTGCATTAGTCAGTAATTCCTGAAAATAGAGCTAGCACAGGGAAACAGGGCTTTTGTGTTCTTTTTATTGAGAAAGTTGAAAACCTGCTTTGGAAAGAAAAGCATCCCCCGGTGCTAACATTCACATAAAGTCATATAAATGAAGTCAGAGAACCAAATGTAGCCTTTTTATACTTGGAATCTTCTCTAGTACTACACTATTCTTGTAAAATATGTACCAGAATAAATACTACTGCTTTTTTTGGAGCTCTTAATTAAACTTCTGACTTCTTAAAGTTGCCTTTTTTTAAAATGTTTTTTTACTGAATGTAACAAGAACAAATGGTTTTAAATGGTTGTTTAATTAGTGGACTAACATTAGTATTAACGTTTCTCTTCTGGATTGTTTTCTATTCAGCATCACATCCATTACAACTACAGTAGCTTACGTGCTGCCAGTGAGTATTGGCCTTTCAGCATAGATCAGCACAGCACAAAAGAATCACAAGCAAGAGTTAAGTTTTAGTACCATGGATAAAGTGTTCATTCTGTGCAACTTTTTCTATGTAACTAATTTTTTTTTATTTCAAATCAAAATTCTAATTAAACATTGTAAATAGGAACTTAAAGCCTCCTTTGCAAGGTAACTATGCACTAAGCTGAATGACAATGAGAGGAGATAAACATTAAAGTAATCTTTCTGTAGTGCTTCCTGTTAATTAATGCTAATGTGTCTCTTCAGACACTGTAGCATTGCATTTCCATTTATATGCCTTTTTGGGACAACCAGCACAGGCATTAGATGGTGGAGCAAAGAGGATCTACAAAAATTGTTTCAGTGGCATTTTATTGAATAGAGAGAAAGTTGGTAGTCAAGGTTTAGAAAAGAGAAATTTAAACGTAATGTATTGACATCCTGCAGGTGTGGGTCGAGTGACAGAAAGAAGACACAGTCTGAATACTAGGTAAAGGAAAGCAGCAGAAACTTGAAAATAGACTAAACGTGGGGTATTTCCTCCAGAGGGCTTGTTGAAATTATTAATTAAGTGGAGAGTAATTTAGAAATTCCAGAATTTTATAAAATATTTGTGGCAATAGTGAGATTTTTCTTCATCTGACCTAGTGCTCTTGGGTCACATAATGCCCAGAGTTGATAATTCATGAAAGGTGTTCCCATAATCAGGAGAAATTTTTGTCCAAATCAGCATTTTATATATCAAAATTTAATTTATTTATAAATTAATTTGTTTCAAAGATCTAAAGGCCTTTTATCTGAACTAATTACCTACCAGTGAAATAACACTAAGGCATTTGTGAGAAGAGCAGACTGTACCTATAGCTTACAAAATCAAACAAAAAAACTTGTTTATCTAAAATACTTTGAGACTATTTAAGACTATTTAATTGCAGCGCATGCAATCTGCCTTCAAATATATCCAATAGTGGAACATTTTGGGGAATGTGCTAATTAATACACCAGTTTGTCATCTTGGTTAGAAACTGTTTCTTTACAGAAAAGCTTTCCTAGGAGAAATGCAAAAATCAGATTCCCAGTCATGGCTGTCTCCTCCTGACCACTGCCAAATGAGTTATGTCATTTCATGGTCATTTCTACCTAAATAGCTAAATGTAACGTGGACTCTCTGATTTTCTTTACATCTTCCTGCTTCTATATCCTTTCTCAAATATTCAAAAAATATTTCAGACCATCACTTTTATTTTAATTATGCTGGTAGGATTCATGTATATGAATATATTCATTTTTAAATATCGGATTTTATTTAAGTTAATATTTAAAATAATTTAACTAGTAGTAAAATTAAATAAACAAATGTTACACTGCAAGTTAAATGAAAAACCTGAATAACTTAACGCTTTGAACTATGAATGGAAAGTTTTCTAAAGTGAACTGATGCATGCAAAAAGATGACAGAGGAAGAAAAAAATTATGAAAAAATAAATAAGATAAAAGAAGGTTACAAAATATTTGCTGACTTTTTTTTTTCCCCCCAAAGTTGTTTTGCTAAAAATCCATTGATCTAAGATGAAAGCTCAAAGGGTCATATTATTGATTTAGTTGAAGTATCAAACTACAAATCTGACTCCACCATGGTTTTAACTGCCAGGCCAGCTTTTGGTAAATATGATCTCAGATAAGATGCCCTGGTTTGAATGTTCTCAGCTGAATTCACTGTAAAACTAGGAAAGCTTCTTTTCTTCTTTGAATCTGTAGATAAAATTTGCAATTACTTGTTGCTAATTACTTCTGAAACACTGAGGAACAGAGGGACTGAGAAAATTTTCGTTCAGCTCATTCAAATGCAGGTCCTGTTACCATTGGTTATTAAATGTTTTATTGTTGAATAAAAGTTTTTGCAGTGCAAAACACCCCAAATCCCTATTCCTCTGTGTTATTTTAACACAGCAATTATATTGTAAAGTGTTGTTTTTCTTCAAATCCATTAAATTTCAGTTGTCGTTCTAAAATCAGCTGAATGCATACTACCAGTTAAAACAGCTTTAATCTGTAGCTTTGATTGTTAATATTAGAAATGTCATTCATCTGTTACAACACGTAAAATTTAAGATTCTGTGTATGTGTGCATTAAATTATATGACTTCTTGAACATCTGCATCACATCCTTTTGGTCAGCAAAGGCAATTATCAAGTTTATTGTAAAGGCTTACTTAAACTGAATTTATCTGTGAATCTGTATATGTCAATAATTTCTAATTAATGAGAATTAGTGCTTTTCAAAGACAGCAGGAAGTACAAATGTAAAGACCAAAACTGGTCTGTTAACTTTGAGTTTATTGTTTGCTGGCTTAAATATTGAGTAAAAAGACTGTTTGAGACTTTCAGTTTACCAGAATTGCACAACAGCTAAAAATTGGTCTAACTGCTCATTTTTAAAATAACTCAAACAGAAAGTGAACTTATGAAAGTATAAATTTTCTTTTGTGCTGAATAATCATCATGAAAGACCAAGACAGTATAGGAAACGAAACTTTTCTGACCTTTTTGACCTTTTAGTAAGAATACACTAAAATTTACTGACTAGTGAGCTGCTGTACAGGATACAGGGAGGTGCACCCACACTCAACAATCAACTTGACCTAGTTGTGGGCTGGGGGAAAATCCATATTAAAAAAAGTATATACATGCTCTGGCTTCTCTTCCTATAGGGAAAAAATTAATCCTCCATCTTCTAATAAACAACTGGAAAAAATTTACTTCATGGGCCCTCATGGATCCAAATTAGCCGCCAGCAATGATCTTCATTTGGCAGCAGCAAGAGGCAGAGCTGCTTCTTTCCACTATAATCCACTAATGATCGATGTCTTTTAGTTCCTTTCAAAGCCTTTGCTAAGCAATAAGCAAAATCTGTACTATAAATTAGGAAGGCTGAAATATTATCAAATGTCAGTTGGAGGACAGAGATACCCATATGAATTTGTGTCCCAAGTAATCTCAGGACCAGTTTCTCCAATACAGGCTTAATCTTTCTCTCTTTTATCAGAACTAGTCAGTCTTTTCTACTACTTTGTTCACTAAATCGCAGTTTAGTCTCTACAGACTGTAACATGAAGATAAGAGTTTGAAGTCTAAATGGAACAAGATTTATCTATGTGAGCTGCAGTTTATGGAACTAGAGCAGATAAAGAGAAATATATTTTTGGATCTCATTCAGGTTATTTTTCTTCTGCAATCTACTGTGCTGCTTAACCAGTAAATTAGGTAGACCAATTCATGGAAATAGAACCATAATCTATTCACCACCTCTTTTGGGTGATAATTTAACAAACAATTTTGCCCTGCCAATTATCTGAGACATTCTAAAAGGGGCAATTTAAGGACTAGAATGTACCTTTGTGGCAGCAGAATAATTTTGAATAACATTTTAAAACTTGCTTTGGTACAAAAGTTTTTATGCTCAATGGTCTGAAGATCTTTCACTCAGAAAAGTCATATTGCAGCAGAAAAAAGAGACTTGACATTATTAAAATCGTGTTAAATTCTCAGGTTTTCAATGTTTCATTTTGATTTTTTTGAGTGTTACATAGGCTTCCCCTACCAAATCCAAGCTTATAGTAAGTAAAATATTAGTTTGTTATATGCAACAAGTACTTTTTTTAGTTTCATTTGTGAAAGTGGAAGCATTTCTGCCATCTAAACCTTTGTGGATAGCTAGGAATCAGGGATAAATCCAAATAACGTAGCTTGCTCAGTTTCTCATGAATTCCAGCTGTTGAGTGTTAGGATACCAAATGTCCTTCATAAGGCCTCACTGAAGCAGGAAATATCACATCAGTAATGGCTGAAGAAGTGCCTCTGGTCTGAAGCCCTCCCTAGGAGAGCTTAAGAGAGTAAGTTATGTTTTTCAGGTTGTGCTTGATGATTCTGTAGGATGATACAAAGTTCATCTGGGAACCAGTAGACTTGAGTCCTGTTTTCTGCTCCCAGAATTTTGTCCACAACTTTGACTGCACTTCTACAATACATACACTGGATAAAGAATACCTTAAATGTAAATTAGTATCTGTAGTTCTAGGTTATGGAGTCAGTTATAACTGACTTCAGTTATAACTGAAGGTTATTCCTTCAGTTCTGTTTTGGTCTGATTAATATGGAATTGTTTTCTGCAAAGGGTCTTCCCCAGAAGGGCCAGACAGTGCTTCTGGCACCTGACACACTCTCCAAGTTAGGGGGTTGTGGATCTGATGTCAGCTTTGGTCATAGGTTTTCCATATGCTGGGTGAATGATCTGAGCACTTTATAAGAAGCATAGATGGTGCCACAACCATGTCTGAAAGGAGGTGACCAGGGACATGCAGAGCTCTGGCTCTGCTGGATGCACAGTCCACGTTCCCAGACTGTGCTGGGTTGGCAGCTTGGACAGATGATCATGTGGGCTGGCTCTGGCTCTGCACACCTCTGTGCCTTGCAGGAGCTCAGAGACAAACAGGGCAGTGGTGGTTCAGAGGTACCCATACTGTGATGGCAGCTAGGTAGGGCTTTATTGGATCACAATTCCAGAAATATTTCATTCAATCCTACAAAACTTTTGCCTCAGGGTAATTTTTTTATTAGATATACCATATTTCTGCTCAAAAATTACTATTTTTTTGTCATATATGCATCAAAACAAGAGCTTTGTTTCACGTTATGACATTCAAATCTGAAAACAAGCTTGACCAGCATTGGAGCTGTTAGTGATTAAACTAACAAAAAAAACAGGCAACAAATTTTCTACTGTTTTTGTCTTTGTTTCTTGTCCTTTTCAAGAAAATGATCACTCACCATATCTTTATCTTCATAATGTTTTATATGACAGAGAAGCTTTTTGTTGGGGGTTTGTCTCTAATGATTCATCTATAAATCATGATCATAAAATAATTATATTTAGTTAATTGCCAACCAGTTGTAAATTGTTATTAAAATTTAGTTTCCTACCAGCAATTACTCCTCAGAAATCATATTTTATTCACTCTGTAAATCTATCCCACTGTTCATAGTGCTATTATACCTGTGACACTGTAATAGCAACAGTGAAAATCAAGTCATCTTTCTGCTGACAGAATAAGAGCAGTAAATGTCAAACTAATGAATATAGAGTGGGCATATGTAAATGACATAAGAGAGCAGAGAGGTTCTTAACATTTCTAATTTTAAGCATAGATCAACCTGAGTTTCACCATGTGAAAGATTCTTACATGGTTAATCTGCACTGGCTGTAACTTGATCAGAAATAATTTTTAAAAGGGCCTCGTATTCTTGCTAAATATTAAGTAATGTTCAATAGTTATCCAGCTGGAGAAGGATAAAGCTTACTGAGCTCTTGTTCGTGGTCAGTCTGAGCTCTGGGGACAGCCGTGCCCCTGCCCGGAGCAGGGACGTGTTGGTGTGTGCCTCGTGTCGCCCCGTGCCCGGGCACTCTGCTCCCTTCCCCGTGTCCCACCTGCCCTGTGGCACACTGCCCACACGTACAGCTGCATTCAGGCACGGGAAGCAGCCCCAGGCTGAGGACACAGATATAACCTGCTCCCGGGGTTTGCCTTTGTTCTGGAGAATTGCACGTACATGCTCAGTGTCTCAAACACGACTTTTCTCTGATGTGATTTCCCATCATGGCTTGTGCTGCTCTTTGTGTCTTTCATCTTTCCTGAATCTGGTAATTGAAACCATAAGAGATGAGATATGCTCAGAACAACGGAAATGGTTGCATGAAAAACTGTTTTTTTGAGAGCAGTTTCAAAACACTCTGTCTTCTAAAAAATTCTTTTATAATATGTTGAAAAAAAAAATCATCTCTGGCTTTCTTACAAATTAAAGAGCATTGTTGGCTTTTTTGAGTCAGCTGGAAATAATTTCTGTTTATTTGGCTAAATACCCAACTTAGATAAGTCGTATTTTTAACAAACTGATTCATATAGGAAGTCAACCATAGGAAAAGATTCTGGCTAAAGAAATAAACATTGATTTAACAGACTTAAAAATAAGGAAACACTAGCATGAATGAAAAATCTCATAAAAAACACTAATATAATTTTCTGAGGATGTCCCAAGATAGATGCCCTCTATGCATTGAAAAGATTATCATAGGCAAGAGGTTAGATTATATTATTAAAGAAACTGGACAAAATATGCTGGCTAGTCTGAGCAGTCTTCTCTGGACTGAAATGCCAATAAAATTTTTCAGCATTCACCCTTCCCTGAAATGGTTTGGCAAGATGAACTCAGCTTTTGTTTAGGAGCAATCAGTCTCTACCTGCTCTGCGTTGCCCCTGCCAGTGCTCTTTGTAGCAGCACTTGTGCTGAGCAACTAAACCATGCTTTCTTCAGGAGAGTCATTAAAAACCTCTCATTCTTTCAGTTCAGTGTTATCCAAAAAGTATAGGTACTTTCTTCAACACTGAATTTAATACAGTAAGGATTTTACATTAGGTGAGCTGAAAAAACCCAGATATTTTTGTAGCTGAGAATGTCTTCCATGTATCTAAATTAAAATCACTTAAACAAATGGATTCTCTATTTAATGTAGCACTAGTTCAAAAAAAAGCACGACACAGGGATTAGTATTCAGTAGACTTCTTATTTTATTGTATAAAAGTAATTACCTTTTAAATACTATCCAAATTAACATTTTAATATTCCTCTAGGCTTATACATTTTTAAAGCAAACTCGGTACCTAATACAGAAGAACCTATTTCCTTTTCTGCTAAATTAGTCTGCTGTATAAATTTGAATAATTTGCAATGCAAGTGGCAGCAATTCTTTTTATTACACATAAGACTCATATTACAACAAAAGATATTCAGTGTTTTCAGCACAGGCCACTTAGAACATGAAGAGCTTAATTTCATTGTATTTTTATTTCTTGGTTAAGCTATTTGGGGAAAAGAGTCTCTTATGTTACCCATCTTTATGCTTTACCAGACCTTGTCAAGGTAAAATATATGACCTAAAATGGAGTTCCATCTCAATCCTCTGGTGAATTTCACATATTAAAAGTCCCAGCTGGCTGAAATAAGAATTCATTGTATCTATTAAAATTGAGATCATCTTACTGTTTACATGGTATATGTAGTTATTATTTTCACATAACTTTTTTATCAGCGTCTATTGTGATAAAAAGAAAAAACTACTTTTATCACTGAATTTATTTTTTGCTCAGGTCTGAAGCAAATTAATCACTTTGACATATTGATAAAGCCACGTAATTTAGTAAGAACTTTACAGTAGAATCGAGGGGACAGCTAGGAAAAGGCTTTAAGTTTGTAGAATAAAAGATTAATCTGAAAACAAACCAGATGATGAGGGACGTGCAGGAAAGATATAATAAAGGTGTAGTAGGCTCATCCACCAAATATCCCAGTGGTCTATTAACCCCAAAAGTGTATGGGGAAAAGACAGGATTGCGTAGATAGTGAAAGATTAAGGGGTACGCAATTGTTTAAAGTAATTTATTTTATTGAAAGACAATGGTAACTGATAAATGCAATGGTAACTACCATAAGGCAGCCCTGTGAAAATGCAAACTGCTCACTGTGACATCCCAGAACAGGTTTTAGTGACAGAGCTAGAGAGACATCCTCTGCAGATCCAGAATAATGGTTCTGAGCCTTGCCTCTGGCATCATCCACTCTGCAGTTATTATATCCACAGCCTGGGGACTTGGATTATCTCAGAATGTGGCAGGTCCATGTGCTGCCCTTGTACTGTGGGCTATGGGAACTATTGAAAGCTCAACTCGTTATCCCAGCAGGCTGTCTCATCTCCTGACCCCTTCTGATCAGCCCTATTTCTTTCCCAATCCTCTAAAACAGCATTCATTGTTAGCTGGTGTTGGGCATGCACTTAGCCTTGGGTCACTCTCTTCATTGCTGTGCGGGTTTGTGCATTGGTTTGGGAGGTGACAGACCTGACAGCCACAGCAGGGAAAAAAATGAGCTCCATCTCATATGGCAAAGTATCAGATTGTGTAGTTCCTAATTGTTCTCTGTGTTGTTCATGTATCTGGAAATTCCTGGGTGAAAAACTTTTCATGGAAAAGCAGAACTGCAGCTTTATAGGTCTGTGATGCCACAACCTGTCCTAAAATATCCTCATATTTCTGCGAGATTCTGGGAATGGAATAGGTAGTAAAATAAACAAATGTTTATCAGGTAATAATAGATTCACTACCTTTTTTTCATGAGGCAGTACCACTCTAAAATACAAGGGACATAAGTTGTGTGTGTAATATATATGTATAGAAATATCTGCCTAGAATTGTAGCTCCCTAGTAGCTAAAAGCTCTTTTTGACTCTTTTGCCCTCTATTAAGTTTCTCTTAAAACACACATTTTCCCTTAAGCTTAAAATAATTGCGTTAAAAACCCGATAAATTTTCACAGAAAAATTTTCCTGGTAGCTATTTTTTTATTTGGGTATTTTTTTAAATCCTCTAAAATATTCATATAACATATAAGTTTTCCATTTCACTTCAAGTTAAGGTTTTGACACAGCATCATGAGCAAAGAAAATGACAATCTAATTCATCAAAGTAAAATTGTTTCATTGCCTTTTTGAAATGGGCATACAACTGAGACCATAAAGCTTGAAAATGAGTTTCAGTGACCATAGCCACTGCCCTTCATTTTAAGGCTTGGAGATTTTTTAAAAGAAGTAAACCCCCCTTTTTTCTTCTTTTTTTATTGTTACATTTATGAACCTGTCATCTCCATTTCTCACTAGGTTCAGTTATAAGTTATAATATTATTTGCCAATGTAGTTTTGCCTTCAGCTGAGTTCCTCTGAATGTATTCTCATATAATGCAACCAGAACTGGTCCACTGGCCACTGACAATAAGTGTCCCATTTCCTGTTAAATACTTCAGGCTAACCAAGTAAAAAGCATTTCTGAGCCATTGCCTTTGGAAAATAAAATAAACTGTAAGACTCATTTTGTTTCAGATGCAGAGTTCACAGTGAACAGTTATATCAGTAAAATACTGAAATGAGCCTTGCTGACCTAGTGAAATGAAAATCTGCCACTCTGGTGCTCTCATGTAACCACAGGAGTTACCTTAGGGTGTCAGGATCGCGTGTAGAAGGAGGATTAGGCTCTGTGTTCTAGGTTCTTCATAGGCTTAACATATATTTGATTTGCTTCCTATGCTGATCCCTTGCCAATACGACATTAATTGGCTTGTTCTGGTAGTTGTAATTCCTTATTTAGGCAGCTATGGTGAATTGTATATTAATTTAAACAAAGGAAATTGAAGCCCCAATGGCACATATAGCCACTGGATGATTTACCAGCAGCATTTTGGTTAAACCGTAAGTAAGGGACTAAGTTATCACAAATCCCACACAGAAATAAGGCAAGTGCTTATTGAGGTGTACTTTAAAAAAAGACAGACTTTGGGGATGAAATATGCTTCTGTATTGTGCATTGTATAACTGTGAATAGTTTAGAAACTCTGAAGGGAAATGAATATGAGAAGTTCCAAAAAAAACCCACCCCACGTTAAAAGCTATGCTTAAGGAACAATGCCTTGAATCAATTTTCCTTGGGAAAAATGGTCATTTATACTCACCCATTTCATTTTTGTCAAGCCAAAGGGATCTGTTTTAATTATAACAAGCCATTGACAGAAATAACACTTCTTAAACACATGTTCAAAAAAAAAAATTCTCTCTCTAGCTAACCAGTAAGACAAAAAACAAAGTGTTGTGGAAATTCTCCAGCCTTTTATACATATTTGAGTTGAAATTACAGAAATTTGCAAATTGGCAGGTCATGAAAATTACATTAAAGCAAAGCAATCACATTTGTAAATTAGCTGTTATGTAATACGCGTGCATTCTAATTTTGTCCCTTAACTTTCATCACTGTGTAGCTGAAAACAGCTTTTTACAAAAGTTTGGGAGAACCAAGCACATGTATGTTAACAAGTAATAGACATTTACTTAATACAACAGAAATCTTTAACAAAAATTGGTCTTTGATTGTTGTCATTCTCAATCCCATTGCAGGTGCACAGCATTTCTTTAATGTAAGTTCTGAAAGCATCCACAGAGACAGCATTTGCCTGAAAAACTCTTTTATTTAGTACAGCAAAATACATTCAGTACCACTGAAAATCCCTGAATATGAATACCGGTGTCAGGATCCACAGGATCATGGTAAACATATAAATGTTCTTCTACACAGTTTCATGTGGTGGAAACCTGTACAATGCTTTATCTTTTGAGTTTTAGTGGCACTCCCCCTGCCCTGTGTCAAACTTATTGCTGAAATTAATTGGCTTTTTCAGGCAGAAAACTATTTTCATTTGTATGTAGCAGCATTTTCCTCTATAACAAACAAGATGTGAGTACTTCCAATAGAAATACATTTAATGTAATGTATTGAGCTCATGGAATATTTTTAGCACATTCCCATCAAAGGAAGATGAAGTACATTCCATAAATCTATCCAGTTCTTTGGAAGCCAATTCTTCCTTTTTTCTTCTTGTTCTGGCTTGACTCTTTCTGGCTGCTTTGAAGCACATTTGGTCATGATTCTTTTTCCCTGGAGAAATCAGAACTTCTCCTGTTTATAAAAAAGTGGATGAATTAGATAAGAAATATCCTGGAGCAACTTAAAAGTCCTGACCAAATATACCACTGAAATAAATGGAAACATTTCTCAAGAGGCAATTAGATCATGTCTACCGGGATAATTCTCTAAAATCCCATACAAATGAGGAAGCTGGGGGAAAGTGGAGCATTCTGGGGGCTTTGAGTCCTTTGTACTCACAATAGTTCAGGTTGTTGAGAGAACTGAGGAAGTTCTCAGTCTGTTTTGCAGAGTTCAGTTTCAAAAGCCCTAAATTCCTTCATTAAACATAGGTGACTTTACTGGGAGCCCTGTATTTGGCCCAGCTCTCCAGCCTCTGGTGGCAGCACAAAGCTCCACACGCCACTCATGGAGACCTCATGCATGTGAGAGAGGGAAGAAGGAGCCACAGCAAGAATGAACATTATTATTATATGAATAATGCTTCCTCCTTGCTTTCATTAATCTGCCTATAGAAAGGATTGCTGCAAAATCTCTGCATGGAATGTACAAATTCCTGCCTCTCTCCTCAAGCTGGGTGAAGGGAAGAACCACTCTTATACAGCAACCAGGCTGAAATGTTGTGATAGAAACATCTGCAAGATTACAGGACAGGGTTTCAGGGCATCCCTCCCTCTCCAGTATTGCAGCAAGGCACTGTTTTGTCTTGTTATAGCCTCCCTGTTGAAACCATGGAACTATTCATATCTCTAATTGTATCAGGAGCAGGCATTTTTACAGACAAACCTGCATTCTCACTTATTTCAAATATTTTATTACATGAAAACACATCCTGTGTCTTCACATAATATCCAAATTAAAGGAAGGCTGGTAATTATATCCAAGTTCAAAACTAGATATAAAAGAAAGATTTTAAATCCTATGTATTAATCAATTGTAGATTTTCCTTTACAGCCAGAATTAAATTCTGGATTTTATATATTTTGCCCTAGAGAATGTTGTTTTTCTTTTTTTATGGGCTGATAGGAGATTATTTCAGAAAGAGCATACTAATATTTTTTAAAAATTGTTATTTTGCAGCATTAACTTTGTGCATAATTGAACTTCTGATTTTTTTTTCTTGTAATGGCAAATGAAAGGTCCTTAGCATGATTTTCACTTGCTGTATTTACTGTTTTCTTTGAAGACAGAAATAAAATTTATGGATTTGTCAGCCACTGCAACTGTTGTTGGGAAGTAAATGTTCATTTAATTGGCCTAATTTTGTATTTTCCTTGCAACCATCTTCAGGATGGTAGATTTGACTGAGGAATCTCTGTTGTTTTAACACAGACCTGGTTTGTTTAGCCAAAGATGTCAAGTTTTCTGAGACGATAATGAGTTTATCCAGATGCATTCTTTTATATTTTTCCATGCTTTAAAAGAGATTTTGATATACTTCAATGGCTTGCTTTCTCTTCTCTTGCAAAAGGTAAAAATAAGTATACTGTAAACACAATTTTCTAGAACTAGCAAGACCACACAACTACTGAATTAATGAAATATCATTGGTTTTGACTGAGTAGACAGAAAACTAAAGGCAAAATATTTATTCAGCCTGGTATGTTGGTTTATAAAACTGTATGATCTCTTCTGGAAACTTTGATACATTTGTATGGATTTTTTTTCTGAAGTAACTTAAATAGTTCTATGCGAAAGATCACAAATGAGAGAAATTATCATTTCAATCAGTAAAGTCACCAAGTTACACAAATCATCAAAATATTATCCTCAACAATCATCATATATTAATATCTTTTAGAAATAGCTCAATGGGGTTTTTTTAGCTTGCAACACTGAGAAATGAATCTGGGAATCATGATCATCATCTTTTCAGTTTTCAGTAAATAAAAGCCATTCTGTCCTTTTGGAACTATCCCTGCATGAGAAAGGATTCAGCAGAACAGCAGAGCAGCTATTTTGGGTGTGGGGAATGACAGGCCAGTTTGGCAAAATGTTTAGAAAGTGTATATAGAAAATATAATTCACTTCACACTCATGCTGAATCCACTCTTTAGTGGTTATAACAACCTTAGAAGATTTAAAACCATGAAGAGGGACCTAAGTTTGTGTTTCTTACAAATTTTAAAGATTACCCTTCTGATTCAATATTTCTCAAGTTATTTTTAATTTACTTGCTTGAGTCATTGTAGTCTTCACAACCCCTACCTGCTCAGCATTTGAAATAAGAGGTGTCTTCTATTCCAGGATATTAACAATTTTGCATATTAAAACCATTCCCCAAGTCTCTTAATTTTCTCCTTGCTCTTTCTCTGTGTCTTCCTGAGAAACATTTTAAAAGATAAGAACTGCTTCTTAAGCAAACTGTGAAGAGGATTTGATGACACATTGATCTTGTACTTTTTCTGAGAATACTGTAATTTAAATAGTTTTTTTCCCTTAAATATTAGGAATATGAAAAATTAATAGCTAGGGGAAAGCACAAAAACCAATGGCATTGCTTCCAACACCTTCCAGCTCTGTAAGTGGAGCATCTTGGTCAATAATCCAAAAACTTAACTCACGTTCTTTTAAAAATGCCACACTGTTTGGAGCAATGGCTGCCTGGACATCTGTTTTCCTGCCAGGAAGCAGGGGCAAAACACTGAGTGGATTTTGTCTGCATTATTCATAGTATTAATTTGATGAATAATTCCCTACTTTATGTCTCATTGCAGTAGATTTATTTGCCACTCTTTGAACACATCTTTCTGCTGGTAGTGCTAGCTCCAAACAGAGCATGAAAAGCGTTTTTCTTTTTATGGAACTGAAATGTGAAGCAATAGATGCATAATAATAACAAATTATCATCAAGTCACATGTTTTACTACTCTGCTATTTCTATTACTACCCAGTAAGACTCTTGCTAAACAGAGGAGTTTGGCAAGTGCCAATACTGTGTTACAGTATTAGATGTACAAGCTGGTAGGTGGTGGGAGCTGGAGAAAGTGTTAGGAATGAGGTTCTTGCCACAGACAGTCTCCCTCTAAAAAACAGCGCTAAGCAGACAGGGGGAGTACAATTCTCACTTTCTCCCTCTTCACTTAGTCAGTGTTATTATGGCCTGCCTATGCTCTGGCTGCTTCCTGGAGCCTTTTATTTCCATTTTTTTCACAACCCCATCTATCCGATTCACCTTTCTGGCTTTCCTCTGGAGACACATGTAAGAACATACAGACCATGAATGCAGACCCTTCTTGGGTTTGATAAAAGCCCATGTTGACACAGACTCTTCATTACCCATTCTTGTATTACTCACTTGTCAGACATATAGTGAATTATCTAAGTGAAAAAAAAAAGCTATTGCTGCAGTTAGATATTGTGATGCAGTTCTATTTATTTATTTATCTTTTTAAAAAGTGAAATGTCCTGTTCACAAACTCAAACAATTATTTCCTTCTTGTTTTTCTTAAAGCCACTTTCCATTATAATTCTTTCTGAAAACATTCTCTTCTTCTCAACTTCTTTTCTTCTCTGTATGCTTGGGCAGTGGGACATTCTTCTAATCTTCTCAACTTCTTTACTTTCCCCCTCAAATACAGGTTCATCTAAAATTACCTTCCATTTGTCTATATTGGGGTTTGGCTGTATGAAGAAACTTTGTACTTTTTTTTTTTTTTCTTTTGTTTGTCTTTTCTTTCTAAACATATCCAGAGATCAAATATAGATGTTTATCTCCAAAAACTTCAAGGATTAGTTTACACACAGTAACAACTTTAACTCCTTCCTGAGTTCTCATTACCTGAAACAGATGGTAGAGGAAAGCTGGACTCCTGCAGGATGTTTTCCCAGAGGAAAGCAATTGCCGTTAGTGACAGCTGAGCAAATGTCAATTTCTGACTCACAAGACACATATTTCATTAAAAAAAAATAATAATAAAAAAAGGGAAAAATTTTATCTGGGGGAAACATAGCTTCTCAGGCTCTCCTGCAGAATAAAAATGCTGAAACTTCTGTCCAGAATTTTAAAATCGCATTCAGAGTTTTATAGTCCCACTTCAAGTCTTCCCAGATACATGTATTTATATATTCCCACATATATCCTTTCACAGAAAAAAAAAATCTTGGAGAAGGCCTTGAAAACTTTTCACTTTTACTGGAAATAAACAAAAAGCTACTCTGATAAGTAATAAAGAAACAACAATAATTTCATGTTGAATATGGAAAATATGCTTGACTTAACATGAGCTCTACTTCATGCTCCAGAGTTTATGGATATTCTGGGCCCAAATCCCTTCTTGTCCCTGTGCATAATATTGGAACAGTTAAAAGAAATAGGACTGTCCCAAATCAATTCAAAACTTCTTTAGAAAACTGTTTTGAAGCTGCAATACAGCCTCTTACTCTGTGATTCTCTTCTGAAAAGGAGGCCAAAATGTACTCCCTACTGTAGTGTATGAATGCATCTAAAATTACTTAGGCATGTTTCAGTACACACAGCTCAGCACATCAGTCCAGGTCTTTTCTATGTGCCAGTTAGAGGCTCAAGTGTTTGCAATTATGTCTGTATGCTTGGAAACAAGGGATCTGGCACAGACTGCTCCCTACTTAGCCCAAATTAACATCACTGAACTCATTTAAGTCATTTTAGCTTCATACTTGAGAAAGCGGGGACAGAAGTTAGCCTGAAGTGTGATTTGATGCTGAGGCAGTTTGGTAATGAACATGTCTCCTCACTGATGTCCCCATATCTGAAAAAGTAGATCAAGCTCTGAAGCAGTCTTTGTTCACTAATGTTCCCTCACCCTCTGCTTCAGCTGGAACAGGGTGTGCAGTGCAAACTTGGGCCAAAGAACTTGTCTTGATCTTATGAGTTGTTTTATTATTATTTTAAATTATTATAATAGTATCTTACACAATCGCTGTTATATTAATACATTACTAGTAACATATTAATATAATCAATATGTTTATTATTCATATTTTAATAAAAACATTGTTATACTATTTGGCCCTGCTACATTGACAGAAGAGATCTGTTACCAAAATCAGGAGATGTAGGATCACATACTTGGACAAAGTGCAATGGTGGCAGAAAAAGCTAGAACCAGAAAAAGTAAATTATCTTTATTCATACACACGGCAAGGCTTTAAATCACTTCAAGCATAAGTGATGATTAAAATCGGTTTTTAAGGATAAAGTCCAGATGTCTCTGAAGTCATAAGGTCTTATGTTTCTTTTTTCCCTACTGACTTCAGAAGAGAAAGAAATCCCAAAAAGTAGAAGAGCTTTCAAATAGACAGTAAATTAACTACTGAAATGGAATAAGGACAAACCATATATCAACAGAAATGACTTGAAGCACAGACAGTCTCCATCTAGATTAGAGAAGTGCTCAGCTGAGAAAGCCAAGAGAATTAAAGAATGAAGAGATGGACAAAGACCAGACAGTTCCTGATATAAACTGTAATCAGACACATTTGTTATGTTAGAAATATAGCACAAGATTACCTGCTGTGATTTGCACAGCAGCACTGCAGCTAACTGTGCTGCATGGCTGTATGCAGCAGTAGATGCTGATCCATGCGACTTTACTCAAACTCTTATAATCACATTGGAAGTGTGACATATTCTTTCAGTGCCAGAGTTGCTGCACAAAGGCAATATTAAATTGCACAACATAGCTCATTTCCAGGCAATCCAGTAAATTAACATTTAATGAACATATGGGGTTTTATAATAAAGAATATTTCTAAGAAATAGACGTTCTTTGATTCAGTTTCTTCTTTAATGATTTATTTTTGTAATACTAAAGTGGAAGGAAATGAACTTTTCATTATTCTCAGGTGTTTATTACAGCAAAGAATCTCTAGGACACAAGGTGCATCCAACATTCAGACCTACTAAATGTTTTTTGGACCAAACAAATGGGTTAGGCCAACTTTGCTTTTTCCTCACTAACAGCTCAAACATCCTGCACTACATTTCGCTTTCATCCTTTCTTATATTCCTCTTACACTCAAATTCTTTAGATGGTGTTCTTGTTTCTCCAGGCTGATTAGGACTTGTGGGCTCTACCTTGTTTCTTGACTTCATTAACAGTGCTCAAGCAGCCTGGTTGTCCCTACAACACTTCTTTCAAACCTGTGGGGAAAAAGCTAAGGTGATAAAATAACCAAATATCACAGTAGAGGATGAGTGAGCTTACAAAACAAATTCTGGCTTTTCTGCAAGCTTCAGAGCCTCGTGCATGCCTGCGGCTGAGAGTTTGCGGTTGATGTTCCTGTACCTGCACTGCAGCAGGTTGCGATAGGTTGTCCTCAGGTCCCGGTTGAAGAAGGCATAGATAAAAGGGTTAATGAGAGAGTTTGCATAGCCCAGCCACAGAAATGTCCTCTCCACCCAGAGGGGGATGCAGCTGCACGCTGTACCACAGATGAAGGGCCTTGCAGTTGACAGGAGGAAAAAGGGCAGCCAGCAGACTGTGAAAGCCCCAACAATAATCCCAAGGGTGGTGGCAGCTTTCTGTTCTCTTTTAAAGATGGAAATGTTTTTCTTGTCGTGCTTTAGGAGTCGTGAAAAATTAGTACATTCTTCAGATTCCTTGTGCAGTTTTACAAGTCCATTCACAGAAATCCCTTCCATTTCCTCCGGACGGGGAAAACCAGTAAACTTGTGTTTAGCAGCACTCCTCCTGGCAGCTTTATAAATCTGATAGTACATGAAAAGCATCACTGACATTGGAATGTAAAATGCAACTGCTGTGGAATAAATGGTGTAGCCAAAGTCTTGACTGATGAGACAAACCTTTTCATCATTTACGTTCTGGGCCCAGCCGAAGAGTGGGGGTATGGTGATAGAGGCAGACAAAAGCCAGACACACAGGATCATTTTGGCCATACACTTCCCATTCTGCCTTACAGGGTATGTAAGAGGTCTTGTTATTCCCAGGTACCTGGAACGATAACACAGAGTTACTACAGAGGGCAGGGGTTAACTGTTGACAGTTATTTCACATAGTCTGCCCTAGGCCAAAATCTTTGGCTCAGTTTTCTCTTTCATAATTTTCAATCCTCTCTTTGCATGTACTTCCAACTTGTAAATTCACGTGTCTTTCATATCAAAATTTATAGCGATAATATGCAACATAAAAGGTCTTTTATTCCAGAAGGAAATCTCCCATTGGTCATTACAGGCTGTGATTTCTATGCGTTTGTTCAACCTTCATGCACATAAAATATAATTTGGCTTTTAAGGAAATTCTGAAACCCAAATTTTATTTTGCTACCTTAAGAAATCTTGGAGTATAGAACACTGCTCATTCCACGAAGTCTATTACTTTTTGTATTGAGTGGATGGTTACAATAAGCAAGCATTCATCTTCACTCTTATGTATTCAAAAATTAGGAAGAGCCCTGTCACTAAGCTGAGATGATGATTTGTCATTCTTTCCTTCATGTTTTGGGCAGGAGCAACAAACAGCGAACTTACATCAAGAGTAGACAATTTCAGTAGTAAAATAATTCTTTTTATCATCACTTAATTAGAAAGAAAATACAATTATTTAATGTCCAAACTGTATTGAATAAAACAAAAAACTGTCCCTGTTCAAGATGACCTGGGGAAGAAAACACAGTTTTACAGAGGAGAAAAATGTTTGTAATGGGCCAATTTTTCATTTAAAAAAAAATTAGGTCTGTTGACAACTTTTATGTTCCCTAATTTGTGGTATTTTAAACTATGTATGTTTTTCTAATTACAGAAGTATTACTATGGCTCTATATAGCTGGTTGAGAATGTCCTCAGTTTGAATTTACTTTCAACTACAGAAAATTACTGTATTTCCTCTCTAACAAATGGGAATTTTATCTTAGATGGAATCAGATGCCTTTACTTAGACCCAAGATTTTTAATTCCTGCTCAACTGGAACTTACCTATGAGTTACTGTTAATTTCTCAAATTCCTCCAAAAGGATTTAGAGAAAATCAGTGCAATATTTTTTGTTACTGGTAAAAGAAATTATTTCAAGTCAAGTTTCTGAATAATGTTTTGGTTTCATGACCTACCAGTGTTTATTATTATATATTGTGAAGTTCTGGAGTGTTGCAAACAAGAACTAACAACATGATTAAAAATATTTTTGAGGAGCATGTTTGCTCTGTCTATTCACTTAGCACATCAAATACAAGATTTGCCCGGCTCTGTGGAATGCTGCATTGTTGATTTTACTGCAGTGCAGTAGATCATGACCAGTGCTCTTGCTTTATACAAGCACCCGGGTATGCTACAGTTATGGGAGTAAAAGAAACATCATTTACTGATCTGTTCTGATGAGTATCAACAACCCTGTTCAACCATGTCATTGGTTTTATATTGCTGTTATGACAAGTGTTACATGAAGGACAGACTGGTTTATTGTGCCATATTCTTGACAGGATGCACAAATAAACTGCAGCAGGTCACTACTTTGCCAGTGAACCATGGCTTGGAGGAGCCATGAGCTAAGAATTCTTTTTGGACTTGTCTGGTATCAGAGCAGCACAATCCATGGCCTGTGCTGTTAAAAAGGACTCTTTCTTGTGCCCATCAGCACTAGAATATAGCCACTGGCCCAGCAGCTGTGGGCATCATGCAGAGACCATGGAGATTTCTGTTTTATAGCACTGTGGCCACAACCATTTTCACTCCCAACGAGCCAAGGGTTTTCCAAGGTGCTCCAAGATATGGAAGAGAAGAGTTAGTGCAATGAAATTCAGTTTAAATAATTAAAGTATACATCACACTGCTTTAAGCAGCAAGGGTGAGCTCTCAGCGGCAGACTTCTGGGGACAAGAGTGGCCTACCCTTAAAATTTGGCTAAGAGTAGCCCAATTTAAATACAAAATAGTTAAACACATCCTTTGTGCGCAAAGACTTCTTGCCATTTACAATTAAAAAAAAAACACCCTAAAAAAGTTGGTCTGTCGTCCTGAAGTATGCGTTTCTATAGCTAATTCACAACTGGTCACTAAAAATTATCCACTTTTGAGGTGAACTTTGTTATGTAGCTAAAAAAGTTAAGCTGGATTTCTGTAAAAATCAGATCTGTGGGCTGCATACTCTGAGTGCCTACTGATACATTCTCATGCACCAGAATATAACAAAAAGAATTCATGAAAGCATAAGTATACTGAAAAGAATGAAAATTCATTAGTTTTGCGCTGGCATCACTTTTTTGGAGTGTATTTTTTCTTCAGAAATGCTATTTGAAATTAAAATACGTTCATTAACATAAAAATACACCAGCATCCTTTCTGCCTTATTCATTTTGCTAAATGTAGTATGATGGGGGGAAAGAAGTCAGCAGGCACAAATGAAGGACTGTTATCTTTTAATCTTTCTATATGAAATCCATTACCCTTGAAAACTCATTTGCAACGTCAAAATAATGTAAATCACCACTGTTGTCTAATACACTAGAGAGTGTTCAGGGCTTAATAGATTCATGAACTTCAAAAATATTGTGTCAAATTCAGTGGGAAAATATGCTTTGTAAATTTTAATCTTAAACTAGTACTTTAATAAAGGTAAATCAGCTAAACTTAATACATTCAACTGTAAGTAACACCTTGAGGTCTTATTACTGGGAAAGAATGAAGTCAGAGTCCCTAAAAAGCCCATTTCATGTGTCTCAGCTATCCCCCACATGAAAGAAGTGTCTCAGACTTGTTATTCTGAGATTTGTTTCTTTCACATGCCACAGATGTTCATTTAGATATTTGTAGAGAAGAAACTGTGCCTCAGTTCTCACTTTTAAAAGAAGGGCAATGCTATTTTGTGTTCTTCCTGCTCTGAATTTCTTGACTCTATGGTTCTGCCAGACAGGGCATCTCTCCATGTTACACCCAGCACAGTGAGCCCTGTATCTGGGTTACTCCCCAAAGGCACATGAATGGCCTTCATTTCTTCTGAACTGGTCTTGGCATTTTCCATCCTGCACTGCCTGATGCTGCATGCAGAACTCTGAAGTGCAGAACGCTGTACCAGTTGGGCAGCCCTCAAGAGGCACAACACACACAGCAGTCACATCCTGCTGCTGTCCCAAGGGCGCTGGGCGAGTGGAAAACAGGGAAGGAGGAAAATGGCGCTACTGTCTAATGGATACAGGAAAAAAAAGGATGATGTGAACACTTTTCCACTTCGTCACCTAGGTAGAAAACAAACCCTTGCTTGGAGAGCTCAAAGGAAACAGCAGAGACCAAAAAGATGGCAAATGGTGAAGGGCAGAGTAAACTCCTTGTTAAATGTATGTGTATAAACACATGAGCACATTCCTATTCTGGGTTGGTTTCCTATGATTTCTTCAGTGTCTCCTCTTCCCCACGGAGGGCTCAGAAGCTGGTTCTGCTGCATTCAGAACTGATCTGCCCATTCAGGTGTGAGGCACACAGTGTGCCCAGCTCTGGGGAGGAAAAATTACCCCAACCTCTTTCTGGGGCTCTGTTCAAACTTAGGAGGGGGTAAAGAATTCCCTCCTCTCACAAGCCATTGTACACAATTGCCACTTGCCACACACAAAGAACACCAATATCAGAAAAGGTAAATAAACAAATCCTTTCCTTTTACTTTACAAAAATCTGATTCCCTGTGACAGAAAATTCTTCCCCAGTATCTCTAAAGAGTATTTAATGACAAGAAATTGTCATATACAATTTAATGTAAAACTATCATAACTATATAAGTCTGCTCCTGAGATTATTCAGTCTGTGGGCTTTTTTATTCTGGCTTTTCTGCTCTCAATCCATTACAATGACCACATAGAATAATTTTTATCCACAGGGCTAAAAACATCTCTATTATCACTTCAACTGTAGATCACATAGGCAAATAGCTCTAGTACTCACACCTTTTGAAATATCCAGCAAACAACCTGAGACTTAACAGCTAAATTGACTTGAACAATAGAAAGAAAATAGTAACAAGATGTTCCAATTTGTGATCATGTGTCCTAAATCTTTCTTTCCTACCTCCATTATATGGCTAAAAGATAAAAAGGACTTGTCTGTCACTGTGAGCAGTCATAGAGCAATAGAAAACCATACAGTTAAGAGAATTAAAATAATTTTGAAGCTTCCTGCCCAATTCAATAATAAATTGAATGCATCATGACATCAGCATCACTTAGGCAACTGTTGTACCACACCTGTAACTCCTTTGTCTCTGGTCTCCATGTATGCTAGAAGCAGATAGAATTCCATTCTAGTTATTCTGAGACATTTATGTCTCAGAATTCACTGACTTGATCTAACAGATTCCAGAACCAAATTAGATCTTTCACTGTCTGACTATGCTTTTATGGAACAAGACTAGAAACATACTGGAAATGATACAGATGTGCATTACAGCCATTTCTGCCAGGAATCACAACATACTGTTTTGTTATCATTTACCATTTGATTAGGAGTTGTGCTTAATATGAGGTTCCGTCAGCTCTTCTACTGTCATATTTTAAGAGTCATAAAACTGTTCTATTCTGAAGACACGTTTCCTCCTTTGCTTCTCTGTTTCTCTAGCACAGAAGCTTTCTGCTTCAATATATATGTCCGTGCAGGATTTCTTTTGTATACCTTGTTTCATTTAAAAGGATGTCTGAGGGACAGAGCATCTTTTGCATTGTGTAAACACATTATCTTTGAAAAGAAAACAATATTATAAGATATTATTAAAAGAAAACCCACATCTATAGAATCCCATCCTGTATTTCACCTGCAATAATAACTTATTCTGAAGAATTATGCTGATCTACTGGATTTTCTTCATTGGCTATGATTCTCTCATCATCTTTCATAATATCTTTTCTTTTTGGTTCAGCTCAACATTAAGAGACACTTCACAAGGATAGGAGCAAAATGCCATTCCTAAAATCTATCCAGCATTCAAAAATATTCTCCCTAGTATAGTAATGTATCTAGATAATTTTTTTCCTTTCCTTCAAATGTAAATGTAACAAGCTGAAACAAATACCAAATCTGTTCCTTCTGTTATGGCTCTGTCAAAACACCTAAAAAATATTGTTTTCTTTTCAAAGATAATGTGTTTACACAATGCAAAAGATGCTCTGTCCCTCAGACATCCTTTTAAATGAAACAAGGTATACAAACATATACACTGATCAGGGAAATACTATTCCCAGCACTTACTTATGTAATTGAGATGGAAGTAAAAGAACAGAAATATAAAAAGACCTAAATGTGGGGCATGAGCATTGCAATGCACAGCAATGGTGCTATATTGTGACAATTACCTTGTAAATTATGTACAACAGCACTTTACCTTTCTGCAATACACATTGGCCTCATGATCACATCATGATCACTGCCAGTTTATTGCCTGGGAAGAGGAGGATATTTCAGAGGCCGTAAAAGAGTTTTCTCCTTAGCAGAAATTATCAGTCACTAATTTCAATGCATATATGAAATCTTTCAGAATATGAATTGGGTCACTGTAAAACCTAAACATAAAATATCATGCAACGGTAGAGTGAGACAGCAGAACTAACAAAATCAAAACACTATTCAGCAGAGGGAAAAAGGCTTTATTTAGTTGTATGCTTTATCTAGTTAAATGTTGCATCTTTCCCATGCTGTGAATTAGTACACAGTTCATAAAAGTCTTAGCGCAGTTGTCAGTTTCCACATCTTAATTGCCAGAAATCCTAGAAAGCTCTACTTCATCCTTCTCAGCTGATGGTGAATGAACAAATATAAAAGATCTTAAACATATGTTTTGATATCTATTCTTCTGGATGCTTATGCTTTGCATTGCTTAAAAATTCAACATTATTCTTATCATTGAAATGATGATGTGTTAATTTTGTTATTTGGAAGAATGAGAATGAAATACTTATTTTGCTTTCAGTAAGGTTAACCATTTGCATTATTCCCCTTTTTCTTCTTAATGAAACATATTTTCTTAAATTGTCTTTATGATAGGATGACCTTCATTTCCACTGCTATAGTGAATACATATTGAATTTATTCTAGTATAGAATAATGAACAGAATGCATTCTAGTAAGTGTTCTGACTTGATTTTTCTTTTTCTCAAAAATCATTGTAGGGGGTTATTTTTTTATGAACTCAAGAAGTGTAGGCTTTCCTGGCAGTGGGGGAGGATTAAGTCAATCAAAATTAAATATCTTCATTCTAAAGGAATGTAATTTGCATAGTAGAAGGTTGCTTTCTCCTCTCTTGCATTTCTTTTGGTTTCTTGTGCTTTCCTGGGCTTTCTTCCTCTCATATTGTATAACTTTACAGCTCTATATTTTTCTTATTTATTTTAGCTCATTTTTCTTACTTTATTTCACTCATTTTCATTTCACCTTCTTGCTGTCTTATTATTCTTTCTCTGTTAGCTCTGTATTTTTCCTTGTTCATTTTTGCCTACTAATCTTAGACATCCATCCCATAGACAGGGGGGATGCCTTCTGTTCTCTTTCTAAGAAGTGCATAACACCCACATTGCCAGAATATGTGTAACATCTTTCCATTCAACTTCTATTACCTTTCTTGCAATTCTGAAACCATATTTCTATTTACTTTCAGACCTTGGCAAATTTCTTTCACCTGCCCTCACCCTTTGCCTTTCATTTTCACCCTGCATGATTGTCAAAGCATTTATCACCTGTCACATCTTATTCTCAGCTTCTTGACAAACCAGTTCAGTAACCTTTCATTTTCCACTGCAAATTATACATTGCTTGGAAGGAAAGATCCCAACATGTAGTTGCTGATGTTTACCTTGCAGCAGTACCTGAATGCTAGATAATATGTATTTCCTACCCAATATTTTTGCAATTACCCTTATCTATATTCTAAATTGTAGACTAAAAACTTTTACTAACTCTCCTTGAAGAAAACTGTACGTGTATATTTTCCTTTTTCTACCATCACCAGAGACATTAGTGTAGGAGATATTAGGAGGGAGGTGGATTTCAGCCCCTTTAATCCTTCACCAGCCTCCTAGAAACATTTGAAAACAGAAAAGGTTTTGGACATAAATTATTTGGAATCAAGTTGCATTCTGTCATAGAAGACTTACTATTTTTAAATTTTTTAAAGATGTCTGAACTCCAACTTTGTGGGTTTCATCATCACTCATTTCCTGTATACAAGTAGGGTTTGCTTACTGTGTGCAACAGGATTAATTATATACAGAGCTCAAAAGTGCTTTTCACCACACTTCTTGACACATAATCTGTAACACTTCAAAAGCTCTCCAAATCCAGGCAAGCCACACATAGGAAGAATCATTTTTCTTTACACTGTTCAACAACCTGGAAGGATGAGGGAAAATAAAAAATAATTTCATGCGTTTCTAAAAGAAAATGCGTAACTTTGTCAGGGACATACTATCCACTTCTGCCTTTTCACACATGCACACCCCCTCCCAGCTTTGCAAGATCCTTTATTTCACACAGATATATTTATTTTTGTGGAAGAAGTGAGAAGATAGTCAAAATATTTTTCCTAAATTTTTCTCTTTTTTTTCCTAAGCAAAAAGTTATGTTAATCAAAATATAGAATAAAGTATGATTTACAATACATACTAGCAACATTTTAGGAATATTCCCTAAAGACTTCTCAGGCTTTTTAAGAAATATCTAATTTACTGAAAATTTCATTAAATTCATCATAATATACACACAAGCTGCTTCACAAGTGCAGAAGCTAGTGAATACAGCTTCATACCCTGAGGTATCAGAGTACTTGTTAAATCATTTTATCAATCAAGGAGAAAAAGGAAAATCGAAATATCTTCAAAGATAACAGTTTTTTGCTATCTTCAATAAGGGGATTTATATCAGAAAACACTATTTCTATTAAAATTCACATTTCAATTTATTCCACATTGAGACACTTTTTATTACCCCAAAATATTGTAGACCCATAGAAACAAATGCAGTGCATTTGCATCATGTTAACTGTTATACCCGAGTGTCTAATTACATGGGTTTTTTACATTCATTTTCATCTTTATGCATATGAAGCAATATTTCATTTTATTGAGTTATTAGAGCATGCCTGGCCTCTTTTTGAGAGGGCAGAGAAGATATTTAAACTTCTGATATTATCTGGGAGACTAAGACAGGAAAAACTCCTTTCTAGAAAAAGAATTAAAGATGGATTTCATTCTTGTTAATTTCTGTCTGGTTGTGATTTTCATTGGAAAAAGCTAGGAAAGAGGTTTTATCTCATATGGCCTTTTGTATGTTAGAGGAGAACTGGGTAATTCTGAAAAGGGAAAATGAATGTGAGTAAATGATGTGGCAGGACTGGAGGGGGATGGTGCTGGCAGAGAGCTTGAGGAGCAGCAGAGACCTTGAGCATGAATGCATACAGTCCAAAAGCTACTGAGGAAGGATGAGGCTTGACTTGAAATATTGCTTAACACTGTTACAGGGGACTTATTGTCCCCTTTGAAGAACTGGTTTCTTGAAGTACCAGCTCAGATGAAATCCCGACTCTTTCCAACAGAGGCAGTTTCTGAATAAACAAATACAAAAATGGAAAAGAATATGTTTCTCAGATACAAACTGGAAAATCCTCATTTTCCTTTTGTGATCTTCCCATCTCAACCCTCTTGTCCCTCACACCCAGGGGAACTGTCAAAGAACATGTGGAGGCTTGATTTCAGAGCTATGAAAAACTGTCCTTTTTTTTTTAATCAGTCATCAGACTAACATAAAGCAGAAATGGCTAAGGTGATTTTCTCCAAATTCATTACATGAGTCACGCTTGGATTGACACTAAACATCAGCTTAAAAGGAATTATTTTGAAAGTTATAATAGTGTTTCAAAATGAAAACCTCCCACAACTTTAACTAGAAAATCATGACTGATGTCTTCAGTACAATTAAATTAAACATTTCAGAAATTTTCATAGTCTAAGTGATGAATGAAATGAAAAACCACAGCCCACTGAACTAATAATACCACTATATCAAAACAAAGTATCCTCAGGGAATAACTATTTCAATGTGCTGATATTTATGTCCCCTCTCTTCCTTCCTTGAATACAAACAGTTTAAACATAATATCTCAAGATAAAGCACTTAAGGAACAACCCCCTCTAGAATACTTTTTCCCTCCTCCCCCTTCTTTCTTTTCCTCTCTCTGAAGAGACAAGGAAAAATGCTGGAAAGAGCAGGTCCAAATTCTCCTCTTTGCTTCCTCATGACAGTAATTTTGCAAGAGCCCTAAGGAACACCTGTACAGTCATTATGGGTGAATCTCAGTACAGACCTAACCTACTTGGACATTTTTGGCTTTGTCCATAGTTGTACTGGCCTGAAGGCAGATCTGAATTTTTTTTTTAAATCACACAAAAGTGTTGCTGTGTTCCACTGGATCAGGTATGTGAAAATTACAAATGTTGACCTCAGGCTCTGTTTGCCCAAGCTTGGTCAGACAAAAAACAAACTACATCATAAACTGTGCTGGATACACAGGAAAATCCAAGTCTAAAGCAGGCTTAATTAAGAATACTCTTTCAAAAACTATGGGATATATAAAGCATCTCATATAGTGTTTATCTAGCTGTTTTTTAAAGATGTATACTGGAGTCGCTTCCCCTAGAGTAGTAAAATCATTTCTCTCTTCCTAGTATGAATAAGTCTTAACACAGGAAAAATTATATCCAGTTTTGGAAGCAGGGGCTGTGGGCTGGAGAGAGCACAGCATGAGGGGAAGCTATCAAGGTAGGCAGGAGGTTAGATCAAATTGAGTCTAAAATTCAAGAACCTTTTAGAAAACTGCTGTTCACAGTCCTTTCCAGCAGAAACTTTTGGTTCAGTGACTAATCATTAGATAATAAGGTGATTCCTCCCCTGTAACTTATATCAACGTCTTTTTTGTGTAATTTCTTAATCTTTTACGAGTATAATTTCTGCTCAGTACATGGTACAGAATGAGGTTATCATGTCTTATCATCTTTCACGCCAATGAATGTAAGGTTTACTGTAGCTACCACATTTCTCAACCATATGTCATTTATTTCCTTAGCACTCATTTTAACTAACATATTCACTTCCAGCATGCTTAAACACCCAGCCTTGAGTTCTCCCTTCACATGCAATTCTCCTGCCTGCTGTCATTTTCGTCACAAAATGCCTCATTAAGTGATATTTTGGAATTTAGTATCAATAAATTGGTCAGGTTGAGCTCTCCTATATAAATGGGAAATGGAAAATTTTCAGGAATTTAAAACTGCTTTGTAAGCATTTCTTCCCTTTGCAGTCACTCAGAATCCCCAAATACAGAGCCCCAGGTGCCCTTTAACTGAAGAAGGTTGAAAGAGAGAAAGATCTAGTGATGAGAAGTAACTGCAGCAAAACCCAAATTGCAGTCAGTAAAACTGTTTGTTCAGCCTTTCCCAACCTCAGTATTTAGTAGTTCATTTGTGATAATATTTATTCATTTTTACCAGCAGCCTTCGGAATGAAGAAGGTAATGGCCAAATGGACACTGTTTCTTTCTAGCTAACAAATTCTCCACTTCAATGAACTTTGAACCTCCTGGGCCTTGCTCAGACTTGCCAGGCTGTGGCTCCACATGGGTGGCTTTTTTCAGCTTGCACTGGTAAAATTTGATGCAAACCCAGAAGTCCATACTCCCCATTTAAGATGTCAGCAGGTCTACCTTTGTAAACGCAGCTGCAAGTAAGCTTAGAGATCACTGGACAGGAAATCCAGGGAAAGATCAGCCAGCACAGTGTGTCCTCTTTGTTTAGATGAACATAGGCCTGCCCACAATGAATTTCCACTACAGTGTACTCTTTTTTTCAGCAACATCCTTCATATTTTTCATTCTCTTTAAAATTATGCAAAATCTACAACACTAAATATTTTTAAAATATAGAACACATTTCAACACAAACTGCTACCACCAATTTCACAGGCATGAAAACATAGTACATTCAATCTACAAAATGAACCTCCTGCTTTTTTCTTGTCAGGAAAGGAGTTTCTGGCTCTCTTCCCCCAGGCTTTCTGTATAGAAAGGCAAAATCTGAGGACAGATTCAGCTATTGATTTTTCACAAATACCCATTTTTCCAGCTTAATGTGTGATTGTGTGGTCACAACACCTTCATAACACCTTTTTACGTTCCTCAGAATTTAGAAAGACACATTTATGCTAAAACAGAAATACAGCTGATGATAGATCATCTCCTCCTCCAAAACCTTTAAAGATAGTAGGATGTGAAGATTATCAAGGATCCCAGAACTCTTTTATATCAATTTTACAGATGCTCCACCACACACAAAAGCAGTGGAACAAGTGGGATCAGCAGAAAGAAGGCCTTCTTCCCACCTCTGCTTTTTTCCACCTTCTTCCCACCTTTGCTTTTTTTTTCCTCAGCAACTCTAAGGTTCTTCTGCGATACGGTGGCATCAACTCTGTGTGGATAAAAAGTAAAATACTTAAGGTCTATTTCTATGGCTACAGCTCCCAGTGATAGCAGCTTTCATTGCCAGGCTGAAAACTTCAAACATTCATTTGAATTTAGGAGCAGAACGCTGGCATCAGTGTGGGCTGAATCACCATAGCTGGCCCATGGACATGTCAGGTAGCTCACTGCAAGCCACAGGTGTTTGAGAAATTTGACAAGATCCTCCTTTTATTTCAACAGCTCAGTAGCAGTGCAGAAGCTTTGTGTTAAATAACAGGCTTTGGAAATGTTAAACTCCTTCTTGTGATGTTTAATTTATAGACAAATTGTCCACTATGCTATTTTATTTTCACTTTTGTTTTTTTTTAAATAATATTGTGTTCTGTTAATGACCATATTCATTTTGCAAAAATAGCTTTTTCATATGGGACAATACACTCTTGGGACACAACAATCAGTACTGTTGCTAAAACTGCTTGTGGTAAGAAGTGGGTGGGTCTTCAAAAACAGATATTTAGGACAAGGAAAAGGAAACTGCAGTACATAATTCAAAAGTTAAGTCTTTTCAGCCAAAGCTGTACCACTTTTAGCACCAAAACATATTATTAGACTATTAAAGAAAAGCTTTGCATCTTGTAAGCAGCTCTTTTGGGTCATGGGTATAAATATTTCCAAGTAATTTGTGGCCAGGCAACAAACTCTTTGTTCAGGGATTTAATATTTCAACTATTTGCTAAATGTCAATTTCTACAGCAAATAAAGAAAATTTAACAACCCACATGGAGAACAGCTTACAGAACATCATTCTGGCAAATGGTACTGTATATCTGAAATATTTCATGACAATCACAACATGTTTTCATGGTTTACATTCATGATGACAGCTATGTTGTAAATTCTACAATAAGTTAAGATAATAGCATATACTTCTGTTAGCTCTACTTATGCCTTCCATTTTTACCTTCTCGTATTTATACTGATTGACAATTCCTGAACAAACACCTGTTATAGAGTAAATGTTCTGGGGCACTATTCTTTACTTCGATTAACAAATTCCTGTATTTTCTCACATGGGAACAGTCCTCCAGTGAACAGATGCTACTGCCACAGACTTGGAATTTTTGCAGTTACCTTTTGTACCCCTCTTTAGAGGCCTGCAAACCATATGTTGAAATACATTGTCTACAGTCTCCAACACATCTCATGAAAAGGAAACAGTTTATAAATAAGGCACTTAAAGCTCTTTATTGGTGGCACAATTTCACTTGCAGCAGCAGTAGGCCATATTTCTGATTACAGATACTTGTATAGTTGACAAGAAATTATGATTCAAATGCCACCAAGGGCATCAGTATTATTCAGTGGCAGTGAAGGTGGCACAGCTCCATGCCAGGTTATTGGGAAGAGACCTCATGATGTGTTTGCCTGGATCTCCAATTACAATCTCTTCCCAAAAAACTGGAGAGTTTTCAGCCAAAAAATAAAAAGTAAAAAGTTTGTTCATAAGTCTGCCACAAAAAATAGTGTTCTATTTTTTGCTGCCAGTTCTGATTTTAGTCAACTTGGTGAATGTCTGAGATAGAACAAGCTCTGTCCATTCTCCCTTGGTCCCTGACCAGTTTTTCCACCACTATAAACATGTGGCAAGCTGCTGCTTGCCCCTCAACCTGCCACACTGTGCAGGACAAATAATTTCCAGAGTGAGAAATTAATTTTAACCCCCTTTCATATGGGTCTGCCTCCACTTTCCACAATCTCCTTAAGAGACATAAGAACTGTAATCAAAAATAGATTTTTGTTGGATCACAAACTTCCCTTGTCGCTATACTTGAAACT
Organism: Argya squamiceps; assembly: GCA_037834095.1. NCBI lineage: Eukaryota > Metazoa > Chordata > Aves > Passeriformes > Leiothrichidae > Argya > Argya squamiceps. The sequence continues at coordinate 18,977,943 of JBBMKD010000217.1, forward strand.
TCTACAAGCTAAAAACTTGGGTTTAGGTGTTTAACTGTATTGAAATCCCACCCTTTTCCTTGATATATCCCAGGAAAAAACTCTGCTGCCAATTTTTTCTTCAAGACACAATGTACCTCTAAGAATAGACTTCACTCTGGTTTCCCTTAATTTTAAAAACTTATTTTTGTAATATCCCTCTTGGCTTTGTGTTTTGGTTTGTTTTTTAAACAATTATGACTATTGGCAGTGAAATAGCTATCAGTGAGGAAAGAAACCTCCTTCTGTGGTGTCTTGTGCTAGCTCCCATTTGATAGCAAAGGCCACGATAGACAGGAAGAATATGCTCAGTCCTGACTTGATTCCTATGCACGTCTTTGTGCAGCACTACTAGAGAATTCATTCTTGTCTGTGCATTAACCAAAAGCCATGTTTATTACTGGAAGTGAATCACTAGCAGATTTGCATACATGTTAATGTGTACAGAACCACACAGATGTATCAGATAATCTAGATTTCTACACAAAGCCTTGAATAAACAGCAAGGTACAAAAAGAAAATCAATGATGCTCACTCTCTAATTTTGCTATGCTAGTTCAACAAGAATAAAAACAAATTTTCACTGTGACATATTTAATCCTGATCTTTTGAAAATTAAAATTTGCAGTGGGAGATTGTTCAAAAATTTCAACTTTTTTTTTGCCTCTTTTCTTTATATATAGAAAGAATTATACTATTAATCCTTTAGAAATAGCTGGTTCTCCAGTACAAGAAAACCTAAACTTGTAAGCTTTCCAGGTGAAAGAAATTATCCTCACTTTTCAGACTGTAGTGACCATTAGAACAAAACTGCAGTGAGCACTGTTTCATGGTGCTTTGGGCATGCAGATACCAGAACCTGGGATTTTGCTCCCCAGTCTTTCTTCTGACAGCTGCACCTTAGCAGACAACTATTTCTCAAGCTCTTTATTTTCATACAAGACCTACAGTGGCCAGCTTTCTTCAGACTTCCTGGTCTACAGAGGAAGGACCAGATCTGTGTGTTACAGATTGAGAGAAAAAAATAAAAGAGGTGTTTGTAGCTGACAGACAGTGCCATATGTACTTATCAACTGCAGATGAAGAAAGTTTTAAAAGTTGCCACGAATATTTCCAATTAAATATTTCAAACTCAAGAACATTGTCTAAAGCAATACTGTGTTTCTTTAAAAGGAATAAGAAACTATATAATTTTCAGGGAGTTTTAGAAAAAAAATTCAGAAAAATTAATTCAGGAAAGTGAAAACATTCCCTGATTAATTTCTGTTTTCTAGACTCTTGTATGAGCATGCTATTACTGATATACTAATCTTGTTTTGGTGTACAAAACTACAAAAGCTTTGATGTTTCACTCTATGATACTCATCCAGTTTAAGAAAAACACTAGGAAAATACATTTTGATACCAGTGTAATCAGGTTACACTATGCATCATGCCAGTATGATATGCATTTGCATTTTCGTGATTTATATTAATATATATTTTTGAATGCTCCCTTCAAAAATTAAGAGAAGTGTTTTTAAAATTGCATTTTTGCTGTGAATCTTGAAGCAAATCCAACCTGACAGGAACTATTTTTGTGACCTTGATAGGAAAGAAATCACTTTTTAGATGTCTCCAGTGTGCCCTGCTTGGCAAAAATGTGAATTAATGTTCCCTTACCTCTGACTTATCAGGCTCCTTTGAAATGTCTGGATGAACCCCCAAGAATTAGAGACCCCAAAATCACTTCTGAAAACTCATCCAGTGTTAAACCCTGGTAGGAGCAAACAGAAGATAGTTTCAAATGTGGGGGGAAATACAACATCCAGTTTCAAGAAAAGGCATTCAGGTAAATGTGGTTTAATCTCAAATCTCCTGCTACTCACTGAACTACAACTCCCCATTCACGCACCTTGAAAAATTACCAATTGCAATTCCCTTTGCACTGCCACCTCTAGGTTATCTTGCATCTCCACACCTTGTGACTCCCTTTCAGTAACACTGCTTAAATGCATCCAGTCAAGAGCAGCAAAAGAATAACCAATCCACAGATTTCTTTTCTATTACATCTTTTAGCTTCCCAAACTGTCAGCCTCTACTGTGCAGACACAAGACACAACCCAGAAAACTTCAGGTCTTATGCCTCTTTCCTCTGTAAAAGGACAAAATTTCCATTCGTTTTGATGTTAAAACTTTTCTCCTGTCAAGTTTTCACAAAATAGTCCATCTGTTCCATAAAATATCTTTTATTTGTTAATTCCCACCTACTTATTGTGCATCTGGCAGTGTGTTCATGAAGCTTAGTGTCTCTGCAAAGACATAATAAAACAATACTTGTGGCTAAGACCTGGTTACTCTGTAAGTAACTGCACCTCTTTCAGGCTGCCTATGTGACACAGGAAAAGATACCCAGGGATACAAAGGTACCTAAAGAAATGGGATCACGTTAACACAACAAAATGCCCCAGATTAATTTACTGTTTTGGAGAGGGTTCTCAGTGACAGATAACATTGCACTGACTTATACTACTTAATGCTTCCAATGTCCAATTGAACTTCTCCATCCCTGAAATTCGGAACAAAAATTTATTTTGTACCATTTTTTCAACATAAATAATGAAATGGAGATTGCGTAAGGGTTCAGCAATAAATTCTCCGCAATAAAGAAACTACATCAGCTTAAGGAGCATTCTTTAAATAGACTACATTCGAAAAACTACATGGAAAGGAGTAAGACCAAATCTGTTCTTTTTCACTTTAGTTTAGTTTATCAATGCTGTCTGTGTCTTTCATAAGCTAGACAAGTTATTTACAGGCTCAGAAAAAGCCTGTTGTTTATCAGACTAAACAATTTAAAAAATGGCTCTTGTGAGGGTGGCTGTTGTTAGCAATTAGCTGCCATACTGATCTCAAAACTTTCTTCTGCAATATAGACTGCAATAACTTATCACACACTTCTCCTGTAGTTCCTTTTAGATTTTTCCTCATTTCTCAGTTATTTCTGTGTAAATATATGTATACTGAACAAAATCTCATGAGTGGCACTACTGGCTGCGTATGTTTATTCTAGATCCAAAATATTTTACATAGAGGATTTTTTTCATAGCTGTTTCTGCATACATATCCTACATGGATTTTGTGAATGATCTAAGCAGGGTTGGCAGAACAGACTGCTGCCTTTTCCACCTGTGACACTGAGGCAGAAAAAGTCTCCATACCAAATGGAAGCTACACAGGACTACTAGCTACCATTAGGATTAGCAAATTCCTGACAGTTTTCAGGTCATATTATCAGCTTGGGATGTAGGTAGAATTTAGACATCTGGATTCTGTGGAAAGTGCTTAAATCTTTATTTAAATTTTGTTCCAAATTCTTCCTTTGAGGAAATTTGAGGTCTGTGCAACTCCTAGACATGGAATGAAGACTCAAGAAGCCAGTGAACTTTTTGGATTGACACATTCTAAAGAGAAGCGTAAGTACTCATACTTGGAGTGTGGCAACGCAGGCAGGGAGAAAGAGCCGATCCTTGTATATAAAAATCTCAGGATCAACAAGAAGGTTCACTTATTTGCAAAGAAATTCTAAATCTTCATCAATTTAATGGAAGCCTGGAATACTCATGAATTGTTGGCCAAGATACAGACTGGAAAAGTATCCAAAAAAGTGTTTCATTACTTGTGTGGGTGTGGAGAAAGTGTCATAATTCTTCAACTGTATCAGAGTAGATACGTTTCTTTATCACTTTCTAAGCCAAAGAACTATTTTTAAATTGAATTAAAAATTGCTACTTATGCAGTTATCCTGTGGATACTTTCCAAAACAGCATTTCTTGGGTCAGAACAGCATGATGAATCAGCATGAAAACACCACCAGTTCAAATATAATTAATTCCCTTTATTTCTTCATTCCTTACTAAGACGAGATTTGTATCCATCCCTCATAATTCACTCCTAATATCGTCTCACTCTCAAATGTAAAGAATGTAAAGGAATTGGGACGTGATATAAACTATTTAATTCAGAACCAGAAAAGTGGAGCCTTAAGAGCAAAAGAAAAAAAAAATCCACACACACTAATAGAAAATTCTTAAAGAAGATCACTGTTCAATTATCCTGCAAAAGTCTCTGTAGCTCCTACATTTCTGCAGAGCTAATACTCATACCACAGATTGAGAGAATAGCAAAGGTAACCACTGACTGAGGAACAAGTTGCCTTGCCTGTTTAATCCTTACAAAATTTGAAAAGGCAGACATACTCTTGTCTCTCCATCATATCTGTTTTAGTTCTGACAGACCTGCCTGTAACCTTGGAAGGCAGATAGCCTTCTCCCAGAGTGAGGGTTTAAATAAGATAGAGATACCTAAAAAATACATTCATTTCAGGTCACCCTGATAAAGATCTGTGAAGGTTTTTATGTTGTGAAACAAAAGGAAAGATATGATCTGAAGAAAAGCATAATAGTCCAAATCTTGGCAACTTCAAGGACATGATCTCATGATCTCCACAAATTTAGATCTTTGTGGATAATCAAACAACCTTTCCAACCTAGCTGCTTCCTTGTGCACCCTGTGCAAAGTTAGATATCCCCATAATAGCACGCTAATATCTACTTTGCACACTTATCATTTACACAGTTTAGAATAGAAACAACTTAAAAAGCACAAGAAGTGCTTGGTGTGTCTAACTAGGAAAAAAATTACAAGGTTTTCCAACAGAATGAAACCAGCCCATTTGTATGCCCCATGCTAATAAATATGCTTCTTTCAGAAGCTGATACATTCAGCTAAAAAACACATCCACCAGCAAGGGCTGTGCAGCAAAATCTCTCTGTGAGCAATAGGCTTGCCAGCTGCTGGCATTTCAGGGCTCTCAGTGGCATAAGCTGAGTAGCACATATTTGTGCAAGGGAAACAAATCAAAAAGCCTTTTCGATTTACTCATTTTATCCTTCTTGGCAGCTCCTCAAAGCCTCTGTTTTACTAACTTAATTGTTTGTTTAATAAAAGGTATTATTTCTCTTTACAAACCCTGCCTAACAGTTTGCTACAAATTTAAGATTAATTCAGTAGCAATATTCTTTCAGCTATTTACCTGATTCTCATATACGCTCAGGAAAAACCTAGAGATTTAAAAAAAAATTAAAATAGTCCATTTATTTGTTCTCTCTGCACTGCCTGCAACAGCCTCATCTTTTACTTCAGCAGAGATGTTACTGGATCACAACAAAGGTTTCCTAAAGTACCCTAAAGAGACAGGTCACAGTGCAGTTCCTAATTACATTTCAAAAATGTTTCTTTGTCATGTCTTAACCCTTCTTCCTAAACAAATGTCTCCCTTCAAGACCTAAGTACATCTAAATGCCTCTGAGGATAGTGGCCAACTTGAAGGACAGTAAATTTCATTCACTTTCTCTGCTTCTGGAATTTCTGCTTGAAGTTTCCTGGTCCTGTATTTGTATTAGTTGCCCTGAAACAGTAAGACTAGTAAGAGAGGTATCATTGATAATCTACATAACAGAAAACATGGAAGTGTTTTCACCAAAGCCTTGGAAAAATGGACCTTGTGAAAACGGTCTGACCCACTAATGCACTGTATACATTGTGATTTGCAGCTCCTGTACCACAAACAAAACTTAAAGTGGAGATATGTGTTTTCAGAAATAAATTTTCCTCAGTGATCATTCAAGGATTTCCTAACCACATACATGTAAGAACAACTGCTGATATGACAGCACCATTACCATCAACGCGATACTGACATTTCATCATTCACATTTGATTTTCATAATGCCTCCCTGGTTTGCATATTTTGTACACACACACTATTCAAAGATTTCTTAATATCCAAAATTAATCTTTGGCCTGGCTTAGCAGTGTTGCAGCAGTATAAAATTCATTATTTTTAATAGGATAAAAATCATGGAGATTTTTTAAATTCTTTATTGCAGAGTAGTCGAGACATTTTGTTAATGAATTGCTGGCTTGTCTCCTTTTATTTATGATACCTACTATCTCAACTATATAATGGATTTGGGTGACAGAGGTTAAGCATCATAAGTCACAGAATTTTAATATCAAGCAGGTACTAGACAACATTATAATGAATTATGAAAAGATGGTGTTCAATACACATTCAGTGAAAGAAGTGAGAACACAAAGACAAGAGTATAACTCTAGTTTAAATCACACTAGCTGGTGAAAATCAGTCATTTACAAGGGAGTATATTATTTCTCAATACAGAGATATATCTCCTGTTAGTATTTTAGGGTGAGAGGGGAGTGAAGGGAGAACTGAGAGAAGACAACAAGAGATGCAGTCATCAGTGTGACCAGCTCAGTCAAAGCCCCTGTTCAGCACACAGCAGTGACCTCAAATGTTAAACTAAGAAATAGAGAAGAGTAAAACACCAGTGCTAAAGTGTGAATCATCACACACCCTTAAGAAAGCTTTATTATGGTAACCTGTTTTCAAAAGGTTAGTAGAAATGGAGATGGAGAGCTCAGAGATGGGCATAAGAACAATCAAAGAATAGAATGCTTTATGGGGAGAGAGTGTAAAAATGAAATCACCTGTCTTACAGATAGTATAGAAAAGCAGAGAATACATTGGGAAGGTAGATAAGTCTATTCATATTCTCTTGCAATACAGGAATTAAGTTTAAAAATTAACTTAAATAACTTCAAATTAAGCAAATGTCGATTTCAAAAACAAACCACAAACAGTTTGATACTGTCAAAGTCTGTATGTGGATTTCATTGCTACAAGATGTTCTGCAGCATTCAGATAACTGCTGGCCAATATAGAAGTCACAAAATAAAGAGTCCTGGAATAGAGGATGCTTGCACAAAAATTAAAGTTCTGAAATTTTACAAACTGATATTCCTTGGTACAAAAAACACCCTCCATTTACTTTTGAAAGACTTGCTTTGCAGAAACTTAATGCAGAGCTTTTCTTAAAACTTTCTGAAGTAAACAGTCAAGGCTGCTGTCGGATATCAGAGTTGGTAAACTATTTCTAAAATCTAGTTACAAAGTTTTTCTGTTTCAGCCAATTGAGCAGAGTTGTAATGAAAATTTACCTTTTAGCTGTTAACATTCTTAGCATAGAGTTTAGGTTGTGGAAAAGGGAAGCTACAGGCTGCAACTTACTTTAGAATAGAACTTGCATGAAATAAAGGAATCTGTCAGCCTTCCTCTGCTTCCAGAGGACTGACACAGGCAAATGAGGGCTCTTTGGTATGGTTTTTACATCAGAACTGAACACCTAAGATATTCTTCTGCAGTGTGTACACACCTCCTTGTAGCCCCAGCGACTCTATCTTTTGGAAGAAGCTAAATGTCAATGAGTATAACTTGGTTTTTAAGACAGCAGGTGAAAAATTTTAAAAAGTAAACGTTTGAAAATAATTTCAAGCAAAACATTATTTGTCAAAAAGGAAATTGAGCTATTCTGGGATTGTCCTAGAATAAAGATAAAACCTTAGTAAGCTATAATTACTGCACCTTCTCTGGTCTGGTAAAACTCCACTGAACTCAGTGAGGTTACACTGTCATCAGCTTTGAAAGAATCAGCTCAAATCTACGTGTGGCATAAAGCAGTTTAAAGACATATGTTCCAAAATTTAAAGCAGCTGGAAATTCCCTATTACTCGCACAGTGCCATGGTAAACATTGACAGTTTAGGTCCGGTTTTGCTTTGACACCTTGGCTCCCGAGTGACAGCAAGGAAGCCACCCAGAGGGATAACCGGGCACCTGGGCTGGCATATGGGCGGCAGCTCACCCTGCTCCGGCGGGCTCCTTCGAACAGAGGGGCTGCGGGCTGGCACTCGCCTCGCTCCCTGCTCTGAGCACGGCTCATTCCCAAGGGACCCGGAGGAGGAGGCAGGAGACCGCTGGTGGGACCCTCACCCCGGGTGCCCGGGGCTGCGGGGCCGGTCCCCCGGAGCGGCGGGAGGCCAGGGCAAGCCTCGGGGCGCCGGGCTCTCTCACCTGTCGATACTTATCACACAGAGGGTCATGATGGAGGCCGTGCAGCACATGACATCCATGGCGATGAAGACGTTGCAGAAGAGGCGCCCGAAGATCCACTCGCCGCCGATCAGGTCGGTGACGCTGACGAAGGGCATGACGGCCAGGGCCACCGAGAGATCGGCCAGGGCCAGCGAGACGATGAGATAGTTGGAGGGCTGCCGCAGCTTCTTCACGAAGCAGACGGAGATCACCACCAGGCAGTTGCCGGCGATGGTCAGCAGGGTGATGAGGCACAGCACGGCCCCGATGAGAACTTTCTCCGCGCTGCCGTAGCTGAGGATCTGCTCCCCGCACTGGGAGTCGTTGGCGGGGAGGGGGCTCGCCGTGGGCAGCGCCGACGTGGGGGGCGACGGGCCGAGCTTGGCCAGGCTGCGCGGGGGCCAGGAGCCCGCGATCATCCGGCTGCCGCCCAGCGCCCGCGGGTCCTCCAGGACCAGCGGCCGGAGGTTACCTTAGAGGTGGCTGCCGTTGAGGGCTAGCACCATGTTGGCGTGAGCAGTCCATGAAGCCGCGCCGCCCGTTCTCCGGCTGTCCCCGGCGCCGGGGATGCTCGG
>JBBMKD010000217.1:18993366-19069043 GCA_037834095.1 Argya squamiceps
CCCGGAGCTAGGTGGGCCCAGTTGGGGAGGACGGGCCTGCCCCGGTGAGAGGGCCAGCAGGACGCGAGGGGCGGCTCCCCCGGCTCGGTAGGCACAGGCGGAACCTGCGGGCTGGGGTGGGCACAGCCGGACTCCCCGGGATGAGCTTTCCCTCCCCTCAGGGCAGGCCGACCCTCGCCCTTGCGCGTTTCCCCCGGCGCCGCTCGCTCTGTCCGCTCCGCAAGCCCGGTGCCCAGGGCTTGGTCTGCCCGGGTCTGGGTCGTAGGGGAAGTTCCTGATGCGCCTTAACAGCTCTGTCTCTGCCTGCTTGTCCCAGTGCAACACCTGTTTTTTTCCCAACGTGGACAAGTTTTTCCGCCTGCAGTTTCGTACGGCCCGGAACTTTTCCTGCAGAACTACAGCCACGTGCTGCCGGTCCAGTGTTTGGCGGGGTGGTTTAAATGCCCCTGGCAAGTCTGTCATCTTCCTCAGGGCCCTTTGAACCACACCTTCTCCTCCGTTTAGTCGGCATCGTTTTGAATTGCTCGCTTTGCCTTCTCCGACAGCTGTATCTCTCCCAGCTCTGCGTTTTTTGCAGTTTTAACAACTGTCTTGAATATACTTAGCAGTTTTCCATAAACAAAGTCAAAATCGGGGCCAAACTAGGCCAGACCTTTGGGGACACCAAGGCCAAGTATTCGTGTTCGTAAAGCTCTGCCATCGAGTAAGAGTTGTCTGGCCTGGGCTATGTTAAAAGCCAAACAATGAGTTTTTTCTGTTTTAAAGCACTTTTTGGGTTAACCAGCCTTCTTAAAAAATACTGTAAAATCTAAATATGCACGTGATTATTAACTTTAAGACATTTAAGTAACGAGTATTTTACAGTTTTCTCATTGTATTTGTTTCCTTTTTGTTTACTGGACAAAATAGTTTTACTGTATGTTTTTCAGTGGGATATTCTGCAGTTGCGCTTAATCATGTCATTGATTTTAAAGAAAAGAAACAGGTAAATTTTCTTGGGGTTATTTGTTCTTACTGTGTTTTCTTTAGTAAACCTGCTGCCTTATTGCATGTTTCCAGATAGCTTTAATTGCAGAGTGCACATCTAGACATGAGTACAAATCTCTCTATTTGCCACAAAACCCCCATATTATATTTCAGTAGAACTGCCCTGGGATTAATTTTTAATATGGTTCATGTACTGTCCCACAAAAATAGTTTTCTTAGCGTGGTAAATTTCTTCTTAAGATTGGAACACAGTTTTTGTTCACATGTAAACCTAACCCATGACATTTTTAATAGCTTTGTTCTGTTCTCTTTCAAGGAAATTGTCAAGCCAGTATCCCCTTCAGAGTTGTTTCCATCTTTACCTATTGTACAAGTATGTCTAGTTACATTATATATATGTATATATATATATATACATAGTTATTCTGGGTTACCTTTTTTACCTTTGTGTGTTTGTATATGTGATTTTGTGTATGAGGTGTTAATCAAAAAAGAGAAATTTGTCCATTATTTCATGGTTAAAACACCAAGCATTGGACGAATGGTACATTCACATCAGGGTAGGTTCTATTCATTATTTTAGAAATTATTAAAGAAATTGCTTTGTGTGAATTTTGAGTTGCTTGTAGTTGAATAATTACAGTACAGTTCTTGTAAGTGAAGTTTTGGAAATAACTCCATAGTTTTGATAGAGCAAAATTTGGATATAAAGAAATACAAGACTGTGTTTCGGGTCACTGACATTGATTAATTCAAGAACTGCTTTTCCTTGCTGTTGTGGCCTGCCTGGGGGATCCTAGCAGTAGTAAAACATACCAAATTTTTCTTCATGATTGTTTTTCTTAATTTGTTTTTTAGTTTCTATTCATCCCTCCCCAGAGAAACACCATAAGTAATTCTTTGTAAGGACAGGTATAATATCAGATAATGTAAATTAGGAAAGTGTAACTACAGACTTCAGAAAATTAGTATAGCAAGACTATAAGCATGACACCATTTTCTTTTTATAGCAGACTGGGTGGGAGTTACTACAAATTTTTGCTTTGGGTTTTAAATTTTTTTTAATATTTTTTTTTTTCCATAGGGGTCATCTAAAAGAATTAAAGTCTTGACCCGGCTAACACTTATTGTTTCTGATCCTTCCCACTGTAATCTCTTGGTAAGTATACTCAGCAATCAATTTTGCAACTTTTGTTTCCTTTTCTCAATGAATGAATGAATGAATGAATGAAACTTGGGAAATTCTATGGGAACAACTTCCTGGAATTTATAGGGCACTCAGCAGAGATTTCTCAGATTGCATCTTTAACAAATAATGTGATCATGAGGAGATGCAGACTTACAAGACTGGATATGGCTTCTGTTGATCATTTGTCAGTATGGAACAACAGTTCTGTTCCTCGGTTTCTGGACTTCTGTGCATAAATTAGAAGACCATGAGCAAGCCATGTGTCTGGTTATGTTTTCATGCTACAAGATCAAAGCAAAAAGTGTAACTGTCTTAGTAGATGAGTGGGACAATCATCAAACTGAGAATGAATTACTTCACTATAGAAACCTGCTGTGTTGGCTTTGTTTTAGTACTTGACAGGGAGAAAGGACTTTTCTTCTCATTGTTTTGGTTGTAACCATTGTGCATAGCTTTGACATCTCTCAGAATTCAAGGTAGTAATTGTTTGCTCCTTTTTTAGAGATCGACATCTGCAAATATAAGGTTATATGACATCATAGCAGTATTTCCAAAAACTGAGAAACTGTTCCATGTAAGTACAATCATCTCATCAGTAATGCTCATTCAGTAACCTTTAGGGCCTTATGCTAATTTAAGTACATGCTTCATTTTGATTTTATTTCCCATTTTATAAAGGCCTCATGGAGTTAATCAAACATTATAGGCTGCCTGGTCAGTTGATAGGCTGAGGGGTTTGGGAGGATTCACAGGAGGATGCAAGACCCTGAGGTGACAGGTTAAAATCTGAAACGTCTGCCTGATGAATGGACTTGTATGCCCCTGCACTGTGGTTGCCTCTGTGTGCCTTGTGAGGAGAGAAAACATCCTTTTTTCCCCCTGATATATATGTACTAACATCATGTAGAAAACTTCCGTGTTGAGCTTTAACTTCTCACACTCTTGACAACTTCCCTAAAATATGCCTGTGATCTTCTGTTAGAACTAATTTTTCCTGGTCTCTAAAATGCTAGCGAGGATTTTAAAGTGGAACTGAAGTGGTTCTGTGAGTTATCTGGTAGCTGTTCACCTCCATTTCCTTGATATTTTTATTTAAATTGTTCTCAAATACTTGATGACAGCTGATGTCGATGTTCTGATCAGGTGGAGAACCTTGAAGCAGGTTATTTTTTTGTCAGAATTTTTCTTATAAAACCCAAAATTGTGATGTCTGACCTGTTGTAAGCTCATAAATAATAACATTAAGTCTGAATTGGGTGAGTAGGTGGAAGTGTTCCATCTCTGTTAACTTTGGCAGGCAGGCATGCAGTTTAAAGCAATGTGAAGGAGAGACAGGGACAGCAAAAAATAAAAGTGAGTTCCTTTGAAGAATTTACTTTCAAAGGGAGCTTCTCAGTTCAAAACTGAGTGTGGTGATTGTTCTTTTAAAATAAGTTAAAGCCACTTTCTAGTACTGCTGGGTACCTGTTTTGCCGCATTAAAATCATATTCTTCTGTTTTGTTTTTTTACATTGTTTCCCCTCCTATTTCAAGATTTGTCCTAGTGAAGTACAAAGCAAGAGGCTGTCGAAGAACATGAACTCCAAAGAATTTTTCAGCAGAATTCGAGAACTAATTATAGGAGTTACAGCTAAATGAAACTAATTTCTGAATTTTATTTGCATTGCAAGATTTTAGGATTCTTGGGGGTGTGACAGAGGCAAATGGTTTAAAATATTTTTTGAAGGCCACTCTCCACCTCTTTCTTTTGATCTCTGGCAATAGTATAAAATCTCACTTCTCAAGTAAGCTCAATCAGTTTGTCATGTGTTTAAACAAACACATGAAACTAGGTAGTCAGCAGGGGTGTGCTGTGTTGATTTTTTGGGAAAAGGGTGTTCTCTCACTTAAGGATTATTATTGCTTATTTTCAGCCATATCACGATTCTTGCTGCAGCTGGATGTCCAGCTGTGCCAATGTTTACACTGGCATAAACAACCACTCATTTCTGCAAGTCCTGTCTGCGTTGCTTTGCTGCTGAGGCTGCTTGCTTGCTTAGCTGCACAGCATTTTGCTTTGAGGAGCCTTCTTTTGGCTGAGCAGTAACCAGAGTTTTTGCCAAGTTATTTTTCAGGCAGATCCACTTTCCCAGTGTGATTCAGCAGGCAGCCACGCGCAGAGTGGTGCCAGCGCAGAGCGGCTGGCTGTGCTCTGGCAGGCCAGTGCAGACAGTGCCTGGTTAAGCTGACACTCTGGCAGGTGATGGACAGGGTGTGAGGAGAGAAGCAGGATTGTCAGTGAGATTATCTTCATTGCTTCCATGCTGGCAGCACTTTGAGCTGGGGATGGAACCCGGGCGTGTTTCTTGCAAACTGTGTGAGGTGAAAGGCCTCATCCTTACATTTTCACATTCAGGGCAGGTTTGTGTGGTTGTCTGTTGTTTAGAGATTTTAGAATGTCTCGCCCTGTGGAGAGCTGGTTCAGTTTCACAGAGGTATCACACAGAGAGTCTGGTGGGGGGTTTCAGCTCATACAGTTTGGCTCTTACAACTGATGGATACTTCATTATTAAGAATAAAGCCTTCAAGAGTGGGTCTTGCATGACAAATGAACTTCCTATTGGCTTTTGGTAACTCAACATTACTTCAAGAGCATCATCTTTCTCACCAACAATTTGGCACTTGTATGTTCTCCACAGAACAAGACTTCTCATGTTTTTATGAAAACATTACATGATCTTTGGAGATGTACTCCAGTTTTAGCATGGCCCAAAACTAGCCTGTGCCATCTTGTCACAAGCCAGAGAAACTCTTTTGTGACTGAGTGTCGCAGTGATATGTACTGAAATGTGTGCTCAAATTCTTCAAACAATTTATATCCTTAAGGTGATGAGGAAGCCATGTTTGCCAATTGTAGAATGGGCTACTTCTTTAAGTTTCCCAAAAAGATAATCTTGGCCTGCAGCAGGAATGCCCACTCCATGCAGGTAGTAGGATCTGTACTTGCTGCTTTTTGAAAATTTTTCTTTCTGAGATTTCTGACTGTTTTAATGATATTAGTTAGCTCTGTCTGCTGTTCATAAGCACTTAGCACATCACCAGTATCTAAAAAAAACATATGTGTAAGTCTGAAGATGTAGTACAAAGTCAAATTTCAATGTTTATTCCTAAAACGTTTGCCAAAGCTTGCTTCAGACCATCCAGACAGTGGCAGATGTATTTATTAATGGCTGGCTGGAGTTTCCCAGCAGATGGGGCTCTTGCCCACAGTGCTGCCAGGCAGCTGCTGGGCTGTGCAACTTGCTGCATGTCACTTTCTGGATGAAGCTGTTGCACTTCAGATCTTTTCAGCAGGCAGGGTAACCTTAATTTGCCTCATATCTGACTTGTCTAGGAGCCAAAGCTAGGCTGAACATTAGAGTTCTTGGAGAAATCTGCTCTCCAGTTTTTCATACAGTGAGGGAATTCCTCATGGGGAAATATGACTCACATTTGGTTTTCCTTGGTGGTATTTTCTGAAATGTTCATGTCACTGGAATCCTGTAGATATCCTGCCTTTTGAGTCACTCCCTCTCCCACTGTGCTTAATTTACAAAATGGTGAAGGGTTTTCCAGTGTTTCTGGAGCTGATTAGGCTTGATTTCTCATCACATGGGGCAACTTGCATGTGTCTGATGTCTGTTCTTTCTTTCCTTAATTTTTAGCATTATCTCTTCCTGAATTTTTTATGACCTCACTGACATATTTTCTAGGGCATGATTTGGAGCTAATTGTTCTGTGCATGTTCCTAAATGAATCACCTCTCTTTAGCAGTTTGTACCTCATGCAAGAAAAGGAGGGAAACTGACTGTAGTAGGGCTGAACTTCCTCATGCAAGTCTAATTCTGTGCCATAGATTCCGTAGGCAGCCCATGTCTTGCCTAATGGAGGATAAGATAAAGGTAGGGCATGAAGAAAAAGTTTAGTCTGAATGTCCTGGCAGACACATTTCAACTTCAAAAACCTTGTGGTTTGCCTGCATGTGTGCTGTGGCTGTCTTGTCTAGGAGAGAGTACTATCAACGGCTACGAGACATTCCTAAAGCCTCTGCTCTCATCTCCATCCAAATTCCATGTGAACTAACTGGTGGAATACCAGTTTGCCAAGCAGCAGTGTGCCTTGTGTTAGAGCAGCCCTTACCCCTGGAGCTCCTCACAGCCCCCACTGCTTTTGTGCCAGTGGGAGGAGGGATGAATGGTTGGCACCTGGCCCAGGTGTATTTGGAGCAGTTGCTGGCAGGTTTCTGGGTGCAAAGAGTTCCCTACCCACAGAAAATTCCTTTTCAACTTCTTCAGCCTATCTTACCTTCTTTGTTACAACACTGCTTACAGACATTAGTCTGGCCCTCTGTAATCATCCTGACAGAGTAGGCATATATAATTCCTACCTTAGGTGCATGAGATTAATTTAAATCAAGGATTCCCTTTTAGGTGCCCTTACTTTTTTTTCCCTCTATCCTAGTGTGAGGAGTCTCTGCCCCTTGGTCATTCCCTCCCTCTCTTAATACAACCTGTAAATCATGGTGTGAATTTAAAGCTAAACTCTTAATCTGTAGCCTTCAGTGCTGTCTCCAGACTCTGCCAGAGGTGTGGCTGTCAGGAGAAGCTGCACCTTCTCCACCCAGCCAGGAAAGGGAGGCTCTGAGGATTGGTCTCCAGTATTGGGCATGCAGCACCACTAGTCACAGTTACACTCTGCTTCTTTTTCATTCTTTTCTCTGTTGCTTCTGGTAAAAGTAATTAACCCTGAAAACAAGCAGGTGCTGCACTGGAAGCAGAGCATGATGGGACAAGGGGCAGTTCCTGGGCTCTTCCCTTTGTAAACTGGGGTTGGCCTTTATTACCTGTGAGTTCTTTAATCAAAAGCCAGCATTGCTTCTGCATGTCCTCTGCCAGATAAACACAAAGAAGTAACTGTTGCTTTGGGGTTGACCATTATTTTATTGGAAAATTATTTCTGTAAGAAAGGGAGGAGTTGGGTTTTAATTCTCAAATGCTGCTGTTCTATTGGCATACCTGCAAGGCATAGTACTATACTATAATTCTAAAACTGAACTCACCCTGGGGAGACATGTGTTGCATTAAGAAATGAAGGAGAATATTAGTGCACTTTAAGTTGATTGTGCATTTTTTGGCATATCTAATAATCTGTTCCTATTTATTTGCTGTAGATTGCTTGCACAACACTAGATGTGGATCTGGTCTGCATAAATGTCACAGAAAAGCTGCCATTCTACTTCAGAAGGCCCCCTGTGAATATGGTAAATTTACATCTAAATTGTTTTCTTGCTGTTAGACTGACATTAAATACAGAATTTGAGTTGAATTCCCTACTGCTTTCCTCCCACCATTCCTATCCAAGTGGTTCTTTTATTTTCTTGCATAATGTATAGTGTTGTTTCAAATGTCCTTCACTTCAGGGCCTCCACTGCAGCATTTAATACACAGTGATGTATGTTTTTTCTGTTTCTCCTCCTGTCCCTCACTTAAGAAGGCAGAAGTGGTGTTCCCAAGGAGTGGAAACAGAGCCTTAAGGCCACTGTGCTGCTAAGCAGGGAGATATGGTGTGATTGCTGACTAAGCTGCTTCCCAAACCAGAAATGGTACAACTGTGTCAAGATAGATAAACAGCCCTTTGATTTAAAAGACAGGAAATGTGAATGGCAGTGTTAATTTGGGAGAAGGATGTTGTGTGTTTGCTTGAAAGACAACTGTATTGAATCCATACTTGGACAAAAGAATGCCTTGGTAAATGAATCAAGTGTAGCATTGCTAAATATGTGCTGTGAGACCCAAGATGGCTATCAGTGTGGATCAAATATAGCTCTGCCTGCTGTTGGTAGTTTGCCAGAAAACTTAATCTGAACATGCTCTTAGGGGAACTTGTTTTCTCCTCTGAATATATGTAAAGGTTTGTTCCACATGGGCATTCTTGGCTGGTGTAGAGCTTAGTACTCAAAAATTTAAATTTAGAATTGGTTAGTAATCCTACTTCCTTTTCTTAGAAAGTTTGACTTAGAATAAGAATTCATAATTAACTAGAATTAATTCTCAGACAGAATAAAAATAATACATTGGAATTTATGATAAACTGAGGATTTCAACATTCCACTTGGAATAACAATTCTGTATGAAACACTGTGTGAAAGTACCCTAGCTGCCTAAAACTCCAGCAGCTGGCCCAGGTAAGGAGCTGTGTGACTCTTAGAGCCCTGTGTTGGGAGACATTTTCCTTGCAAGCTACTTCTCATTTTCCACACTCCCAGCTTCAAGGCAGTCTGTGTGTTGGACTGGTCTGTGCATCCTGGGGCAGTAAGTTTTGGTCATTAGGATGCCAGACAGATTGGCAGGCAGCTAAAGTGGTAGGGATGGGGTTAAAAATCACTTTGACTGGGAATTGGTGTGTTGCCATCACCTGTTTGGTTTTGATAAATTCAGGCTTCTCTTGTTTGCAGCCATCAGGCCAGTCCTGTGTAAAACATTTGGTAAATATGTAGCTTCTGTTGTGCTTGCATGCAGAGGTTTTGCATGGGTGGGAGCTGGATTAATTCCAGCTGTATTCAGTTACTGGACTCTTTTACAGTATTACCATTGCAGCATATTTTAATAATATTTGTGTAAATGTAGAGTATCATTTCAGGCAAATGTAGGATTGCCATGGAACAAAGAACTCCTGGCTTTACATTGTGTCTTTATCGCTAGCATAAAGTTGCTGTCAAGTTGCTTAACCTTTTGTGTTTGCAAAAACAAGAATACTAGGCTTTTGGTGAGGCACTTTGACAGATAGCAAAGGATGTCAAAGCAGCTGAAAATGTAATCAGTATTACTATTTGAAACCTCTTCTGTGGCTCACTGTTATTTAACACTGTCACAAACACCAGAGTATGCTGTGAGACAGGAGAAGGCGGCTCCTCATTGCTGCTTTTGTGCAAGGAGGAATTCTCCATCTGCAATACATGGGTACTGAGGGAAGTGGTGATCTTTCTTACAGCAGGGTGTGGAACTAGAGGAGTAGGGTCCTCAAAGTTTTAAGACAGCAGATAACCAGCAGTGGCTGGTTATCTGTCTCCTTGACTCTGTTATAATGTGTATATATTTGTGATAGCCAGTTACAACAAATAAGTGGTTGGTGTTTTTTTGTTAAACTTCACTTATCTGTCGTTCAAGATTTATGCACGTGTTTGGTGTACAGTGAAACCTTCCTCCATTCTCATTTCGTGCTATGCTGTACTCTTACTGGAACAATTCTGCCTAAATTTTTTCATATGTGACACAGTTAAACTGAGAATAAGCTACATCAATAATAGACAGCAGTTGTTATATTGTTAGGCTTCTCTCCTTTTGATTTTTGATCACTCCCTTTCATGTGAAGGCAATAGATCGAGGCATTTACTTTGAACTGCTTTACACGCCTGCCATCAAAGACTCTACAATGAGAAGATACACAATTTCAAATGCCATCAGCCTGATGCAGATCTGCAAAGGGAAGGTAAGCTCTCAACGTGAAAACAAGGTAATTAAATCAGTTCAAATTCTTCTGGAGTTACACAGACTGAGCCATTTTAAATGAGTTTGATGCTGGGACATCTGAAGCCGTGACTACATCTTGGCCTACTAACACAAGGACACAATCACTGTAGCTCCAGATACTTCAAGTCTTGCACCACTGCATGCTTTCTTCTTAAGCTGTCAAACTGTTAGATTCTTTTTCCAGAACAACCCATGTGTTGTTATGGTATGCAGTTCCCAAAACAAAGGTGGGAGGGGATAGAGGGAGATTAAAGTGCCAGACATCTGTTTGCACCAAAACTGAAATTCATGTATTTCTTTAAAATTCTCCATTTCATATTTCTCATTGACCAAAACTCTTTTGATTGTTTGCTTTGAATATGAAAGGGGTTAGAAAACAATAGGAAAAAAAGGAGAAACCTTGTTTTGTTAAAAGGTTAGTAAATTCTCTGTGTCCAAAATAGACCCAACAGCTAGCTGGCTGTCAGCCAAGGATTTGCTGCAGTCAGATGAACTGCATTCTTCCATGCTACTGAAACCCAAGGAAGAAGTAACTCTGAGATGCCTGTAACTCATTGCTTTCATAACTTAACCTCCTCCCAGGCTTCCAGGTTAAGCTGTCTGTTGTGCTGTGTCCTCTCAGGCCATGCTTTTTAACAGGGGGTCATATCATAATACATATCAAAGTTAACAGAAATTGCAGCTCCTCTTTCTGTATTGTAAATGGCCTCTGCCACATGTAGCTAGTCCAGAGGAGCTGGGTTTGGCATCTGAATGGCAGCTGGATTTGGAAAATCTGAAGTGGAATATAGAGCTTGGAAGGTAAATTAAAATAGATCCATCATTACCTCAGTTCTCCTCAAACATGGCACCTTTTATAGAACAGCAGGGTGGGTCAAACAGATTACTTTCCTTGGTGCTACAGAAGAAGTATTTGCACAGCCTCTCCTGAGAAGCCCACCTCTAGCAGTTAATGACATGAAGTACTGACTTGGACATGATTTCTGTACACACCAGACCCCTTTCTTTTGGAATTCCCTTTTTGATGTTGCTCCTCTTTCCTCTGTGCAGTTCAGGATGTGCTTCTCACATGGTTGTTGATGAACTGGAGAGC
Organism: Argya squamiceps; assembly: GCA_037834095.1. NCBI lineage: Eukaryota > Metazoa > Chordata > Aves > Passeriformes > Leiothrichidae > Argya > Argya squamiceps. Next base: position 19,004,183 of record JBBMKD010000217.1, read on the forward strand.
ACCAGTTGAGTTGATGTCATGGACAGAGCAATTGAGGTGTTCAGACAGTCTGTGCACAGTGCCCTTTCATTCTGCATCTGTCATTCTGTTGTTTCATCTGTGCTTGGAAGGTAAATCAGCTGGAGCTGCACATGACAAGTTGTTGTTGGGCACTAGAAGAGGACTGCTAGCTTGTCTTTGTTCTTTTCCTCCAGACCCAGTAGGTTGTGGACCAGGAGAGATGGTTATTAGCCCTTACTGAGGGTTTGTCTCTGTCAGTGAGGTAAAGGCCCTTGTTTAAATGAGACATGGGATGGCTGGTCCACAGGCTGCTTCCATTGGCACCTGGCATGCAACTCTCATGTTCTGTAACATGTAGTTGCTGAACCTGTAGTAGCTTTTGGATCCTTTTATTCCTCTTCTATTACAGCAGGGCAGAGAAACATTCAGAAATTTACTTGTGTTCTCAGAGCTGGCATTGAGCAATGTCTTTAAAACGTTAAAATGTTCAGGGAATGAAGGAGAAATTCCCCTGCCTTGCCAGACAGAAGGTGTGTATAGCCACAGTCCCTCACCTCTCATGTTTTGGTAACTGAGTTGGAGGCTGCCTGGAGCAGTGGACTGAACAGCTGCTGTCTGCTTTACCTGGGGAGATAGTGTTTTGCCTTTTAGATTTCCCTTTAGCTCTTGCCTTGAATTTGCCTTTGCCTGCCTCTCCTTCACTTGCCAGCAGTGTTTTCTTGTCTGCTCTTGTCTCCTTCCTCCATCTTACCCATCCCCTGGTGAAAGCCAGGTGCCTTTGAACTAGCCAGAGTGTATCTCCAATGCACAGCAGTGATCCACAATCCTGTGCTGGTTTGGGATGTCTCATACAGCTGCTCTGGGAGCTTCTCTGAGCCTGGGTGACAGGCATTAGTTGCTACAGTTTGGACTTGAATTTTCCCAGCAAACTCTTGCAGTCAGCACCACTTAGGCTCAAAAGCAGCTTTGGGATCCATAGCGTAGTTTTAAAGGTGAACTATTCAGAAAGAAAATGTCCTAGGCTCCATCAGGAAGTGTGCTGTCAAGTCACTTTGATGTATATATTGCTTCTGATTCAGGCTTTCCTTATGGTGAGGCAGAGTCATCTGTCCCATCCTCTCCTCCTCAGCACACGAGGAGACCTTGGGCACAGTGTGAACAGGCAGTCATTTTTACATAAATCTTTCAGCTGTTGAGTTTCAGCTGCACACAGGGCATTTTCTTCCAGTGCCTGCCCAGGGGAAGCAAAGCAGTGTGGGGAAGGGATGTAAAGTCCACCTTGAAACCAGAGGTGGCATGATGTGTTGGTGGTGCTTACGTCAGAGAGGGAAAGTCTGTCTCTGCCTCAGCACAATTCTAATTCTCACCCACTCAAGCAGGAATTCCCAAAGCCTTTTATTCAGTACAATAAAAGGTGCAAGGAGATTTTGCTGCTGCAGTTACCCCCTGAGCTAAACAGGCACCCCCAAGGTGAACATCCCTGGAGCTTAGCATCAGAAGAGCTCTGGCAGCTGAGCTGTGGGATCTCTCAGACCCTGTGTAGTCACATACCTGTTCTGCAGAAACCTTTCGGGAGGGAAGGGAGAAGGATTTCTCTGCCTGGTGATTTTCATAGGGGTGTCAGTGTTGAGGGAAATGAGTGTGTGGCACAAAGTGGCAGCCACTGCCTAAGTGTAGGTACGTTTCCTGAATGAGTGTGAGTATGGTCAAAGCTAACATGAATGCTTAGCATTGAGTTGTACTGCAACAGTATAGGCTGAAACTTTGGGAGCACCAAACTGTCTCGAGGCACTATCTGTAAGCTCCGTCTGGGGAATCCTGGACTCCTAAACCCATTTCTGTTACAGTTCAGGGTGAGTTGTTGTTTGTGTAGGGCCTTTTGCAGCTGGTATGAGTAAAGGGGGCACTTATAACACAGTGCCTGCAGCTCTGGCGTTTCTTCTTTACCCTTAAGGGCTCTTTGAAGTCCACTATGAGAGATACAAAAATGCCTTAATGCCATCACTCTGGACACTTATTCTGCTTAGCCTGTCCTCTAAAATGTGATGTACTTACTCATTTCCTATCTGGCCATGAGAGGTTTGTAATTGCAGGGGAGGGCTTGTGCCTGTGCCCCTGCCTGTGTAGGGTACAGGGCAATAACTAATATGTCCCCAAATTAAGAATCCCACCCTGATGGAGTTCATTTCATCTGAGGGCATCAGATATTCTGATGTTTAATTGGGCTTTGAGCCTGAACTTAGCTAGTGCTCAGAAAGTTTTTGCATCTTGCTGATTTATTTTTTTCATTTCTTGATGCTGTCTTACAGATGAATGTTTGTTCTCTTTTGTTTTCCAGAACATAGTTATATCTAGTGCAGCTGAAAGGGTAAGTCCCAGATTTTTTTTTTAAGTCAGAACACTTCGAAGATTTATCTGTGGCTGAAAATACAGCTTTAATTACACATAAACATATAAAAATTGTAAGTTTAAATATATTTGCTGTTGCCAAAGAATTGTATTGTGGGTTTCGGGGTGGGTTTTTGTTTTTTTTTTTTTTTTTGGTTGGTTGTTTTTTTTTGTTGGTTTTTGGGGGATTTTTTTTTTGCTGCTGCTGTGATGTTTTCCATGACACTTTTCTCCCTGATGGAGACTCTTTGCCAAAATAGTGGTATTTGCTTGATTTCCTATTATCTTCAGTAGCTTGCTAGTACATAGCATTTAATCTTGTCTATCTAATAGCCTTGCCCTGCCTGCTCACACTGTCAGCCTGACAGCAAAGGCATTCACATATCCAAATTTCTGTGTTTTATTTTAGCCTCTAGAGCTCCGAGGTCCTTACGATGTGGCTAATCTGTATCCTTTCCCAAAGTCAAAGGCAGCAGTTAGTATTAACATTGGAAAGTTTAAAGTGGTTTTGAAACTTTTTTTCATCCTTCACAGTCCTTGAACTTTATACAGTGGTATTTGTTGGTGACCCATTCAGTGGATCAGGGCTCTGAGTCTGTGTGGAAGGAGCAACAGATCTTAGTCATGGAGTGCATGAGAAGTCACTGTAACTAATAATGTTTGTGTTCAGCTACAGGAATGTTTTGTTTTGATGTGCATTGATGTTGTGTGGGTGTAAATGAAGAAATTAATAAAACCAATAAAAATCTATGGACAGTAGGAACCAAACAAGAAATTATTACTTAGTGTCTCCAAAGTGCCACATTTTTGGCAGCAGACGCTATAAAGTTGTATTTATGTAAAATTAAAAGTTCCTATCTGAGCAGTAACTACTACTGTTCTGAATTTTAGTTACACATGTAATATTAAATAAGAGGTTGTGTTCTAGAAACAAAGGAGAATGTATTTTCTTCCCTTCTTTTAGGAGTTCAGATGCATTTTTATTACTCTCCCCACCCCAGAAGCACATGTCTGGCCTGTCCCTGGAAGGGAAGGAGCGTGCTCTGAGTCATGAGAACCACGTGGGAGGCTGTGTGGCCTGGAAGGATTTTATGTGCAATGTTTTCTTCCCTCTTAAAATGAGCAGTCAGGCTCAACCCAAATTAACATAGCTAATGTGGTGTCAACCCTGCTAAAGGTGGCTGGAAACTTCAGCATAATGCTTTTGTATCAGGCACTGCTTTGTCCCCAAAACAGAAATTTTCTGTGGGGTAATTTTTTGCTTGATTATGCATATCTAAAATGTTCCTACGCTGGCAGACTTTTATTTTCAAAAGTACAGCTTCTTGTCTGGAAAGAAGCAATGTTGCCAGGAGCTTTCCAGGAGGGCTGCTGGGGAACTGTAGCCAGGAGAATTGGGTGCCTCATTTCTCTGCCTCTGGGTAACCTTATGCGAAATGTCACTTTGAGTTACAGCTTTGCTAATTCCCAGTTATTTGTAGAGCAAGCAAACCTATCATGCATGGAGCCTTCCCTGTTGTGTTTGTTGTTTTGTGTTTTGATCCTGAGCAGCAGTGACAGAGGTTTGCTGTTCGGGCTGTCAGAAGGCGAAGCCAAGGCAGCTGTGTCCACCAACTGCAGAGCTGCCATGCTGCATGGAGGTGAGCACTTGTAAGCTCCTCTGAGTAACATCTGCATTTGTTAAACTAAGTTCTTGTTGATGCATATTCTCCAAAGGTCTGAGACCTCACAGAGCAAGTCAGATGGGGGTTTTAGCTTCTTTGTCCAATGCATGAAGAGGAGCTTGTGTGGCAAGCCTGTTTTGTTTTTCCTTGTTGCCATGTTGGCAAATCAGTGGCTGAATTCATGGTGCTGTCTGTGCTGGTGGACTCAGTCAACCATGTTAATGAGTCATAAATGGTTGAACCAAAATAGGGACCTGCCTGCTGTGCTTCATAGTGAAACTATCCCACTTCAGAAAGGTTTGAATGCTGATCTTGGTGACACTGACAGAAACTAAGTGATTAACTTAAAAAAAATGGGTGTGCATGTGTTTTGCATTTGCCTTTTTCCAGCATGTGTGCAGAAGCAACCTTAGTCATGTCCCTTTCTGGTGCTGTAATACATGGATTATTTCTGACTCACTCTTCAGTGTGGATCATTTCAAACCCATGGAAAAATCAACAGGTTCTCCTCCAGCCTGCTACTCATCTACATAGAGATATAGAGTTTGTCAAATTTATGTGGGATTTCTCAAGCCTGTCTTCTATCTTTTCTGGGAAATTTAATAGCAAGTGTCATTTCCCTTGTCCCAGAGAGGATATTAGCCCAGAATAAGTCTATATTTTGTCAAGGTTCTTGCAAAGCCTCTCTGCTAATAGAGTATTTGTGGAGAATCTCTCTTCTAACCTCAAATTTTGCAGAGAAGCTTCCACCAGTAGTTACAGAATTGGATTGGGTTCAGTAGGTTGTTTGACAAATGTGAGGATTTGGTAACATCACACACCAGTATTTCATGACAATGTTAAGAATATGGTAAATAAAATGCTTGAATACCATGAAGTCACTTCCTTGGTATGTAAGGGACCCTCTGCCAATGCAGTTGTGCCCAAATAGCCTAAGAATCTTGGGGTATGTGAATGTATTTCTTTAGTACTTTTTTAAGAACTCTATGTTTGGCTCAGAAATGCTTTTGAGAGTGCTTCAAGAATGTGTTCTTCTGTGATTATTGAACTGACTAAGCCTGGTTTTCTGTGGTTTTGTGTCTCTGCAGCTCCTCAGCCCCTGCAGACCTTGTTTTTTCCTTTGTGATTCCACACCCACCATTGTATTTCCCCCTGTAATTTCTCCACTCTGTAGTTCAGTGAATCCCAAACTCCTGCCCTTGCAGATTGCTTGCCTGCTGTGTGTGCTGACTGGCTGGTTGCTCAACCTGTCCAGCTGTGGTTTGGGGCATACACACCTGAACTGAGTATGCCTTAAAGCATTTTATTTGAGTATTTGAGGTGCTGGAACTGCAGCTTCTGCTTGTGTATTCCAGAAACTCGGAAGAGTGCCTGTGGCGTAGTGTACACGGTGAAGAAGCCTCGCAAGGTTGAGGAGGAGGAAACAGCAGTGCCAGCCTGCAAAAAAGCTAAGACTCAAGCTTGAGGACTGGACCAGTTGTCAACAGAAGCCTCCATCTCTTCTTTACCCAGTGTTGAGTCTTCCTCCAGCCAGCCTAACTTTTCCCTTACTACCTTCCTTAGCCTGCAGAAGAATTATTCTTCCAGCATTCAAATGAGGAAAACTGTGTGAATGACACTGCTGAATGGTATTCACCAAATCTGAAAGGTTGTGCTGGGCTTCTGGCCAAGGTCAGGAGACTGACTCTTCACCCTGCCTTAGATTTCCTGGAGTTAATGCAAACTCAACAGAACATTTCTAAAATGGAAACTTGTACCCGTGCATTCCTTTTTTATTAAAAACATGTCTAAGAACACATGCCTTCATAGTCTAGCTCTTCTGGTTTCTCAAGTTTTAAACACATCTCTGTACAACTGCATGCCAGTAGATGAAGTTTACCGTCTAGTGGCCTGCATCTAGTGGCCTGTGGAGAAGAATAATAGAGTAAAAAAAAAAATTGCCTCCTATTCAGTTTTGTGATCAGTGGGTATCATGAAGATCACAGGATCTGTCAATTGCTTGGGGGTATCTTGGATTTGGGTCACAGTAAGAGTGACTGACCTGACTTGGCAGATACATTTCCCAAAGGCCATCTGAGTCCTCAGCACTTAAATCCCAACAGTACCATTAGATGTTGGCAAGAGGTGGGAAGGAAGAGGTTACACTGAATATGTGCTCAGCAGGGGATGCTCCAGAGTAGGAGCTGTCTCACCTAGGCCTGAGCAGCTTCACTTCACATCATCTTCACTGCACCATTTCCTTCTTTACTTTGTGCTCTGGAATTGTTATCTATGCACGTGTTCATTTTGCTGCCTCTTGCTTTTCTGTTTTCCTTCATTTTAATGCCTCAGTAAACCTAATCTGGCTGCCAAAAAACCAGTCAAACAGATATAATCAGCAAAACCTTTTCAGAGCTCTTCCAAATGTTGACTGAAGTTTTTCTTTTCAGTAAATTAATATAAAAATCACATAAGCTGCTGTACTGAGATACTGTTGAGCCATTTTTACCATGAGTGTTCTGCTACTCTTCTGGTGCCTAACAGCAAGTTGAAAAGTGGAAGTTGTAACATGTAAAATACACTGCAGAAATCCTACAGTGGGTAATTTCTGAGCTCTTGGTTACTGGACTGAGCAGACTAGATGAAATTCTCATAGATTTAACAGTTCTATATAGTGCTGGTGTAAGTCACAACAGCTTTTGCTTCATTCAACAAACATGAAATATGTTTCTTGTATGTTATTACTTGTTGACTTTGTGACTTGAGTCCATTTTATTATAGGTATTGAGGAGTTTTTTATATATGTGTGTGTGTATGTATATATATATATATAAAAATAGTTTGTCATTTATGGACTTACCTCTGAAATGATTCACACAATGTGTTTGGTACAGATTTCTGAATGGTATGTTAATACTGTCTTGGCCAGAGAATAACCTACCTTGAGCATGACAGAAGTTCTTTGGTAACTAATATAGGGAAGGAGGCTTTGAATGCTTGAGATCTTTCTTGCTACTTGTTTAACTTAGAAAAATTAAACTCTGCATCTTTGCCCTTTATTAGATACAGTGCTTCAGGAGCTGACTGAGAAGTTTCTCCTCCCCCAGTTTCCTGAAGCACATGGCTGTGACCACTTGGGTGCCTGAATGATTGAACTGCTGCTCACTTAGGTGATGAGCAGACTGAGTTAGCCAGCACTGATGTCATTTCTGTTTCCTGCAAGGCTTGCTCCCAGTGTCCAGGTAATTGGGCAGAAACAAGTAAGGAAGTCGTGGCTTGCAGTGAAGGGCAGCCAGTGGGGGCATACCATAATTTCTGTGGAGAAGGATGTGTACACAGACTGGGCCTGTGGCTGGCAGGTTGACACTCATGAGTTACAGCACTTGTGAGAGAAAAGTCTCATCTGTCTGAAGCTGTTGGCATCGGTCTAGGAGACGGAATAAGTGGTTCTTTTGGTTGCTCCTCTGGGTTTTGTGAACATTTACTCCAGCATTGGCATTCCAGGAACAAGTGTTCATTGCTGCCCACTTCTCACTCCACCTCAGGATATTCCCAGGACATTGCTTTGGCCAGACTGTAAAGCCAGCTGACATGGGTTAGTGAAGGAATGTGAGAGACTCTGGCATATTTGTCTGTCAGGCCACCCAATGGATAATTAGGAATTAATGAAATGCGGCATCTAAATACCCCTGTACTCTGCTCTCTCCCACCTGGAGTTCTGTGTCCAGCTCTGGGGTCCTCAGCACAGGAAGAACATGGAGCTGTTGGAGTGTGTCCAGAGAGGGCCACAAAGCTGGGAAGAAGGATGGAGCATTTCTGTGTGGAAATGCTGAGAGAGCTGGGGTTGTTCAGCCTGGAGAATAGAAGGTTCCAGCACCACCTCATTGGGGCCCTTCAGTATTTAAATGGGACTTTTAAAAAGGATTTCTCCAGAATTTTCATCAGACCGTGTTGTGATAGGACAAGAGAATGGGTTTAGACTAAAAAGGGATGGATTTAGTTTGGATACGAGAAGTCTTTTACAATGAGGCTGGTTAAACACTAGCACAGGTTGCCCAAAGAGGTGGGTGGTGACTTATCCCTGGAAACATTCAAGGCCAGGTGGAACAGGGCTCTGAGCAACCTGATCTTGTTGAAAATGTCCCTGCTCATTGCAGGGGGGTTGGAACAGATGAGCTTTAAAGGTCCCTTCCAGCCCAGACTCTTCTGTGATTCTGTGAAATGGGATGTCATGCCCTGACTGGACTGAAGGTTGTCCTGCTTCTGCTAAAGCAAAGGGAGAAGTGTCTGCCAAATACTGTCTTTCTACTTTTACATGAGCCTCCATTTAATAAAGTTAGTGAGATGGAGTTTATCTAACAGTGGCAGGGAGGTAGCTCAAGGGATGGCTGCTCTTGGCCCCTGAGACTTTTTTTAATTTTTAAGAATTTTACAGCAGACATGATGTGAACTTCCTTTAAAGAGAGACAAAATTACCCATGCATGCTCACCACTCCATCATCCACTCCAGCAAGTAAAAAGAACCACTCTGTTAATTTAATCTGAAATGGATCAGTTCAAAATGTACAGAAAAAGCAGTACAAATTTACAAATATACATAATCTGATTTTGCATTCTTCTATCATCATACTTTGCAGTAGTCTAGTCTTAAAAAAATTCACTTCCCTGATAGTCTCCTCTCACCTTCACAACATTGTATCTGAATCCTTCAGTCCAAAGGGGTACATGGTGGTTGGAGCTTTGTCCTCGAGCTCATTATCAACCACAAGTGCCAAACCCTGAGTAAAAACCATTATTCAACTACTTCATTAAATCCTCTTGGCACCTCATTATACCTTCTTCCATTGCTCTCCCACATACCAGCACTCAATTCACAGGTTATTTCAGTAGTGAGGCAAGGCAACAGTTGCAAGTATTCACTATTTAGAGCTTTTGGAAGGCTTGAGGAAAGTTGCTAATATAGTTGAAAATGCTGCCATTTAAGACAAAAGTATTTATGTTGCTGGCAAAAATTGCATTTAGACCAATTGCATCTATAAAAAAAAGCTTGAATAATGAGCATAATTAAAAATTACTTTTAAATAAATAAATAATAAATAGAAATAAATAAAGCCATTTTAGAGCTAGTGGAATTTTAACCCTCAACCTATCTTTTAAAATAATTTCTTTGCAGGTTTCTTGCAGTTTTCAGTGAAGGCATCTCAAATAATCCAGTGCCATAAATGTTTTCAATAGATCTTCAAGGACATTTTCATCCAGGTTTGTGGGATGCATTTCAAAGCAGCAAAAAGAGCGTAGTCTGGTTTCTCTCTTCAGAATTTACCTAGATGGGCACTCTTTTTGGAATTGACTTTCAGGCTGTTGAATATTTCTTTGGTGCCATTCTGCCACTGAAGAACAAGATCCATGGGGGTTTTCCCTTCCTGGTTAAAAGAAACAGAAGAATATTTAATTTCATTCAGTGGTGGCCAAGTCCTTGTTCTTTCCTAAATACTTTTTCAGTACATCTGTGTCATGTGAATCTCTCCTGCACACACAGGCTTAGCCTTGGTCTTGCACCCCTGAGGTCAGAGTACTTTTGCTGTACAGATCTAGTCCCAGTCCTGGTCAGACTCATGATGAAAACTCTCCGCATTTCAGTGGGTTTAGGCAAATGCTGTGACTAGCAGAACATGCAGGTGTCCTTTTGTTCTGGTTTCAAGTGATAAGAAATCTATTTAGGTGCAATCTCAGTAAGACACTCTTCCATTTAATGCAGAATGCAGATAAGAGTTTAATTAGGGTATTAGGTAACTACAGGAATTAAGTAGGACCAACTTTAGTGTGCAAAGTCTGAGGGAGCAAGTCTCTGGCCTTTGGGGCTGTACCTTCCATAATTGTCATACTCTGATGAGGGATAATACTGGAAATGGCCACACTTCAGGGAGGTGGGCAGAGAGTAGGGAATACAGTGTGTTTTCTTCCTTGTCCCTGCTGTTTTGACTGATTAGTAGTCAAAAACATTGACTGGCAATGGTAAAACCCATGCTACTGCTGCTAAGTTTGGATTTGGGAGAAAAGGTCTGTGAAGTGCTGTATTTTAACAAGCAGTCACAGAGCTTGAGCAACGCTGCTGCTGCAGTGGCTCTGAGCACAGCCAGGTGTAGGACTTCTCTCTGCTCAGCCACAGGGATTTGTTGCCCAGCAGTAAGGTTAACAGCCAGTCCTCCAGGTGTAGTGCTGGGGCTGGCCCTCAGCTGTGGGCTTAACTAAAAGGAGATTTCTCTTACAAGCTGAGATCTTTATTGTCTCAGTGGTGGTTGAAGCCCAGGAGTTGTGCAAAGTGTGTGTCTATTATATCTTTCTATGATACAAGTAATTAAAATAAATCATAAAAAGGTGTGATGTTGTCTAAGTAGCAGATAGTGGGTTCTGGTTTTAAAGGAGGTACTGGGTTTTCCTCTTTTCTCTGACGTCCCCCAAGTTACCCTTTCCCTGTCTCAGCTCTGCTTTAATTAGCTCTGAAGTGATCTAATTAAGTCTGTTCAAAATAGTCTCTCCCAGTCTTGAAACCTATGGAACAGCTCTGGTGGGAAATTTACTTTAAAGCATTTTAAAACGACTTTGATTTTGTGCTATTACTTACGCAGTTCTTTAGGGTCAGATCTGCTCCGTGCACAATCAGGAGCCTGATGATTTTGTAGCGGTTCAGCCTCACGGCGTCGTGCATTGGTGTGTCTCCTTCCTAGGGACGGAGGGCAGCGTCAGGGCTGCCGGGCCCGCCCCGGCTGCTCAGGGCTTCTCCCGGGGCTCTGCCCGGAGCTGGCCGGGAGGGGTGTTGGTGCTTACCCTGTCTCTGGCGTTGAGATCCGCCTCGCAGGCGATGAGGTGCTCCCCGCAGTCGTAGCGACCTGTTCGCACAGCCACGTGCAAGGGCGTGCTGCGCAGCTGGGGGGTGAGCAGGGAAGATGGTCAGATGCATGGAACAACTAAAAGCTGCTTCAAAAACAGCTGCCGAAATTATCTACTGGGAGTAAGGGTCAGCTTTTCGACTCCACTTAAAAACGCTGCAGAGTTCCAGAAGCACGTACCTTGTCTCTTGCATTTATGTTTATCCCTTTGTCCAGTAAGAATTTCAGAACATCCAGATTCCCACCCCGGCATGCCCAGTGCAGAGCTGTAGAATGAAGCTTTAATAGGAAAAGGAAATTAAAAATATTTTAATACAAGATTATATTTTAAAAAACCCACTATTTTTATCAAATTTCTAAATTAATCCAAATTACTTTTATGCGATTTAACCTAGAGCACCTCACTGTGATCACAGTTTCTAGTAAAAAAAAATTGTTTCTAGTAAAAACAAAATGTTTCTAGTAACAGCTTTTCTTATTTTGCCCTAATTTCTGTAGTACTGTGAATTTCTCACTCTTCACACTCATTGCATAAAGACAGAGATCGCTGCAGTGAGAGAGGATGTGTTTTGTCTATTCTTTGAGCTTAGAAGTTACCTTTAGCCAGATATGAGGCTGGTACGTGCTATTTAAATTTTTTATTCAATGCCTTTTGTGTTCTAAAATGCCTAGAAAGTGAAGCTCAAGGGAAAGAATAGTTCTCTTTAAAAAACAAACAAATCCCCAAGTTATAGAAGTCCACAAAGTGAATTAAAACCCCTTTCCTCCACAAGATTTAGCATCTCTGCCCTGAGCTGTGCTGCAACGAGTCCCTTGATGGTCCCACTCTGCTCGTCATTCCTCCCCTTTGTCACCTTCTGTGGCCACTGCTGGGTTAAGCCAGGGGGACCGTGGCTGGCCAGTGCCAACTGTTCAGCAAAGGGACAAAGGGCGGAGAAGCAAAGAAACAGCTGCAGAAGCTGTTGATGCTCAGGGACCCTTGTGGCTGGCGTTCCAGAGGAGCAGGGGGCTCTCCCGAGCGCAGCACTGAAATCCTGGTGTGCTTGTGTTGCCCCTGGAGACCTGCGTGGGACAGAGCTGCCTCAGCACCTGCCAGCAGGCTGAGGTGGGAGCCTGACCTCAGCTCTCTTACCCTGCCCCAGGCTTTCTTGTTTGTGGCACTCTGCTGGCCAGCACTTCCTGTGTTTTCCAACAACCATTTTGGCACAGGGAGGCAGACGCTCCCTCTGAAACTTCTTCTCAACAATGTTATTTTAAGAATGAACTTCAAAGACATTCTAAGTCCTTTTAGTACTGCTCCTCTACAAGAAGCACTTATGGTTCTCCTGGCACGTATAAAAACAATGAGCAGCTTCTGGAAAGAGGTGTGAGTGGATGTGCATACCATGTCTTTCTGTTCAAGCTGGGCTCCAGCTTCCACCAACTTTTTCACCACCTCTAGGTGTCCTTCAGAGCAGGCCCTGTGCAGCGCGGTGCGTTTGTACTGGCAATTGAAACAGTGCAAAGTTAGATATTGCATATGGCACAAAGATGTCTTGAAATCTCTTCTCCAGCCCTCCCTAGGATGATGAAAAATACATTCTGCATGCTGATTCCTTTTAAAGAGCTAATACTTTTGAGACCTGAAATCTGCTAAATTTTAATAACAACCTGATAGCTGAGAGCTGCCTACCCAGCATTTTAAAGGATAGGAGAAGCATCTGCTGTATGGCCTCCAGATTTAAAATGACACCTGTTGAGCTCCCCATCCAACACGCTACACTGTGTTTTCAAAGTGCAGCTTATGCATTATGGAGTATGAGGGCAGCTACTTATTTCTGTTGTTCTGCAGAAAAAAATCTTATCTCTTTTTCTGTAGCATTGAAAGATCACCTTTTATGGAAAATCAAGTTCTCTTGGGCAGACTCTTTTGAAGTAATATGGTTTTGAAGGGTCTCAGTGGCCACTAGAAAACTTGGCATACCAAATTTCCAGCATTTATTTATTTTCTCCCACCCCTTTTTTCCTCTCATGAGGGTGGAATCTATTGAACCTCATGGTAAAAGTTATTTTTGCTCTCTTCTGTAGCAGGCCTTGCATTAGGAAGAAGACTGTACCTTATCACAGACATTTGGATCCCCTTTGTCTGTCAGGTATTTTTCAATTACTGGCAACTTATTCTCCAGTGCAGCTTTGAAGAATGTGGGAATATCCACAGGTCCTGTCTGAAGGAAAGAATATAGAGAACATAAATGTGTGTGCCACAAACCCCCCTGAATGCTTTCCCAGAATAAGGTACTTTGAAGCAACTTACAATAACTTCTGGTTCAGGTTTCTTTAAAACAGGTACTTTCACCTTCTTGCATCTTTTCTTCTTCTTCAGCTCAATAATTTTTTCAAGATCCTCCAAGTTTTCAAGTTTTGACCTGGCTTCTAATTTCTTCTTCTTCAGCTGAAACAGATCAGGCAAGGCAGCAAGTTGAGCTGTGTGACCACCTCTCCCTTTCAGAGTGGCAGGACAGCAATGTGATACTAGTCAGCTGAATTCAATTAAGACTGGATGAACTTTGATATAAATTGTTTTAATTTTTTTTTCAGATAGGGCTGATTGATCATTACAATGAGTTGCTAAATATGTGAGAAATTCTACCTCATCTATAGTTTTTCATATACCATTAGACCACTTCCTAACTTCTTCTTGAGCCATATGTTGTAACATGAATTTAGGCCAGCAGTCAGAGCAGCACTAGTCTCTTCTGGCGCACCAATTTTAAAAATCTTGTGTGCAGCTTATGAGAGCTGAAAAGTTCCTGCAGTTTCAACTGACTTCCACCTAGTGATTTTCTTTAATCACATTTTTTTAATCATGCAGCTCCTGAATTATTGGAACTTAATTCTCTTCGCTTAAAAACATACCCTCAAGAGAAGAACAAGGTTTAGAATGATCTTTGCTTTTCATTCTGCAAGTGTTACTACATTTTGGGAAGCCACAAAGAATGTCCTCAGTGTCCTTGATGGGGCAGTTGAATGAATGTTTAGGACTCCTCCGAAGCTGCTCGTAAAAAACATCTGTGCATGAAGTCAGTGTGGAGCCCTGCTGACACCAAGGGTGAGTGTGTTGCCTGAACTGAGATCCCACGAGGTGTCCTTGACTTCGGAGGGGAGATTCACTAACAAGGGCTAACTCAGGGTGAATACACAGATGACAGATTGTGTCCCATGGTGTGAATACGCTGGTGACGCGCTGTCATATGGTATGTAGTTTCGTCAACTGAATTTTTATTCAAGTTATTTCCACCTCTTCTTTTTATTGTTCTCTGAATTTGTGGTTTGATCTGCAGATCATTTGCCTAATGGAAAATAATTATGCTGACTGCAGTTAACTGGAAACCCACAAAGTTCTTAGGAACCTGCTTTGAAGAAACTCAAAATAACCTCTGTAGCCAGTAATGATGTCTCTGTTGAAGTTTAAGAAGTAGTTTTTGCTCTAATGTTTCTGAGACTGACTTTCGCACTCTTCATTTTTTAGAACAAAGTCTTATTTCCCCTGCTACTTAAACTTTATCATTTCCAAATCACTTTAAATTTTTAGGCCAGTTGATTGTTTATTCACAAAGAAAAAAATTAAAGATATTACAGCTACTGTGTTGTTGGGGGAAAAAACATCAGTTCTTAAGGATCTAGGAAAATTTGTCATGCTCCAGGAATAGAAATTGGTACTTTTCTGTGGTATGAGTTTCATTTGTTGCTGTTCTTCCCAAATGTAGCTAGTAAGTGTAAAGCTGTGTTTTCATAAAAAGAACATTTTTATGTTAATTAAGGCTTCTGGCTTCAGAAATGCACTCTTACATCTTTTGTGAGTTAGCTATTTTTGGTAGCAGTCATTAGGTGTGCAAGCTGAAGGTGTCTCACGGGCTCTGATCGCTCCCCCCTCAGTGCCAGCCAGCAGCAGGTGACCCTTGGGCAGCTGGAGCTCCCAGGGTTTCAGTCAGACAGTGTAGGGGATGCTTTAGGTTCTGCCTCAAAATGTTACTGCCTGCACCCACAGGCTACAAAGGTGAGCAGATCTCCATGGTCTTCAGTGGACTTTGGACCAACCTCCTTTTGTGGTGGTCTCCCAAGGGTTTTTTTAGCTCACCATGCATGTATTTCTAACTCAGAGGCAGAACTTCAAGGACTGCAGCAGGAAATGCATACACGATGGTAAAAATCCAAGCAGAAAACCCAAGTGCCTACCTCTGCTTCTAGTTTTTTCTCCTTCTCATAAGCCACATCACCTCGGGTCAATGAGTGCCCAGGGATTGTCTTTAGGTCCTCCTGCTTCTCTAATCTTACGGCAGCCTCATACTCTCCATTTTTGAAGTCCTCAGGGAGGAAGCTGCCAGTCTCCTTATCATCCACCTTCTTCCCAGTCACCTGTAAATGCAAACATGATATAATAGAATCAGTGGGCTCTTGACTGCAGTAGCCACCACCTGGGACCATGGATTGCCTAGGGCTGATTGCATCTCATTCCTGCCCTCTCTGGGAGTGTGTGACAGCCAGGACAGGACATTCTGCCTGTGCCTGGGTTAGCTGGGGATGCAACTGGCTGGGGCACATCTCCAGTTAAAAGGGTTGCTGAGTGATTACAAGGCTGTTTTTATCCATTGATGTCAGTATCTAAGTCCTGTTTGTAGCAGAATGGCAGAAGCCATGTGGTGCTGTGCAGCAGCACAGCTTTCACTAGTTTTCAGAAATGTTTCTAATGCCCAGTTAAGTGTGTACAAAGTGATAACTTGTTAAACTTAGTAGAGGCAGATTTTGAGAGTGGTTCATGTGGTTCATGGTTCATTTTTGAGGGTGGTTCATAGACTGCCTTTCTATTCGATTACCTTGTAAAATTGTATTTGTTATAGAGTCTAATGCAGAAGAAACTGTGAGAACCTTGTCAAAGGATTTAAGATAGCATTAACTAGTTAGGCAGTTGTATCTTAACAAAGCCATCTGGGAAAATAAATATAGTGTTTTATTGAATCATTCCTGTTTTCTCAGTTTCTCGGTCAGATCAGACATTCTTAGTCTGAATCCTGCAATGGAATGTCCCATTACTTGTGGTCTAGACCTAATTTTTCAAAGACCCTTTTACATCATGAACAGCAGTCAGTGGCTGTAGGAACTGTTAGTTTATTATTAGAAAACAATACTATTATTAAGCTCCTAATTTAGTATTATAAAATACTGTCGCTTCCCTGCATTAGTATGTCATCCCAGTCTCTTAGTAGATTGGAATTACTTAGTGTGATCATAAGATTACTGGCTTCTAAAAATACATATGTAAATTGAAATCAAGGACAAAGTCAAATAAATAACTAAATTTTGGTTGATCTTTTCCTGGTGAACTGTGCTGTGGTGCCAAATCCAAACAGCTGTGTAGTTGTATCTGTGATGAGACCCTTTCCCAAGGAAAACTTAAAATGAAAATATAATAATATAACAAGCAGTACATAAGGGTTTGCACCTAGAGCACAACAGTACTGATAACCTGCTAAATCAATGATCCACATAGGTCATCTTTCTCTGCCTGTCTAATGACAGTCTAGAAAATAATTAATTGTGCATAAATGAAAGAAGATTGCACCTACCAGCTCTTCTACTTTCATCATCATTGTCATGTTTGCTGGTGATCGAAGGCTGTGCTCCTGTATGGCTGAAACCTCCCAGGGCTCAGGCCAGCTCTGCAGGGACCACCACGCTCCCTGCACTTATATACCTTTGGGAGAACTGTGCTTGAATGAGATAATCTTCCAACCTGGGAATGCAAGTATGCCCGTTGCGCCTGCCAGCTGAGAGGTGGCTCACGCTCATTCCAGACGCGTTAACGAGCCAGATCTGGTGTCCCGGCAGCGAGGGGCGTCAGCTGGGCCAGCAGGGCTGAGAGTCCCACAGTCTGACCACACCAGGACGGGAACCAGAATGAAATGTGAGCTCATCATTCCTTTGGCAGTGACTGCACAGCTCAGCAATGCCAGTCATTCTGTGCTCCCAGTGCCCACTAGGACAGCTGTCTGTTGATACAGCATTATAACTTCATCATCTTCTTCTTTCCCTTTTTTAAAATTGACATTCAGATGGCTGTAAGTCACTGGAAAGGGTGAGTGGCTTGTGTACAATGCTTATAGCAATATCTTCCTGATAAATTGATTATTATCTCTAAAGTCTCAAAAAGCCTTTATTTTCATTGCTATTTATTCTTGGATGATAAACACTTTTAGGGGAAAGGCTTTTTCTCATCATGATGACAGTCTTCTATATTCGTTGGAAGGAATTCTCTGAAGGGATTACTATACCAGAATGATGTCTCTGGTGCTAAAAGGGCCTATGACATCATAAGTTACAATCAGTGTAAGATATCAAAACAGTAAGATTTGCATTTTTCTGGACACTTGTCAATGATTATAAGCCAAATAATAAATTATGTCCTATTATGCAAAATAAAAACAAAAGTGGGGGAGAAACTTAATACTGTTTCCTCAAGCAATATTTTCCTTCTGGATATGAGAGAATAGGGGCCCAGAGGTGATTTGTTTATTTTTTAGAATAAGATGAGATACACACAAATATATGAAGATGATGTGCATATTTTGGGGAAAAAGAGCTATTGAATCTTTTGGGAAGGCTTTTCCTGCGCTATGAATCAGAGTTGTCTGGAATCAGGAGAATGATCACTAGCAGAAGGCAGTTTTATAAGAGGAAGGTGCACTAATCTTTGCATTCAAAGAGTGTGGATAAACGCCAAGAAACATCAGTTCTGTGACTGTGCAATGCCTGGAGCTCCTGGCTGGTGAGGTACACAGGTCACCTGCCTGAAATGAATACAGCAGCTCAGGTGCTTCAAGTACAACATGTCCATAAGTGCTTCACCAAATCCAGACCTATCTCGGGTGTTGTTTATATCATTAGCATCATTAGCATGCTGCATTCCTGGCATTGACCTTTCAAGGTGTCTCTCCTCTGAACTATCCTTCAGTAATCCGAGCACATCCAAACTTGTCTTCTAGTGCCCATCATACCTATGCCCTCCCTTTCCCTGAAATGAAGCTGGCCATCAGGTGGTTTCTTTACCACTCAGAATATATATGACATTAGAGGATGAGTCCCAGAACTAAAATAGAGTATGTGCTAGCAACACAACCTTTCAGAACATTTTTTTCCAAACTTAAGTACAGCAACACTATCATTCCCCCTCTAGTGGTATGTTCTCAATCATTCTGCCAGGCTTTTTTTCACTGCAGTTTTGTACTCCTGCTAAATGTCTCTATGACAAGAGGTAACTCTGGCTTTTTCTTGTGTTCTAACAGCTTACCTAAATCTGTTCAGTTCTCTGATTTTTATTTAGGAGATTGTCTTGAAATCCACAATCCTAACAGGATGGCTGCATAGAATGCTTCTAATTTGGTGGAAGCAGATCACAGCAGAGACCTGATGCAGAAAAAGAAATATAGAGGTTTGCTTTTAGAACAAAAACTGTTTAAGGAACTGTGAACTTCCTCTGGACTCGTTTTTGTTTGGTTGGGGTTTTTTAACAGCTTGATATATAAAACTGACTCAGCTGAACCTAATGTGGAAGCCTAAAGTGGATAGATCTTCCTCTGCAAATTGTACATAAATCCAGACCCAGAGTAGCTTTACAGGAAACCTCAGTGCTCTGAGGGGAAACAGAAACCACAGTCTCATGAGTACTGAAACACCACAGTTTATTCATGTTTAAAGCATCTCATCCATGATGACTAAAATAATAATAAAGAATAGAATATTCTTTGATTGTCCCAAGTTTTTATTTTAAAAAACCCAGAAACCCACTTTAACCAAAGGCTGGGATCTGAATTGACCTAACAGTAAATGCTTTCAAGCTAAATGTCATGTAAACAAAGGCAACACTATTGAAATAGCAGAAATGCACTGGTTTGTATCAGCTAAGACTCTTGGCTTATCACTATTGCTTAATATTGGAGGGGGAAGTAGTATAATGAGCTTGTAACCTTGTACTGGATGGTAACCACTCAATTGCCTTTCATCAAGTGATTTCTCGTTAAGGTGGTAATAGCAGATGGTCAGTGGGCGCTGTGTAACAGGAATCTGAAAAACTCTTGCCACTCCACTGAAGGATAAGGGCAGAGCAATCATCTGCAAGGTGTGAGGCAACTGGATATTGTCACAAAAATCCTTCACAGGGAAAACACGAAAGGACAGTAGGCTCACCATGACAGGGAGAAAACTTGTGGCACACCCTGTTCCCTGCTACCAAAATGGAACTGTTTGACTAGAGTAAAGAATGTTTGTAATTAATTTTTCTAAGTGATTAATGGTAGAGTGAAAGTATCATGTGTGATAAAAATGATATTGCCACCTCCCTTCAAGTGTGTGACTACCGTGTTTTCAATGGCGTCACTGCTCGACTTTATCTTACATTTTCCAGCTCTCTGCCCTTGGCTCTGTCCATGCACCCATAAATGCTGCCCTTGGATGCCACTGTGCCTGTGTCCTTTTCCTGCTGCTAAGTAAGTAAAGGTATGAAAAAATCAATTGCTGAGGAGTGGTTATGCCCCTAAGAGGTGATTGAGCCAGCAAACTCTTCTACCTGTGTGCAGTCAAAGATAAATTTGTAACCAAGGTACACAGAAGAAGCAGTAACCCACAGGTTACTCATCCTGAATGTGTTAGTGTGTAATGGCTTGTTTATTTTGCAGCACACCTTACATAACCACATGCAACAGAGCAGTATATAATTGCATATTGCAAGAAATGCATTTATTTCCTCCTCTTTCTTTTTAGCTGTTGGTTTTTCATAAAAGACAGGAAACATTTTTATTTGTCTAACATATATTCTTTGGTACTTTTATCAAGAAGTTAACTAATTTGGGAATGAGTTAACTATGATATGATAATTATACCATTCATGTTGTAACTTTTTCAACATAGCAATATATATGTCTGTCTGCCTTTTCTAAAGTGGTCAGGGAATTGCTACATCATCTGATTAGAGACTACTTATCAATGTGTATTTTTGTGTCTAAAACTGCTAAAAGGAAGTACATTGTCTTCTCAGAGGAAAAAAAATGCACAAAACTTTTTTACTTAGGAATATTGAGCTAGTCAAGTACACAATTAGAATGAAAGAAATTTTTGAATTACAAGATGAGGTTCGTTTTTCCCTTTTTTCAGATTGTCACTGAAGAAACAAAGAATTCATAGCCCAGCAGTTGCTACACTGGCCAACACAGTTCTCTGGTGTCAAAACTCAAACAAGCAATGAGTCAATAGTTGCATCACTTCAGAGAAGCTTTAAAAAAAGCCTCTTCAAATTACATAATGGTTGGAGATTTCACATAACAGAAAAAATACAACTGTGATTTCTCTTTAAAAACAATGTATTTGAATGTATCTGAGGCTGTGAGCTTTATCACAATGGCATTTCTACAACACATGAATCTAGATAATTCATCTTAATGGATCTCAGCTAACAAGCAAGTGCAGCAAAACACATCATAAGGTTTGTTATCTGTGGTCAGATCTCTTGCCTCTCTAGTTAGCAATATAGATCAGGGTCCTGCTGCTCCAGCACACCTGTGCTGATGCTGTCCATGTGACCTTTGACTACATTCGTGTGAGGTAGATGATGTACATTATTCCCTTAGCTACTGCAAAAAGGCTTTTCTGTGGAAGTGTGGAGTTGTCTTAAAGGTTTCTACTGTTCAGAAATACTCCGGAACAACTCCAAGTCAGGCAGGAAAGGGAAAGTGCTTAAAGTAGAGAACAGTGAGTGCCTGCCTGCAAATCCTGGCCACCTTAGTCATGATCCAGCACTAGCCACTTGCTCTGCAGTAAAGCATGGCCAGTACTTTTGAATAGCAACACAGGAGAATTCATCTTCACTCTGGAGAAGCTGCAGCATTTTTAAACTTTATTTTTATTTAGAATTTCACATTGCCTAACTTAAAGCCTCGAGTCACTGAATCTTGGTAAGTCTTTGCCTAAAAGCTTCTGTGTACTCCCTCTCAGGCCAGTATTGAATGCCTTTTTTTCTCTGTAAGTGTAAGGGGCTGCTATAGTTTTGGGTGATAGAAACATCCCTCTGAAATGCTGCATAACATTCACAGGACAAAATCCATGTCCTAACTGTCCTTTGCTTACATAGAAAAAGCAGCAGCTCAGGAGGCACTGGAGAGTTCCACTGGGCAGCAGTGCAAAACTTCACAGGCTGTACCTGAGGAAGTGGTGGTCACCTGCAACTGGCTGCTCCTATTTTAGGAAATCCACTTTGCAAAGGTGGTGGATTTCGTGTGGGGCTCTTGACAGCAGTGACCAAATAATATCCAGCAACTGTTTCTCCCTGTAGCCTTACATTGGAGCACATGTTGAAATAGTTATCCAACAGGATTCCCAAATGCCTCTCCAGGCAGAGTCAACCAAATCATATTCCTCCCAAGAGAAGATTTTGGGAAGACATCCAGTCCAAGCTTCTGCTTAAAACAAGGCCAAAATTGAATTCAGGTAAGGTTGTTCCAGGCTTCATCTAATCAGATCTTAAAAACCTCCAAAGAAAGAGATTTCATAACGTCCCTGGCCATCCTGATCCAATGTCTGATTGTTCTCATAGCAATTTCTTTTTCCTTATATATAGTTGAAACTTCCCCACTTTCAGTTTGTGATCACAGTATCTCATTCTCTTCCCACAAACCTCGGTAAAGAGCCTGGCTCTGCTTTCTTTGTAACCTCCTCCTCCTAGGCTGTTTTTACTTTCCCTGAAACCTTGTTTTCTCCAGGCTGAACAAGTTCAGCTCTCCCAGCCGTTTCTTAGACCGTGAGTGCTCCAGCCCCCAGCCATCTTGGGACTGATTTTACATCATTGTTTGGACACGTGATGAAAATACTAAACGATGTTGTACCAGGAACTGATCCTTGTGGGAATCTGCTGGAAATAGTTCCACTCGTTACTCTCACCACTTCGAAATCTGTCAGTGAGCCAACTTTAATTCTTCCAAAGTGCATCCTTTTAATTCCATACAATGCGTGCTTTTTAATCGTACCAACATATGCCATGAAAATAAATTCTTTTGGCCAGACCCAAGTAAACTGCATTAACATGAATGGTACTCTCAACCAGACGTTTCACTCTGCAAAAAGACATTTAGAAAAGATTTGCTTTGCATCTAGCCCCACAGATTGGCATCCGTTTCATGTAACTTGCCTGATTCTGTCTTGATAAAGCTTTGGTTAATTCTTCCCTCTGTTCTCCCAGAACTGAGTCAGGTCAGCAATTCTGTTGTTAATTCTTTCATCATTTTCAGCCAGTCAAAACATCTTGGGAGCTAAGAAAAAAAGAAAAGGAGCTTCTCTGCTTTACTGGCACTTAAGCAGGTCTGTGATATCTTTGGATGCAGCCCAAGTAGACACTCTACCTGGGGGAGATCCTGCTTCTTGTGAATAAAAGGGAGCTCAGGGAATCAAGGTGATAAAGAATTGGATTTTGCTTTAAAATATGAGAATGTTTTCATAAATCATTGATTTTGTAATCTCTTAGCAGAACAGTAGTGTGTCACAACTCTGTTATAAGATGTGCACTCAGGCAGCCTTTCTCTTTCTCATTGATTGGAATCATATTCACTATAATGTTAGCATATACTATATATATATATAGTATATGTTAGCATATACTAAAAAAGAAGTTTGAGTTTAATTTTAGAGAAGAGAGTAAGTAAAACGCCAACAGAAAAAAAAAGAGGCAAACAAAAAACCCCAAATGCACTTTTTCCTCTAAAGTTTCATAATCAGAGACAAATTTATGTCTATGATGAATTTGGATAAATCCTTGTGTGCTTCTGTAGCATAGAAGTCTTACAGGAGTCCGTTGTAAAACTGGCATGGGGTTTCTGTATTCTGTTTCATTTCAGGTTCAGAAAGCATAGGGAGTTCATGCAAAGGGACAAAAGAGGAATGAATTATCTAAATGTTGGTTTCTCTGATCTGCAAACTGCAATGTATTCATCTGCAGACACTATTTTTAGGATGTTGCTATTTCACAAAGGAAAATACTAAAAATCTCCCCCATAGCTATTTTATCTCAGCAGAGACATCTTCACACCACAGCCAGCTGGATAAGGAGACCATACTCAGGGTAGTGATTTCCCCAAAAAATCTTTTGTTATCCAAAGGAGCTAGAGAGTTGACTAGGCTTTGACCAGGACCAGGCAGTTCTTCCTGAAGCTCTGCCCATATCTAATTCACATACCCTGTGAGAAATTTGCTATGAGCTCTGCTTCTTTTTTCATGTTTTTTCCAACCGTCTGTGTGGCAAAGACAGTGTAGGCATAGGCTGTTCTCACTCTAAAATCATAGAAAGAGCAGGAAAATCCTTCTTTTCCTCCCCCTAGGGCATCAATAGAGAGGATGCAGGATGACATTAATCCAAATGAAATACTAAATTTCATGGTGAAGAAATGTAAAAACAAATACATACTTTATTTTTTCTCATGGATATGAGAAAAAAGTTAAGAAACTGAGATACTGAAGGGCATTGCCATTTATCAGTGCCCAGTTTTTCAGATGGCCAAGGGTTGTGGCTGAGTGACCACAGCAGCAAATACATTCCCAGAGGTTCCTGCCTGAATGGCAATGAACAGACCACTGCCTTTTCTGACACTTGGATTCAGACCACTGGATTGTCTTTATTTCAAGTGAGTGGCCAGTAAATTCTGTTGAGTAACCTCATGTTTTCATACAGTGGTGTGTGATGAGGAAGGGAAAAGGCATTGCTTTCCCACTAAGCAGCATGAGTCAGAGAACTACTTTGAAAGAAATGAGAAATCACCAGGGGCTTTGCCAAGAAACTGCAGCTTGTGAGACATAGCACAGTTTGGCTAGTTATTTTGTTTTCTTCATACAGTCTCTCTGCAATTCTTAGTTTTGCAGAAAGTGGAAAAGAAATACTGAAACACTGGATGTCTAAATTCCACTGGGCTCCTGGTTTTCCTGAAACAAGGAAGGGTTAGGCATCTCTGACTGACTACAACTTTGTCTGAATTCCAGTTCAAATAGGTATGGAAAAACTTTTTCCTTTTCTTTTTTGATATTCTTAAGCCTTATTTGTCAGAGGCCAAACACATGATCACAGTCTGAACTCTTATGTTTGCATGTGCTGGCTCAGAATGCCAGACTGCTGAGGTTAGAGCCAGGTACAGGTGAATTTGTGATTATCCTTGCAATTTCCTTTTAGGCTTTCCTCTTCTAGTGTTCAATCACAGAAATCACTAGATATGTTTTTCCTGTCTTTTGGGAGAAAAAAAATTCACTTGAGATGTATATGACATTTGTCATTTCCTGTCAGAAATCCCTACAGGTGACCTAGAGACTTGCACAGATGGAAGATAGAAGAGATGTTGCTTTGATCAAAAACCGGTCAATCAACAAATCAGGAGCAAGAGAAAAACCTGTATTCCAAAAAGAGCAAAAACAATGCACTGTCATGTGTTTTGAACCAGCACTAAGATCACTACAGTGAATTCTGTATCCAACAATGATCATTTGATTTTTGAGGGCTACTGCCATGTGCAGCCTCTATCCCAGAAGCACAAACACAGGGACTCCATACACAGAATCTGTAATTCCACTTCTAGGAAAACTTGGACAAATTAATCCCAACAATAGGCATCCATGCTTCCCTCAGCTTCATGACTGAGATTTCCTGGAAAGTTGTACAGCTTAGTGCTGATGAGACTGGGAATTGTGCTCTTTTCACTAAGGATTTTTAAGGCAGGAGGAGCACCACATTCTATATCAACTATAGATTATTGATGAAAGGACAAAAGCTTCTTCTTATCAGCAATAAGTGCTCAGTGGAATGAACTCTCAAGGCATTACAGCCTCATTCACAGTAACACGGCGCTGTGAAGCAGACCTCCAGCCTGTTGAACCAAACAAATTAATCCCAAGTAAAACATTAGATCCCTCAGCACCAGATAATTGAGAAAGTCAAGTCTACTGCTAAAAGCACTTTGCAAGTGCAGAGGACTTTCAACTTATGAATTTGTGCAACCAGAAACTAGTCTAGGAAAATGTTAAATTTTAACCTTCAGATGAAAAACATAAGGCCATTGTGCCCGATTTGAATTTTACTGTCTGAACAATTTTTTGGAAATGAGGAATAGTCATGTGAAGGTGATTTTTCCAAGGATAGAATTTCTAGAGAACTGCAGCATTAAAATTCTCAGATTTGATTTGCCTTGAATCAAGCAGCTGAAAATAGTTCTGTGGTCCCAGTCACTGAGGAATGCATGTTGGGGTGCCTGTTTCTCTGCTGCTGAAGGGAAACAGTCATAATGCATCTTCCCATGCTAGCTGTAAGCTAACAAAAAAAAGAAAAAAAGGGCAACTTTTACACTTAGTATAACATGATGAAAATATATTCACATTTGTAGTAACTTATGACTTTACTGCCTAATTTTCTATTGACTTTTCAAGGAACTACTTTTTTTTTACTAAGCTGCATAAGCAACAGTACACATGCTCATTATGTTCTTGGGCAAGAAATTATTCTAGACAATAGATGAAAGCAAATTCAATTTTGCTTTTTTTTATTACGGGTTGGTAAATACTTAGCTGTCAACCCAAGAAAAGCAGCAGCCTTGCTGTCTGGATTATCTCTTTATGTCTTTGCTGCAGTACATCACCTAGTTTTTCTAAAATTCATACCACCTGCACCCAAAGCCCATGGCCCCCACCAGAACTTTTGATACATAAATGAAAGCAATGATTGCATGTTTAGTTGGTGGCTGGTTGTAACAGAATGAAGACATTGGAAAAGCTGTCTTTTTCCCTGGGTACCAGAAGCAATTTTTAAATAAAACTAGGGGAAAAAAAGTAGTACCTTGAATATGGGCTTAAAATGTAATTTTATTTGCTTTTAATTACAGCTGTGCATTTGAGAAGGGCACTTTTTAATCTCTTATCAAAGCATTCTATTTTTCTTTGATCTAACTATAATTTACTGTGTGCGGTTGCCACCAGCATCTGTAATCCTTCTTAAAATCCCTCTATGCGTTCCACTTTCTTCCAGGCTGGCCTTTTTCTGTCCATCATGGTGAACATATTCTCCTTTTTTTTAATATGTGCATCTTCCATTTTTCTTCATTGGGGTTAGAGGCACTCACATACAAATGGATAGTCCTTTGAAGTGTATGTTTCCTTTGTATTTTGTTTCACATGATCATTAATTAATATGATTATTTGCCAGTCAGGAGATCTCAGGGAGGCATTAGAATGGGGAGGGGAAAAGCCACAAACAGGTTCTTGTTTGTTACAGTCTAGGAATAATGACAGGGACACGTAGCAGCTTTCCTAGATAAAGCAGCACTCTATCACCGAGTGATAGAGTTTCATTGGCATCCTTATGACATTTTTATGTAAAGAAAAACTAAAATGGAAAGTTTTGAAACTGTAAAATGTTGTCTCTGTCACCTGTAAATGCCAAGGTAAGTGGCTTTAGTAGTTTGAAGCAATCCCATAGCTGTTTTGTACACTCAGCAAAGTCCTGCCCTTCCTCACACACACAAGGCATCTTGCATTGATGGACTGTCCCAAAATCACTGACTTGGCACAGAAGTCCTCCAATGAAGTGTACACTTCTCAAAACGGTATCTAATACACTCTGAGACTACAGTACCCATTTCTTACTGAAAATAAAACCAAGCAGAGTGGTCTGTAGCAATTACTTACCCATCAGAAATCATGAGGGGATTAAATACCAACTCAGAAACAGAATCACAAAACTTGCAGACTCTTGGTCTGAGTGTATCTCCGTTTTTATTACGAAGTTACAGATGGGTGGAGTCAGTCCATGTGGCGCCTGTAGACTTTTTTTTTAAACTATAAGCCTAAAAATACAAAATTGAACAGATGAATATTTTAAATTTTCATGCTTCCAACATTTCATTCAAGCAAAAAATTCAAAGGTTTTGGAACAAAATGGTACATTTTATCTGTGCATTTTGAATTATATCTATTTCTCTTTCCGGGTAGTATAGGTTTCAGTTCATAACTTGTATGAGTTGAAGTCTATTGCCCAAAATCCATAGTCTCCTGAGGTGTTGCGAGTTTGAAGCTTCCCCAACAATCAGCTCTTACCTTCAAGCAGTTAAAATCCAGTTGGCTGAAGCTAATATGTCCAAAACAAAGATGAAGCTTACACAAGACTCCCTTGACCTACTCCATTGCAATGTAAGAGCACCATCAGTGAAAAAGAGAAATCCCAAAATCATAGGTTAGTCTGCCTCTTGAAAACCCAGTAACCATGAAATAGGTGCTACTTTCAGCATCTTCACAGAAGGTTGTGCCACAGTTGTACTGGACTTGACCCTGGTTGCCTCAGTTCTCTTAAGATGAAAACCAACAATTTCACACTCTCTTTGACCAGCACACAGCAAATTTGTTTCATTTTTGTCCTGCCAGCTGTGTGCTGTCAGCCAGTGAGACAGTTCTTCAAGAACTGTCACATGAAGCAGAACATTCATATGGAAATCATCCCTAGATGCAATAAAATCACCACAAATGACCATGTTGAAGTGCACAATTTGTGCCAAGACTTTTCACTTTTCTTTCAGGATGGCATTTTCCTAAGTCAACTAAACACAAATGCTCGACCACAAGATATCCCAGCTGACAAGAACAATTTAGTAATACCAGTCCTGCTCACAGGAGAGAAAACAAAACCTCTCTGAAGTTTTACAAAGTGCTTCTTGCTCTAAGCATAGATTAGTTTCCATAATAATCTCTTTCCATCTTGCAAGGACAGTTGTCTGTGAGATTTCTGCTGGGCTGAACAAGTGCAGAGTTTGCTTTGAACTTAGCAAACATCCTCCCTCATTAAGGTGGCTTGAGCACAAGGGATGAAAGCTTCTAATAGTATCTTTTAAGAAATGACAGGATGTATTTATTAGTCATAATGGTCATGAGAAAGAGGAGCCAAGTAACTGTCAGAACCATCAGTGAGAAGTGGACAAACTCAGCTACTGTGAGGAGTTGAACATGGAGCTACAAACACACTTCTTGGTCAGAGCAAGTGCAACACCACCTCCACAACCTCTGGAGCTGCAGGTTCATGGAGCCCCTAAGTCCAGGGAAAACATGTCCAGAGTCAGAAGTTTGCAGGGTTTTGGCTGAGGACTAAACCTCAGCAGCTGTTGACTCCCCCTTCTACTGTGTCTGCACAGGGAACGCAAGACCTTCATGCTAAAAATTATTCCCAGTTGCAGCTGCTAGATATTCATAACAAATGTCTAATGGCTAAAATTGTGTGTTGTGGACAGTGTCACCTTTCATGTCATACGGGGACAATTGTGCATTCTCCACTGTGGTTGGGATGTGTCATCCCAACATCATCTGGAAGCGTACTCCTAGAGCAGGAACTTCTGTCACTGAGCAGTAAGTTCAGACCCCTGCTGAGGCTTTCTTTGTATCAAGTTACTGTTTTCTAACATTGTAGATATACCAGAACTGAGTAGCTGCCACTGTGTCTCGCTGTAAGAGAGAAACTGTAACTGTAGTCGCCCTGTCTATGAATTACATATGAATCAGGTTCGATTCCAGGTTACAGCAGGACAAGGGACATGCGCGTCCCATTCCAGAGTTCCTGTAAGTTTGTGCTTCCAAAGGCAGTGTGCCTTCTGTGCTGATACTGGGTATCACCAGGAGGAAACGCAAGGAGGAATATTCTGTTGGTGAATGGAGGTGGATGAACTGCTGCCGACCAACACGAAGTTTCTGCTGGATTGCTCTGAAATGCTTTTCTTCAGAATCACAGAATCTCTGAATATTCTGAGTTGGAAGGGACCCAAAGGGATCACTGAGTCCAACTCTGATGTGAATGGCCCATACAGGGACT
Organism: Argya squamiceps; assembly: GCA_037834095.1. NCBI lineage: Eukaryota > Metazoa > Chordata > Aves > Passeriformes > Leiothrichidae > Argya > Argya squamiceps. The sequence goes on from JBBMKD010000217.1 coordinate 19,033,000, forward strand.
GAACCATGACTTTGGCATTATTAGCACCATGCTCCAACCAGCCGAGCTTCAACTAAACCAGAGTCAGTCTTCTGGGAAGAACGTGCCTTTCTACTGGTTTACAGTGTAGAACTAATCTGAAATAGAATTTCCATGAACCAGTAAATTTTCCAGCCCCCAGAATCTAGCAATCTTACAAAAATCTTCTATTTGTTAAGACACAATGTGGTGCCACAAAGAGCCTGAGGAGATGGAAAGCACAGAGGAGCTGGTGTAATGTGCAGGGGTGCAGTGCCAGCCAGTGACCAGGAGTACAATGCAGCTCACACATCAGAGCTGGTAAGGACACACACTGCACCAGCTCTGTGTGGGCTCCAGTGCCTTCAGGGCACTTTGCTCCTGACATAGTTCATTACATATCCTGTTCAGACACATCCTGGATATGCTGGACTTAGGGAAAATACCGGGAACAATTCTGTTGTGTGCACAACAGCTTGTCTGTGTTCAACACCCAAATAACCAGAGGTTTCCTCTTGAAGTGGTAGGTTGCATATTGCCATCCTGAATCAGTGGAATTGGTACATCTGATAATCATATGTGATTATCTGTCTTTTTCCAGCTCTAAATCTAGATTTGACAGACGGAGATTTGAACTCAGGGCCAAAGGCTCAGACAGAAGAGAAGGAAACAACACTTTCTTTCTTTGCTTTGTAATAGGAAAAAACACAGAGCCTTTCCTGTGGAAGGACAGGACACATTGCATTAGATGCTATCGTCCTTTAACAGGTTTTGGGATTATTTTTGAAATGACAAAAACAACCACATGAGTTCTTTCTTGTTTAGAGGACAACTGTTCTCACAAAATAAATCCAGCAACAAAGAGGAGTGGCAGGGAAAGATGGATGGTATTTGGTTTCACTAACAGTCTAGTCAGATGAAAATATCCCCCCTATATCTGACCCTCAGGGTGTGTTGCTGGTCAAGTGGAGCCAAGTTGCATAATGTTCAGCCAAGAGAGCACCAATTTTGGCCTGATGAGGTGTTGAGGATGAGATTTGCTACACCATATTTATGTGTATAGAATCAGTTTAAAGGGGCACTGCAGTATTTGCTGTCATGTAGGTAAATGCTCTCACCCTGAAGTGCACTGGGTTCTCCTGCCCAGTGCTGAGTTGCTGCACTCCTGCAGGAGTTAATCAGAGCTGGGAGCTTTGGACACCTTAGGGTTTGCCTCATACAGAGTGTGATGTACAGGACCCTGCTGACAAACCCTCCTCCCCCCCTGCAGTTTAATTTTAGGATTTGGCACTGATGTGCTTTTGTGTCTTCTTTTGTCATCACACACATAAATTAGGGTGGAATTCTTACAGAGATGAGGGGTAAAAGTCCTTTCTTGAGTAGTTTTTCCATAGCTAAGAGAACTTTTTCTCATGCAAACCAGAAAAACAGTGTCTGTCCCACAGGAAAACCAAAAGTTAGCAGAACGTTGAGTCAGTAATGCCTCTTCCCCTTTCTCTATTGTGTATCCTCCCTCTTGATTAATTAACTAACTTAAATTTTCATTTTTTAATGAAGCAATCCCTGAAAACATTATGTTTTTTAACATTTGCGAGAATTCTGTCTCTGAGTTTGACTTGGGTTTTGTTGAAGAAAATGATCTTAGAAAACTATTGGATTCAATCTATCACTTCATTGATCTGGATTTCTAAATTCACTTACATCTGTTACAGAAGAGCATCAAATATTTTAAGGAGAATTTTATCTCAAATTCACACTCTGAGCTGCCTAGAAATAAACAGTTTACATGAAATGATGCAGCTGAGAAGGGAGAAATAACCCTAATGACTAGCAAATTCAGGAACTTTTTCAGAATTTAAATATATAGGTTTTGGCTTTTATGTATATGAGATGAATCCTTCCCAGTCCCTCCAACAGTGGCATTGTGTCTGCACCTAGGAGTGTCATAAACAGATTATAACAAAAAATCATTCAAAATCACATTTCTTAAAATTACAGTCACAATATGATGCACCATGAATGCCATTATACTAAAAATAAGAGGAATGGTGATGATTTGTATTAACTGCACATGTATGCTTTGCTGTTTCCTATATCTCTACTATTCCTTCGGTGGTTTTTTTATACCCTTTCTAACAAGACAGTGAAAATAAATCTTTAATTCATAACCTCTAATCTTGATACTGTATTCTATCATATTGAGCTGTTCCTGAAATAAATCCCTCTAGTTTTTTATGTCGTTTGTATTCTCCAAATCCCACCCATGTAATTGGAAGCTTTTGTGGCATAGTGTGTGTGTTCATATCACAACACAAAAGGGAGATATCCACAGGCTGCAGAATTGTGGGGCATTCATTTACATACGGTAGGAACTTATAAATCACAAGATACTTCTCTATGATAGTATGATTTAACATAATTTACTCACACTCATACAATATCTTCTTAAAACAATTGGAAACACTTCTATTTGCTTACAATTGTATTTTCAATAAATGAGTTTATTAGAATATTTAGGAGGCATTTATCAAGTAAGCCATTTTTTACCAGAAAAATGACCATTACAGCTAACAGATATTTAAAACTACAACAATCTTTATAAAGAATCATTAACTGTGTTCTCTTGTTTTAAATCCCAGCCATCCCTGTACTCTGCTAGCAAGCTGTGCTGAACCAGGTGTTCCTCGTAAGGACCAGGGACCAGCTGACCTTCTGGCAGGTAGCTCATAAGAGAGGAGAGGAGACCAGACATCTCCACTGAGAAGGCAAGCAGGAGTGGAGCAGCTTTATGTGACAGCAGACTCCTTTCTAGCACTGAAATGAGGTAAGTGCTACCTTTATTTTGGGTGACTGTTGAGGGAGATATGCTTGCTTTGTTTACACTGATATGCTGCAGTCTGTTTACTGTGTTTAATTGTCATTTATAATGCACCTTGCAGGAGTTGTGCTTTGAGATTATTGCCTTTGTGATCTGAGATGTTTTGTAGAAGTTTAGACATCTGTTTGGGTGTTTGGAATCTGCTCTTCAACTAGCTGCCTTTCCTCTGGGTGACTGAAAAAAAGGTGGTGTAAAACTTCACCAACTTCTGTTTGCTGTTTGCTTGGCTTCCAAGAGTTCCCTAATGTTTAGGACAGAAGATAATTCAGAAGAGAGGTTGGGTATAGCACCTGTTTCCTGCAGAGTAGTGAGAAAGGGGATAAGACATTAATAGAAACCTGAAGTTTGTGTGATAGACTACTTGTTGCTTTTCTGCAGCAGCAATTTCTTGAGGGGGATGAAGGAAAAAAATCCCATGTTTGCTTTTTTTGATGGATCTGCCTTTTTCTGCTAGAGCCTTTTAAAAGAAAGGCTGAAAGAAAGAAATTTGAAAGAAAAAAACTTGACTATTCAGATGGCTAATCTAACATTTGCCAAAATATCCTATCCTCTCCCCCCTTAAAAACCTGCTGTAAATCTGAGTTCATTACACTTGTTTCATCTTTGATCCCAGTTCCTCCCCTCAGGCTGCAGAAGAGATGAACTAAGAAACCACTGAAGCATGGGAGCTGCCCTCAGACCTACTTCTTGCAGTATATCTATGAAAATTACTGCCATGTATTCCAGGGGAGGGGAAAGAAAAGGGTGTGGGATGCTTGTCTTGAAATGTTCCCAGGCTCCCTTATGCAGGAAAGGGCTGGAGTGGGGCTGGAGGAGCCCTGCAGCTGCCCCCATGTGCCCTCTGCTCTAAGGGCTGCATTTGCACTCATGGTCAGGGGCTGAGTCCTGGAGGCAGCAGGTTCCTTTGTTCCTGTTCCTTTGGGAGAGGCCAGCAGCTGTTTCTGAAAAGTGTTTGCTGGCCTCAAGCTGTGTTTTGACTGGGAGTACTCCAATATCTGCCTTAATGCTTATTCATAGGTAGTCAGGAGCTCAAAAACCATGTTTAGTCAAGTTGCCAAACACAGCATATGTGAAGAAGTTTGATCGTTGTAGACGTTTTTCCCTTTTGGTCTTGCTACTTCACCAGAGCCAGAGGGATCTCCAGCACTCTTCAGTTTCTGCCTCTCTGTGGCCACTAGCAGGTCTTTGCCAAAAGCCTGACTTTATTATTGACTTTTCTGAGGGACGACAGGCTACAGACAGTGCAGGGGATGTGCAGTGTAGCTGTGATGGTGCATTGTGACTTACCTTCCTCCTGAAATATTTAAAAACATCATGAATTGTTTTGTACCTCCTGTACCTGTATCCTGTGGCACCCAGAGCAGATGAGCTGGATGACTAAATCGTGCTTGGCCACAGGTAACAGCCAGGGCCTTCCTGTGGCTATCCAGCAGAGCTAACTCTCTACAGCTCCTTGTTACAGGCACCCTCTGTGCAGACACTAATTGTTCCTTTCCTGTCCCCTGGCAGCAGCGAGGCTGCAGAGGAATAATGCACAGCAAATGGTTTGACTCATGCACACCTTTAGCCTCCCTGCTCAGCAATGAGACCTGCATTCACACATCAGCTTACAGAGGAATGATTTCCATAGCAACAGCCAGGATATGTGGGATAGTATGAATACTGCCTTGGAGAGCATGTAAAGCACCTTCTTAAGAAATAACTGACTACACGGGCTCTGAAAAAAAAAAAAACCAAACAAATCACTCACAGTTGGTTATGTGAAGGGAGTGTTGTGTAATTTTTTGGTTTGTTTTTTATTGTTGTAAAAAATTATATTCATGGGTTTTTTTAGATATCACACTTTTTAAAAAAAAATCTTGAGTGAAGAGAATGGGGAATTTCTGCTTTATATAAACTGTTAGTGTATGCAGAGAGCATGGAAAGATCTGTGGTGATTTTTCAGGAACAGAGGGAATTTAACACTGAGTGAAGACCTGATTGGGGGTTACCTGAGGCAAGCACCAAGGGGAAGGGAAGAATGACTGTTCCATTGATTGAGGGGCAGGAAAGCAGGATCAGCTGGTAGATACTTTAAGTAGCTTATTTTGTTGTTATTACTGTGGGGCAGACTTTGTGTTATTAAAAGACAGGGAGGCAATGCTGTAGTACTTGGACATGCAGAGAAACAAGTTGGGAAATACACATGAAGGAATGAAAACCATTTAACTTTTGGTTTACATGCATGTGTATTTCTTCCTCTTGCTGATGTTCACCTGCTTCTTTTCCTCTTGATATTTGGAGGGGGGTGGGGGGGGGGGGGGGTGGTTTCCTGCACAGTTCTATGTGTCCACAAAGCAGACCAGGACCTGGACACCCCCGTCAGGCTTCTCTGGGGAATGTGACAGACAAGTGTATTGGCTTCTGTAGGGTCATATGTGTTCCTGCTTCAGGAGGGTTTGCCCCTTCCTTGGCCCTTTCACGTGGGGGAAGATGTGTCCCTGGGCACACATCTGCAGCCAGCTCTGTGGTGCCAGCACTGGTTACCTGGATACAAACAGCTCTGTCTTTCCGAGTGGCATGAGACTGGAAGGAATTGCTTCAGCTCATTATGGGTGGAATGAATAAAAGCAACAAGGCTGATTTCATCACTGCCTTAGTAAGGTGATACGTAACCAACAGTGTGTGCTGCACTGCAGCACAAGTATCTTAAAAATAAACGGTTTTGGAAGGGGAAAACTGCTTCACATTTCAGAAGTTTAACAGATTAAATCAAAATTTTTGAAACAGCTAAAACCATTGGAAACCTTGAATTTTGCCCTTTAGCTGGATGCTGCAGACAAACTCCACATGCTATTGCATTCCCACCCCTTCCACACATTAAGAGATCTGGATGAGTTTGCGCAGCCCATCTACCTAGATCTTTTTTAACATTTTGCTAAATATTATTATTCCTAAAAGATTTACTTGTTGACTTGTTGACTTTTTGTCCACCTGGTACTTTTTTGGTGAGAAGGACAGTGTGGGGACAGTGACAACTGGTTGTGGTTCTGTATGGACCCTGTATGCCCATAAAGCAGCACCCAAAGGATTAGCTGGACCCTCATATTTGCAATTTCCCTTTGGAAATATGTGTGCTCTAGCTCTGGCACTTGTTCTGAGCAGGGGTCCTACATCTGTGTTTTCATATGGGAGCAAAGAGCAGGGCTGTGGGATTTTTCCTGACAGTGGAGCTGGGAATGGCAAGCCCAGCCTGCAGAGGTCAATAATGGTGGGTTATCCCACAGTGTCTGCTGCTGTGGGGTTTAGATCTCCGGAACAAAGCAAGCTATTTTCTTTTAATGAGTATCGTGTACTTCCAGCTTATGCTTTAATAGGATTAAACAGTCTCGACATGGCCTTGGCAAGGCTGCACATACCCTGGGGCAGGGGAGTCTAGACTCACCCCTTTGATGCTGGCATGTGAGGAGTACGGCTCTGTGGGCATCCTGGCAGGTGTGGTGTTGCTGAATCCAGCCCTAAAACACACTGCCTTTGTCTGGCATCAGCCTAATGCCCTGTATGCATGTATTTAGCTGCTAACAAGGATTCTAAAAAAGGCAAGAGAGGAGCTGGAATACTGCGTGTACTGATGTAAACATTGTAGTGAGGGATGTACTCTGAAAAGAATTGGGCTGGAGCTTTTGGTAGATCAATGCCATGTCCTTTTGCAGGAATATTTCCCTCCTCTTTTTCTGTCCTCAGTTCTCTCCTCTTTATATGACTTGGCCATACAGAGACATTTAATGTCTAACCCAGTGTGACCATCTGAGAGTGTCCTTGTTTATAGGGTTGCTTATTCCAGGCTGATGTATTGCAAAGGAGGTTGAGAGTCTGAACCAGAGTGGGATGATAGGCACAGGTTGCTTACACTTGGTGTAACCAGAGAGTTTCACTCTGGGAGCAAGGTGTCTCATGAAGTGTCTTCTTCTCACCCCTCCTTCTCAGCAAATAAAATACAGCCTATCTTCATATACTTTCTTCTCCCACCAACTGCATCTCCTCTGCCCACATGCCACCTCTCCTGGCAAGATATGGGAGTTGTGGATCTGCATTTCAGTGCCTGGCCAGCCAATATTGTGGAGGAAGAGCATGTGCACTTCTAGGGTGGAGATCTCTTGCTGGTGTCTCTGAAGGCAGCCCTCTGGAAGTGAGTTCCAACTAAAATCAATGACTGTAGAAGACCAGTACTGGAAGCTGTTTTCGTTTTATTCCATGCATTTGTTTTCTTCATGACACTGCAGTGTATCTGTGCCAAGGCTATAAAATAAGTTACCTGTTTTCCAGAAATTAATTGTGAATACATCAGATGATATTGGCATGTATGCTGAATGGAGAACACAAAAAAAAGGAGCAGCTTCTAACAAAATTCCTTCTATTGAAGTCGTAAAAGTTCCCATGATCTTCTACACACCCTTTAAGAAAGTGCCTCAGTTTGCTAACACTGGTAACAAGAAGTAGATGGTTTTAGAGTTGTTTGGTTAGAGGAAAAATACGTTAAATACAGCCTTCGATTTATCAGGTATTCCTGAAACTATAAGGAAGAGGGTCTCCCTTTAATGCTCTAGGGCTCATGCTAAGCATGTGCCTCGAAAAGAAATCATTCTCTGCTGCTGAGTCTGCCCCTGTCCACTTTTCTGGGGAGGTACATGTAGGGTGGAGCTGAACAAGCAAACAAAGAAACTGAGTCTTACCAGAGGCTGGGGAGTTTGTCTGTGGCAGAAATGGGAAGATGGGACTACACACCCCTGCCATGCATCCTGCATGGCATTGTTGGTAGCTTGCTTGGCAGGAGCTCAGCTGCAGGTCTGGGATCCTCATGAGACTTCATTGAAGCTTGAACCTCATTCTGGACTTGCAGGTGGAGAAACTTTGGAGAAGCTCTTGTGCTACATGGGAAATGTTATAACCAGGAGCAGAGGAAGAGATGGAAGGGGATATATTTTGCTTTTACTTCTTAAGTAAACTTGTCCAGAGGCTGTAGGGAAGGGAGCATCTAGTGGTGCACTGGTTGTACCCCTTGGAGGCTTTTAGGATAGTGGTGATTCCCTTCTGAAAAGGGAATAGCTGAGGTCTTATGGGACTGAGTCCTACAGGGCTGTGTCTCACGAAAGTACTCACATATTGACTGTGCCTGTGGGATGTTCTCATTTCATGGCAACAGAGTGGTGGTATTCCTCCTCTTATTTCCCTACCAGAAACTGATTTTTTACTTTTTAAACAGTCTCTGAATCTATCCTCAGCTTTGACCACTGAGGGCATAAAACTCTGCTTTCATGTTTGACAAGGCCTACTGAGCTCTGTCTTTAAGCCAGGAAATTCTGCAGGTCCATACTCAAATCCATACAGTGTTGCTTGTACTTTAATTATCTACTGCTGCAGGTTGTGCCTGCAGACATCTGGAGTTCAGATTCAATCATCTGTGGGAAGATGCCTTAAAGGGTATCTTAGAAGAGCAGAGCTGAGTTGGTGCCCTGGGGGGCTTCTGTGTAAAGCAGAAAAACCTCATGGATGGCTTTGGGAGGAAGGAACTACATCGGTTTAACTTGGAAACACTTTACAAGTGAAAACTTCACTGCTTGACGCATGAAAAATGTGCTTGAAAGTATGTTGTTGAGGAGCAAAATAGATTTCAGCTAGTGTGCTGAAAGCCCTTGTGTCTCTGCGTGGGGGGTGATGCAAAGTATGCTGGTGTTAGCTTCCCAGGGCAGAAAAACTGAAGTCCTACCCCTGCTAGACTCTGCAGAACTTTTTGGTAGAGAAAAGCATGAGCAGGAAGGTCCTGCATCCCAGCCAGCAGTGAAACAGGGAGAGAAACTTCTGTTTAATAGTGTGCTAGAGAAAATGCCTCAGGTTTTCCCAGAGCAGCACTAAGCTGTAACAGAGCTTGGTTAGCAGCCTCTGGGGGTGAGAAGTTATTCAACCTTGTCATCTGGTACAACAATGGGGGTTCTGTTGTGAACAAAACGCCTCAATGCACTGCAGAAAAAAGCAAACCTCTCCAACACCAACTCTAGGAGGGCAGGAGTGGTCCTTGTGCCACACCCACATTACACTGATGCTTCTATAAGGTTCTGCAGACCCTCATTTTTAACATGCACAATTCTTGTAGCTCCTCCTCTAAGTGTTTGGGAAATTGATTGGGCATCATGTCTTGTGTTGGGAACAGACGCAGATATCCTTATTTCCTCTCAAAGGGTATATTAGTTTCATGCAACAGTGCACAGCAAACTCCTCCACGCACATTTGGCAATTGCTAACTGTTGTCTGCACTCACTGTGGGGCAGCATGACCACTGCCCTGGGCTCCAGCAGCAGTGGAGCTGTGAGGAGGCCTGCAAGCAGCACATTGGCTGCCCTGAGCACTGCCCTGTGTGGGTGTTGCTTCTGTTGTGAAGCTCACCTGACTGTGCTCCTGCACTGGGGGTAGCAGCAGAGCTGGCACAGAGGGGCTTCCTGAGACTTGCCAAGAGCAGCTGCGCCTGTAGCACCTTTAGCAAAAGTAGCACTGGACAGGGATTTATACTCTGTCTAAAAAGTCCATCACTCTCAATTAACCTATTGCTCACTGCTCTGTGTTGGTGTCCTGGTGAGCTGTCAGCCAAACCTGCAGGTCAGTAAGTGTACTTTCACATGTGAGCCTGGATAGGAGATGAATTTCTCCTGGGATGGTCTTCAAGAGAGTAAACTTTCTCCAGCAAGCTAGAGAATGCTGTAGCTTTCAACAAAAAATACCCCAAGAACAAGTCACACATCCTCCAACCTATAGTACAAACATATAGTAGGATTTATGTTCTCAGGGGGAAAAAAGCCACCAAAGCAAGAGACTCTGCTGCTGTGAGAGTGAGGAGCAGAGATTGGAAAAAACAGCATGTGACAGACCTTGGCTGTGTTTTCTAATGCTGGCTCAAAGGTGCTCAGCTCATAAGCTGGGTGTAGGAACCTAGTCAGAGCAATGCTGAAGAGACTTCCATGGATCACTGTGCTTTGGTTACTAGGGCATTAAGCAGTCTACTTCAGTCCATTCAGAATTTAATTTTTAAAACAGTTGATCCAACTCTGAAAGCTAAATGAGATTTCTCAAGGTTGCCTTGATCTTCTTGGATGGCCGTGGAGAGGATCTGGGTCAAGGTCATTAGCTGTACACGTTGTACGCACCTCCAAGTGTTGCCTTGGATGAACAATGTGGTTTGCTATGTGGCACTGATTCCTGAAAGAATGCACTCACCCATGCTCTTTTTAAGTGAGGCTTGAGTGTGGTAAAAGAGAAAGTAGAAAGAAAACATGCCTGTGAAAACTATGGTGAGCAGATGTCTAAAATGGAAGGGAAAGGAAGAAGAAACAGAAGGAAGAAGAGAGGAGGCAGAACAGTTATCAGAAAGGAGGTTGCTACTCATGATGCGAAAATGGTTTTAGGTTCCTGTCAACATGTTTGTAAGATCTACTGATCCATCTTCATAAGGATGGGTTATTTGAAGCAGTGAAAACTGGCTATGGAAATACTTACTTCAGAGTCCTCATCACAGACTTGGCCTGTACATATTTCTTTAGTCTCAACAACTTACCTTGTTCTTTCTTTTTTTTTTTATCTCATGACATTACAGGGGTTTTGATAATCTTGCGTAGACCATCTGTGGTAGGAGAAATGGGAATGTCAGTGAGGTACTCTCTGCAGGTGGTAGAGATACAGTAAGCAAGTGTGAACTTGTGCAAACTGGCCCATGAAGAATTAGTGGGGAAATGGCATTTACAGGTTATCTGTTAAAATTTTTTGTAAGGAAACTTTAAGCAACTCTTTGGGATAAGTCTTCCCATGATGATATGTCTTTTGGGACAAACCTTCTTGGGAATTTTTCTCATTTTCAAGAGACAGATTTTAGAGCTTAGATCCAAAGATTTGCAATGTGGAAAATGCTGTGGCAATTTTCTCTAGGAGAAAATATTTTGACATTATTTGTCTTGCATCAGCGTCATTCCATAAAAAACCCATATCTGTGCTTTTATACTTGACATACAATGAAGATATCAAAAGCAGATGTGTTTTCCATCATAAATCTGATCAAGTGTGATGCACAGCTGCTTAGTGCTCCAAGCACTCCCACTTTCAGAGTGCAATCATTCCTTTGGCATTGCTTCAGTCACTCTGGATGCCTTCAGCCTTCCTATGATTCCAGGTTATGTTCTCTCAGCTTAATAGTAAATATCCATGTGGACAAATATCATTGTTTTTGCAGACAGCTGCACTGACATGGCAGCCTGACTCCTTCAATTCAGTGGAGGTTAATTGCAGCAGCCAACACCAGTGGACACTACTGTGATTATAGACCTCTTCTTTGACTCCAACAGTAATTGGTGATTTTGAACCACAACTCTCTTGGTACTGTTGTGTGAATAAGCTGTGGTATAAAAATTGCAACACTCATCAGAGTGATCATAAAAACTTTAATATTCTTGTCCCAAGTTGTCCCCTGAGTAAGATGGAATAAAATTTCTCCCCATCAATGTCTGAATCACTACAAGACCAACCCCAGTATTTCCTAATGCAGTAAAAGCCAGTCTTGTTTGTTTTCAGATCAAGTTGAAAGTAATTTTTATGGTAATGACGTGAAGTGATCAAAACCCAATTCAGTGTAATCAGGGACAACCTTTAGTCTAAAGCAGAGTGAGAAATCATGTAAGGTTTTAGAAGATTCACATCATATGATCTGCAGGGCACTCTTGTCAGGTTTTGATGATTTTTTTTCTTTAAGATAACTTTATCATAAATGTAAACATATGTGTTACTCCTTGGCTTTTCCTTCTTGTTAAGTTCTTAAATGTAATAGACATGGTGCTGCAATTTCTCTCCTATTTCAAATAATTTATCATTTTCTTTTGCTCTCATTTTAAAATCCTGAGGATAACACTAGTTTTCCAATTTTCCATAATTCCAAGTTTTCCCAACTTAAGCTCGTTTTTCCCCTTGTACCTCTATTGCTTGTATTTTAGGTTCTGCTGCTGCACATGTGGCAGTTTCAATTTGATTGCTTTCCATTTTCTCCTCTGCCTAGAGCAAATTTCATGTAGCAGCCACCCAGCTATTCACCTCTTTTTGATCCTTGCTCTGCTACAATAGTCTTAACATTACCTTCTCTCCATCCCTGCCTCTCAAACCTAAATACAAATCACATAATATTAAGTAACCTGAGTCTGTAAATAATGATGTGCCTTTTCTCTTCTTCAGTCCCACAGATCTTAAATATCCACTATGGATTCTTACTAGTTCTCTTGATTTCATGCTTTTTTTTCATTGAGATCTTTCTAAGAAGATTCCCTTTGCTTTGCTCCTACCATCAATTCTAAGCTGGACCCCAAAAGCTCCTTGGCCAACCTCAGGGGCTTCCACCTGCAGGGAGGTGCAGGGTCACTTTGGAAATAGAGCCTCCCTCTGCACACCCTGGCTCCAAAGTCCTTTAGTGTCTCTGGATGTAGAACTGATAAAGGGTCTGGGGTTTTCTGATACACCATCTTTTCAAACAAAAACATCAATTCACTAAAACAGACTATCTCATCTTTTAATGGAGAGTTGTTCCTCCTTAAACTCTTGTCACTATGAGAATTCAAAAGCAGAGCAGCAAATAAATAATGATTAGGTGGTTTCCCCTGGACAAAGAGAAACAGGTTCAAAACTCTTGTCAGAATAGGACATGGTAAGGTTGTGAACTCAGGTGTGTGGGGTCTCAGAGAAATTCCTGAGTCACTGAATTATTCCTGAATAGAATTTTTATACCTGTTACCAAGCAGTTTCCTCTGTTTCTTCACTCTTCAGGGATTTATGTAACAAAACAGTGAAATAATGTTTCTATAAAACTCTAACCTTATGAGTTTCTATTTTTGAATTGTATATTTGATTTGTCATGTGTGGAGGTTTGCTTAGGGAGCTCTTGGCTGGCACTTGTTTAATCTATTTGCAGATTACTAAATCCTATTGCATAAGAGCACATTCATATAGCCAGGAGCCACACAAATACCTAGATAAGTGCTCATGGGGCTAAATTGCTTCTAATAGCTTTTTTTATGTGCACATAACAGTTGTTTTCCTGCCAAGGAAAAGTATTGCAATAAACATAAAATAAAAAACGTGAATAACTGGAAGTACTTCTATCAATTAAAAATACTTCTAAAGAGGTAACAAATGCAGAACATTTAATAATGTTTTCATGTGATGTTTGGCATTAATTCTTTAAGTGTTGATACAAGATCCCAGCAAGAACAGGTAACTGTGAGGAAGGTTGTTTATTCTACTGATGCATGCTTGGCTGTCTGCTGAGATGGAGCATTCCAAAGTGGTCCATTCTTAGGAAAGTAAGATGTTCCCAGGTGGGTGTATTCCTTCCATAAACTAAAACTAAATCTATTTTTTGTTGGTTTTACCCCATCCATCACACTGAATGAACCCTGCATAAATGAGTAGAAAAATAATGAGTGATAAGCAGATGTTCCACTTAGCACACTGCAAACTTGTGGAGATGAGCAAACACAAATGAAAATTATCACAGTGGAAAATGAAAAGAAAATGGACAACTAAAAGTTAGGTTTTACCTAGTCCTGAAAATGAAATATTTTTCTGTATCTTCTGCTACCTCATACCATTTTATATGCATTATGGAGATGAGTGTGAACTAAAACAATCTAAAATGCAAGCTTTGCCAAGGTAATTAAACCTCATTTCACTGCTGTGATGACTCCCTGGACTCTGCCTTTTGCTCCCTGTAAACACCTTTTTCCTGTGTGATCTTGCAATCATCTGCTGTGACAGTCCATTGGTGCATCTGCACCCACACAGTCCCAGGCTGTTGAATTCACTCTCACCTGAGCCTGCTGCACATAATAACCAGGCCTCCTCCACTGAGGAAAAGCACTTAGCTGGCAGATGGGCAAGTCCCACACATAAGGCCTTGGGCACTGCAATGAATTCTTGGCTAAAACTTTCAAAAAAATTACAAAATAATGTGAATAAGTAACCAGACATTATCATATTGATCTGTGCATTGTTTTAGAAGTCAGCCTTTTCAGTTAGTCAATAAATGAAGAATAAAATTATAGATGTAAGCTTGTCCTAATGTATGTGTCTTGATGATCTCTGTTGCTTAATGTTATGTAGTTGTTTGGCCACTGCAAAAAGATGAGAGGAAAGGTCTTGCCCTTCAATAAGGGGAGGAATTGACTTCCAGTGCACAAGGGACAGTCATTGTGGCAATCTCAAAATAATGATAATGCAGCTACCTGCAGGCAACACAGCCCTTCAAGCAAGCAACAGGATTGTGTTATCATTACACATCCTGAATTCTAGTTACTCAGAGTTTACTCTGCCTTCTACCTGTGATGGTTGAATTGTAAAGGATGCCAGAAGAGAAGTGCTGATTTGTGCCAGGCACTCCATTGTGACACGATGAAGTGTAGCAGTGCTGGTTTGTCACAGAGGGTCAGTAGCCTTGCCTGGCTCCTTCTGCTCTGGCAGTGTGAGTAGTTTGCAGGGTGTTTGCAGGGCCATGGCGCATGCTGACAGTACAGATGCAGAGTTTCTCTTCCAGTTCCATGTAAGAGAAAACTTCACATATGGCATCTGTAGCCATGTGAAGGAAAACAGTGCTAGAAAAAACACAGTTGCTGCTTCTCCAGTGCTGTCTTTGCGCAAAAACTTAGTGCCCTCCAATGGCACTTTCATGCCTCCTTCTGCTTTTTCATTCCAAAACTCTTTCAACTGCATCTGTTGTAATAGGTATGCAAACTTCTTATTGAATACTTCAGAATAGTTAGGTAGACCTCAAATTCATGAACAAGTTACAGGGTATAAAACAGAGGACAGCAGATGGGGGTGCAAGTGGGACAGCAAGGCAGAGAATTGGAGCTGAAGCTCATAGTAGCCCCTTCCCTTAAAGGAACCAGGACTGGCTGGAGTGGGGAATTCATTTAACACCCAACTGCAATTCCCTAAAAATATCGTGGCTGTAAAATCATTCTCAAGTTCATCACAGCATTGCAGGCTTGTGCTGACACCCTGTAAAAAGGAAGATGCATTACAGACTTCTGTGACAGCTCATTTAATTTCTAAAACTTCCTGTTGCAAAAACTCAGGTCTACATCCTACATTGTTCCTGTTTTTGTGTGGCTGTCCTTGCATCTAAGCTTAATGCCAGGAATGGTCACCAACAGAGTGACTATTAAATAAATATTTCAGGATCTGGTTAGAAAACAAATATTAAAGCTGTAATCATGTGTTCTTTGGGAAAGATGATGCCAAATGTTGTTTGTCTGTGATAGTTGATAGTTCATCTGTTGGTAACATCTAATACAGAATATAACTTGTGTTGTTATGTATTCTATTTTCTATTTAACACCCCCCCCACCCCTCCCCTTGGCTTATTTAGGGGGAAAGCACATGAAATGCAAGTTTGGCCAAGCACTTTGGACCCTGCCAAACTGCATCAGGTCTTTAAAAATTGAAGACTCTGAGCAAGAAGCTTTAAAGCCCATGGCTTAGATCTCTAAACCCCTAGTAAAAATTTTATCCCTTGCTAGAGCAGCCCTTAAATTCACTGCTCCCTAATTTTATGAAATAATAGTCCCTGGGCTCTTCTTGTTCACTAGCTGTGATTTAAATGATTACCAACCAATCTATTTTCCTTTCTAATTAGCAATAGAAAAGAGAATTGAAGTTGCTTTGTCCCTTGAGTGACACAAGGCAGTTCCAATCCTGAGGATGACACAAGATGCATTCTCTGCTGTAGGCAACAGGGAAAAAAAAGTCTTTTTAGATTATTAAGAAGCTTTATACCTCAAAGAAAAATAGTACGTGCCCTGAAATAATTAACTGTAAGGATAAGGGGAGGGTGGCTTTTATTCAACTGTGTATTTAAGAGAGGAAAATCTTGCCACTCACTACCATCATGAACGACTTACTTCAGCAAAGGACGTAGGAACTAAAGTTCAAGTTCAGTGAGACGTTATCCACTTCTCTTTGTGACCACAGGGATATCTGGTGGTATACATTTCTTCCTGGGTGGGAAAAACAGATGACTAGTATCATAAAGATCAGCCTGATAACATCACCTCCATTTTCCCTCTAGGGAGATACAGAAGAAAGGTATGTTGGAGGCAAGTTTGTAACAACATCCCATAAGAATGTCAGGACACTTGCTGCCCTGCTCAATAGGCACTTTATTTCATTGCTCTGACTGTGAAAGAGGAGGCAGAAATTGTGAAGAAACATGTACAATGTGTTCTCCAAACTTAACCATTAACCTGCTTATGTTAAATGGAAATACCACGTGGTGATTGCCAACCGACTGCATCAGGTTTTATTGAATTTGTGGCCTCACCTAGTAACACAACAATAACTAAGACACGTTATCCTCACTAGAAGAAAGGAAAGGTTTGTTGCACAAAAGACTAATTAGAAAACCTACACCCTCAATATTAAGAGCTTTTGAAATCAAACCAATAGCTATGTATAATTCCTGAGATTAGTCTGCCTTCAATGTAACGTACAAAACTACCACTAAATGAACTGTGATTTACCTTTAGGAGCCTGAACCTTCTCTGCTATGGATTAAAGGGATAAATTAGACCTTAAGAGTTAATAAAAAAACCAAACCTTTCTATCATGAGATAGAAAAGATCACAGGGAATCTAGACCATTTGTCCTCCACAAAGTGGGAAAGCCTATACTTTTAAGCCCTACTGATGATATGTTTGCCAGTGCTCACACTTTCCCTCTGTTTTCCTTTCCTCTTGGAAACCCCTGGTGATAGATGTCCTATGCAGTGTCTACAAAAGCCTCTGCAGAGATTAACTAAAAGGATGATTTCTGCCCCCTTGGGCTGTAAGCTACCTGTTTCTCTGGAGTGTTTTGACATTCATAAATCCTTTTCCATCTAGTGTGCTCCTGGCATAGTGATCAAACA
The DNA here is from genome assembly GCA_037834095.1 of Argya squamiceps. Taxonomy (NCBI): domain Eukaryota; kingdom Metazoa; phylum Chordata; class Aves; order Passeriformes; family Leiothrichidae; genus Argya; species Argya squamiceps. Next base: position 19,049,838 of record JBBMKD010000217.1, read on the forward strand.
TAACCTTGATGATGTTACCAACATCCTGTAAGCAACCCACAGAGTATGGGTCTACTTAGATGGAAAAAATAAAAAAAAATAGTCAAACCCAAACAGCAGAACCATGTGGTCAAGATATATATTAAGAAAAACATCCAAACCATTACCTTAGACTGTTTTCTGTTGAGACTGGGGAACATTTCCCTCATGATTTTAATTGTGTGATTTGAATAAAATTTGACTCCGCTTTTGAATTGTACAGCAGCTCAATCTGACAAAGCTAACAGAAATACAGCACTCATAGCTTGAGTTTTCAGTGATCACATAAAAGTTAACCACATTGAGGGTATTTCCAGTCATCTAACTCTACCAGTTTTTGCCTCCTGGGAGTGAAGTGAAGGAGTCCTAGTCATGCTAAAAGTAACTAATAATGTATTTTCCGATGACCTGAAGAAGCTCTGGGCCAGATCTAATGTAGCTACCATACTCAAACACAATTGATTTGTGTCAGTAGAGGTGTTAATCTTCTGTGTTCAGATGACGCCACTTTGGAAAAGCACTTGTAGGAAAGTGTTTCTCTGCTCTCTCCCCTCCCACTGTAAATAGCCATAAGAATGAAATGGCAATGTTAGCTGGCTTACCCCACACCACAGCCCCACCTCAGAATTCAAGGTGCATAATGCTGCCTCTAGACTAATCCTGTGATGCACAGCTCTCTTATTTGCCCACTCCATAGCCTGGCTAGAGGATATATTCCTATTGAAATGCTCCTGCCCTTCTGGACAGTGTTGCAACAAATGGTAATGGGTATTGGGCTGATAGTGATGCATAAGGGAGCTGAGAGTTTGGGGACTCTTTAACATCTCATGGAATTATTTTTGTCTACAAGGTAATCTTTGCAGACAGGTGCAATATATTGTACAGCTTCCCAACTCTTTCTGAATACCCAGGCAGAGCCATGCAGGCACTGGGTCTGTCACACAGGGAGACCAACACTATACAGCCTGGAGGGAACTACATGAGTTTCCCCAGGGCCAAAGAAAGAACTCTCTATGGCACTGAGACACATCAGTGTATTTGCTATTGCAGTGGAGAAAAGGTGTGTCTGAGAGCTGCTAAAGATGGGATTGGCTCTATTGTTGCCCCAAACTCTTGATTTCCTCAGTGCATAACCTGGTTATGTAGCCTGTGTACTGGGGGGTTGGGATTTCAGCCCGTGTTTGGCGACACAGAAATCAAAGACCTAGCACTTCAACTCATTTGCAAGTACCGTATAATGAGCTTTGAGAATTCTTCTTTAGTCTGAGTTTGCTCTCAGAAGAAGTTCTGTAGCCTATGTATATTAGGGCAAAATAAATGACAGATGAGTCAAAGCCCTATTCAGTCTCTTCTCTTTAGAACCTTCAGAAGAATTATCATACTTGAGTGTGTATGTTCTCCTGAAATTAATTAGAGCTTTACTTCCACTACTTTTAGTCTCAGTGAAAGTTTTGTTTCCAACTTATCATGACGACAGTGAAAATCTTCTTAATATTTATTAGCAAGTTCAGCACTTTCAAGTTCCCAAAAAAGTTAAAAGGTGAGAGCTTAGATTTTTCCCATTTTCCAGTTCTAGGAAGGTAACTAAAATCTTGATGCTTGAAGAAAATTCTGTACAGAACTTGGACTCAGCCTCATTTTATGAAAAAGAAGACATAGCCTTTAAGCTGAAGACTCCAAAACCAAGCCAGATCATAACTGAAGTATGCTTCAAGGCTCCCTGTGAACCTTCCAGTTTCATTGAATAGAGACACTGCAATGGCTTTTTCCTCATTTGCCTTAGTTTGAAAACTTTATTTTTAGCTTTGAGGTGCATTTCAGATATGTTCTGAAAAACATTTTTATTGGCCCAACTCCTATTGAAGTCAGCAGAAGCTTCCAGTCATGAAGTCACCATAAACCAAGCAGAGTGACCAATTGTAATGAAAAAGAAAGGAGAATAGTCCTTCTAGGAAATACTGTGACTCCCTGGGACTTAGAAAGCAGCCTTGACAGCAGACTATTAGTGTGGTCTCAACTCATCACTTTTTCAGTTCCACAGTTAGTTACCCTTGCTCCATAGAGTGGATATTTCCCTACCCAGCAGGAAATTATCTGAGATACCTGGCAAATAAATGATTTTATGAATGACAACACTTACAACTGACTAAAGGCTGCACTTCTCTCTAGTGCAACTGTGACTGCAGGTCTCTGGAGTGGTAACATTTTTTGTCATTACCTTGAAATCAGGGCCACAATTGCCACACCTCAAATTTTAGTAAGAAGCAACAATGTGACTGTGCCTGCCTGCAGAGAGGTTCTGGCACTGTAGCTGAGTCACATTTTGACACTCCTGCAGAGGGTAGTGGAATATATTCTGGATATGGGACGTGTCCAAAAGTTATGCTGTTCTCTTTCTGGAAAATGGTGAAGTTACAGGTCTTGCTAGGGATAAGAAATATTTTCTTGCATTTTTGCTCTAGAACTTGCATGGATCATAAACCTGCCTGCCCAACATCAGCCAAAACTGTCTCTTCCTTATGTCTCCTTCAAAAGAAAAAAGCAGGAACTGGTATGGGTGGGGCTGTCTGAAAGGTGAGGAGGAGTGAGAACCAAATCTGAGCAAGACGGTTGGTGCAGTAAAATCCACTCTGCTTCTTCCTGTGTTTTTATCCAGGGATATCTAGCCCATAATAGTGAAGGAAGTCATGTAAACAAGAGCCTGTTCATGTCCAATTTCTTAAACAATTGACAAAGTAAAGACAAATGCAGACTCCCCAAAGTTGTGCTGTTCTAGGCTAAATGTCAGCTGTTCTCTTGTAGTATTTTTGATCGGGACAGTTAAACAAGATCAGAGGGGAATGCAAGGCTGTTTTAACTATCTTTCTACATGTATATGTTTATATACATGTATATTTTAATTTGTATGTATATAATTGTGTATGTACTACTTTTGGTGCTATGTTTGGACATTAAATTGGATATGTCTTTTTCAGATTTGGGTTTGTTCCCTGGGTGGATCTTTCCCAAGTGAGCCACTGTAGTTAAAGAGCCCATCAGTCCTGCCTGACCGTTTCAGCTTTTGGCAAACCAGCAAGAAGTGCTACTGACATCTTACCTGCTCTGTCTCTGGTTTAAAATACAATAAATAACTGACTGAAATATTGATTTATTACAACTGTAAGTTAGGTTCTGCTATCCAAAAATACAGTTGCATACTGAACCACTTTTGCTGATATCCCCCTTTAGTAATCACATTAGAATGAAAGAGAGGGTCCAAAGCTAAAATGCTTATTAGAAGATCTATTCAAGCAGAAATTTTTCCTTTTGTATCTCTCTTGCCAAACATCCTCTTAGGTCCACTACAGGAAGCAATATAAACTATGCCTTCTTCCATGTTTCTTAAAACGTTTCTTGTTGAAGGCAGAATCAAGAAGAGCACTTGATGCAGATTATACTGTGAACTCTGCTGCTGTATAGTGATGAAAAAGAAATTGGTAAAGGAAGGATTTGAATCCTGCCTTCCTATGGCTGAATGGAAACAGAAAACTGGAGGAAAATTTTCCAGAGTAGGATCTTGAGTTAGAAATAAGTCCTCTGTACAGGAAGTACTCAAATGATAAATTACAAAGGAAGAAGCCTTTTTCATTACTTTTGGAAGGCATGTGGATTTGTATCCTGCCATCTTGAAGGAGACCCAACTGCCAAATCTGAATATTTTATTGTAGAATAATGGTAGACAGTTATTTGTATGTGTGATAAAGCCACAAGGGAGGAGGTAGGGAGGTGGAAAATGCAGCACATCTTTCTCAAGTATATTGTCTTCTAGCAAGAAAACAAGAGGAGTTCTGAGCAGTTATGTTTAATATCTCAAGGGGGAAAAAAAAGGGGTGCCTCCTAATTAGTACACATCTGATTCCCCAAAGCTACACATGGCAAAGAAGTTTGCTTCATTTAGATCTCAACAAAATCTCATGGGTAAAAATGTGATTCTGATCATAAGCCTCCATTAAATTGAGTTTGTGCTACCATATTATTATTATTTGTCATTTTACAAACTGGTGCTTGGTGCAAAAATAGAAATATTAATATGTGCTGATGCTTGTACTGAATCTAGCACACACAAAGGATAAGTTCAGGATGCAGAGGCCACTGGCAAACTGCCACTTAGAGATGAGAAAACAATTCCAAAGTGATAAGAAATTTACAAATGTTGTATGTATGAGAGCATTAAAGTTCTTGTCTGCATTAATTCCTTGTTATTTCTGGGTTACTCTAAGTCCAGAGAGTATGTATTTTATACGTGTTCAGTTGGATGAAAAAGCCTGAGTTTTAAACCATAGTGTAATTGCCAGAGGACTGAGCTTCTTCGTGGTGGGGAGGGACTGAAACAATTTCAGCTGCTCGGGTTTCAGAATTGTTTAGTTACTTCTGGGCCACTGTGTAACTGATGCAAAACAGAGATAATGGGCTGGGGCAAGGAAAGCAAAGGCTCTTAGTAGATCAGTCCGGAATGTGCATTTATTTCTGCTCTCAGCAATTGTAGCAGTCACTGCTGCTTGCTGAGGATTTTGTTGCCCTGGGAGAGGAGGCCATCAGAAAAACAGCCACGTGGCAACGGGTACAGTTTGTCTGCTGAAAAAACAAAGCATGATTGTCGTGAAAAAGGCTACCTCCATAACAAGCACTTGGGCTACTCCTGGAACTTGGCAGTTTGCTAGCTTGTCTCTGTACACAAATTTCCCAACCAGCTATTTATGTGTACCTGAACAATTAGTAAGAAAAATTCTGCTGTTACCCCACACCAGGAAAAAACAAGATTCCAAGTATGTTTGTTAGACAATGTCTGTATTTTTTGTGCAAGAGTGCTCCATTAAACACAAGAAACACTAAAGTCTTGAATTCAACCAGCATATATTGCAAGGAGCAAATTTTGAGAATTAAAAATTAGTACTGAGACTGTAGCTAATTCAGAAGCAAGGAGACAATGTAATTTGCTCCTTTCTGTGATGATAGATTTCATAAAATCTTTGGGCTTATAGTCCCTTCTCATAATAGCAAATCTAATCTACCTACCAACCTAAGTATTCACAAAGACCTCCTCTTTGTTAAGTACTAGAGATGAGCATTGCCTTCCTGAGCTGAGCCCCTGGAGCAGTGTTGCACCCACGAGTGATGCTCCTGCAGTGATGTCATCCGCTGCAGTGAAAATATTGTAAAACTTGTCATGGGTGGGCTCCCCAGCTGAAGATTTGTTTGCCGTGAGCATCACCCACCTCAGCGCACTTCAGTGGGAACTACAGCGAGCTCTTTCCAATCTGCAGGATCTGGCACAGATGCCGAGGTCGCGTTTCCCTTCCCGCAGGCTCCCGGTGCTGCGATCCCCGCAGGGCGCGGCGGCTCCGCCACGGCCGATGGAGCACCTGCGGCCTCTGCTCCCGCACTGCCCCCGCTGCGGGACATGGGGAGGGAACCCAGCAAGGGTTACAGCCGGGAGGATAGACAAAGGGAGAATGGGAGGTGTGTGTAAAGCTGGGAGAGGGCTACCAGTGCTACCGTCATTCCATTATTAGTAATTCAGGTCTCGGTTTAGGGAGAAGGTGTCTTCCTTGTGCCATACAGTCCTGTCCCCTATCACCTGTGCAAGTGTTTTTAGGACAACACAAATTTGTCTGCTCTTATGGAAGAAAGGCCCATTTGGACTATTTGTCAGAAATAATTTCTTCTAAAATATGATCAAATTGCCTGTTCAAAGTCAGTTGCATCAGTCTGCCCAGAGTGCTACAATTTCTGTGTCATTCATATGATAAAGTTATTAGGAGAGAACCTCATCCATGACTTGTTTTTGCTTCATTGCAAAGCTAACACCCTCCAGGTTTGGTAACTTGTTATGACTAACAACTTGGTGGAAACACTGAAAACAGCTCATGGGGAGGGAAAAGGAAACAAAGGAGATAATTTTCCAGAGCAGAACCAAAGAAGTGTTTTCTGAAAGTTTGCTTTGATCCTGTTCATAGTGAAAAGTACTGTGTAAAACAAAACTGTATGGCTTACAGGATAAAAGAAAAAATCTTTAAAGGGATTAAATTCTCATTCTCCTACTTATCTGAACAGAGACTTGTACCTGACTTCTTGTCTATTAAAAAAAACTATGAAATTAATTATATCAATGGTCTTTTACTTCTACAGTAAAAAATGTCATTCACTAGGTAACATTTCTTTGATGCACTATATTGCTTTATTGATATTAGGATGCTGAAGCATGTCTTCTTTGGTAGTATCTCAGTGAAGTTCAGTTGTGTTAACTGTAAGGAAAAGTAAAACTAACGTGGTAAAAGAGTAAAACTAATGTGCCATTAAGATGTTTTTAATCTGTGAACAGTATTTGCCTCAATAATTTTCTTTTATGTGTGTAGATTTGCAGTGGACAGAAATAGGAAGTGCTTCTTAGGTATTGTCAATATATTGCTTAAATTGCTCTTTTCCTTCTTTGTGATTTCCTTTCTGTGGCTCTCGGAATTCCTCTTCTGGTTTTCTAAGGAAACAGGCTTATGCAATCATGTGATTTGGATATGGTATTGCATCTGTCTGTCCTGCTGTGGAAGCTTTTTGGCCTACTAGTAAATTTTAACCAAATTGGAGAGCAGCAGCAATCTCCAAACAATTTACATTCTTATGTATTTATGAAAATCAGAACCTCATTACCAAGGGGAATGAGAGGTTTTAAGGGTGCCCCTAACAGGGGAGAGTGCCTCTACTAAGGATTCAGCTCCTACAAGACACAAAAGATTCCACACGTAGAATTATGTCATGAATATCCTAAATCCAGATAAAGCTTCACTTAAAATGCACACACAGTTTGCCCCCAGTGAACTGAGGTCCCAGATAAAATCTGTAGCAAATCAGGATCCGTGAGCTCTCTTCACAGAACCGTTTGTTTTGTGTATGTGACCTTGGCCAAGGGTGAGCTAGATCCAAATTCTGCTTGTACATTACTATCCTTGTTTATTTAGACAGGTCTGGATTAGGCATGAAGAAATAATCATAAAAATGCTGCATTTTATGATTCATTAAGCTTTTAGTTTGCACTTCATGACATAATAAATAGAAGTGCATGAAAAACATTTCTAGGGCTCTTCATTAATTGCTGTATTTGTGGGAAATCTGCTTGGAAAGTGGCCTCTTAGTGCTCCTCCTCCCCTCTCCTGCAACAGCATGCAGTTTTTTCACCTCTAATGAAGTTTAATCAACACAGGAAAAAAAAAATGGTAGGCGTTCCAGGTTATAGGCATGGTGGTGACTCAAACATTGAGTGCTTCTGACAGAGCCGAATGCACTTTGCAAACCTTCCATTGCTCTTCTTGTAAGAACAAAGGTGAAAATACAGACTCCTTGCTGCATTCTCTGCAGCAGTTTTGTCTTGATGGAGGTGATTTGTCGCTCCATTTTTGCACATATGAAATAGTGAATGAAATCATCCTTTTGGCACATTACTGCTGTTTGAATTCTCATTCTGTTGTTCAGTACTTCAATAGTTCTCTGGAAAATTAACCCCGGTGACTCAACAGTTATTTTGTGTAGAGTAATTGGGTTTTATTATGCTGAGATGTTAAATGTCTTTTCATTACATAAATCAAGGTGATATCTTATAAAAAGATGGTATTTCTTATTAAACATTTCTAATGTCATAGGGCAATGCAGAGCTGATAATTGTGAAGTTTTCTTACCTTTTTTTCTATACTCAAAAGTTAGTTTCTACTATTATTTCCTTATTGAGGAAAAGAAGGGAAAACTGAGAACAGACTCAGTTTTATAGTTACAATATTTTATACCTGAAACAAAAGTGCTGTTCTCACCTACTGCTGTAAGAAAGCTTATACAGAGAAAATGTTTCCCTTTCATGTTGTTCACCTCCCAGTTCCAGTACTGATGGAAGGTAAGAACATTCAGCTAGGAGTCACTTGGATTTTTCTGGTTTTCTTTGCCAGGTGGTGACTCTTTAAAGATCTGTCACCTTTTTCTTTCCTCACTAAAATCTAGGCAGGAATGAAAGTTGAGCTGAAACTGCTTTTTGTTCTGTGTAGTTACTTCATGTTCACAAAGGGCTGGTGATGGTGCAGCTTGCATCCCTCTAACAATATTGCTGGTGTGCCAGAGGTAAACGGAGGCAAACCACTGAAGTGGGAGGCTTTTCAGAGGTGCACTATTAGCTTTGTTACCAACTGCAGACAACAATCAGGATTAGTGGCAAGTGACAATCTGGAGGCTCCTTGACTGTGTTGCAATAGTACTGCCTCATCAGCATTGTACTATTTCCAACCCCTTCCATGAGGACAGCTTTCTGGTTTTTGCTGTTAGGGAAACCATACTGCCTGGAAAGACATCTATATTAAGATAACATATTATATGGTGTGAGGAAATAGATTTGCATTTGATTGGCTTATTCATAGGAGATTAACCTTAGAGACTAACCACACGTGAAAGTATTTCTTCAAATGTCATTTCTTATGTTTAATGTACAACTTGAAAAGGAAGGCTCTGCTAAGAGCAAAGATGCTTAAAAATATTCACAGGGATTGAATGCAGGCAGGGAATGATGCCTGACCACCAAATGCTTTTATAAAACACAGTATTATGTGTAAAAGGATGCTCTTGGCTTCAATAGCTACTTCCCTTCTGTTCTTTTGCAATAATATCTCCTAGCTGGGCTCAGAAGAGCTGGCTGCCAAGGGGAAGCCCATGTAACAGGAAAAACAATTGGAAAGACCCAGTAAGCTCTTCTGCAACCCCAGAGATGCTCTTTAAGCAGTGAAAGGAGCCTCCATTGTTTTGCCTTCAGCAGAGTTTGCTGGGAGAGCAATTATCCTGTGATAGACAAACTAAGTACAGCCTTCTAAGAGGAAAGGATACGAATAGGTTTGCACTGCCATCTTCAGCCCTAGGAAAAAATGGAGTCTTTCATGTAGTAGGCAGAACACGTGGTTAAAAAGGGATTCCCAGAGCCTGTTACAGCAGCCAGGGCAGAAATCCAGGTACAGGGATGCCAGAGGTCCTCATAGGAAAGGTGTTTCTGCTCCTCTTCATACCTCACTGAACCCACTAGCCCGTCACACAGGAAGCGATGGAGAGATTTCCTCCATGCAGCCACGTGTAGCAGGTGCTACAAAGGGGAAGTGCATAACCCCTCCAAGCTATGGCAGGGGGATAGAAATATAAGGAGAAAAGAATTGACAGTGAGGCATGACCTGTGTTGGGGAGAGAGAAATCTGAAAAAATTAGGGCTGCTTAGAGTTCTAAAGGGGAAAGTGAACCAAGAGCAGAGGGAGAGGCTGGGAAGAAAAAAGGAAATTTGGGACAATGAATCTCCAAGTCTGCATTTCAAATTTGAAAAATTGGTTGCAGTTTTCCTCTCTAATACAAACTTCTCTCCCCTTAAGCAAAACAGCTTCACTAGTGGTCAGAAGATATATGGTCTGGTAAAGAAGTGCTTGAACAGCACTTAAGACTTTTCCATTAGGTAGAAATACATATTCAACAGAGGAACATTATTGATTGAATTTGCTGTGATGTTCCTTATATCTTCAAAAATTTCTTACTGACTTCTTGGAGAACATGGAACATGAAGTACTCTGCTGAGGTTAGTGGGATATTTGCATCATTGACCCCTCCTCTCACAATATCTGGAATATATGTCATAGTAGTTTGCAAATGATTCTACTCAAAATCCAAGTGTCTTAAAAGTACATTTATACTACTTTACATAAAGCCATGCATCTCTGGAAATTTAGCTGCAGAGCGAACCATCACATTACTACAAAGCTGAATTGCTTTAAATACAAAATGCTGAATTTCCAAAAGCTTCTCGCAGTAGCCTCTCTGTTTTATGCACTATTAAACTGGTGTGCAACAGGCTGTCACTGAACATTTGTTCCACATTTTGCTGAATGAAGAATGAATGCCAGGCAGCTGAGGTACCTTCCCTGCAGAGAGCAAAGATGAACAAATCAGAAGCTGCTGCAGGGGTGGAAAAGGAAAGGTGTGGGCTACCAGCAGTGATGCTTATTCAGAGATTGTGAGAGAACGAAGACGCTGGGGCTTACTGAAATTGCTGGAGTTATTATATAAGCCATTAAAACAAAGAAACAAAAATTATAATAATAAAAAAAACCCTGAAAAACACAACCCAAAAAAACCAACCCTCTAAGCTGTTAGCTATATGGCATTTTACAGCTAAATGGAAAAAAAAAAAAAGTCCTTACTTGGTGCTTCACAACTGGAAAATGTTTGGCAGTAGATGGATGTTCTCAGAAGACAAATAATCTCTAACAACTACCAGGAGTTACTACTGGCCTCGAGTCCAGCTAGGCATTAAGAACGTGTGAACTGCATTACCTAATCCCACTAGTTGTGAAGCTGAATAATTTAACATCAGAATTTAACCTTTAGTCTAGGACTTGCATCAAATCTGTTGGGTAAAGGAATGTGACCTTTTGCTGACAATTCCTTACCCTTCACACCCCTAGGAACCCTGTGCTAAAAGCTGCTGAGAAAAGATGGGTGAACTCTTCTGCAAAGAAAGACGACGTCAAAGAAAGCGTGCTGTCAGCAGGATTAAACTTGGGCTGATGAAATGTGCCTAAAATCTGTTCTGAAGACAGAAGTTTCCTATCTATCAGGCAGGCTTAGCATAGCTAATGCCAGTGTAAGTGGATCCTGTCACACCAGTGTGCTTCTTCCTTCAGCTCAGCATGTGAGGCACATCTGAAAATGAACAAGGACACCCTAGCTCCAGCTGTCCCTCTTCAGTGGCTTTGCTGTCCAGCCAAGCTCCTGAGTCAAAGTGATAATAAACAGAAGATCAGCACTTTTTCTTCTAAGGGAGAAGGTGCATTTTGTATTCAGTCTCCCAGGTCCCCTCAGTGCTTTGGTGTGGTATGGCTGGGGCTGCACTGGAGGTGTCTGTACATCACTGAGGGGCTTATCCATACAGACAGAAGAGGGGCTCCATCTAATGGTTTAAGAACTCTTGTTCCAAACGAAATAAGTAACAGGGGTCTCAGGCTAGCCTTACTCAGGTTTCTGATGCTTAGGAGACACTGAAACACTAAAGACTATTTCTGCCCAGGGTGTGCTCTCATTTAGACAGATAATCGTTTATAATTTATCTCACCAAATACTGTGACTCATTTTTGAGCCTGGTATTTGAAAACTGAAAGAATTCATCTCAGAAACTAAAATTTGCCTGCATCATACAGCATTTTCATTTTGAATGCCCAGCTAGTTATATCTGGTCTTTTAAGACCCAAAGTCCTGCAGTCACAGCAAAACTAAATATACTCCACTCTATCTGTCAAAGCAAATCTTAAAACTATTGTAAAACTATTTGAAACTGAAAATAGTTCACTATTTAATGGAGACACTCAAATATCCACGTTTTGGCATTTATTTTTTTAAAAAGTGATTTTATACTTATTTTTGCATATACACAGATGGAGTTGATACAGCTTTATCTGTGTATCAGTTACTAAACCAGGTCTGACCAGCTTATTTTGTGTGGTGGAACAGGATTATTAAAATTATTCAGTTCCAAGTAGGAAACAAATTCAGTCAGGAATCAGATGTTTCTTATCTTAGACCTAATGTGTGAGGGCTTTTAAAGTAAATTTCAAGGGTATTTACTCACTCTTGAAATCAAAGGGAACTTTGATTTTAGGAAAATACCTAGATGTAACATAGTGTTTTAAAGAAAGAATGCCTTTTGTGAATTATGATTTACACTTAACTGGTGTAGCTGGTGCTCTTTCTTCTTGCCTTTCCTAAATGCATCCTTGAATCACAGCATTGCAATAGACATATGAGATTGTAAATGAGGACATCATCCCAGGTAGACAAAATCTATCCATGTCTGTGTGGTTCTCCAGCTGGCTTGTGCATCCTTGTTTTTATTTGCTCTTCTACTACAATACCGATATCTTAGCAATTGTGAAATTTTCTCTTTCCCTTTGGTTGGCCTACACAAGTCTCTAATGCATTTACTTAGTATATTTAAAATTAGTGACTTCTATCAGTAACTAAGGATATGTGAGGCTGGGCAGGTTGTAGCAGAGGAAATATAAGCTGCACACTGAGAGAGGAAGAGCAAAATTGCAGTGATTACAGTCACCCAGCCTGGTAAGCCATTAACATCACTGGCACGTTTCATTCACACGATCTTGTGGGCAACAAGATGGAAAAAAGTGGCATTGCTTCTTCACTTCCCCCTGCAGATTTTGTGAATGAAAACCCCTATGAGGGTGCAAAAGCCTGACACTGCCATGGTACCTGCAGTTAACCCTCTGATGGGCAGAGCAGCTGCCAGTGCAGCTGACAACTTGTATGGACACCTGAGTGAAACCTCGTTCTATGGCTTTTATTTGTCCAGTCTGTTTCCTCGTGTTCTGCTGCTCTTTCTCATTTCATCTCTTCAACTCTAAATCAGTCTTTATCAAATATGCTATATACCAGTGAAGACATAACGCCTTAAATTCAAAATTCAAATTAACTCTATAGCAGTGCATATGGATCCTGAATTTGGCAGGAATTTAGATGAGATATTGAAAGTTTCATTGTATAAAATTTGGGAGCATAATTTTTTTTTTCAGTTTCACCAATTCGTCTTGTAGATTATTCCTATTTACAGCTTTGGCTGTGTGAAAACAGATGTTTTCAAAATGCTAAGCTTAAATGTCCACCTGCTGCCACTGATTTGTCACTAAGGTTGTCTGTAAATTTGGTTGGCTAAAGCTCTCACTCAAAACCTTGACTTTCAATTATATCCACCAGCTTCGAGAAAGCATAGTTTGGACTTTTAACCAGTGTTACAGAAAACTGTTTGATTAGTATTAAGTTTCTGAAGTCTAGATCTAATTGGAGTTCAGCTGGATTTCTGAAGGAAGTAAGATTCATAGTCCTACAGTTTGTCCATCTTCTGGCTTCCTTTCCTTAATGATATTTCAGCTTACTGACAAGTTCCAGCTATATTTTGAGAGATACTTGGAGAACATGAAGCTTCTGGAAAAGTACAGCATAATTTACAGTGAGGGATTAAACCTGCCTGCTCTATCTGTGGGTACTGGGGTACTTTTAATCAGGATCATGGGTGGTAGATGTTTCAAACCAAATCCTCATGTGTGTCTATTTGGGTAAAACAAACTTCCACACGGGGTGTTTTTAGGGGCCATATTGGCTCTCTAAATACACATTTCTGTCCACACACAGAGTACAAAACCATTTGTCACAAGGTTCCATTTTTAGCCTAGAAGGTGAGTTTGTGTTCTGGTCGTTGTTTGCTACCAGCCCTGCTGGGACATAAGCAAATGGATTTATCCTTTCTGTTTCATCCTTCTTTGTGTTCAGCACAGGGGTTTGTCCCACTAAAGTTCTACTGCCTGAGAAATTGAAACATCATGCAGGATCATTGTATTATCATCTGTTATTCTCCCTGGCCTTAGTCAAGGCTGCACATACCCGAAATAAAATCCAGAGTCAATGTGTTTTCCCCTGGGATTAGGACACCATAAAAATTAAGAAGAGGGGGGATCTTCAGTGATTTGTTCATTAAAAACCAGCCAATGAGAAGAGAGGGCTGAGCAGAGGGAGGAGCCAGAAAGGAATAATCAGGCCTGCGACCAGAACAGGCAAGAGCACAGTGGGCACCTGGCCAGACACAGCCAGTATTTACATATCTTTGCATAAAACTAGCACTATGACAAATCAAATTATGAAAGTGCTATATTTCTTCTGCATGGATTTGCAGCTATAGATTCTTCATGTTTTATTAAAAAACTTTCACATAGTGGGAGAATTTTTATGCATTCGGTAAACAAAAATGTCTTCATAACTGTCCTGATTAGAAGTATAAAGAAAAGTCTGTTAACTTCTCCTTCCTTATCTCTTAGTTCAGAATCTTTTCCATGTTTGCCAAGAAAATGTACTACTACACTAACACCTGATAAGTAAATCATTCACTGACTCACTTTCAAAATAAATATTTATATATATTTATATATATATATTGCCTGATGAAAATTTAAGGTCTCAATAGCTGTTCAGACTGCTCACATGTGCTTTTACAGTAGTTTTACAAATCATTCAGGATTAAAAACTGCTGGATCACTGCTGTCTGCAAGGAAGTTTATAAGAAAGATTACTGTGTTCTCAGTGATGGTGCCATCAGGTACATGCAGAGGGGATAAAAAATGTATAAAATATGCTAATGTTAAGGGGCAGAAGAAAATCCCAGATTTATACTGTGCATTTCATTATGTGCTAAAAATTGAAATTTTTTTTAGTATGTGCATGCTGTGTCATCCTAAGTATTTGGTAGTGGACAGGTGATCCTTGAGGATTAGAAAAAGCCTCCCTCTTACACAGGAACTCTTCAATCCATCAGTGCTCTATTGTGTCTTGTCTGCTTCTTTTTAAAGAAATTCAAGTAAGATCTCTGAACTGTGGGATGGATTTGTCACACAAATCTTTCTCTTCCCTCTTCTCCATGTACTGTTGCAACCCATTGTAAGGAAAAAACTCCAGTATCCACAGCTCTAGTTATCTACATCCAGACCTCAACCACATTGCCCTAAATATATAAACCCCTTAAAAATTGTTTGTTTTCAACAACCAGAGACTAGACTGAAAAGAAATACTGTGTAAGAGGAACTTGTTTTTTCCTCTCAACATTTAAAAATCTTTACTTGTACATTCCAGTTGACATGGAAAAAAAGCTTAGAAATACATTTGCCCTTTAAGTACTAAGGTGTTCAGATGCTCCAGCAAGGACTGTCAGAAAATATACCAGATGAAACATTTGTCACCTTAAGGACTCTGAATTCTAATTTAGAAATTGGTGTAATACAAGAACTCAACTGGTTATAATTTATTCTAATTGTTGGAGTTGCTAGCAAGAACTACTGCAGGTAAATTAGTTGAAACACTACAAAACTGGAAAAAACCTGATTTTTTGGGATCTTAAGAAAGAAGTGTCATCCTACTTTATTTCACTTCAACAGTGGCTCAAAACAACATAAACAAATGGAAATAGATTCAATTCAGGAAATATTTTCCTTTAGGATGACTAAAAAATGCTTACATGGTAGAGTATACATGGGATCTAAATTTAAATATCTAGGTTCACCTCTTCCTCATGAGCAGCTAATTCTCTCAGTTGCTTTGTGAGCTGTTTTGCACATCACAGGCTATAAAAGGGTAGTGCAGAAAAGTAGTCATGTCCTCATCTATAAACAAAGAGGAAAAGTGTCCCTGGAGACTTTGCCATTCCATCCTGCTTTCCTCCATTCATTCCATTTGGCAGTGTAAAAGTGATTGTCTGATGTGGTCTCTGGACTGTGAAAAGACACCATTCCGTAATTATGCTCTAAATTCTTTGGTAAGGGATTGTTTCCTCACTGGCAGGAGGGAGACTTTCCCAAAACCAGCTGCTGTGATTACTGAGCACAGGTATCAGTCTTGTCCTGCCATCCCCCTTAAATAAAATGTTAGTGGTCAGTCTCCTAAAATCTACTCGTAATTCTCTATGAGCAGAACTCCCCCGTGTGAAATAGAGCTTATTCCTGAGACTACCTCTCTGTGCCCTTCTCCATTTTGGAGGAAGATTGCCCATGGGCATTGACAGGTATTTTATCCTGCCTGTGAAATGACATCTTGTAATAGCCTCTTATATAGTGTAATTATACCTTAGTTGATATTCCATAAAATGATGAAAATCAAACTGGGAAACGCTTTTCTTTGATATTATAACCAAAATGTTTCATAATAATACTATGATATAGAGCATGGTTGAGTTTAAAAGTAGTGAAATGGAAGGAAGTAGAGAAAGTTTCTGGAATAGTGCAAATGGAGATGAGATATGACTTCCCTTAAAGCACAGAAGCAGGTCTGTGGAGATTCCTGATGCCTTTGCAGGAGTGCAGAAGTCCCTGCTGAGGGTCTAACCCTGATGTTGCTGTAGCTGTGCTCCAACACAGAAGATCTTTTCTTTTATGTACATATTTATAATCCACCAATAAATGATTAAATGTGCTGTTTACTCAAGGATCTCGACAGCTTCTGTCATGAGGAGAAAGTAAACCCTTAGATTTTGTTGTGGGAGGCTCTATACCAACTTTGTAAATATGCAGCTGTTCCAGCTGACAGAAGATAGATACCTGACAATTCTTACTCCTGCTGGACCTGAAGCCAGACTGAGCAGGTGTTTTACAGCTCTTCCCCTCTGCAACTAAAAAAAAATCCCCAGCCTAGTCCAAAGGCAAGAAAACACCTATTTTCTGCTGTGTAATTCACATGTCAGGGTGTTTCAGTATTTATAGAATAGAAATAAAACAGTGCTCAAGGTTGAAAATTTCCACCAAAAAGCAGAATTCACTATTTAGTCTCACTGCTGGTGAGAGACTGTAATTATAGCAACACTAAGCTGTGCTCAGTAAAACCCAAGGATGCTTTTTGCTGACCAGTAAACAATTGATAACCTTGTTTGGAGAGCAACTTAATTAGTAACACAAATTAAATGAAATGAAAAATTGTAGTGTAAAATAGTATTTAAAATAGCATCATGGTTCTAAATAGGGAGTTAGGAGTGATGATCCCCTCTTTTCAAATGGAAGCAGAGTGCCCTAATACTCTGTTAAAGTAGTCAAATTCTGGATGAAAAGGAAAGAGGGATTTATCATTCACTGGCAAGAAGTCATAAGAGAGCTGCATAATTAATGCTAGACATTTTAAAGCCATAATTTTCAATTTCTATGTAATCTTTTGGAAAAGGAAAAATTTACCCTGGCAATATTTCTGAGGAGGTAGGGAGGGCACCCACTGAGACTTATGTATATTAGGTCAGAAATCAAGAACCACGGACCCTAAAGATCCCAGATATACCAAAAGGTTGTGGCTTGCCCTTCACTGGGAATTTTATGAGCTCCTTCGACAAGCAAAATCTACTAAAGAATTGAAAGTTAAGTCACAACACTACATGTAGCAACTGCTGAAAACCAATTAAACAATTTGATTTTGCTTATTTTTTTATTTTTAGAAAATATTTCTTAACCACATATTTTACACTTGAGTACAACTGTCATGCCAGTTCTCCAAAGATGCATTAGCAGAAGAGGAGTTCCAGATGTGGCTGTGCTCTAATCACAACTAACTGACAGCTTATAAAAGTCGTCATCTTAAGGAAACATCTACATTTTACAAAGCTTGGGATCAAGAAGAAAGGCCCAGGGAGTAGGTTAAGGCTTCTCACTCTACTAGAAATAAAATCAGCAGAGGAAGTGAAAGAAGATAATTAGAGAACTGAGTCTTGAACTAGGCAAACCATTTTCTCCTGTATGCAAAATCTACCATGAAACTGCAAAAACTGTTTACACAAAAACTTTGGTATCATGTAAGATGTAAAATAAAATAGAATCTGTAGTTTAGGTTTTTACAGCCACTTAATGGATTTAGATCTTTAGACCTTTACATTGCTACACACAAAACATGTAGTGCCAACTCTTGTGCTTTGATTATTAGTCTCTTGCTATTTGGTGTCTCCTAGGAGCCAAGAAAACATGTGAGAAGATAAACTTTCATCTAAACTTACAGTTATACAGTTATGTATCTACTTACATTTAAATATATGTCCCTCTTAGCTGTGAAGAAACTCTTAAAAAGGGAAGCCTGTATACATCATTTAGGTAGACTCAGAACATTTGGTGAGGGAACTGTCAGTACTGAAGTATGTTTTGCATTGGGTGCTTTATGTGCCTTCCTTATTCTCTTAGTAAAGAAAGTTAATCTGCTCTGAGCTCTGTCCTGCCAAGTCTAGACCGTCACTGGTAGCTACATTTCCACCTTGTAACAATACCTTGAATAATTTTATCTTCTGGTGTGTTTTTTTCTGTGACTTCAGTGTCGGCATCAGTGGTTCCAGTAAAATCAATGAGTGACCAAGTACTTTTTTACTGACAGGGTTCACTGCTTTCTAAATAAATGTGGTACTGGGATGTGATTCAGATGATGTTAAAGCATCTTTAATTCGGATATCCTGGTAATTTGTCCCAGGAAGTGACTAAAAGGGAAAAGTTCTAAGTAAGCAGGCAAAAGAAAACTCTTCTCTAGCTTAATTTTTTTTTTTATGCAATGCTACTTGGAAAGTATCTTGGATATACTAAAACTAATCTTTCAAAACTACACTCCTATCTTCCATCTAAGAATGAAAGTTGAAGTCAGGAAAGCTGCTAACTTGCAGGTGAATGCTCAGCTGTTAGTACCAGCAGTCCTGACTGCTGGCCAACCCTCTACTGGCTTGTAAGGAAATGGTTATAGCCAGGGCCCTTATCCCACACGTCGTGCAAGAGGCAACATGGAACAAGTTACAGGGACTACTGATTCTGTTATCAGTATGAGGAAATTGAGTGCTTTACCATCAAACGCCAGGAGAACTTGGTTAAGAAGCTTACTCATCTGAAAATGAGTCAGTGGCGTGCACTGAGAGCGCCTAGTGGGGATTCCTATTGCAAAGAGCTCTCATGGCTTATATTTCGATATTATATTTATTGTCATTGCTGACTGTGGGATGGGAGCAAAAGGAACATTAAGGAGCTGCTTAATGAGAATTAATGAGTACATGACTTATGTCATACAATTGTGTTATGTTCTGATCATTTCCTTGGTTAAAGCTGTTTATTTCAATGGAAATTACCAAGGATAAGATATGAGTCACACCCACCCCAGCAGAAACAAACTAAGGAGAAAATACCCATTGCTGGGATGGCCTTTTGCCCACACGGCAAGAACAGCGCGGTGTTTCTGTGCAGCGGCTGCTCACACACAGCAAGCCTCTCTGCCTGGGGCTGCTCGCTCCGCATCGACGCGCGGTGACCGCGTACTGCCCGAACTTTGAAGTTTTCGGGATGCGCTAAGAGCGGCTGAAGAAGGGTCTGACTGGTGATGCGCTCTTGCCTGGCCCCGGGATGGGGCCGCACCTGTCCGGGGAAGGGGCACAAAAGGGCAGCGGCCGCTGCCGCTACTCGGCGGGGCCCGTCCCTGGGGCGGAGAGAGCACATCCAACTCCCTGCTCAGGAAACGCAGCCACAGCAGCTCCTCCTCCCCGGGCGCTACCGCTGACAGGGGCGGTGGCGCGGGGCGGCCAGAGACACCCCCCGGTTATATAACCGG